>JARGYA010000039.1:0-600000 GCA_029204335.1 Mycena vulgaris | reverse complement strand
CGCCCGATCAGCGCCCCGCTGTGGTTACCATTCATGGCGAGCGGATTGAGGGGGATGTGGTGCGCAATTTCGTTATACTTTCGGTCGCAATACTCATCTCTTCCAGCTCGTCGGTGCAGACGGACGCGGTAGCATGATTCACGACACCATTGCACAGCAGCCGGAAAATGAGGACTCGGATAGTGACTCGGACTCGCTTTCAGAACGGGAAAACAGCGCCGGCGTGTCCGAAATTGTCGGGTACATAGCAGCTTTATTCCCCCAATATTCACACTAATTCAGGTTCAGTGCGGCATACTCAATTGACATGTCATCTCTCAAAAACGACCCTGAATTATCGAAACTCGCCCAGTCAAATGAAGTAAGCCTTCCGCACCCTCCTCCCCAAGTGGCTTAATTCAGCTCCCGCAGTTCATGATTTGGCCAGGCTCGCACATCCTCGTTACTGGACACAAGGTTCGTAGCCTCCCTCTTCTTCGTCGTCCAGGCTGATTATATTCCGATCAGTGCGGTCCAGAGCTCTATATCCTCACTGTAACTCGGGTCACCGGCGCCCTTCCCGGAGATATAGATTCCGAGTGGCATCCCAAAGCATCCTTCCCCGATGTTGATGCGCTGCTTGCCGACTTTGAGCCCCGGTAGGCCTAGCCAACATACCGTGTGACGCGTTGCTCACCTCCGCAGCGTGAAACGGCTCATCAAGGCCGCCAGTCGCTGCCACCAAACGATCCAGCGGATGCCTACAGTCCGGCGGATCACCCATGGGCCGACTGGGCTCGTCGTGATTGGCGACGCCGCCCACACAATCACGGTGAGCATCGTCCTACATTGTCCGCGGGGCGCCACGGGATGCGATTGCTAACAAAATTAAGATCCACGCTACGCACAATTCGTAGGTCTTCCCCCCCAGTATCCGGCGCACCGAAGCTGATCTCCTACGGCGCGAACAGATCCATAGCCGTAAGTCTTCCTCATGCGGCGGTGCTGGTGAACTAACACCCGTCCACAGGTGGAGGACGGCTTCGCGCTCGGGCGCATCTTCTCACACGCGACCGCACGGAATCAGATTCCTTACCTTCTGCACGGCTACCGAGAGGTCCGACATGTGCGCTGCATGACGACGGAGGCTTCCGAGCTCGGCGCGTTTATCGTGATCACCTTCCCACCGGGTCCAGCGCGAGACATGCGCAACCAGCAGCTCGGGTACTCGCTGCAGAACACCGAGGACATGTCCGACGAAGTTCTCGCCATGACCTGGGAGAACTACCTCGTGCAGTTCAACTACGACGCGAACGAAGCCGCGGACGAGTGGTGGCTCATGGGAAAGTTCAACATGGAGCAGATCACCAACAAAAACAAAAATGGGAACGGGCACATGGCTGACTTGTCATCGGACTTTGACTATCCGTAAGATGCGCGCGCGTACGTTCCCTTCGACAAGATATAGTTTAGTTTAGTTTAATTCCATTAAAGTGCGCCCGGGCCCGGTCCATGTGGCACTATATCGACAAGATATAAATAAAACAGCACCCGTAGGTGTCGCTTACATGCCGTGGATTATCCCACAACTCTGTAGATCGTAGAATTCAAAAAACTGACAAGTATATGTAACAACACATCATTAATCTGTTCAGCCTCCAACCGAAGGCAACCGAGCAGAACCAAGCGATGTCGCACTTTTTTTTGCTGTCGCCACTGCTGGAGCCGGCGTTTAGCGGCGATTTGTTCGGGCCGGCTGAGGTAGTTATACCCTTTCATTGAGAAGTTACGTTGGTGGTTGAATCTATCAGAACTAAAATCAGAACATCAAGTTTTCATTTAGCCTCATGAGGACAAGTTCGCGCCGGCGATATCTCGCACGATGGACCCACACCATGGACCCACAGAACTTAAATCTGACGGTACCTGTACAGGTGTGATCAATCTGGTACTACATAGTGCGATGTTTCGGGCGAGGTCCAGAAGGAACCCCTGACAATCAGGGCAAAGGCCGGTTTTCATTTGGGCCAGCATTTGTCAGGACGCTTTAGATTTTCCCACGCTTTCTGAGACTGCGAAAATGGCTCCTTTTACATTATTCGGTCGAAAAATCCCCCCTATTATGTCAGGATTCCGCCTATTATCAGGGTCTTGGGCCAGATGAGCGTCTACTGAATTCGAGACAGACTGCGGGGAAGTGCAGGGATGTTGTTTGATATATGTCTTGACGTACATATACATTCCGCCAGTTTCCCGTTGAAATCACCGGTACCGCGTTCCGACGTCGCCTAGACTCAGCAGCTTAGCTGTGTTTAGCTGTGTTCAGGTCAGTCTAGATGGCTAAACAGAATCTGTTTTATACGCCAGCGCCTAAGCTGACCTGAACATAGCTCAACACAGCTCACCACAACTAGGCTACCTGAGTTTAGGTGGCGTCGGAACGTAGTGAATGGTTCCCCACGCGCCAACGTCAGTCAAAAATTCCTGCTACCGATTTGTACTAGGTCTAGGTCTAAAGTCAAATATCACGTTATCTGTGATCCTGTGATCCTGTGATCCGAGACCGCGGTCTAGGCCCTTCCCTTTTCCAAAGCGCTAAATGATCGTCCGGTAAGTCCCGAGACCAGGTCTAGGCCATTTCCTTTTCCGGCAGCTAATGTTTTTCTCGATCGTGCGGCAAGTCCCGAGACCGCTTTGGCGCCTCACAGTGACAAATAATCTTATGTTCAATCGTGGTGACTCGGGACTGGGTCCAACAATCCCAAAAATTAATTTAACGACATTGATCTATGTAATCTCTCACTTTTGGGAGCGCGCGTTCCTATGGATAATGATTCCGTGTATTTTTCATGCCCTACATTGAACAATGCCATTCCAGATATAAGATGCAGGCTCCCATTCATAATGTGAAGGGTATGCAGCTAAGTCTCTAAGAGGTACCAGGGGCGCCCAGAGGGCCTTATGAATGCAGCAAGGATGTTGCAGGAATGATTTCGGTTCAGGGAACGGTGACGGACGAAGCGTAGGCGGCACCTCCGATGCCTCGCCAGACTCACCGGTCCAGTTTATCTGGATCGAACATTACTGTCTGCAGCTGGCATCTGCAGAGGCTAGTCATTAATCACCGTCCAGAGGTCATGCACTCGCCAAGGTGAAAGCGTGTAGAATTAAGTAAGGTATATAATAATCGTTCGTGTCGACATTAAGCTCATCCCTCTAGAACTTCTCCGGCCTCGACCTCACGGGCATCGGTCGGCTCTCTGTCACAACACTCAGCTTGGGGCGCGCCGGGATCCCCACCGGCGCTGCTCTGGGCTTCGGGACATCCAGTGTCATCTCCAACCGCGTTGGTTTGGGTCTCGGGACATCCAGCGTCTGGCTATTGTAGTTGTAAAAATCAGAATGCGGGGCAATCGATCGGTCCGACGCCGATTCGCCGCTGTCGGTGGCTACCAGCTTTTCCGTGCTTGTGTAGACCTCGAGTTTCTAGGCAGGGATTGTCAGCATGGGTTGGCATCATGTAGAGGGTGATTAAATTACAGCCTGCGAAATAGTGAAGGTAAATGATGGGCACTGATTCGAAGGAGGTTGTGGTTCAAAGGACGCACCGACTTGGTCTTGTTGAACGACGGCTGGGGTTGAATCTGACTCTGGTGGGTCCGCGCAATTATCTGCGGCGCTGTATACGCGTGCTCTGTATCCCCAACCTTTCGCCGTGGCCGGGAGTTCAGCCTAGACCAAAGATTAGTTACGATACAAATGACGAAGTCTCAACCCAATGTCGAACATACATCGCTAGCATCGAGCACGTGTACAGGTTCGACAGCGGAAAGTCCACGATGAAGTTACTAAAGAAGTCAGTGCCCAGGGAGCAAACGACGTCGGAAGAGCCTACACCAATGTTTTCTGCGAGATGTTAGCGCTGATGCACGACGGACGATAATATTGCGTACAGGGAACAAAATGAAAAGCAGGACATCCACCAAGGCCGTTATGGCCGTTATCGCGCCGGTTTCTACGCTCACTTTTTTTTTTGGCAGCATAAACAGATAGAACAGTCTGTCGAGGTGAAGGGGCACTCACACCGTACGATTCGGTTAATCTGGCCGTCGACGGCGCCGAATCCCGTCCTGCGAGTGTACTGCCCCACGCTCAGATGACATGAACGGACCAGACCAAGAACAGACGTACGAGGGCATGAGTCATTGCGATTGCAATGACAACATCGCAAGCGGCGCTCAATACTAGCCAGATAATGACCTCCGTGGTGATATTCTGGAACTGCTGGAATTCCGGGTGCATCGCAACCATGACCGACACTAAGATCCCGCCACCTGTGTAAAAGATCAGAGTCAGCTTCTCCGAACGAGGTCGCAGAATCAAATCAAACGCACTCATTGAGGCAAGCGAGAGCAAGGCTATGAGCGCTGGGACGATGAAACTTCCGGTGATAACTACGGGATTGAGCTGAACCTCCTTAGCACAGAATTGGACCCGCGTACCACTGATCCTCCACGCCGTAAATAGCTGTATTGGCCCGGATACAATTGCCTGTTGGTAACAGGTCAGGGGGTCGGCGCGCAATGTAAGACGGCTAGTGACGTACTATTAAGATGGAATCTGTTTTGCCAGCACCTTAGAATTGCGGTCGCGGTCTGCGTTTGGAAGCTTACCTCCGGGTAGCACTAGTATCCGCAATAATTCAGAGGATGAACACTACTGAGATCCGAGTCCAACTCACGCTTGGGGGCTATTCTGAGCGCCACTTCTTGCCCTGAAATCAAGGCGGTGAGTATTAGTTGTGGGATTTGCAGTCCTGGAGCTGACCATATTGAATAATCAGCGGCTCGTAAATGATGCCAACTTGGACAACGACGTTTCCGGTCTCCACGATGAACAAGTAGAGCATCTAGAAATGTCCTCGAATCAGGCTGAAACCGAGATGGCATAAGGGTAGCCCGCTAACCAAGTATCGCAGCCAAGCCGAATCGCTGCAAAGATCGCGGTATGAGTGATAATTTGACTCGTTAATGGGAAGAACCCACCTCATGTATCGTTGATAGTATGCGAACATCTACAACGAAAACCAGAATAAGTGGTCGAGAACATTTCAAGGAGAATTCGGGCCACTTGTATAGACATGATCTGAGACTAGTCAAGGACGTAACAAGATATATGGACAGAAACAACGCACCCCGTACAACATCATATTCAGCACAGCGCCTACACTCGCCCGCTGATAAACATCTGAGCCGAACAGCAGCACAGGGACTCACCAATCAGCAAGGGTCCAAAACTGGGGGTCATTGAGTACAGCGGCAAGAAAGGTGAGTCGCATGCACGCACAGGAGGTCAACTCCAGCCATTATTAAAATGGCGTGAAAGGGAAAGAATGAGAAGAAAGAAAGAAGGGAAGGGGAGATCAACAACGCCTCGGACGAGTCTCCGATCCAGCTGACCTTTATTCGTGGCTGCAGTGGACTATTATATGCGGCACATACAACAGTGATAGAATCACAGCCCTCGCCATCTGGAGATTTGCGCCGTCAGAAGTTTGCCTTGTGAAAAAGACCAGTTCATTGATATCTTGGCAGACCTAAGGGCGAGGCTCATACCTAGTTCCGTACCTTTCCGATTAATGGTATGGAGAACCAAAGCGAGCGGTACGGGACTGCCAGGCGCCAGTGAGAAGGCACAGCTGCTGAAAATGCACATAAATGATACATCACCCGCCACTTCTTCATCATCATCAGCCGATGGCGCTTCAGGGGGCGGACGGAAGAGCCCATAATCCAACGTTATTCAGTGTGAATGAAGGTTTCATGCCGTTGTTTCCGAGCTCGCCGCCGCTGGTGATAGCCATTAAATGGCTGACGCGGCAGCTTGAGATGTTGTTAGTGGTGCCAATCTCCATGGGTACCCAACCTGGGATCTGCCTCCCCCGGTAATTCGGATCGCAAGACTGTCTGAATGACTGATCGACAACACCAGTTGGCATAGAAAAAGGAGAGAGAAGTATAGTGAGGGATAGAAGGCTCCGCGGCTCGACTCTTGGGAAGGTCCATGGAGACAGCCTGTTTCCTCTAGATGCCCGAATCCATGTCAACTGCTGGGATAGTGCTGGATCCGGACTATCCGAAGCGATACAGGCTTTGCGACGTTCCAGCACAACGGTGAGAAGCACGATGCGTGCAGCATTGGATCCGGAACGCTCCGGACCGAGGTTTGGTGTGGATGAGTGGACGCGAGGGGACTTAGACAGGCAAGGGTGCCATGGCAACCTGAGAAGACTGAGAATTGTGCGTCCCTCTCTAAAACTTGTCAAAATTGAAAATACGCTGTCCGTCACGAGCCTTTTCAAACTCAGCCATCACGGGTCCACTCTTGACTTTCCGCTTCAGATCAAATTACCAAATTCGGAAACAATCTTCGGCAGCTTCGGCACCTCATCAGATTCATCAAATTGTGGTGGCCAGACATGTCAGCGACGAAATCAGTGTTCTGCTCCTTGCCCCCTCCCAGCACTAGATACCCTTGCCATCCATACAAGTCTCATAGTGTGCTCCCCTTGTGTGCATGATGTCCGTCGCGCAACTCACGCTTGCAGATTTGAAACAATTTCAAATTTGCTCAACATGTGATTTGATTGCACCGGAAGTTCACGGGTCCTTTGCCGCCGGACCGGGCCACCAAATAATTTTGATCCGTCTGGGCTCCGTGCTCTGCCGTATTCGTGCCGCTTGGAATGAGAGCTTCATGCTGCAAAGACCCCGGCGATTTTTTCTCTCGTTAAATTGGGCAAAAATGCAATATTCTTTCCGTTGGAATTCAAGGGCCGGTTGTCAGGAAAACCTACAAAAGATTAAAGAGTGCGGGTCTATCCGGGATACTCGTCGCCGCCAAGGGCAACAAGGCTTGCAGCAATGCTTCAATCCTCGCAAGCCGCTGCTCCACTGCGCCAACCTGTTCCTGAAGCTCCCTTTTATCCTCATCCATTCGCAGAATCAGACGCTGCTCGACCTCACGCAACCGTCGATCTAGATCCCGCTCCGGCACGGCATCTTGGCTGCTATCAAGCGTCGTCGGCGCTTCTAGTGCTGGTTTACCTTCGGTGTTGCCGAATCTGATCAACATATGGAGGACGTGGTGAGCGGAGGAGTCGGCGGCAAGCGCTTCCTTGCGATATCGGTTCTGATAGTCCTATGGATACAGATGTTCAATTGCGGTCTCGCAGACACGGCAGACGAATGCGTCGAGGTCTATTTTATTTCAAGTTAACAATCGCAGTTTATGGCAAGAGTCGCAACTCACGCTTGCAATCAATGCAGTACCAGCATGGCGCGGAAACTCGTTCGTGGCAGATGAGGCAGTTCAACGTGATCGTTTCTCCGCCTTCATTTTCGCCTAAATCTGACGGTTCGCTCGGAGTTCCAGGATCGGAGTGCGAGTCTTCCTCGATTGTTCCTCCTGCACCACCAGTAATGGAGGGTGCAGCTGGCGGAGCAGATGGTGAATTATTATCGATTTCGGTGGGCGCTCCGGTTTTGGAATCCGATTTTGGGCCATCAGCGCTATCTGTATCGGAAATCGTAAGGGGCGCATTTGGCTGAGGATCCGCGGTATTGACATTCGACATTCGCGGGTTTCTCATCGTTGGGTTTGAGACCCTCTTCAGGGCCCGTCGAATTATCACCGCCGGAAGTCGTAGTGGTTGGAGCTAGTTGTGGAGACGGGTCCGAGTCGTTGGTACCGGTGCTGGGCATCTTCAACTCAACGGTGAAAGTGGCAGTAGTGGTTTGAACAGTTTGAACTTCTGAAACCGAGGGACCGAGATCGATAGCTTCGGTCGACGCAACCGGTTTATACAAACGCGCGGCCAAAGTGGAGCAATTCTGGGCTCTGCTCTTGATGGAGGGATAATCCATGGGAAACAAGACATCCCGAGTTTTCAAAAGTAGATGAGTCACCAGGTGAGGGGTGCGGAGATCGTCTCTGCCAACCAGCGTGGAGGACGAGATGCAATCCTCCTTGGCGCCGAACTCTACGGTGGAGGACGGACCCGAGTTGCTTTCGCACTCTAAACAGAGCACTCTGGACCGAGTTATCACCTCGGTGCACGAGTCGCAGTATAGCATCCTGGGTGGTCGGTGAGAATATAGTTAAACGTCGAAGCGGAGGCTTACGGCTGAAGATCGCTAACGCGGGTATACCAGCCCGCCAAGAGGCGGATTTCGAGGTATTCCTGCACCGTGAAAGCATTCCTCAGACTACTGAGCTCCAGGGCCTCTCCAGGTGCGTCACTGTCATGAAGAAGCTCCAAGCATCGCCTGATCATCTTCATGCGCTTGAAGACGTACGCCAAAGACGGCTTGCGGCGACGCATCTCGCCAATGACGGCATTGGTTGCGAAAGACCATAACTCTTGAGCGTCAAGCCGCCTCGGTAGGAGAGGGCGATAGCACATGATGCTGTCGGTCGGCGTCTTTTTGACAAAGAAGTGCCCCTTATAGCCGTCCGATTCGATGCTCTCGCACCCCCCGCTGAGAATCTGCAGATCTGGCATAAAAACACCCCGATAGCTGCAGTCCTCCGAGTCGAATTTTTGTGTGAAGTCCACCTTGATTTGGGCGTCCGACGTCGCTGTGACGGTCGCCGTCCCTTTGAGCGTCCCGATTCCAAGCAGATAGGTGGGGATGCTCTGGGATCGGTTCCAGTTGCTTCCTTCGCCCTCAATGGTAAGAACTGTTTGGCCCGACTGGAGTGAGGCTGTGATTTTCAGGTAAAACATGCCGGTATACGGCCGCCCCCACTCTGTGGCGTGGAAGCCGAACCAGACACCTGAGCTGAACGGAGGTGAAAATCGCGCTCGGAAATAGAGAAAACGGGCCTCACAGAGAATCTCGAATCTCGGAGAGGATCTCAGACGTTCTCTGTTCTCCAGTCAAAATCCTAAGGGCAGATTAGAATGTCCAGTAGATATGCAGGACAGAACAAACGTACTCGTCCAGTTGACTGGATTCAGTTTTAATCGCAAGGACTGGCGCCGACGGACTATTTTAATAAGGCAGAATTAATTTTGGACAGCAGTCCGGTGTGAACACTTACGGCGGTAGTGTATCCTGAGCTTTGAGGACATTGCCGCCAGATGCGATGGCGGTTGGTGGTGCATCACTGGGGTCAAAGTTTAACACATGATCCCTGAGGTTGATATCGACATACCTCGTCGGTATGCTCATAACCTGCTTCGTCTCGTGTATGAGGATCCCCTTCAATTCCTCGGGCTTCATTTCGCTAATTTCAGAGATAGCACTGTAAGAAATTATTTGATTTGTCTTGTAGTATTGGTCGTTGGTCCAGTCTTTCCATTCGAAGTAATCTGGGCATCGGATAAGAGCGCCGCATCGCGGGGGAACAACCCAATCGGCTTACTTCGAAACTGAAGAAGGAGGTCTCAGCATATTTTAAACCGAGCTGAAGAGGAGACGGCGCTCAACTAGACCGCACGAGAACCAGTCAAAGTTCTGTTTCATGTCCACGATTTCCTGATGCTTGTAAAACTCTAAGAAAAGCGTATGGACACATGGAAATCGGCGGAACGAGATAGGCATATAAAGACGAACCAACGAGGTCGTTATACCTCAGCCATGCCGCTTCGACCACGAATTTAACAGTATAGCTGTCGTCGTAGAATTCCTCGTCATTTATTTCCGCTGTCATGACATATATGCATTTTTGCAAGATGGCGCCGCATAATAATGGCGGTTAGCATGAAAATGGACTGGGATGTGGTCGTAATTAGTATGATATCTAGACAGAGAAAAAAGAACCGTACCCTTTCAATCGGCTCTCCTCTGAGAATCTCGTGGACTGTGTCCGACGAATCAATGTCGGAGTGAATTTTGTCCAGCCGCGACTTAAATGCGGACTCCTGTGCGTCGATATATTCCTTGAACTGATCTGCAAGCCAATCCGTGCCTTCGAAACGCTCGATGGCGCTCTTCAGGCCAACGACAAAGGGCCACGTCTCCGATATGTAGCTGTTGAGGTATCGCTTGTTCCCGGCTATATTTATACCTACTTTCTCGCGAATGAGGAGCATCTCCGTGAAGATGTCGTCGATCTCGGTGCAATATCTTGTCGCGTATATCTGCCATCCGATAGCCCAGTATGAAACCCACCGCGGCAAGCTGTGAGGGTTCAGCTCATGCACTTGAGGCCAACATAGACCCTTACCTCCAACCGCGCTGACGGCTCTGTGTGAATGCATTGACTTCGGCAATCGTACTGAATCCCGACGTGTCGGGGTCCAGGACCTCTAGATCGCCGATGAGAAGGACCTCGCAATATCGATGAAACTTGATTTTACGTTGGAGATTTCGGAGTCGCTTGACCTGCAGATATTGGAGCATCCAGCTTTCGGGGAGAGGAACTCCCATGGCGGTTTCAGGGTCTTGGGCGTCCTCGTCATCCGGCGCAGACGGGGAGGCAGGAGAGGGAGGAGGAAGATCACTCTCCGCATGCTCCGCACGCTCAACTAGATAATCGCGGAGCGCCAAAACCAATGTGCGCGTTTTGGCGCTGCCTCGCCAACCCTAGCCAAGATTGGTTCATCATCAGTATGAAAATATTTAATCCACGCTACCTGGTCCTTCCAAACCTGGCGCATGATCTGCCCGGGCGTCCATAAATTAAAGGCGAGGTGATGAGAGGTACACACACCTTATCTCGCAGCCGAAGATGCGGTCCTCCCTTCAGAAACTTTATCATACGATCCCCTTCCCGATGAATGTCGTTCTTCAGATCCTCGCTGAGCAGATCCAGACTCAGATCCAAGCGTTTCGCAAAACTCTCCATATTCTCCTCTATCACCGACGCGACATCGCTCCGGTATTCCTTGCGTAGCGCCGCGAGCTCAGCATTGTGCTCTGCCTTCCCCGGATCCTGCGCACCGCCCGGCCGGTACTTGTTTGCGCCCGGACCCGCAGCGTACGTGGACTGGAATTGGAGCGCAGAACCCACTTTTTTATCCTGTGAGTAGCCGTATTAAAAACTTAAAAATTACAGAGGTACTGACGACTTGCATAGTGCTCATGTCTTGGATGCTCGCCGCGGTATTGAGCGTCAGCGCAAAATGAAGTTCTTCGCGTCGGGTCTTGAACGTGACTTTGAAGCCCGCAAGCTTGTCGTTCCACGTCGACGCCTTGCAGAACCTGACGATCAGAGACTGTTTTTGCATCGCGTCGAGAGCTGACAGATACAGGGCCCATGGTGAGTTCCATCGCATTCCAGATTGCATTAGAATAATACGCCCACCGTTGTAGCATTGTTTAATGTCCTTTCTCATCTGCTCACCGAGAGCCGCAAGTCGCGTCACCACAGGCTGGCCATCGGGCGTCCTACGTGTATCGTCCGGGGTGATTCCCACTCCTCTCATCCTGCAAATTGTGAAGTTACAATGATGCTATCAGCCAGAAACAACTCACTCGACGGCTACGAGCATGACGTCCTTTATACTCTCGAACAGAGATATCCGGCTTCTTTGGGAGGGATGAGTATGTCATCTGAAGTTATGTGGAATCAATTTAGAGTACCTCTCGTTATCGTGCCGTTTCATCTCCTGTTTGTACGCAAACTGGAAGGGCAAGAATGCAGCTACACGGAAATCATGGATTAGCCCCGCAAGACCACAAGGAGTACCGCCATTCATTTCGCACCTGCCGCGAAGGGATGCACCTTCGAAAGGCCCTCGAGCGCACTCATAAGTGCTGGGATTCCATTGAGGATGGCCTTTCCAAATTCCTGCACCTCTTCATTCGCCGCAATAGTTTTGATAGTAGCGACGATGCCAGTCGACGCTGACACAGCTGTACCTGTAGAATATATATTCCTGAGTTCGCGATGTTCGAGATTTTAACATAAACAACGCACCTGCTCCATCCCCGATTTTGTTGAGAATCCTTTCAGACTTGGAGACGTTTCCGTTCGGATTGTTGACACCTCTCCATATCTTTTCCTCCGTGGTCATGGAGGTCACAGTTACAGTGGCCATCATTGTTGCTGGTTGATTTTGTTCGTCTGCGTTGGCATCGGTAGGCTGTCCGTTGACCTTCGGAAATGCAGTCTCGTTTGAGAAACCGGATGACGAGACAGGATGCACAGGCATAGTCATTCCACGGTGCATCTCGTCCGGAGTAGACGTAGGATCCGCCACTCCGTTTTCGGCGCCGCGAGAGAGAGTCGGGAGAGGAGGAGGGTCATGGTCATGGTCAGAGTGCGAAGAGTGCGATCGGGCCTTCGTGACGTTGTGAGAGCTGATGCGGTGCAAAAGACGTTTCATTCTAGCCCGCGCAACGGAAAACAGTTCACGAGTGGCGGAGAGATGCAAGAGCGATCCTTGTATATGGCTGGATTGGCGAGGCGATAAGTACACCCCGTCTCGAAGACATCGCCGTTTGGGAAGAGCTGATGGCGCTGATTAGCCTGATTTAGCACTTTCCGGTCGAACTCAGGATGCCGTTAACCAATGAGCGCTAAGCGCTCGGAGCTTCTGCAGGTCCTGTAAATAGGCTGTATCAGTGTCATTACAACCTTTTTACGGATGCAACGGAAAACAACCGAACACTGCCAATCGGAGTCTATCAGTTCAACTTTTCACCGATGGCAGACTAACTTCCAGGTTCAGGCATACAAAGCGTGTATAATCACCCCACAAAGCAGTCAATTTAAACGTGAAATCCATCCGATGTACACAAGGATTTGCCCATCCTCCATCTATAATTATTGGGCCGATTCGAGCATGCGCAGACCTAAGGATCTTCAAAGATCGGCGCATCGGCCAGGCCTTGCCACGGAGAAAACTGCAATATCGCAGGCGGCGGGTAGGAGATGTCGACATGAAGACCACCCTGGATCAACGCCTGTAGTTCGGGAAGGATGTCGAGCTGCATGTCCCGCGCAAAACGAACAACTACACGCTCCAGCGTCCTCGACTTGATGAAACGCAAGAGGGCCTCGTCAGAAAAGGAGCAGCAGTAGTTGATTTCCAGTGCCTGCAGCCCTGGGCAACAGGGAGTGGGGAGGTCGGGTGATGGAATGAGGGCCGTCAAAATTTCGTCATCAAAAATATCGGGGAGAACTTCCCTCCATCGAATAGGGAATTCGTGCAGGTCAATTTGCCTGATGGTGGGGGACAGCCCGCGAAAGAAAGCGGCGAGAGACTGCTTTGAGAACAATTCAATGTTGAGATCGAGGCTTTCGATGCGCGGCGCAGCGGTATGGAAGAGGGAATAGGAGACACTGTCGTCGAGGTCCGAGCTTCCACGCAGTTTGAAATGCTGCAATTGTGGGAACGAGAGGTGGCTGAACAGCTGGCGAACAGTGGTCGAAAGGGTTCCTACACACTGTAAATCCAGTGTGTGAAGAAAGGGGAGCTCGAGAACAGGCTCTCCGAGTCTGCTGTTCGCGTTGGTGTCGGGCCCATCACTAACGAGCAACCGGCAGGTCTGCAACTGAGTGGACCGAGAGAGCAGCTGCATGGCCAAATCGCTCGTCAATAAAGGGCCTCCAGCTGTCCACCGTTGCGCAATCGAAAGGTCAGTTAGACCATTCCAGCGAAGAGGTAATTCCAGAGGGGAGAAACTGCTCCCCATAATGGAAAAGGAATATAGTTCGGGGCCGCGAAGAAAGGGTAATGAGTCCCATCGTACGACACCTGCCGTTGGTTCGTGGATCTCGCTGATGTTGGCCGACCTGAGGATGGGAACATCCGCCTCGGTGACGTGCGACGCGGCGAGCAGCACGGAAGGGAGGATAGTGAGGGTGATGCTCTCCCAACGGGATGCGAACGGGAGTAGGGTCTCGATGAGATAATTTTGGGTGGCGGAGGTGAAGCCGGTACGGTCGAACGTGGATTGCAAGGAGATGGACAGGGGACACTGGCCGGATCGAGCTAGCCACATCTTGGTGGTCTGCACCCGCTGCGCCAACTTTTCCTCGAAGATCGCAAGGGCGGCGCTGTACGGACAGGTGGGCTCTACAATGTGGAGCCTCGACCACAGGCGTGGTGTTGAGAGCGAGATCGCTCTCCAGGAGCTGCAAATGCGACCTAGGAGTACAGGCACCTCCGTCGCGCTCATGGCGCAGTTGCGGTGCGTTGGAATGCAGGCTACGAATATTTCTTGGATGATGTCGAGTGGAAGTCGTCGAACCGGGGAGATGAGAGCTTTGTGGGCATCCACGTAAGCACTAAGCTTGTCGCGCTCATCTGCCAGTTTGTCGAGGGCCTTTCGCAACTCGGTGATTTCATCGTCAAGCTGTTTCAATCGAACGGTGGGTTCGATGAGGAGGCTTTGGATCTCGAATATCTCGTCATCGACCGGACAGTAATTCGTCCCCAGCTTTGGAGTGAACGGAGATGACATGAGAGACTCAGAGTAAAGGCAGTGCAGATGCCTACACGGTCACGTGAATGATGGGCCAAGTCACGTCCCGAATTCAGGTCTTCCTAAATTCCCTAACAAGAGAGATCAAAATGATACATGCAATGGGGTATATGGGTGTGAATGGAAACTATGAATTTGATCTTATATTATAAATCTGTCCCGAGGTCGTTTGACCCGCCAACCCCAAAATAACGCGCATGTCTCCACGACGGATGGTCCCTCGTCAGGGAACTGTGTTTCCGCCGTCGAAGATCCGATTCCGGCGCACTGGGCAGGTTGAGTTTTATCTGAACAGCTGGAGGAGTTGTCGGGCGATCAATTTTCCCATAAGACAGACGGAGTGTGTGCTCTTCCAATGAAGATCGGAATTTTGAGGTGTATAGAGGGTCCCAATCGGAGGCTATGCTGGTGGGTGCTGCATATATGGGGTGAACCCGTAGCCGGAGAACGATTATAGCTGCTGAAGGACGCTGCGCGGGATCTGCCTTCCAACATTCTGCCATCAGGTCCCAGACACCGTCTGTGATATCGGCCGACCGTGTCGGTCGGCTGCCTTGAATCACTTGAAACATAACAGCCATATCGTTGGTAAGTTCCTGAAATGGAACCCTCCCGGTAAAAATCTAACGACAGATCATAATGATGCACATGCAAGTAAAATGGCTTACGACGAACCTCGTAGCAGACACAGGAGAAAGCGTACACGTCCGACACAAAACTGTTCTGTGCCCCACTCATGAATAGCTCGGGGGCCTGCCATCTCACTGTCCCTCCATTTTTGACACTCGAGGTGGATAGAAGAAGGATTTTTGAGCCCGCCACTGACGATAGCCCGAAATCGGCCAATATAGCTCTTCCAGAAGGAGCCGCAAGGACATTGATCTGAAACGGCTTCAACAATAAACGCCGGAAAGACTCTAAACACCTACCGCTTTCAAATCTCCATGGACTACATTCATGCTGTGGAGATATTCCAAACGAAGTGCGATATCCACGACCTACAGAGACAGGTTTAATCCTGGATTGAATATAATCACAAGACCCACTGATGTTAATCGATTGGCAGTCGGATTATCTCGGAGGTAGCGAGCAATATTTCCCTTTTCCATCCAAGGAGAGACGAGGCACAGGCGAGTTCTCGTCTCCTCCAAGTAATAAACACCGAAAAAAGGAAGCAAGTTGGAGTGAGATAGCTGGCGCCAAATGAGCGCCTCGTGGTAGAACTCCTGAGTTGAATGAGTGCCGAGACCTACAGAGACCACTGTGACTCACTTTCAATAATGTTTGAACATCAGCCTCCTGGAGCACCCTCATAACTTTGACAGACACCGTTTCATCGAGAACAGTTCCCTTCCAAACATCCCCGAAACTCCCAGCAGCAACTTGATGACCGATGAGCTGCATATCTGAGAGCACGAAGCACCTGGGATGCTGTCCTGACGTTGCCGAGAGCTTGAGCAGAGCCTTTAAAAGGATGGGCCTAATGTGCACATCCAAGAGCGGGTAATCTAAGACCTGGAGTGGGATAAGTTGGTGATAAGAAATTCGGGAAAGAGCTCGCATCCTGTAGGAGGTCCAGGAGCTTCTGTGCATGATCATCCCGCGCTTTCAGAAACTCCCGGTATGCCGTAGGATCACGGAAAATATCAGCAAACTGAGCGCAAATGCATCGAATGTCGGTGTGGATTGCAACATTTACCAAGGGCTTGGGGAGGTCCTGGTCCTAGCATATTACCGTTATTTTGATCATGAACATTACTCATCAAAGGGAACACTTGCCTCGATTGATTGCGAGAACTTGAAAGTGGTAGCAAGGACTGAGCGGAAATTGATTAGACATGTTGTGTTATCCCATGTCCTCAATGTGTTAAGCCAGGCCCGGAACTCGTCTGACTGTCTGGTCGTGTAAAGATGAGTCTATGGGACGGGTATACCAACCAGAAACTCACTTGTCATCACTAAACTTCAAGATGCAAGTAAATATCACGGCCAGAAAATGCTATGCATGTTAGGTCAGTTAGCTTCAACTTGTTGAAATCACAGTGAGACCGACTTGGGGTAGGGCTCGTGGCAAGTGGTACACCATATACACCATTTCGACCACATGTAAAAACGGTGGAGAGTCGGGATCGTGGAGAATACTGCGTTGCAGCTGGACTCTGTTCCGTTCCAGCTAGATTCGGGGATGGTCCCAGGCAATAGTGTCTGAGTTGAGAGTGGCATGTTTCGCGCGCACAGAGAGTCGGCGCTCTAGTAGGCACCGCAGGAAAGCGCGTTGGCCTGGCAAAAATCTGCTCAGAGTGGCCAGTGAGCTGAGCTCTGGGGAGCCCGCTGTTGAGTTCGACGACGCCCATAGCAAGACTGCTCCTATGCTTATGGCAGTATCGTACTCCCGAGGGAACAATCTTGGACGAGAAGATTGGCGGGTCGAAGCTTCCAGCCGTGTCTAATCGTCGTTGTCGAGTGTAATAATATATTCCCGCCATGAGGAGGAATAGCGGTCAACCCAGGAGAAATTTATATCGTCAGGAATGATAAGATGCCGACTCAGAGTTTCCTCATCCGCTGTGTCCCATGCCTATAAACCGATATGCTCTTCAGCCGGTGATTCGATCATCGCGATGAAAGTGTCAATGCTTTTCGACTTGAAGTCCGGGGGCCAGTCCTGGCGTTGAGCTTGGAACGCAGCCCAAAGAATAACAGGCCATATAGCAGGTTCCTCGGATGAGGGCTCCCTCTGTACCTGTGAGCCTGCGACGTCTGACAAGGCTCTGCGCTAGGCGTAAGTCATCAAAAATTTAAAGAATAAACCCAGGACGCACCTCAGTACGCAGTTCGCACAACAACCTAGTAGATCTTGTACTGTATCGCGATCGTAATCAAACACGGCGGTTTTAAACCATTGCCAGACGTTGAGTTTGCAGGACGAGAATGTGCAGTCAGATAGGTCGTGCAACCTAAGCGGCATATCCCGGTCGTGGGTCCGCAGCAATGGGAAAACGAACTGAGTCCAGGACGCAATGAGCTTCACAAGATCTTCATATTGAGAGCCAACCGGGAACCCGTCAGTCACAGCGCACCAGGCGATCCGAAGGATACAATTCTTTGTTGAAAAAGTTTTCAATGCGTTGGGGGGCCTCCGATAAACGATGCGGCGTTCCAGCGTGTCCCTCGCTTTCACCCAGTCCACGGTCGAAAGTGTCGCAGCCGCGGTTTTGAACCGGGTCGTCATTCGGCGCTGGATTATCGTGTTCCGGAACCATATTTCGTCACCGTCCTCCCACATGCTCCAGCACGACTCCCCTCGATGATCCCCAGCCACAGCTCAAGCGCCGGCCCACGTCGCCGAAAGCGTGCCTCGTACGCCAGGCACCACAGTAGGGTCAGCCGCATGTCGATCGATTCTCCAGTAATTTACCGGAGCTTCAGAGCCGTGCGCGAGGTCGGTGTAGTGTGCGAAGCGATCTAAACAGCTGGTTTCGTCCTCGTTCCAAGGCTGTCCGAACCCGCACGACCCATCACCAGGATTAGACTCCAACGATAAGCCGGAGTCAGAGTGGGGAGATACACGGAGGCTGCTGAGCCCTTGAGAGCTATTGGGCGTCATCGTGGAAGGAAGAGAAGAGATCTGAGGGTAACACAGCCCAGAAAAGCAAAGATTGGTGCCGCGTCCGCCGCATCCCGCGGCGGCGATGACTCGGAGGCGGACCGGCGGTGCGGCGCTTGTATTATGCCAACACGTTGCGTGCCAGTTAAATAAGGAGAACCAGAGATCCCACATCATTCAAGCAAGCGCAAAGACATGCATAAAAAAAGACAGCTCGGCGGGCCGAGCCACAGCCACGGACGTCGGAGGCTCAACGATCCAAGGGCTCAGCTCGACGGACCTCATTTCTCATATCCAATGTGTTCTAAGCTTCAACTGAACGCGCTTGCATCAAATTGGGTCTCAATGGGTGCTGTTTGGCACAACCATCTATCAAATCGCGCGCAAATAGAGTCTTCCGCCACCAGTTATTAGAATTCGTCCCGGGGCTGCTCGGGAACCAGAGGTAACTACATGCTCGGGACGCAAGTGCACTCTGCGTGATGTAGGCGACGCCTCCGTTTGTGTTTGCGGACAATCTGCAGAGATCGATGACCCGGACAACCCAGATGTACGATGCAAGGTCGAAGCATGCGAGATAAAATGGGTGAGTACGAGCCTCTTTCGATGACTCTCTGGTCTCACGAGTGCCATTTAGTATCATATATTCTGTATGGATTTATCCACGGCCCCGTCGGAAGGCTGGGCATGCGACCCTTGCATTCATTCGGGGGCAACTCGCGGTGGGAAAAGACGGCGAGGTGGGAGATGATGGGAGTAATAGACACAGCACGGAGTCGGAGAGGCTCCCCACGATCCCTGCTGCAGCGCTGCTAGGGAGCATGAATAGGCGCGTGCCGTGCATCCGTTTGATTAAGCAACCCGTGCACCGCCGGCATGAGTCAAAAGGTGTGAAGTAAAACGGGAAAGTGGTGTGACTGGAAGTCGAGGTCACGGTGGGGAGCTCAGTGAAATTGCAGTGAAAAGTAAAAAGGACAGCCCGGCATTTGCCGAGTGCTCTGAGTCACGTGTCCAAGTTGAACCGGAAGTTCAAAGTTGCCGACTCATTCAACCCGGATTCTACGCCAGCGCTCGTCATCGGCATTTGGACGGTTCATTTTTGATTTAAAAAATAGAGGAGGTGGGAAATAGCTAGCTCAACATTAGTTACTTTGTATCTATCGTTACGCACGTTTAGGGCTCTCATCCGTTGCCGTCTTCGACGGGACGACGGGCCGTTTCTACGGGAACGGCCCCGTCCGTAGCGCAATTTTTGGGATGCATCGACGGGGCGGGTACGGAACGGGTAGACCCGTAGACGGGTAACCCGCACCCGTCCGTAAACGGCTCGACGGGTTGATGGGTACATGAGAGTCCATCTGGCCCAAATGTGGGTGAAATTGACCTCGGCTTTGGCCGGTGCGGGAAGCGACCTGATTTTGGGAGTAGAAGTGGGATAAAACAGCTTTTCCTTGCACATTTGTTGCCGGATATCAGAAATCGGGGATGACCGGCATCCGCCGAGATTTTGATCTGCACCAAATCTCTCCCATTTGACACCATCCGAGTGAGCACCTTCGCATTTTTTATGTGGAACCCAGCAGTTTTTTTCGTAATGTGTTGATAGGAGGTGATTTCTGACCCCAGAACAATAGGAATTAGGCTCAAGAATTTGTTGAAGCAAATGATCCCAACACCCGTCAGAAACGGCCGTCACCTGTCGCACGGACGAAACCCGTCCGTATGGGCATGAGGCAATGGCCTCGAAGGACCGGGTACGAGACGGGTGCCAGGAAAAACGGCCGTTTTACCCGTTCGACGGGGTTAGAGCCCTACGCACTTTCTGGGCGCCATGAAATCGACTTTCGACATGATCCTCCAAGTTGTGTTGGTGCCGTTGATTACGTCTACTTCCAGGCCCGTTAGTAATATAGGGTTTCTATCTCATTGTAAAGGCGTGCCAAAACGGAACCATATGATTGGCCACATTTACAGTACTGGGTCGCATCATTCACCGTAGAAGCACCTGAAATCAAGGAGTTGAGAACAGACAAATGGGAGTAGTCGAAGGATCAGATCTGGGTGTTGAATCCATTCCACTGCTGACGGTACAGCCGGCTTCTCTGCAATGGTATTACTCTCAATCCCGCGTTCGTAAACTCTAGGGCCAGGTGTACGTGTGATGAAACAGTCCTGGGCCGGGTCAGGCACAAAGATCGAGATAACGTCTTTGAATTCGGGCATGAAGCTCACGCAGTGGCGCTGTTGTCAAAGAACCACGCGTAGTTGCACAGGAGCCCCACTTGGCTGCAAACGAAACTAATAGAGCAGTAATCCAAATTCATGAGACAATACGAAATCACTGCTGGCATGTTCCTGGGCGTTAGGTCGAGAGTGGCGCGGGGAATAGAGAGCAGGAGCGGAGATGCCTTCCTCGTATCGCGCGTTAGCAGGCACGTCTGCGCACCTGCTCCCCTTCTTTGCGGGTAGCGGGGCGAGGCCGATACCCCGCCGTCGAGCGCTCGCGATCACGATATTTTGGTCGTTCGCTGCATGCCTGAATATCTGTGAAGTTCGTTCGGGTGTCTGGGATGGTGCCATCGGTCGGTATCGGGATGTGCAAGCCCCGAGGTGCGTCCTGAAGTCCTTCTTCCATCGGCGTCTGGAGCTGAGTTGCTATAATCCGAATTTGCGTGATAATCTTCTCGCGCACCGCCATCTATTCGTTTGTATTTTGCGACCGCGTTATGTGTCCGGTGCTCGTAACTCTTCAGTTCACAAAACACCTTTGGAGTAAATAACCCTGGTCTACAGCCGGACAAAGGACACTAGTAATCAGAGTTTCAAGCGCAGGTAACGAAGATACGCATGTGGAATACTTCGGCCACGGACAGGCGGTCAAGGATTAAATAAGCTCGATGCATCCTCCAGGCCCCCCCAAGGGGAAAAACGAAATCCTCCTGGCGAAGAGTATGTTAGCTCGAGATCAAGTCCACTCTGGATGAATGCCTCCAGTTCCGGACGGATGTCGACCTGCATCTCCCGCGCAAAACGGATGAAGACACGCTGAAGTGTCCTTGATTTGATGAAACGCAAGAGCGTCTCGTCGGAAAAATAACAGCCGTGGGTGATTTCCAGCACATGCAATCCTGGGCAACAGGGGGTGGGGAAGTCGGGAGATGGGATGAGTGATTCTAAAATCTCGTCATCGAAAACACCATACTCGTCGTTGACCCTGTCCCACGGGGGAGGCTGATTGCCATACGCGCTGAGCTTGAGTTTCAGAATGGTAGGCGGTAGCTCTCGAAGGAAATCAGCAAAGGATTTTGTCGAGAACTGTTCAGTGGTGAGTTCGAGGCTTTCGATGTGAGGGGCAGCGGTGAGGAAGGGGCCGTAGGAGATGACGGCGCCGTCGTCGTCATAAATGTAATTTCCATGAAGTTTCAAGTGCCGCAATTGTGGCAAGAAAAGGTGGGAGAACAACAGGCGAACAGTGTTTGAATAGCTGTCATAATACTGTAGGTGCAGAGTATGAAGAAAGGAGAGTTCGAGACCGGGCTCTCTCACTCCGCTGCTGTTGCCGGGATTAATGAGGAGGTGGCAGGTCCGCAGCTGAGGACACCACGACAAAACCTGCAGGGCTATGTCACTTGTCCAGCCAGCAAGAACTGAGAGGGATTTTAAGCGGTTCCAGGGGAGTGGTAATTCCAGCGGCCCTAAATTCATTCCCATGATGGAAAAGGAATGCATTTCGGGGGCCCGCAGGAAGTTAAGCGAGTTCCATCGGACGCCGTTTTCTAAGAATTCACCGTTTTCTGTGAATTCACCGATTTGGTGGATTCTGACCGACTTGAGCATCGGCACGTCTGCCTCAGTAAAATGCGACACTGTGAACAGAACCGAAGGGAGGATGGTGAAGGCGATGTGCTCCCAACGGGATGCGAATGGGTGCAGGGCCTGGAAAAGAAGGCCTTGGATTTCCGGAGTGAAGCCGGCGCGATTAAACGTGCATTGAAGCGATATGGACAGGGGACATTGGCCGGATCGACCGAGCCACATCTTCGTGGTCTGAAGCCGCTGTGCCAGCTTCTGCTCGAATGCCGGAAAGGCCGAGTCACTGTTGGACGGGCAGGTGGGCTCCACAATGTGAAGCCTCGACCACAGGCGGGGTGTCGAGAGCGAGATCGCCCTCCAGGAGCTGCAAATGCGACCTAAAAGGACAGGTGCCTCCACGGCACTCATGACACAGTTGCGGTGCGTTGGAAGGCAGGCTATGAAGACCTCTTGGATGATGTCGAGGGGAAGCCGCCGAACTGGCGATATAAGAGCCCTGTGGGCGTCCACATAGGCACCGAGCTTGTCGCGCTCATCTACCAGTTTGTCGAGGGCCGTTCGCAGCTCGGTGATCTCATCGTCAAGATGTTTCAGTCGAGTGGTGGGTTCGACGAGGAGGCTTTGGATCTCGACTATCTCCTCGTCCTTGGGACGATAATTCGTCCCAAGCTTGGAGGTGAATGGAGACGACATGAGAGAGCTGTCAACTCACAGTCGAGGCGGTGCACACGGAGCGTCTACACGACCACGTGGTTTGATAGGCGCCGTTGCGTGACGAATTTATTCAGTGGGATCTCAGGATAAAGCGGGAATATCCTGCTGGACCGCTACTGAACACGGCAAATCGGCCACGTTCTCTGTCGCATTATTATTCTAAACGAATGAACTTTTGGTATTAAACACAATTGCGGGAATCGTGGTTGTCTAGATTGCGTGCGGGTTCAAGTTCGATGCGAGACCCGACCGCTTCGTGGTATGGATTGGATGGAATGGGGTCGAGTATTGCAGGGGCGACCCATCCATGATATTCAATTCCATGCAGTCCCTTGCGTGTACATGAGATCAGGCCCCAGCACTAGTGTTAATCAACTTACCGATGAGGGGCGTCGTGCATGTGCATATGTCTCATGCCCTTTCAGAGGTCGCCGGTCAGCCTAAATGCTGGCTTTATTATGAAACTCCCGTGGACTTACCTCCAAAATTTGACTAAAAGAGCATGATCGCCTCGCCGACCGTGTCGAAACGAGACTTATCGTATCTCTGAAGCAATGGCATCACAGCGACTTCACAAGTTTGAATTAATTCCATCCGTGAAGGATGAGAGTTAATTCAGAGTCGGTGCATATACATCGACCAGTTACGTATGGAATGCCAGGTTCACGGCGGGAGTTTATTTGGGAACGAACGAAAGCAGCATGGGACGACGGTGAGCGAAAATCGCGGCAGTGTGTGATGTGATGCGAAAGTTGCCGTTTGCAGGTATTGATACGATTCGTAGTGTGTCGAATGAATAGTCGGGAAGGGGGGATTGTATACATTGCAATTACAGGCGTAGGACTTAGCCCGGTTCCACTGCATTCGAGCTGGTCTTGGGGAGAGTTGAAGCGAGTCGCAGTGTGAGCCGTAGGATTGATCGTTCCGAGTTCCAGGAAATGGCGGATATTCCGGGCGCATCAATCATGAAAACGGAATGGTTCCGCGCGTGTGCAAGGCAGAATACGGTTCACGGTACCTCAAAGGCTTGCATAATCGTCGACGGTTTGATTGGCATAGGTAGGATTATACATCCAAGAATATTACAGCTTTGAACTTTATTTGGACGTCGGAGCTAACGGATTAAAGGACTTGAGAGGCGCAGTGGAAATGGAAAATCATACAGATTTGGAGTACTGTTCAAGACACGGTCGTCAGGAACGCGAGGAAGAGAATCGAGGCGGTGGCGGGAACATTCTGCGTGCGGATGCAAATAAAGACCGACGATTCAGAGGGACGGGGGGGGTGGAGTCGTATATGCAAGCTCGAGGCGCGCGCCAAGTCCAGTTTGAGCCTTTGAGGACGTGGTTTGTGCGCACTGCGGCAAATGATCGTGACTGGCGCCGAGTGCGCCGCACGAATAGGTTGACTCGCGAATGGGCTTCCAGTCACTAGACCCTCGGTACTAGACCCTCGGTATACCAGATCCAGAACCTGCAGGTCTTGGAAGCACCGACGAAGAGTCTCGCAGATGATGGCGATAATTTGACGAACCAGTCGCGTGGCCCTGATACTGCGGGCCGAACTGCCGACAGACTAGTACTCCCTTTGTGTTCCCTCATCCACACGCAGTTCGCCGAACGACGCCGTTAACTTGGAACACAAAATCCTCGGTCTCACCACCTTATGATTTTCTGGCGAGGAACTGGGAGAACCACGAAGAGATTGGGTGGCAGCTGTCTCTCCTTGGGGAAGGGCCTCGATACAACTTGAATGGCGCGAGAAATGAGAAATAGCGCACTGGTAAGTTCCTCCGAGTCATCCGTAAGACTGTCGTTGTACTCACAGCATTGGTACTCGCTTTAGAGCGGTACATACGCCAGAGCCTTAGGCCTTTTCTTCCTCCAATCTTCATGACACTGTCACACCATCTAAACGACACGAATGACCTGTCGGGACACGAAACAGAGGAATCGCAGGCAACGCGAGGACACCACTCACCGTCTACACCCTCGAGGAACGCGACGAGACGAACGGATCGCGCCGATGCCTGGTGCCTTGTTTACGCCTCGTAATGAATTAGTACCCTGCGAGCCCGGCCAGCCAAGCCGTGCGCCTTTTCCTCTATCCTTTACTTATTTCTGGTACTAATGTCAACTTTCCGTTCCAGAAGTCCAGCCGTGTACCACATCGGCACGTCGACACAGGGTATCGGCCACGACGAATGGTAGTACACCAGTACAAGCATAAACCTCGGAGTCCCACCTCTCTCGCCGCTTCCCCCAAGACTGCTACCCACCTGCGAGGATGCGCGCGCCACGTCTCCGGGTCGCACTAGAACACCGTCCCACGCCTCACGTACCGGAGCACTACATGCTGAATGCGCTTCAAGCGCGCAGCGGGGCGGGTGGGGTGACCATCTCCGAGGGCGATGGATCAGGGATCCTCGCCTTCGCTCTCGCCTCTGTCTGCACTGCTGGAGCGAGACATGCAAGTAAGCCTGACTCACTCCGTCGTCCGTCGCTGAGCGCTGACCTTAATCTCAATTGTGTCTAGCGCCAAGGTCCGCCAGCGGCTGCGCGCTTGCTCGCATTGCTGGGCTACACTCTTCACCAGCGTCCGTGTGCTATACAAACACGAATGCAAATCAAGTCATATCGGGGCTCTCCTTTCGTCAGCTACGACTGCATGCGCTCCATGCGCCACACCCCTTCCCCGCCCTCCTCGCCCTCCCCGCGGACCCTCATATACCCCACCCCACCCCACCCCTCCGCGCGGTGCCAGCCCCAGCCCCAGCCCGAGCTCCACCTGTGCCGGGTTGTCGTAATTCGTCCAGCTCAGCCTGCTTCAGCCTCGCGCCCTGCGCGAGCCGCCGCGAAGACCGGGCCGCCGCAATACGAACTCGAGGGGCAACGCGCAGACGCCACGCCCATCCCCGGTAGCACATACGACTGCCGGATGGCCAGGAGCGAGCGGGACCCGGAATGGAGGCTCCAGGTGCGGGCGGGAGGGGGGAGCGGCGTGTCGAGGCTAGAGCCGCTCTTTAGAGATCAGGACGGGAGCGCGAGGGAAGAGAGGACACCCCGATGCGGCCGACCGTCGACAGCGACCCCGCAGGCACGCAATGCGGGGTGGGGTGAGCATCTATCCTCTGTCGCTCGCTTTCGTCTGCGACCGCACGTCTAGCCTTCCTCGTGCACCTTCCACTGCTTATTCCCCGTTGCGGCCTCCCTCCCTCCCCTCTCCTCCGCTGGCTATCTCTGAGCTGGTGGAAGGTGGATGTCGCTGTTGGTGTGCGGTGCGCGGATGTGAGCGCGCGCAGGCGACGGGGTGCGTTGTGATACGAGGGTGCGAAGAGTTTGCTGGCCCGCGGGGAGGGCGTGCCTCGTGCCTGAGCCCGGGAGAACGTGACAAGGGTGATAAGGGAAGGAGGAGACCGCACCGCATCCTGTGCTATCCCGTGCAGTGCATCCGCTGCGACTGCGTTTCTACGCGTCTCTCCTCCCTCCGCGCTCCCTGTTCCCGCATTCTTCTCCATCGCGGGTTTGTGCCAGCGGGGTGTGCGTCGTCGATCGTAGGCACGGAGGGCGTGTGCGCGGGATTTTCGTGCTGGTGTGTAGGCGCGAATGCGGGTGCGAGCGCCCGGGGTGTCTTGCGGGACGACACCCTCTTCCGCTCATCGCGCGCCTCGAGTGGTCGTCCTGGCCCGCGGGGAGGGCGTGCCTGGTGGTTGAGCTCGGGGACAGTGTGACAAGGGCGATAAGGGAAGGAGGAGAGACCGCACCGAATCCTGCGCGGTACACACCCTGCGACTGCGTTTCATTGTCTCCTCGTATGCGCCTGCATTTCTGCGTGTCGCTCATCACCTCCGCGCTCCCTGTTCCCTGCTCCCGCCTTCTTCTCCATTGCGGGTTTTTACCAGCGGAGTGTGCCCCGTCGTTCGTGGGGCGGAAGCGGTACGCATAGGTGTGTGGGGCTTTCGTGGCGTCTATGTGGGACGACGGTCATCGTGCGCCTCGGCTCGGGTGCGTGGGTCCTCGCCCACATCTCATTTGTGGGCGGCGTTGCGAGGCGCGTCTCTATGGCGCGAAGCCAGGCGCTCCATCTGTGCCCAGCATCTTTGCTTTGCGGGGCCAACGAAGCGCATTCGGCGGCGGCGAGCGTACCGTCCGCGGGGTGTGCGTATCTCTGCCATGATACATACCGCAATTTGCCGATCTTCCTTCTCTGCCCGCGCGCTCTCACTCCCCCGTGTGTCGGTCCTCGCCTCGGTATTCGGCGTATAAGAGCTGGCCAGCTCCTGTACAGTGTACTACACTCCTACTGTGGCTACCTGTGGTCGTCTTGTATGCCTAGTTCCTACGTTTGGTCGTCCACGGGTACTACTGTGGTTGGGCGGGTGATGCCCCTGCGGGCGAGTTTCCTCGGCTTCGTCGCAGTCTTTCGCGCTTGAATCATGATCACTCCTAGCAGCTGGATGTCTAGCATGTTACATGTCGGATTGTTTTTTAAAAATGTACTCAGTACTGCTAGCTCCGGATTTCGAGCCGATTTAATAATTTAACAATGTGATACCCATCTACGTATGTAAATACTTACGTATAAGTACCTCGATGAACCCATAGAGAAAAAGACGAAAGGATTGCGATTGAGCCCGGGCTGGATCACTTACATCAATACCCTTCACCGTCTGCCACAACGACCACAAACCCTGCTGGCCACGCCGATGCACCCCTCCCATGTTGCCACCCTCTGGCCCACTCTAGTAACCGATACCCCCAATCAACTACAGTCCGAGCCCCAGCGGGCCCAGAAGGAGGACACTCTCGACACCTTGTTTTGTCGCGCTCTCTATGCCTATGATTCTCAGGACGCCTCCGCTCTCTCGTTTCGTGAGGGCGATATCATAGAGATACTGACCCAACGACTGTCCGGGTGGTGGGATGGCCTGCTGAACAACGAGCGCGGCTGGTTCCCTTCCAACTACGTCACGATCATTACTGACGAGGAGGCCTCGTCGGCCTTACGTGCCTCGAAGCTATCCATCCCCGACCGCCAGAACAACGATCTTGGTGCTTTTGAGGAGGGGATCGCCAGAAAAGAGTCGGTTGACAAGATCTTCCCTTCAATTGAAAAACTTGACAAATGGAGGGCCTTTTGGATCCCGTATGCGGAGTCTGACGGCCGAGTGAGTTTCAAACGGCTTCCATCTCCTCTGCTGTTGACTCTTACATTAGGTATACTACCTGAATACTAGAACTGGCCAACGAATGCAGGATCTCCCAGACGAAGACGGCGGGGACACTTCTGACAGTGTCGCTGGTGTTGCCTCGCAGTCTGTGGATTCTATCCTATCCAACCATGAACAACGGGCTGCGCTGTTGAAGCAGGCAAGATATTCGGAGAGCCACTCTCGCCGTGTTTCTTAACGTCCATGTCCGCACGCAGGGGCTACCCTCCTTCAAACTTCGTAACGCGCTCCAACTCTGTTATGAGCGCATCTGCACCTCCCTCTTGACCCTACTGGGCTCGCACAATAGCAAGCAGGCAGTCTTGTCACTCGGGGGCGCCCGTGCTCAGTCCTTCCTCGACGCTGTCCAGGATGTGGGTGACGTCCAGTCAAGCGTTGAATGTCGCTAATCGAGTTGCAGGTCCTCGACAAAGGATCACTCCCAAGTGCTCGTCATACTTCGCAGGCTCGGCGATTGATCCTCAAGCTCTCGGAAGCGTGCGACCAACTTCCTTCGTCGCTTTTCATCACCGGCGTCACTGATCATGACGAGCACCCGACGTTCTGCGGCGGGTTTGGCGACATCTATCGGGCGTCGCATCATGGCAGCACGGTCGCGGTGAAGCGTATCAGGATGTTCAGAGCTAGTTCTGATTCGCGGAGTCGTCTGGTGCGTTTTCCTACATCTCAAGTATGTGCATCCTCAGGAGTCTTTTTTTTGTTCGCAGGAATTCTGCCGCGAAGCACTCGTTTGGCAGACGCTCGAGCATAAATATGTATTACCTCTCATCGGCATCGACCGGGAAAGCTTCCCATCCTCGTTCTGCATGGTCTCTCCCTGGATGAAGCGCGGAACCCTCCTGAAATACCTGAACGAGAATGGGCGCGATGACCTCGACAAGATGGTAAGACCATCCCCGCGACCATACACAGATCCTCATACGTCTTCATTCCGCTAACAGCTCCTGCAAGTAGCGGAAGGCCTTGCCTACCTGCACTCAATGAACGTCGTCCACGGCGACCTCCGCGGAACGAATATCCTGGTTTCCGATGATTGGCATCCGTGTCTGGCGGATTTTGGGCTGACGACCATCATAGACGCCACGTCCACGTCTAGCGCCGCGCTTACGTCTACGGCCCACCATGCCGGCAGCGCGCGCTGGTTTGCGCCGGAGTTAATCCAACCGACAGCCTTTGGGTGTGATAAATTTAGGCGGACACCCGCCAGCGACGTGTATGCGTTCGCCTGTGTCTGTCTCGAGGTAAGCTTAGTTGTCAATCGGAGTCTCCGGGTGGCTTAATGTATCAATATTTTGTAGTTGCACACCGGTCGTCCACCTTTCTCGGGTGTTTCACCAGATGTCGCGGCCATGCTGAGGGTGATTGCTGGAGAGAGACCGGAACGGCCGGCGTCCATGTTCGATGGCCTTTGGGACGTCGTCACAGCTGCATGGGCTCCGAATTTTCGCGATAGACCTAATATTAAGACGATTATTGAATCCCTCCGGACGTTGGACAATCCGCGTGCGGACCCTTTCTTCTCGTTCGGTGAATCCCCTGCCAACGTCGCGGGCCCCAGCAACGTCTCGCGCAGCCCGACGGACCTGCTCCAAGTCATCTCCAACTACAACGAAAACGATCGGCGGCCGCTCGAGCTGCACGATGACGCGGAGGAGGAGTACTGGGACGACGAGGAGGAGACCGACCCGACGCGGTTCATAAACTTGTCGCTGCTCTCGCATATCGCCGTCCATTTCCGCGACAAGGTCCCGCGCGGCACGCATGTCAAGGGCAGCATCCCGTATCCGCGCGCATTTACAGGGAAAGACGTGGTGGTACGTGGCATATTGAGAATACCGTCGCGCACGCAAATTTAACTCCTTCCAGACCACGATTCAGTCGCAGATCCAGCGGGACCTGGCCATCAACCACGGCATTTCGACGAACGACCGCAGGGCGGCGCTGCAGGTCGCGCGCAGCCTGCAGAGCCAGCTGTATTTCTACGAGGTAGAGTGGGGCGGGCGCGTGCTGCAGGATGGGGTGGAGGACGTGTACATGTTCCTGGACGACCAGGAGGGCGCGTCCGATTCAGCTCCGGACAGGGAGGAGCTTCCTACGGCAGTAATCACGATGTTGACCAAGTGCTACTCCCCGAGCTGTGGGGAAGGTAATTCGTGCTACTCGTATTCGTGTTCGCTCAAGTGAGGCGAAAACACGTCCATTGAATATGTAGTATAGACTGGCTAATGGAGAAACCGTTCTCTGCCTTTTGGTTAAATTTCAAGGGATTGTGTGTCCTTCCAAGATTTCAGATGTAAAGAATCACTGCATTCAGCGCCCTGATAGCCGAGGGCCACGTGGAGCGTCTGCCACGTCTGGCTACGTCCGCCGATCCCTAGCGAAGCTTCGGCTAGCTTCGTCACGTCGCTTAGCCACGGCAATTTAGCCACAGCCCGCGGAGCGCCAGCAAGGTGATGGCTAAGTGTTCGGCTAGGCTACGGCGAGCCTTCGGCTAGCCCTCGGCTAGCTGGCGGCAACGCCTGCGGAGCTTTTGCTGTGGGCGTTGCGTGTACTATAAATGTCCCGGGGAATCATGATTCTGTCCTACGAAAATATATTCTGTCAGCTCAGTAAGGGTATTGGGTCCAGGTAGTCAACACATCATGTTCACCCCCCAAGCTGTTTATGTTCGGCTGTGTTGAACTTCCTGTACCTAGCCGCAAGCTGTTGTAGTACCCCTCCTAAACCCTTTCTGACCCCATGGAATATCAATTCTGTCTACGGGATATCAAAATCCCGTCCAGAGATCAATGATTTCTGGTCTGCATCAAATTGACTTCCTGTCCTGTGTTTATGGATCTCAACAACCGCTTCACCGATTCCTTTGATCCCGATGATAATTATAATGCTTCAAAGGTGTACTTTCGGGAAAAAATAACCGGCAAGCTATCATCCCCTTGGTTGCCTCACCCGACCCCGATATGAAGAACCTCAATCCACAATGACTATTTTGAGACTCTGCTATGTTCGATTCTCGCGGCTGCGACTATATTGCACACTTTACTGACATGGCCCGCAATAGATCTTGACATATGCATCTTCTCACTTGGGATTGTGTCCATCCAGGATGATATTATGGTCCTAGCCAAATGAAAATATGGTCTGACTCCTGACGATTTCCAGTCCCCATCCACATCAACTTCCTGTCCAGTCTTTATGGATCTCAGTGACTAGTCCACGAAATCCTGTGATTCCGGTGACATTTATGACACTTCAAACACAGACTCTCACGCAAAAATTACCAGGTGACCATACACATCCGGATTTCTTCACCCTACCCTGTTTCTGCTGGAACCTGTTATTTTCATCATCCATCGGCCTGATGTTTGCAAATGACCGGCTGTGAACGATAACGTTACGGGCTGAACTGCTAGCGCCTCAATTGTCTAATATCCATCAGTATGGACCGGTCGCATACTAAAAACACACCTGGATCCAGCACAAACACAGTGAATTATGCCTTGGACGCGTGTTCCTCTTCGATGAGTTGTAAGAACTGGAAATTCGCGATGCTCCTGATGAGCTCCTTGACTGTCGTTGCATATTTTGATTTATTGCCAGCATCATCGTGTTTGCTGATGAGATCGTTGAGTTGCGCAACGAGCGCCAACCAGTACAAATAGACATCGGCAGGAGTTGTGTCTTTTGACTCGAGGCACAGCATTGCCCAGGCAAATGGCATCAGAACCGAGACGAGTCGAGTGAGATCACGCCGGAACTTATACACGTCCTCGTTGTCTAGAAAGTGCTTCTTAAGCATCTAAATCTCAATCAATAACCCAGTTCATTGCTAGAACATGTAGTGTACCTCAGCGTCAATTCCCAGCGTCCGATTACGGATGATGCTAGAAAATTCGGGTATGCCGCGAAGTACCGAATCGAGGCTCCGATAAATTGTCGCGAAGCGTGTTTCTCCAACCGATTGAAGGCCGCGGGAGATCCCCAAACTCTTGCGCGTCTCATCAAACCAATTCTGTGAATAACTGGATAAGCTCATGAATGCGAGAATTTCTTCGAGTTCTGCAATTATCTACGTGTGAATGTTAGCATTTCGCGACATTTCTTTTCACAAGGATTGCATACCGGCTGGAAGACAGGAATGTTACAGATATCTTTGCATGCATTGTGCAAATTATGGCAGGCATCTGCGAAGTCGAAAATTTGGAGAAATTTGGTCACCGTCAAGTGTCGGCCTTTTCTTAAAGGGCTCGCGTTGTCAGATGCGACGGCACAGAATCGAGAAGGGCCAAATTTTTCAATCCACTGAAGTGCTGGTCAGACGCGGTAAATGGACTGGCGATAAACCTGTACCTTCGTGAGAAGCTCAGCAAAGTACTTGCCCGTCTGGCTCACGCGGGAAACATCATCGAGATCAACACAAAATAATTGGCGGTGGACGTTAGTTATGTAAACGGATACAAATTTCTTGTTCGAGAGCTTGCCGCCATCGGTGCTGATCGTTATCATTGAAAACTAGCAGGTCTGCATGGGATCGATGACCGCGGTTCGGACGCTTGCAGCATAAGCAGGAACGAGGGCGTCTTCGAATTTCGTGCGGCTGGTAACTTTGTAGTTCCATTGGCTGGCGGTTTTAACAAAATGCGTGAACTCCTCCCTCCCAATAATGCGGGGTGGGATGCCACAACAGATAAATAGCTCGATGGGCACGACGTTGGCTTTCTGCTCAAGATTTTTGCGGCCCTCCGTGCGGTATTTGGTAAGAGCAGTGGGCTGAGAACTGCTGGGCTCGCGCGCTGTTCCCCGGGGTGTCGATGCCGGGGTGGATGTCTGAGAAAGGAGCGTGCGTCGTCGCCGCCGTGCGAGCAGTTGGTGAAAACCGAACTAAATGTCACATCATTTAAGCGCACTGATCGTGACAGAAGCCGGACGGCACACGCCAAAATATTGCTCAATATTAGGGCCGCGGAGAAGCCCAGATTTATTTTTCTCGTAGTTTTTAAGATGTGTACATAGCCCTATTACGAGATCTAAGCTTGGATTGGCCTAGTGGGTGAGCCTGGTAAACTCTGGACGAAACGCGGTTATCGGGGACAGACCCGCGATCACCAGTACCAAAAGGGGAAGTCCGCGGACATTATATGGTTTTGCGTGGGCGTTAGCCGCTGCTAGCCGCATGGCTCCACAGACGGCCGGCGATGCTCCCCTGTGGCTATTCGGGGCTTGAACGCAGTGAATACTTTGAACCGAGGCAAACCATCACAAGGTATTATACGACTGGTCACTTTATCGCAGAACGCGTCGCTCTACTGCAGCCAGAAGGACAAATGGTCAATTTTAAGGTTCAAACACGTAGGTATGTATGTATGTACGCTACGATCAAGATAGGTGAAATATTCCCATCATTTGATTTAATTCCCTACATTCAAGGATTGTGAAGGAAGTTCGGCGCGTCGAGCAAACCTTCCCAAGGTGAAAGGTGGAGCGCCGCAGGCGCAGGCTGACGACCGTCGTACGTTAGGGCGAGGTGAAGCCCACTCTGGATCAATGGCTGCAATTCCGGACGGAGGTCGAACTCCATCTCCCGGCCAAGGCGAAGTACAACACGCGTCAACATCCGCGATTTGATGAAGCGCAAGAGCGCCTCGTCGGAAAAGGAGCAGGGGTGGTCTATTTCGAGCACCTGTAAGCCTGGGCAACGAGGAGTGGGGAGATCCGGAGAGGGGGTGAGAGATTCCAACATCTCGTCATCAAAAAAGCTGTCCTCGATCACTGACCGCGGGTCCGGGTCTCTCGCGACAATACTGATTTCCCGAACGGTAGGCGGTATCTCGCGAAGGAAATCAGCGAGAGAAGGCCTCGAGAACAATTCAAGGCCGAGCTCGAGACTTTCGATGAGAGGCGCAGCGGCCGACAAGGGGCTGTAGGAGATTTCGTCCGCATAATTCAGAGCTCCGCGAAGCTTCAAATGCCGCAATTGCGGCAGGAAGAGGTGGGTAAACAACTCGCCAACAGTATTCGAAAAGTTGCCATAATACTTTATGTCCAGTGTATGGAGGAAGGAAAGCTCGAGATTAGGCTCTCCTATTCGGTTGCCATTTTCGGGAGCAAAGTCCACGGCCAGGCGGCAGGTCCGCAACTGAGGACACCGAGAGATAACCATCAGGGATATTTCACTTGACCAGCCAGAAACGAGTGAAAGATCTGTTAAGCCGTTCCAGCGAAGCGGTAAATCCAGCGGACTGCTGATTCCAACGCAGAAAACGGAAAATAAAGATATTTCGAGGGCACGAAGGAAGCCCAGCGAGTCCCATGGGACAGTATCTTCCGGGTTTCCGGTAGGGTATTCGCGGATGTTCACCAACCTGAGCATCGGCACATCCGCCTCGGTAAGGTGCGACGTGGTCGCTAGAACTGAAGAACTGGTCGTGAAGCTGATGTGCTCCCAACGGGATGCAAATGGAAGCAGGGCCTGGAGGAGGTCTTGGGTGGCCGAAGGGAAATCGATGACGTGAACTGCGCATTGCAGCGATATGGAGAGGGGGCACTGGCCGGATCGACCTAGCCACGTCTTGGTGGTCTCCACTCGTTGCACCATCTTCTCCTCGAACTGCGCAAGGGCCGAGTTAGATATGCAGAGAGGCTCCACTACATGAAGTCTCGACCACAGGCGGGGCGTCGAGAGTGAAATGGTTCTCCACAAGCCGCATACGCGACCTAGCAGAAGAGGCGCCTCGCTGGCACTCATAACGCAGTTTCGGTGCGTTGGAATGCAGGCTATGAAGATTTCTTGGATGATGTCGAGTGGAAGCCGTCGAACCGGAGAAATGAGGGCTCTATGAGCGTCGACGTAGGCGTCGAGGCTGTCGCGCTCAGCTGCCAGTTTCTCGAGCGCCTTCCGCAAATCGGTGATTTCATCGTCAAGCCGCTGAAGTCGACGGATGGGGTCGACGAGGAACATTTTAATCTCGAATATCTCCCGGTCTTGGGGACAGTAGTTGGTCCCGAGTTTGGAGGTGAATGGAGAAGACATGATGGCATGAGGAGTGGCAGTGGCGCGATCACGCGGGACTTATTGATGGGGAAACAACTTTTGAAATACAACGCGTCTGGGGCTCTGCAGCGCGGTAGTTTTGCGAGTTAAAAAACTGAATCTTGATTGAAAGCGGGCTGAAATGTGAGGCGCTTTTGGAGCGCTGCAAAATTGTGTAGAAACAAAAACCCAACAACGACAAACCAATGGCCCGGTCCTGAATTTAACAAGGGACTCCTGCAAAGGCTTCCTGAAATTCCGGAAATAAAGCGGGATGCTCCCATTACACCAGGCCATTCATATGGAATCTCTCAACGTAAATAGATGCACAGGTTTTGCCAGCGCGGAAGAAATTAAAAAGCAAGATAAAGAACAACATGCATATGGCCTGGCCTTGAATCGAACAAGGAACTCCCACAGAAAATACCTCATCTTCCTCCTGAGCAGAAGTGGATGTGTTACCACTACACCACCAAACCTGTCTTATGCTCCCTCAAGTTGATTACATGTACAATTTCCGGTAGCGTAGAAGAAATAGGAAGGGGAAATGCCAAAAGCATCGCCTCAAGCTTATGGCCTGGCCTTGAGTCGAACAAGGAACTCCCACATGTACAATGTCGAGTAAGCTACTATGAAGAGGGGGTGTGTAACCACTACACCACCAGACCTTACATAAATGTGAAACTCAAGTTTTATAGATGATGCACTTCGACCACTCGAGTTGAACATGAATTCGACTGTACTGCAAGTTTAACATGACACGCTCGTTTAATTCAGCGCCCGTCTGCGGGCTGCACACTTCCATCAGAGTCGACGCACTGGCAGGGGGTGGGCGTCAATTTGAATAAATCGAGGACAGGACGCGGAGAGCAAGAGCGATTATTCATTCCGCTGTAGTCAGTGCGAAAGTAAGCGTAGTTGGGAGAGGACTCTCTGCGCGATGGAGAGGGAGACGGACACGAGTCGGAGCGGAACATGATGGAGAGACGATGCACGGTTGTAGAGGTCAGAAGGCGAACAGAGCTGGAGCTGTGAATTCGGATCGGGCGGGAGTAATATTAACCCCTCGGTGAGATGTGTTTTTGCAGTGGTCCATGGGGATGTGGATAGGTGAGTTGAATCTTGAACCAGAGATCGGACAGAGATAGAGCGTGTGATTGAATGGTTGAGTACTCGACTCGGACAGAAGACTTGACTCGGACAGAGACAGCGTGCAGTCGGATACATACTTAACTCGGCCAGAGAGCGTAGATATTCCATTTGATTTGATTTGGAGCGACCTTGGAGGGGCAAAATAAGCTGGACACGATGCATTTTGCATTAGACGTTGAATTTGGGGTCCTCAACTTGATGACAGACGGCCGACGCGGCACCGTGGAGTGTTAGAGCTTCAGATAGCATCGAGCGCGAGCAGGACGTTTGTGAAGCGGCGAGGGATAACTACAGACGGGTCGAGCGGAGCGGGGTCTTGCAGTGGTGCATGATTCGTAGTAAGTGGGATTGAGCAATCGGTGGTTCAAGCGTTGACTCGGAAGACATAGGCGCGAGGTCCAGGTTATGTAGTCGCCCCATTCGCCAAACTCGAAATTGGGAGTCGGAGGGGTAGAATTCGCCAGACTAATCTGAGGCGCGCAGCTAAGGGCTCTTGACCAAACCAACGCTCGAAGTGTTCTAGAGATCGGGCGGGCGAAGCTCTGAGGCAACTCGGTTGCCGCTCGGACAGTGGACTCAAGTTGGGGCTGGCTTCCGTTCGTTCACTCGGAGACCAGGCAGACATATGCATAGAGTCCGGTTCCGACGCATCGACGTTAGACCGCAAGTCGTCGGGCAGGATCCCGACTGGCAACCAGATCTGCAGAAAACCAGAAAAAGTTGAAGAGAGAAACCGGTGGCGCACAGCCACATTCCTCTCATAATAATCCTCACCTCCGAGTCCTAGTCTCAACGCAGACACCCTCCCGAGCGGTCTCTCGTGCCTATACATCATCCATCTCCAGCCTCATTCCTTCACAATCCACCTCGAGAATGGAAAACGACGACGAGCCACCGACGCCGACACTGAGGTTGCTGCCGCCCATTCGAGTGCCACGCGCTGCTGGCGAGCGCGCGCCGGTGGCCTAAACAACTGTACCGCTACACAGCTTCCGTCGTGCGCTATGCATCGATTCGACGCAGAGAACGACAAAGCCTCCCGTGGGTTTCTGCCTTGCCTTCCATGAGTCTCCACTTCCCTTCCTTGGGCTAGTGCTAACATGAGTCACTGCAACAGCATCGACCTCTCGGCCCAAGCACGCCCGCCGTGACTTCTCGCGCTACCACCACCGCAGAGCGGGATTGCTGTCGCCCATCCCGCCGTTCGACTCGATCTTAGTCTGCGCGACCGTCTGCTGCAGGAGCTGGCCTGGCGCTGGGGCTTCCCTGTGTCGAGCGCGCGCCAGATCGAGTACGAAGCCGGCAGGTTCCAGCGAGCATAAAAGCACCAAGTGCTCCTCGCTGCCTCGGGCTCTGTTCTCCCCTCCACTACCTCGTCCTCCTCTACCTCTTCCCCTTCTTCCCTCAAACGCGCTGAGAGCAACGCCGAAGAAGCAGACGCCCGCCCCCGTCCACTCACCCATCCCGATACCGCTACAGGACGCCCTCCCCCTCACCCCGCGTTCAGAGCAGCTCCCCAAACCCTCCGAGTCTTGACACACGTACGGCGGCGAAGCATGCAGTGCGCTGTTGCGCGCGCATCCATCCGCATCTGGGGAAACAAAGGCATCTCAAAACAGCGGCAACGGGAGGGAGCGGGCAAGTGGCAGAGGGGAGAGGGGAGGGAGATCTGGGCGGGGCCGCGGGTGGAGAGGCAAGGCGCGTCGTTCGCGCCTGTGTCGCGTGATGGAGAGGCAAGAGGGGGAGGGGATACAGGAGAGGTGACTACGTCTGCGGCGCCTGCACACGTTCGCGCAAGAGCACCCCACGAGCCCGAGCCCGAAGCAGAGAAAGGCGGTGGACGGTGGACGTCTCTCCTCTCTTTCTTACTTCCTCATTTTCGCCATTCCCTCCGCGCGCCGTCCTCCCTCCCTTCTACCTTCTTTCCTCTCGCGTTCACTCCACTCCACCCCCCGTCCCGCGCCCTTTCCTCTACCACATCCACTCCTCCCTCCCACTCCTCCCCGTTATCCGCCTTTCTCCACTCGCGCACATCCTTCCTTCGCAACCCTCCTTCCTTCGCAACCCTCCTTCCTTCGCAACCCTCCTTCCTTCGCAACCCTCCTTCCTTCGCAACCCTCCTTCCTTCGCAACCCTCCTTCCTTCGCAACCCTCCTTCCTTCGACCCGTCCTCACCTCCTTCGGGGCGCGTCTGGGCGTGATCCCTCGGTGCTCGTTGCGGTCTCGCCGCGCATTCGCCTTCTGATCTGTGGGCGCTAGAGCCCACCGCTGATGCGGTCACCGGTAGGGTGCGCCCTGCCTGCTGTATCTCCCCGTCGGCGCTGTGTTGGGATTCGCGCACCTGCCCAGCGCCACGCTATGATGATTGAGCAGCGCGGGAGCCGGTGTGGACGGGATCGCGAGGAGGAGACGACATGCGTGGAATGCGGTCTGTGGCGAGGGTCGCAAGGCGCGGGCTATGGACCCAGACGGACGCGCCGCTAGTGTCTGTACGTGCCGGGCTCCAGGGTGCAGTCTGCAGGGCGCGGACCGGGGATGTGGGATGTAGAGCGCGGGGAAGTGCACGGGGTAATGAGGCGGATATGCCCCTGCCGAGCGTCGCTAGGCGCGGGGATACGTGCTGCGACCCTGCGGTATTCTTTCCGAGGCTACGCCTGCGCGATCGCGGAGCATTTCGATATGCGATGCATCTTGCGACGTTCTATCTGTACTCGTCTACATTTGCCGCCAGCCTTCACCGTCGCCCTACATATACAACTGAAATGATATTTCTCTGTGCCGGGTGTCCATATTTTGCGAGGCGGGTAAAATCGTAAAATCGGCAATCTATTTGTAAACCAGAGGTTCCGTAAATCCAAGACTACTGTCAAACTACTATACGCAGATCTACCACAATGAATCTCGACGTGACTTGGAAATTCAATGGAAGGGTATCGGACCGTTCGAATAAATTTCTATGGGGCTTTGATATTATGGAATATGGGCGCCCCTGCAGTCATGAAATCAGCTCGGCGCATCCGCCAGCCCTCCCCAAGGGGAAAAGGGACACTCCTCAAGCGGAATGTTATATGTGAGCTCGAGATCGAGCTCATTTAATTTTCTGCACGAGCGGACGGATGTCGAGCCCAATCTCGCGCGCAAACCGGACGACCAAGCGCTTTAGCGCAGTGCGAGAGTTGATGAGACGCAAGACTGCGTTTTCTGAAAGAGAGCAGCGGCAGTTTATTTCCAGGACCTCGAGGTCCGGGCAGCAGGGGGTGGGGAAATCGGGAGATGGGCTGAGGAGCTCTAACATCTCATCACCGAGTATTCTGGAGGGGGTTTGGTCAGACGCGCTGTACGTGTTGAACTTGATTTCTCGAATGACAAGCGGTATTCCGTGAAGAAAGTCAGAAAGAGACGCCGATGAGAAAAATTCAATGCTGAGATCGAGACTCTCGATGCGCGGCGCAGCGGCGGCGAACAAGGAATGCTGTAGTCATCATTTATTCCGCGAAGCTTGAAATGCCGCAAGTGTGGGAACGAAACGCGGCTGAATAACTGAGGAATGATGGTTGAAGAGTCGCCAATACAGTCTAGGACCAGTGTATGAAGGAAGGGGAGCTCGAACCTCGATTCTCCGATGTCGCTATGGCTGTCGTCGGCCTCGTCATCAACGACTAGCCGGCAGGTTCGGAGCTGAGGGCACTGGGAGAGCACCTGGAGGGACGCTTCGATCGAGAGTATCGGGTCCCTGCCATTCCATAGTTTAATAATCGAGAGGTCTGTCAGACCATTCCATCGAAGCGGCAACTCCAGAGGAGTGAAATTGGCTCCCGAGATGTATGCCGAATGAATGTTGGAACCCCCAAGGAACCTTAGTGCCTCCGCTCGGAAAATGACCCCGTCTCGATCGAAGGTCTCAGACATGTGGACCGACTGGAGGATAGGCACATCCAGCTCGGTAAGATGTGAAAATGCCACGAGAACTGAGGAAGGGGCCACGAATACGACGTGCTCCCAACGCAATGCGAACGGAAGTAGGGCCTGGATAATTTGAGTAGCCGAAGAGGCATCGGTATATAATGCGCAGTCCAGAGATAAGGACAGGGGGCACTGCGCAGAGCGACCGAGCCACACTTTGGCGGTCTCGAGTCGCAGCGCCAGCTTCCTATCAAATAGCGCAGCTGAGTTAGGGGTCCGTTTGGGCACTGCGATGTGAAGCCTGGACCACAGACGGGGTGTCGAGAGGGATATGGTCCGCCAGGAGCTGCAAATGCGTCCTAAGAGAACGGGCGCTTCCACCGCACTCATGACGCAGTTTCGGTGCGTCGGAATGCAAGCTGCGAAAATCTCTTCGATGATGTCGAGCGGAAGGCGTCGAATTGGAGAGAGGAGGGCCTTGTGGGCATCCACGTAAGCACCAAGCCGCTCGCGCTCATCCGCCAGTTTGTCGATCGCCTTCTGCAAATCCGTGATTTCAGCGTCGAGGAGCGCGAGTCGACGGGTAGAGTCAAGAAGGAGGGTTTGGATCTCGAGTATCTCCTTGTCCTGGGGACAGAAATTCGTCCCCAGTTTAGAGGTGAATGGAGAAGACATGAAGGAACTAAAGCAGTGCAGACTCCACGATCACATGGATTGATGGGCGTCGCGTAGACCATAATATTAGAAGCCTTCATGTAATGGAACTTCGAAAATTTCAAGAGGACAAGCCAAAGAGAAATCAGGACAACCCTTGCAGTGCTGAGTTGTCGGAAATGTTGATTTAGAATATTTATGTATGAGTAAACTGAGTTGACCCACAGCGAGCAGTTGAGTTAGAACCTACAAGTACATCATTTCGCCCCACTTCTTCAACAAAGCTCACCACAACAGCAGGTCGGTCTCCAGGGCTTCGTGTTATGAAAGACTATGAGAGTCGGAATACTTGTGGCACTTGGTAGCAACCCTCCCGTCACCGGAGTGGAATTGGAATGTCATAATCGGTAAAGCCCAGAAAGTCTGACAAAGTCAACGTTGAAGGCGAATTTAGACCTGGAATCAACCTGGAATACTGGGCATAAGAGCGTGTGGCGCATAAATTTGAAACTGAGGTTGAACCCTAGAAGCAAGCATCGAGGAATCAGTCATTCATAGACCTCAAAGACTTACTGAGAATTCAGTGGAAACCCGTAGGGATATTAAAGCCTTGCCCGATATCCGATTTTTGAAGTCTACCAGGGAAAAATAGCGGCCTGGGCCAAGTAATTCTCCCACAGACGAGTTTTAGGATCCTTCGGCGTTCGCGAAACGAGTCGTATGCTTCGATCAGACATGCAATTCGTGGAGAGAAAGCAATGATGGTTTCCATTCGGTCGTGACTCGTCCTAGAGGATTGATGATGGAGTGACGCAGCTTTGAGGTTATACCTGGAATTGGCGGTTTCGAACCGAAACATGTCGACAAGCAGAGGAGAAATTGCGCAATCTTGCGCAATGCCGCATGCGTATATGTAGTCTGACCGCTTGCGGGCCACAGCTTGAACAGTACGCGTGTATAACTTGGAGCACTGACGTGCAAGTCCCCGGGCAGCAACGTGATGAACGTTGAAAGCGAGAGAAGTGTGCTCTTGTTATGCTGTGTAAGCGGATTCGGTAGTGATCCGAACATCGGACTCCTTCGGAGCCCTCCTTCCTGCTCCGGCTTCATCTGCAATGGTAACACTTCCAACTTGAAGACAATTACTTCGGTTTACTGCGGCTCCCCTGTTCCCTCTTGACTTGTGGAAGACCAGCCGAATCACCTGGAATTGGAAAGCTTATCTTCTCTTGCTTCAACTAGGCTCTCGGAAGGCTCTCCGGACATGTTTTTGACGCCCGTCGGAGCCGTCGGGGCGCGGCTCTCCCTGGTATTATAAGTGGGAACGCGTTATTTGCAACGATACCAAGCCCATCCCACACGCTCCATGAGGTCCTTCACCTTCGCCGCTCTCGCTGCATTGTTAAATGTCGTCTGCATCCAAGCAGCAAGCGCCAAAGATGGCCCCAACATCGTCTTCATTATGACGGATGACCAAGGTACACACCCTAATGTCTGTGGAATTCTACAACTGATTCTGCACGTTTAGACAAACTAATGGACTCGCTGGACTATATGCCGAACGTGAAGGCACAGCTCGCGGACAAGGGTGTATCGTATCAACGCCACTACTGCACTATCTCCCTGTGCTGCCCGTCCCGAGTCAGTCTCTTGACCGGCAGAGCTGCACAGTACGTCCGGATTTCTTCCATCCCAAATGCGCTCACGATTCCCTAGCAACACGAATGTGACAAGCGTCGCACCTCCCTATGGTACATCTCTTCTCAACCTGCAATATAGACATCGCTAATATATCAGGCGGATATCCCAAATTTATCAAGGAGGGTCTCAACAGCGCGTACCTCCCCGTATGGCTGCAAAACGCGGGTTACAACACCTACTACGCCGGCAAGCTCATGAACGGCCAATCAACCACCAACTACAACGCACCATTCGCAGCCGGCTTCAACACCAGCGCGTGCGCCCTGCCCTACTCAATTAAATGTGCCCGTGTTGATTTCCCCAACCCACCCCAGCTTTCTCCTTGACCCCGGGATGTACATCTATATGAACTCAACTTGGCAGACCGGCACCGGCGCACCGCAGAACTTCCCGGGCGAGCACATCCTCGACATCAACAGCGCGCACGCCTACGACTTCATCGACGACGCCGCGACAAAGGATTCCCCCTTCTTCATCACCATAGCGCCGGTCGCGCCGCACGCCCAGTTCGTCACCGATACCGCCAGTGGCATCCCCGAAGCCTCGATCCCTGTCCCGCAAGAGAAGTGGAAAAACTCATTCCTCGACCAAAAGGTGCCGCGGACCGCCAACTTCAACCCTGATGTCGTACGTCCCTTCTAGCTAACACGCCGTACGATGCTAATGGGATGTTCACCTGCCCTTAGGTTAGGTAAATATATAACTTTGTGCAAATACCCGCATATCTGACGTGCCGCAGCGGCGGCTCCTGGATCCGGGAACTCCCGCAACTCGACGCGGACACTGTAGCCTACAACGACGCCTTCTACGTTGCGCGGCTGCAGCTCGTCGCCGGGGTCGATGATATGGTTGGCGAAATTGTGTCCCGCTTAGACGCCGCGGGCCTCCTGGACTCGACGTACATCGTCTTCACGGCGGACAACGGATACCACATCGGGCAGCACAGACTGCAGCCCGGCAAGTCGTGCCCCGTCGAGGAGGACTATAACGTCCCGCTCATCATCCGCGGCCCGAACATTCCAGCCGGCAAGGCAAGCGCGTGTCCTTTCTTCCATTCTGCGCTATACCAATCTGGTCCGTTTGATCCAGGTCGTGAATACAGTGACGACGCACACCGATCTCGCACCGACGTTCTTCGAGATGCTCGGCCTCGAGCTGCGCGCCGAGTTCGACGGCGCGCCCATCCCCGTCACCGCCGCGCAGATCTCTGCCGCGCGCGCGGACGCGTCAAAAGCGGAGCACATCAATATCGAGTACTGGGGGCCTCTCAACGCCGCCAACGAGGGCAACTCCGGATCGCAGGGCGTAGTCAACAACACGTACAAGTCTGCGCGCATCGTCGGGGAGTCGTACAACCTCTTCTATACCGTGTGGTGCGACAACACCCGCGAACTCTATGTGAGCCCGCCACCATTCACATGGTGATTTGATCTAACGGACTAACTTCGCAGGACATGAGCGTGAATCTGCTCGCATTGCACATCGCTGTACCAAAGCTGAATCATCTCTTTCAGGTGGATCAATATCAAATGAACAATCTCCTCGTCGGCTACACCTTCGATGTCGCAGGAGACCTCACCTTCTCCCTTGGACATTCCGACGTCGCTGTGCGTGCCATTCATCCCTCCCTCCATCCAACCATCCACTCACCTCATCCCACTTAGAATTTCACCGCCCCAACCGCGCCCGCGTCCCTAAGCGATGACCTCCCCAACCTCGTCGCGCGCCTCGACGCCCTCACCATGGTGCTCAAGTCGTGCAAGACAGACGCGTGCCGCAGCCCCTGGTCTGTCCTGCACCCGAAGGGGGACGTCAAGAACCTCGCGGACGCGATGGCGGCGAAGTTCGATGACTTCTACGCGGCGCAGCCGAAGGTCGCCTTCTCAGAGTGCAGCTTTGGATATCTCATTGCGAGTGAGGGCCCGCAAGACGCTGTCCCGTACGCCGGCTGAGGATCCCGGAGCGCTCCGGGGAAGGGTTTAGAGCTGTTCTAACAAGTATTTGAGCTCGTGGTTGCCGTCCTCTTTCCACGCTGCGCGTAAAAATAACATTCATTTCCGCTTAGTTTGTTTGCGATTATCATCACCGCTGTATAAAGAATTCAACAGGCATGTAAATTAGTAGCTTCGGCACCCAGCCGAAGCCTGAACGTTGAACGTAGGGCAGATAGTAAGCCACTGCACCTCTCATTCGCTTCAATTTTGGGACAATGCGAACCTTGAAACAAGCTCAGCTTGCCTCGGTAATCGGAAGCTCTCTCAACTTGCGAATTGCCGTGGGTCGAGAAATTTAACAGAAACCTCGCGCTTGCACCCCATTGCCATCGGTCCGGGTGTGAATGTTGAATGCATTTACTCACTGGGGAGGGAAGGGACCAGGCTGGATCCGATTGGCGACTAGGAGTTACGTACGAACGGTGTCTTGTGGACGGAGGCCGAGACAAGCAGCTTCGTATAGGAATTCTGTCGAGGTGCATACAAGGGGTCTATCAAGATCAACGGGTTATTTCCCCGCCATCCTTTGGTGTAATCGCCACGCCCTCCCAAGGGGAAAAGTGAACGACCACAGGCGGATGGTAGACGAGCTCGAGGTAGAGCCCACGCTGCATGAGCGGCTGGAGGTCCGGGCGGATGTCGCCCTGCAGCTCCCGGGCAAGATATAGGACGAGACGCTTCAGCGTCCGTGATTTGACAAGGCGCGCGATCGCGTCGTCGGAAAAGTGACAGCCGCGATGTATTTCCAGCGTCTCGAGTCGCGGAAAACAGGGGACGGGCAGTTCGGGAGATGGGATGAGGAGTTCTAAAATATCGTCTTGGAGGATGCCGGATGGGCCTCGGTGGGGTGCAATCAACGTGGTGATCTTGATCTCCCGAACGGTCGGCGGCAGCCCGAGAAGAAACTCTGCAAGAGATGCCTTGGAGAACGATTCGGTGTTAAGATCGAGGAGTTCAATAGATGGGGCAGCACTGAGAAAGGGGCTGTAGGAGATGTCCTGCTGATCTCGAGCGCGTCCCCGAAGTTTGAAATACCGCAGTTGGGGCAGGGAGAGGCGGGTGAACAACTTGTGAATGGTCGTTGAAGGATTATTAAGATAATTGATGTCGAGTGTGTGAAGAAATGGGAGCTCGAGAGTAGGGCCAGCGACTTCGTAGTCGTTGCCAAACGTATCGCGAACAAGCAGCCGGCAAATCCGGAGCTGAGGACACCGGGAGAAAGCCTGTCTGAACGTTTGACTGGTGCGGGCCGAAAGAACTGAAAGAACCGTTAAGTGGTCCCACCGAAGCGGTGAGTCCAGCAGCCTGAAACCGCTCCCCGTGATAGAAAAGGAATGAATGTCGGAGGCGCGTAGGAAGCCCAGCGATCCCGCTCCAATGGGATCTCCTGCGGGTTCGTGGATCGCATGGATGCTGATAGACTTGAGCATAGGGCGCCTCCACGGCACTCATGCCGCAATTTCGGTGCGTCGGAAGGCAGGCCATGAAGATCTCTCGAATGATGTCGAGGGGAAGCCGCCGAACGGGCGAAATGAGAGCCCTGTGGGCGTCCACGTAGGCACTGAGCTTCAAGTTGTCGCGCTCATCTGCCAGTTTTTCGATGGCTTTTCGTAACTCGGTGATTTCGTCGTCAAGACGCTGGAGTCGACGGGTGGGTTCAGTGATGAAGGTTTGAATTTCAATTTGCTCCTCGTCGCTGGGACAGTAATTCGTCCCGAGCTTGGAGGTGAAGGGAGAAGACATGAGGCTATGAGGCGGTGCACAGCGGCGGAACACGAGCACGTGAGTGATGGAAGCTGTCGCGTGGCGGGCTTCTTTTCACCTGGGAGGGGAAATGTGGACTGGATGGCAGGGACTTTTACGCATCCGGTAATACTAGTATGGATCGAAATATTCAGCCTGGCTCAAAGCTTGAAAAGCTTGAACCCCAGATGAAGGTGTACCTGACATGACAAGTCGAGCGTCCTCGGCGGCACGCTTACGCTCTTCGAATAATAGCAACAGTATGGGTTCAATCAGGTTCAAGTTGAGTTCTGATGTCTCAGGCCAGACATACATCAACAACTGAGCTCAATGCCAATTCACGAGGATGTGAGCCCAGACCGAGGGGGTTTGACTCCTGAGGCTGAATCCTCATGGGTGAGCTAAATGCAGGAGCTCTTCCTTCACTTGACAAGTCAAAGTTTGGTGCCCCTTAATCAGAATTTATTCAGAGCAGGCCACGAGTTCTGTTCACATTATTGTAATCACAGCTTCAAGCTTGGGGTTTAACTTGAGAAGTTACAAGAGCGCGCTGGGGCGCGAAGCGCCCCAGCACTTCGGTCGAACAATGCATCTGAACGTGTACGTGGAATAAGCTGCAGATATTTTTTAACTTTTCTAAACACAGAATAAATAAGTCATCGCTGACTTTAGGGCAGGTCTCGGTGTAATCTCATAGCAGAGTTTAAAAGGGCTTCAGACGGACAGACAGACAACGTATAAAGAGAGTGAAACTCACGCGATAAATCGGAGGCCTGGCGACGAGGGATAATTTCCACCAAAGAATGGTGTAAATAGCGTAGCTACGGACCCGGACCCGGACCCTGGTGGATCGTCCTCAACCTTGTCGCGAGTACGTATCGTAACCACCTTTACAGTCACTTGCCGATCTTCGTTCGCAAGGCAAATGCCTGAGAGCGACGAGGCATAGTCCATCTAAATTTGAGAGTGGAGCGGAGTTTCAGAGGTACAGAGACCTATCAGGCTCCGGACAGCCTGAACGCGAAATTACACAGCACAGGAGATCAGAAGAAATTTTGGAGCGGAGAGGCTGATGTGTGTGACGAAGCGGAGCATACGAGATGCCAGACACGAAATTCGAGCGTCAAGTGGAGGCGGGCAACTCGCGAAGGTTGCAGGTGGGTGCGTCGTGGAATGTTCGCGGAGTTCTTGAAATGGAAACCGCCCTGCGCGGATCTCGGCGAGGCAATCCTCGATAGTCCGCCCGAATACTGAGTCCGTGAGCTCCTCTGACGAGTGGCGATTTTGGCGCGCTCATCGATTGGCGTGCCATTGAGTCCCAACTTGATCAACATAAAAAATTCAAAAGAGCATCCTGGAACACGGATCTCTGAAGAGGACGGAGTCACTAGGAATTTTGATTTTTGAGAATGATGAGTACACTGAGTGGGGGTTAGAATTGGCTGTACAACTGCAAGTACATTCACGAAAATATTTCAACCAGCTCTGCGTTCACACAGGAAAATTCGAGGCCCTCAGACTAGGAGGAGCGAAGGGTAGTCAGGAGACACTGCCGGAATTATTTCCACATACTTGAGCGATATTTCGCGAGCAAACACTCTCTTATGGAAGAGGTTCGGCATTACCAGTAGGGGTAAATACTGAAACCCGGATCATCTACCAGACCCTGCCAAGGGGAGAAATGAAGCGTAGGCAGACGGTATGTGAGTTCTGTACACCATTCGGACGGATTTCGAGCTGCATCTCCCTGTCAAATCGGATGGCAACCCGCTGCAGCGTCCGCGATTTGATGAAACGTAGGAGTCCTCTGTCGGAAGAAGAACACGGGTACTGTATCTCCAGTACCTGCAGGCCCGGGCAATGGATTTTGGGATGAGAGATTCTGAAATCGGATCATCAAAGATGTTGTAGGAGAGGCAGAAGTCGCTGATCCTGATTTCCCGAACACTGGATGACAGGGCGCGAAATAAATCAACTAGAGACGTCTTTAAGAAAATCTCGATCTGGACGTCGAAGCTTTCGATGCGCGGGGCAGCGGCAGACAAGGGGGCATAGAACACGGCGTCGTCGCCACTCCCGTAAGTGTGAGATGCCGTAATTGTGGGAACAAGAATCGTCTGAAGAGCGAGTGGAGAGTCGACTAGGTGCAGTGTATGAAGAAAAGAGAGCTCAAGAATGGACTCTGTTCCTCTGCGAGCAACCTCGACAGAGAACGACGAGCCAGCCATGAGAGATATGAATGAGGGAGTTATACTGACCGGATCTAGTCCCAGAAAGGTCCACTGGCGAGGCTGCACTTTTGATGGGGGCAAGAATGAGGGGAAGAAAGGGAGCAAGAAACAAGCAAGGAATTCGAAGTGAGTCAGGATGTCACTTCGGCAGACGCGGCAGTGTGCGCCAATTTGGGCGCCAAATGTTTCTTCAATTCATATACGCGACTGGAACAACAAGAGAACGTGAAATAGTTGCGAGGCCTATCCAAGGACCTACCAATTCTGAATTCACGGTAACCTGACATGTATTTTTTTCCAGCCCATTCCGTCCGCACGAAGTGCCACGGCGGTTGAACGTTTGAACTTTTCAACATATCGAGGCACGAGGATCATCCTGGCGAAGCGTGTGGCTCTGTGAGTCAGGGGAAACCTCTCTATGAAGATTCCACCTGAACGCCTGCCATCTCAATCTTTTTCTGGTTAGTGCCCCGGCTTCATTTCTTCAAAATGCCCTCACATTCGTCAAATTACGCTTTTGAATGGACTGGTCACTTGTCGTTGTGTGTTCATCTTTCATCAAGTTTCCTCGGTCCAAAATCCGAAATACTAGTACTAGTCAAAAATTCTGTGCCTTACCTGCCGCTTAGACTCGTTACCGGTCCGGTACGGAATGCAATAAATGTGGCGAGCACTATTGCGTAGGTAGACTGGTACTTCTCGGGATTGGCAATTGGAGTTTGAAAATTTTGAGTGGCGCCGATCACGGCCATCAATTCTCCGTCCTCATCAAATCATTTCGGTTGTAAATCCAGTTGTCGTTTCGACCCATGCACGAGCCTCCAGAAGAAATCTGAGGAGACAGATATCTTTGAGTTTGCGCTCCAAGCCTTCCGTAGGCTTGGCGTTTTTGAAACCATCCAGATCCAAGGTCAGAATAACAGCCATCAAAAATTTCAAACTCCCGCCCCGCTTAATTGCCAATCCCGAGAAGTACCAGTCTACCTACGGCAATAGTGCTCGCCACATTTATTGCATTCCGTATGGCAGCCTGGTGACGAGTCCACCTGCCGCTTTATCAACCATCAGGCGTCCCCCACTGTGGCTTTTGTCCCGGAATCCCAGGCGCCGCTCCTGTTCATTTCTCTCCCCATCGCGCGTTCATGAAGTGGTGTTCAACCTATTTATATTACTTATCGTATGCGACGGGATCCCTTTGTGTTGCAGGCCATCTATGGTTATGGCCGTGAGGCTTGTTGCACTCATTTTGGGGATGCAGTGCTGATCTACAACAACTTTATTGACTCGGTGCTGCATCATCATGTTGACCGGTATTCCTATTCTTCTTTGATTCTTCTCTAGAAATCAGACAAAGAAACTAATAGCGAGCTTGAAATCCAGGACGTCTGCAATTGATACTGAAGCGACTCTCCCTGATTCGAATCTTGGTTCGAACAACAGCGGAACGTCGAAAACCGGGCATCGTCGGGCCGTCACAGCCGGCATTGGCGACATGTGACAATCCTTTCTTCCACAACGACCACTGCACATCCTTTTCACGGTTTATTGGCCTGGAGAGCAACGGCAAGTGAGACGATCCACGTTACCTTCCCCCGTCCTGTCGTCACCCATACTTGCACGTTCAGCGTTTCGCACCTTTCGTCCCGGTTCACCCGAGTCGCCGTTACCTCAGGCTAGGCCTTTTCGCGTATCTTTGCCTCACGAATCGCACACCGACCTTGGATGTAACTTGTATTCTGATCACCGTCTGAAACTGTTGTCGTCCACTGTGAGTGTCAAAGCTCATGAAATTCATGGGTCAGGTCCATGGAATCCAAGATTCATGCACAAAACTCATAAAAACTTTTTCATGCACTTTCCATGTCATGTGGTTGATTCAGGTACTTTTCGGGTTCATTGGAGTGTGCATGGATTTCACAGCCAAAGACCGTGAAGCTGGTCATTGAGAAACCAAGTGAAAATCATCAAATTTAGGAATATAGGGTAAATAGCATTCCAATGGCTCTTCCCCATGCCCGTCCCATCTGGGCGCTCTCTGAGCACTCAGCAGCGGGTAAGGTAACGGGTTACAGTCCTCTTAGCACGAGGTCCGTTCACATCGGACTTGAGTGGAGCGTGATGTCAGCGGTGACATCACGCTTGTGACTCCACTTCTTTCTCTCTTCAACCACCATCTCTGCACCCACACGCTCTGCCGAGTCTTGAAAACCACTTCCACACACCCCGGAATCAGTTGTTGATTGCCCTTTGTAAAACATTACCTCCAGGTGCGAGCCCTCGCTGCAGCGGCATTACGGGATCTGGCGCATAGAAGTAGCCTGAGCTGCTCTTCGTGGTGTGTCATTCTCTGCAAATGGGAGTTAGTGACGGCGACGAAGCCAATGGACAGGGCTGAAATAGAGGCAAAAATGAAGGGAAAGGGGTGCGAGGTGCGAATTTGTTGACATAACATCTTTTCTTGCTGAGATGTATTCGCCGCCAGCTGAATATAAGGGACCGAACGAGGCCATCAACGGGAGGTGTGTTTCCTTCCTCGTCATTTGAACCATGTACTCACTCATGTTTCGTTGAGTCTGACCGCTGCTGGCTGCTCCAGGTACCCAAGGAGGCAAATGTGCGTTCCAATTTGTTCTTTCTTGCTGTCCCACTGCTCACCGTGTCCCAAGGTCCATTAACAGATGGGAACTTCATTGAATCTCGATGATGACAGTAGAGAAGATGAGGGAGGTGTCTACTCAGCGGACGTGCCAAGTTCAATGGCTTCGCATCACGGGTCGGCGGCCGCACAGATGCGTAGCAGGTGGGGCAAATAGTCTACTACCCTGTCGTAGTCAGTCACAATTATGATAATTTTCACTGTCTTCTTGTGTGGTTCGGACTGTAAGAAAGTCTTACAGTCACTGTTGAAACCGATGGGATTCATGTCAAAAGCACATGAATTGAGTAGCTGGAATGTTACAAAAACTAGCACTGGTTGAACATTTCAAGTTTTTCGGTGAAAAAACTAGTGAAAAATGTTTTGAATTTTATAGCAATTTTTCAGTGAAAAACCAAGTGAAAAACTTGAAACTTCTTCATGATTTTCTTGAACTTCAAAACTTTTTCAGCACTTTTTCAGAAGTTTTTCACAAGGTTCAAAAAAATCACAAAAAAGATTCAAGTTTTTCACCTACTTTTCGGGTGAAAAATTGTTGTAAAACTCAAAACATTTTTCACCAAAATTTTCAGCAAAAAACTTGAAATGTTCAACCAGTGTAGCTGAAACCAAACTTCATGAATTTCATTTGATTTTCGTGGATTTCATGAACAATGTCAATGGATTCCATTGACAAAGCTCGTGGTTTTTTCTGTGGATTTCATGAACTTTGACACTCACAGTGGTCCCTATGTAATCTCAAACGTAGGCTGTGGTGCCTCGAGCCGCAGCGATTATGCGTGGCGCCATGTTTCCCAAATCACCGCTCTGCATGTGCGTTCCTCGGCCCGAGCATAACTATTAATGCCACGTCCCAACTCGTTCCAACTAGCCCGTTCTCCGAGAAGTTTGCGGTTAGGCGCCGGCCATTGCGCCCGCGAGCATGGCCATCTGCCCTTTGCGCGCGCGAGATTTCACCACAGTGCGAGAACCTGGAGGGACCGGAATTTAGCGGCTTCCGGAGCACAAAGTCGCACCCGCTTGGCCTCAACAGATTTTTGAACCTGACACGCGGTGGAGGTGAGTCAATTTCATTCCCACATTTCGACAGCTTTGACAGCTGACGGTTACAGCATCTCTCTGCATCCACGAGGCGCTTAAGGCGCTCAAGGCGCCCAAAATATCATCGAACAATACGTGTTTACGAGTCCTAAAAATTTATTTTTAGACTCGTTTTTCCGATTTTTCTCCGCCAAAAGTGAGGTTTTTTTTGGCCCAGTTTACGTACTTGACTTGTTCGCTTTCATCTCTTCATCCTTACATCCTGCAGGAGGATCTGTTTCATGTTTTCGCCGCAGTCAGTCATGCGTCTTTTGACTTGTTTCAGTTACTCCAATAAATCTGTTAGCTCCGAGTTATTGATATGAGGTTTAAGTCTTTGATTCTTTTGGTGCTTTTTTTAACCTGGTGTTATTGCACTGGCTTTAATGAGTGGAATCAGTATTTTGCTTGTTCTTTATTTCGATCGGTAGATCTTGAATTGCTTTTGGTTTACCAGAGCCCTCGACATGAGGTGATAATCATCAGATTGCTGGTTTCAGTCGATCTTGATCCGATACCTTATATTTATGATCCTTAGATACGGATCTCGTTTAAAACACCGGGGTCCGGGACAACAAAACTGGTGATGGAGGACGTCTTCCACTAGTCGAGGCTTATCCAAGTGCAAGAATAAAAGTGAGGTATGGACTTGACAGAATCACGGGTCATAAGATATTGTTACCTCCAGGTTTCTCCAACTCTGTCGTCGGATGCTGTACTTACGGATCCGGATCATCGAGGAATGTTCCGTAAAATTACCATGTGTCATCCGGTGCGCTCGCCGGCCGCTACGCCCGTGGTAAAAAAAAAACATCTCCTAGCCCTCTTCGACCTCATCCCGCATACTCGGAACCTCATACGTAACACGCCACCCCGTTTTGGCTGCCGTCGCACTTAGGCAGGCCCTCTTCTCGCTTTTGGTGTTTGCGCTGTTTGAATATCTGTTGTCTCGGATCTCGGTCCCTCGGAAGTCGTTTCTTAATTGTGGAACTGCTCTGTAATTGTTGGCATCTCTGGTCTTCATGTGGTCTGCATCTTATGTGTATCGGGCTCTGGCATTCAAGTTTACAAACAATCTGTCTATCGATCCATACATCTATAAATCACGCTTGAAAGTGTTTGCCTTGATATTTGTTTCCTGAGTACCATGAGCAGTCTTTTGTCGACCAGGGCACTTCTTCTCCTTGCACAGACAATCTTGTCCTCACTGTTTCTCCCATCGTTGAATTGAAGGTGTACCAGTCCTCAGGCACTGCTTTCCCCTGCGATGCTCCATCTGCCTGTAGTACCGGTGCCAGATTTTCGTAGAGACGGAGGGAGATTACGGCGTCGAGCGCTGCATCTGTTAATGAATAAGTGAGTTCCTTACATTCAATGATCACAACATTTGGCTCACATAGTTTGTGAGCGTCGTGTGGTTCCCTTTTCCAGTTGACTCCTTTCTGATACAATTTATAGACAGATATGCCTAACACTTCAGCAGCTGCATTGTTGAGTGACAGGTTAGTGTACGGCTCCTCTTGGTGCTTCTCGACATTCACTAATCTTGCCATGAGTCCGGCGTCTACCATGTTCATCAAATTTATGCGTGTATCCTCCCAGAACACTTGGGCGTCGCTTGCTATGCCTACTCCGACTTTTATTATTGCATTGGATGAGAGGATACGCAACATCTGGCTGGGAATAGCTGTTGAACAGTCAGAATCAGGGTATTTGGGCTTCAGATCGCTCGCCTTTGATGAGCGACATGTTAAAAATCCAAACTACATCGTCTCTGGCTATTTGGACAAGACATAGTCCAGTATTTTCCTATCGGATGGAGAATTCGGGGTTGATTGACTCCAGGTACTGGATGGCTTGTCTCGCATTTTTCTTCGCTGGACCTCCCATGGTCTTCAAGTTCTCTATGACTTCCTCGTCGCCATAGAGGACCCGTTTCACGAATTCTGTGTCAAGTCCGATCACTCCATCGGTGATCGATTCCAGTACAGAGTCGGCATGATTCTCAGGTGTAATATAAACGATGTCGACCATGCCAAGCTTGTTCTATCGCCCATGTGTGTGAGTATCATTCCTTGTACTTCCCAGATGCTCACCTTTATCATTATGCCCTTCTTTAGGTTGACGAAGTCTCGTTCTTCCATCTTCATTGGCCCCTCTTGGGTGTCTGCTTGTACGGGTCCGATCGCGGATGGTGCGTCATGTGAGCGTGGGTGGTCCATAATGGAGCGAGATTTAATTCGTGGAGAACAGCTTAGAATGTCCGGCTCGAGTGAATGAGGGTGGATATCACCATGATTCAAGTAGTGATTGCGAGGGTTGGCTTTTTACTCTTACAGTGCGCAGCCATTTCCCCTTTCCATGTTTTATTGAGTCATTATGACACTATTAAATATGTTACAAGATCTCTATAATCAAGGGCGGTACCGCCATCCCTGACGATCTGAATTGTGAGGTATTCAACCTAATGAGTCATCAGATCTCGCTATCATCCAGAACCTGAGCCTGCAGATAGTTCAGCAGTGTAAGTTGTGGTTGATTTGCTTACCGTTATGGGGGCCGACTTCAAGGAGGTAGCGAAATTACAGTTCCACGTAGTCGCCTTTACCGTCTATGGTCGATCGAACGGTGTGAGGGCATTCGGCATCCACAAAACAGTTGTGGATTTCGTGGCCCGGGAACTTGGTAACATCGTTTTCCACCTGTATCCCCCTTCTCCGGTACTTGTCAAAGCATGCTTCGATCCTGTCTCGTCTACCACTCTCCCCAATCAATGTCGAGACGTTGGCAACACTGAGCTTCGACTTGGTGAGAGATGGATATGTGCAGTACAGTCCATACACGGTCAGGTAATCCATTACTGCGGTTGAATGGAACTGAAAAATCGCGACGGTAGGAACTTCACCTCGGACGACCATTAAATTCATGTGTTTGGATCCTTTGATGAGGTAGAAGACCCTGTTGACAGTCTGTGATGCGGCATATCCCTGCGCTCTGAATGGCACCGGCTTAAATCCGAGCCGTTTTTCTGCAAGTGCCAGGGCTGTGTCAATTTGAGAGGTCGGCACATAGATGTCGATGTCCCCTGGATTGAAATCCACGTCCGCTACCATCAAGAGAGCTGCAGATCCTGAGACAATGCCTCTGGTTGTGTGCAGTAGCGCCAGTATGAGTGCTGGATCCGTGTCCAATGTTGCCAGTATGGCGAGCACTTTTTGCATGAAAGCTGCTGCAATGTGATTTAATCAGCTTCTTCTGATTGGAAACTACCGTGATATTTTCTTACCTTTATCCATGGTGGTTGGTATTGGTTTGTACTTTCAAGTGCAGTTCGAACCGGTATTTATTCTGAGCGGAGCATTGACTGGATGCGGCATATAGTGTTGACTTGAACCAGAATCAGCCACATAATTGCGTGCAGACTTTTCGGCTCCGGGACAGCTGTCCATTCAATGTGCGTGCAGCTGTGCAGACTTCTGTCACGAACTACGGACCTGCGGTTTTCTGTTGTTTCGTCGGTTTATCACCGGAACATCATTACGCTGCGCCGCACGACTTATGAATAAACTGTAGCGTAGAATTTTGATGTGCACCCCGCGAGGTCCACGTACTGCATTAATAATAATACGAAACTCCTCTGTCTCAGTGTCTGCACAGATTCATCTGGTTATATCGGTCCCGAATATATCCGACATCATTATTGTAAACCTGCGTACACAGCGTGCCTGGGCTCCTCTGATCCGAAATCTCGTCACGCTCTGTCTCAAGAATGCGTATTCTGCTACTCCCTTTCAACTGCGTGTTATGGGCATGCTCTTTGCCAATCTGCCTCAACTGGAACGATTCTGCCACCACCTTACAAGCTCCTGGATGTGTATTACTGGCTTATAAATATTTTATTTTCGACAACACCCTTTTCCGGCATCACAGACACAATAGAAGGGCTGAGTGGTGAGACGTGACCGCGTGAGATGGAAGACAGAGAGTAAACAACAGATTGTTGTGGCATGTGTACCCTTGCACGTGATCCAGACAACCCGACGCTGCTCAAATACACTCTCGCGGCAGTCAGTGAACATAATTCTAGTTCCCAGTAATTAGAAACTCTGTAGACTTTGTGGAACATAAAAAAACTGGCCAGAGATGTGTCTTAATACATTGATGCACTATGAATATGTTCGGTCAAACCCACCAAATGACTGCCGATCTGGGATAGGTGAGTGGGTTGGTCTACAAATATTCAAGGGCACTTATGGGATGTATTAGAGCCTGAATTTATTTGTTTAACAGCCTGCTGCACCGTTGCACGCTCGCAAAGCAGCAAGTTCCATCAAATCACCCAAACAACAGCCCATCATGAATTGTGGGACTGCCAATCTGGGATGGCTGATTGGGTAGCTCTGCAAATATTCAAGGGGACTCATAGGATGTACTAGAGCCTGAATTAATTTATTCTAACAGCCGGTTGCACCGTTGCGCGCTCGCAAAGCAGCAAGTTCCATCAAATCACCCAAACAACAGCCCATCATGAATTGTGGGACTGCCGATCTGGGATGGCTGATTGGGTAGCTCTGCAAATATTCAAGGGGACTCATAGGATGTACTAGAGCCTGAATTAATTTATTCAACAGCCTGTTGCACCGTTGCGCGCTCGCAAAGCAGCAAGTTCCATCAAATCACCCAAACAACAGCCCATCATGAATTGTGGGACTGCCGATCTGGGATGGCTGATTGGGTAGCTCTGCAAATATTCAAGGGCACTTATGGGATGTATTAGAGACTGGATTTATTTATTCAACGGCCTGCTGCACCGTTTCACGCTCGCAAACACCAGGTTCCATCAAATCACCCAAACAACAGCGCCAAACAATTGCCATTATGAATCCCGGTTACATCAGATCTCATCCTCTCTCCCTGTACTGTCGCATGTCGGTGGGTCTATCATCCTCCTCTTAGTTGATCTTTCTTCTGAATACCCTGAGTACAAGTGGCCTATCTTGCGACGGACAGGAGTCGAGCCATACACTTTGCTCTTCTGCGATATCCTGGTTTTTGATGCTGCCTATGCAAATGTGTAAGTGACTGTCTTGATAGCTGGATGTGAATCTACCTTGCTGAAAGTGTTATCCAACAGCGTCAATGCATGCAATCGACACGTCACTTTTATCTGTGAGTGGCCTGTGCGTATGGCTATGATTGATCCTTGCATCTCGGCGATGTCTCCCGGTCTGAAGCTTCCTGGGAACGTCTGATCGTATATGATATCTCTGGAGGAGGGTGAGTCTTGATTCACAATGTCATGGGTCTTCTCACCCTGTCTTGGGATCCTTAGCTCGCCTGAAATATCTCACGATATTGTCTGTGCCATGGATTAGCTCGTCGGATTGGAGTTTTGCTAGTTCTCCCAATGGATCCACTCCGTCCTGAAATTCAGTGCCTTGCTCTGTCGGCGAATCTATCTTTAGCGTGAACAGTCTGTTACTGGCTCCAATGGATTGCCCGTTCTTCCCTCTCATTGCCGACAGTTTTGATATCGGGACTCCACAAAAATGCTGTGAGAAACGATCGTTCGTGGCTTCTAATCTAACCAGTGCTTCACTGAAGGTCGGAGTATCCAGCCCGGTCATCTCGACATACTGAGTCAATCTTAGCGCCTTCCTGCTGTCGAGCCTGTGATCGAAAGTTAACGCTGGGAAGGAAACTATCTGATCTTTTTGACCTTCTGACATCTGACGGAACTAGGTTGGTCCGCGTAATTATGCCTTGGATGCAGAATATTATCTCATCTGAAACTTTATCTCGCTCGTTCGGGATACATAGCCTCCAGGACTTTCTGCTTGAACCGCATTCGATGACTGAAGAATTGTCCGCCTGCATTGTGGTTCAGATCAGTGAGTTTTAATGGATAAATTGTCGGTCCTATTCCCACTGACCTCGAAGTCTGCCAAGTGCTGGGCTGTAGCATCTGCTTGGACCGACATTGCTTCCCTAATACTTCTTTCTTCTCGCTCGAGGGAAGCAGCTGTATCTAGGTTTAACCTCCTGAGTGGATTATGTGCTGTGTAACACTCACCAGCGTTGCTAAAGTCATAAAATTTGTCCATGCAACGGTGAGGTGAGTTCCTTTACGGACCTTGCTTAGGTTGGGAATCGATTGTCGGCTGATGATCTATTAAATAGAGCCCAAATTATCCCCGTAATATCTATTATGATGATTCATGCTGTGGGCTGAAGATGGGAGGGATGACGTTTAATCCATCTCATGCGACGAATCCCTTTTTTTTTCGGAACCAAGACTGTGGCACAGTAGGTGTATCATTTGTGTCTGATGCTACATGTTTGATGTTAGTCCTTGGACGCCGCAGTGTGAGATATGCCTGGTCTTCTTCCTCCGATCATTTCTGGTCGGAATATCCTACAGACAGTTCACCGTATGACTGTGCCAGCTCGGTGTTAGTATGCTGCGGTATTCAAACGCAGCGCAATCCTGCGGTCTGTGCTGCGTTATTCCTTTTTTTCCGCAGCGCTAATACCCGGTTTAGCGTTTTGATTGTTCTCCAGGTTGATGATGCCATAATGATTTGACTGTGTTTCCTTTCTGCGGTAAATGGTTCGTCGACCGGCTCCAAATCAGATGGTTATTGTTTTGCGGACGATAGCCGGCATAGTGTTTCGGTGTTACGTACCCAATATGTATGCCCGTTTATATTCTGACTCTTTCTGTGTTTCATGAATATTGTTTCGGTTCTCTGAAGCGTTGGCCTAGATTTTTTCGGCAATACTTGTGACTCATTGACATCGAACTTGTGTGTATAAATAAGCTCCGCTGGTAGATTGGTTCGTGTGCTCTCTTTTGCATATTCCTCATTGGATACTCACCAGCTTTCCGCGTCGTATTTGTCGCTGTCTGACTGGCATAACCTGGATTTCAACATACCAAAAGCAACCAAGTGCGTATCAAATTAAACTGCTATTCCAGTAGAAGATGACGACCAAGATGACACACCATGAGTGTTTCTCCTACAGAACTTGCCTCTGGCTGTGGTTTGTGGTTTGAACCGCGGTTTAAACCGTGGTGGTTCGAACCGTGGTTTAAACCGTGGTGGTTCAAACCATGGTTTAAACCAATGTGGTTCGAACCATGGTTTAAACCGTGATGGTTCGAACCGTGGTTTAAGCTGTGATGGTTCGAACCGCGGTTTAAACCATGATGGTTTGATGGTTTGAACTTGCCATTCAACCTATCATGGTTTGAACTCAGAGTCAAGATGTTCAAACTGCAGATTCTTTTTGTTGACACAAAAGGGGCTGCTCAGCTGCTTCAGCATCAACTTCTCTTGAGAGCAAACAGGCTTAATTTCCATTATGCTAGCTTTGAACTTGCCTGATTTTCCTGAACTTTTCCCATAATCCGAGGTCAAGTATCTGACATAAGATGTGATGGAACGGTGAAATGAAGTGAAATCACCAAAACAGGAAGATGATGGCATGTGGCAGAAATTCAAAACTGACAACAGAGGTTGAAAAGACTTCAGGCAGATGGACAGACAAAAGCAATTTTATAAATAGACTGATGAAAACAAATGTTTATACAATCACGGCGAAAATTGTTGCCCATACCAAAGAAGGAAATTTTGTGATGGCTTACAATAAATGTGTGGTGGACAAAATACTAGCTAATGCTTGGGTAGAGGGGTATTCAGATGTTGTATATGAGCCAAAATACCACTCATTTTGTCATGTGCTTGGGCTTGGATGCACTGTTATATGGGTCATCCGCCTACCACCAAATCCCGGCGGGGGAGCAATTTCCGAGATTTAGTGCACCAAAGTAGCAAGCATATATTATGAATCATATACAACATCTGGCCAATATTCTAGGTCAGAACCCGCTAGTGGTTGGTCCACAGTGTGTTTAAGACCGGGCCTGCCACTGCGGCCGCGACTTCCGCCGCAGCAGCGGGGGCAGCAGGGAAGGGTGCTGTTTATGAGCCATCAAAAAAAATTCCATTTTTGGTATGGCGAACAATCTTCGTTGTGATTGTATAAACATTTGTTTCCATCAGTCTATTCATAAAATTGCTTTTGTCTGTCCATCTGCCTGAAGTCTTTTCAACCTCTGTTGTCAGTTTTGAATTTCCGCCACATGCCATCATCTTCCTGTTTTGGTGATTTCACTTCATTTCACCGTTCCATCACATCTTATGTCAGATACTTAACCTCGGATTATGGGAAAAGTTCAGGAAAATCAGGCAAGTTCAAAGCTAGCAAAATGGAAATTAAGCCTGTTTGCTCTCAAGAGAAGTTGATGCTGAAGCAGCTGAGCAGCCCCTTTTGTGTCAACAAAAAGAATCTGCAGTTTGAACATCTTGACTCTGAGTTCAAACCATGATAGGTTGAATGGCAAGTTCAAACCATCAAACCATCATGGTTTAAACCGCGGTTCGAACCATCACAGCTTAAACCACGGTTCGAACCATCACGGTTTAAACCACGGTTCGAACTATCACGGTTTAAACCATGGTTCGAACCACATTGGTTTAAACCATGGTTCGAACCACCACAGTTTAAACCGCGGTTCAAACCACATCGGTTTAAACCACGGTTCGAACCACAAACCACAGCCAGAGGCAAGTTCTGTAGGAGAAACACTCATGGTTCGAACCGGTTCGAACCCAGGGGCATCGTTGGACACGATGCGGTTTAAACTCGAACCCTGCTGTTGCTGAATCACTGCGGGGGACTTTGCCCAGTTGCCACCCACCACTGATGCATCCCTTTATAGTGACCTCATTGATATTAGTAATAGGTTTTTAAAAGATCAGAGGAGTCAAAATGCAGTCCTGGGAAAGGTATTGTGGCATCAGTTTAATACTGTAGTCATTTTACGTGCTAACATGCGGCAGACAGAACAGAGTGAGGCAGACAACAGTTTACGAGTGGCCCTATCTAACATGTGATATGGTGCATGTATGTCAGAAGATGTACAGTTCCTCAGGAGCAGGGTAGCTGGGCTTTGTCCGACTGATCCTAGGCTTGACAGTGCATCTTTCAGAAATGTGTCAATAATAACTGCCTGGAATTACCAGAAAGATGTAATCAACCAACTTGGGGCCAAACGTTTTGCGCAAGATACTGGGCAAGAGTTGGTATCTTTTTATGCTGCAGACACAATTAGTACTCGAGCCGTAGATCACAATAAATGGAAGAGATGTGAACAGTCTTCTATACATTCTATTGGACCTCGACTTCAACAGAAACTTTGGGAAGCATTGCCATCCACAAATTCCGAGATGATTCCTGGAAAAATAACTGTATGCATAGGAATGCCTATCCTCCTCAGATGTAATGATGCAACAGAGCTGTGCATGACCAAGGGACAAGAGGCCAAGGTTGTTGGATGGGAAGAGTCTTTAGGTCCATCTGGACAGAGAATGCTCGACATTTTGTTTGTTGAGTTGTTGAATCTCAAACGCCCTGTTCAGTTGGTGCATCTCCCTCAAAATGTAGTACCACTAACTCGATGTATTACACATACCACGGTTCTGCTTGAAGATGACACTTTGCTGTCTGTCATGCGAGACCAGGTTACCCTCCTGTTGAATTTTTCCATGACAGATTATTCTGCTCAAGGTAAGTCTCGACCAAGGAATTCAGTGGATCTCACAAATTGTAAGGATCACAGGGCGTACTATGTAGCGTTGTCTAGGGGTACAAGCGCTGAAGGTACCATCATACTGCAGGATTTTACAGCAGATAAAATAACCAAGGGCATGACTGGGTATCTCAGGCGGGAGCTTCGTGAGCTTGAGCTGCTTGATGAGATTACCAGGCTTAGATTTGAATGTAAGCTTCCAAGAGAAGTATCAGGAATATATCGTCGCCAGCTCATTCGCTCTTATATGATTTGGAAAGGCAATAATTTCGATCCTCCTCATTTCCACCCAAGCATGAAGTGGAACAGCACATTAGACACAGATGTCCCGTATGATGTTGAGTATACAGAATGGAGGCCATCTGGTAGCAGTGGAAGTAAACGCAAACACGACACAATTGAAGATATTAAACAAACCGAGCCCAAATGTGTGCCAAAGAATAAAAAGGTTAAGATATCAGCAGTGGAATCTGTATCCTTTACTCAGAGTATGAGCTCTGACATTAGATCCATTGAACATCAAACACCAATTAACCCAATAGGAACTATATGGGATTCTCGAGACTATAGCTGCGGATATGACGCTACCTTAGTGATATTGGCCAATGTGTGGCTCGAAAAAACCATGTGCTGGTCTGAACGCATGGCAAGGGTTGGGCCAGAAATGTCAAAGTTGTCGGATGATCTCAACTCTTTCGCGTTGGGAAATATGACTCTTGATATTGTACGAGACCGTATGCGCGCAAGGCTGCATCAGTTACGGCCTTCCGATTTTCCTTATGGCCCGAATGGAACGTCCATAGACCGCATTGCAAAAATGCTTATTCCAGAGAGCACACATGCTATGGGTGTTAAACGATGTCTTCGATGTGGCTATATTGAACAGAATGAACATGCCATCTTTGAAGCCTATGTATCTGCCATTCCTAGTCCTTCTGACATACGGCAGTTCCCAGTTGGAATTACAACTTCAGAATGGCACAAGAGGTACTTAACCAGAAGTTTAACGACTTGCCCATTGTGCACAGTGTCTGGAAGACGGATCCGACTCAGCATGTCAGTAAGGATCATTAGTGTCCCAGATGTTATGATCATTTGTGTCGACAGTGGTCATTTGATCTTCAGTAAGACCATGACATTTGACTGCGGAGGTAGGAGAGTATGTATGAGCCTGCGGGGGATTATATATGGAGGGAATGCACACTTTACTGCTAGATTTATATCCTGTAATAATCAGGTGTGGTTCCACGATGGGATGACAACTGGTAGCCATTGCGTGTTGGAGGGTAATCTGGATGCCATGGGTGTTGATGTACTGAGGGTGGCAAGAGGAAAGACTGCACTTAACCTCATATACACCAAATAATAGTCATTTTCCAGTACCAGCTATTTGAAGGGTGCACCGTCGATGCGCACGGGTGGTGCCAATCCTAGGCTTACGATGGGGGGCTGATGCGCTGTTCTTCAATGCGGGGGAGGGGCACATGCACGTAAGGTGGGGTCGTATTCTGGGCGGGGACCGGCACACAGTGGGCGACGTGGCCCGTAGGCAATGGGGGGAGGTAGCGTGGGGGCGCTAGCGGCGACAATGGTGGTGACAAATGCGATTATTTAGGATGTTGGTCAATTTATGATGGCTTATAGATTATATATGACTTCAAATTTTTATCCCCAAAGGACTCGTATTGCCATGCAGAGCAGTGGCCCCCTAAGCCCAAGTAGATAACGGGGAACCTCATGTGCACTGACGCGTCCTCATCATCGTCCGCATGCGACAGCAGGAACTCCGCTCAGACCCTGACTTCACGTTGTTAGGTTAAAAGCCCTTGGCGTGCAGGAAATCTTGTGTTCAACTATTTCTTTCGAGGGAGGTGTGTGCAACGGTTCCGACTCCACTCTGAAAAACATGTCTAAGCACCCGCCGATCGTCCTGTATGTGTTGTCATTCACAGCGCTGGCTCCTCAATTAAATAGGCATTTTAGTTAGCTACACTTTTTTAAGTATTGAGAAACACATAATACAGCCCAAAACTCAATTTAATACATCTGATTTAGGAGTTAACAAAATCTAATGCAATATGTGTTACTATACTTAGAAAGCGTAGCTAACTAAAATGCCCACTTAACTCATTAGCAGCCAATCAGAGTGCCGGGGTGTGAGCTTAGTGGGCATTTTAGTTAGCTACGCTTTTCTAAGTATAGTAATACATATGTTATTAGATTTTTTTAACTCCTAAATCAGATGTATTAAATTGAGTTTTGGGCCGTATTATATGTTTCTCAATACTTAAAAAAGCGTAACTAACTAAAATGCCTATTTAATTGAGGAGCCAGCGCTGTGATTTGCGGATGTCGCATTTGCCCGTGTCGCGATGACTGATTTCTCCGGTGCAGTGTTATCGGATTAAGGAATCCCGGGGAGACGGTACGGACTGATTTTTCAGTCGTGAATTTAAATGTCGCTGAGCCCTCATGGATAGCTTGCCCAAGCGCTTAGCAAGCGCAATGCGGATGTGCCGGGATTTCGCAGTGTTTGGTCTGCTATGCGTCTGCAGACGCAGGGCTCAATTCGCGTTATCCCCTCTTACTATTCGAAGAATCAGTTTTTTCTTTTCCGACAGCGACGAACGCTCCGCAAAATTGTGAAAGACTTCGAGTCCGGGGTGAAGAAAATGTATCCATCGAGTTTTCAAATCTACGTCCGCGATTTGACATCCCCGACAGCGGGACAACCAAGGACATGGATAACGTCAAAATACTATTCGTGCAGAGCAATGAATCCGGCGAATCGTTGGATTTCCCGTTCGGCAAGGGCACTACCTTCCTTCACTGGAATACCAAGATTCTCTTGGAGAAACTTATTGTCGTCGTCCACCCTTCGCGCGAACATGATCTGAAACGGAACTGGGGCACGCTGGTGGATAAGGGTCTGCAGGTGGTCGCCTATTCCACAGCGGTACCGGGATCTCTGGTGCCTCCGATTCCAGCACCGGCACGCAATCCCCCGCATTCCTTGCAGTCCTTGAGGACAGCGAGTGCTATCGAGACACGTAGGCACGTGGAACAAGCCGTCATTCTGCTCGTCGGCCACACTGGCCATCATGATGGAAAATCTAAGACAATCAATCACCTCATCGGTTGGGATCTCTTGCCTGTCAGAAGGACCTGTTGGAATAATCCCAGCGAGGCTAGAGGTTGGCAAGCACAAGAGAGAGAACCAGCAAACAAAGAGGTAGAATTTGTTTGTCCTACATGTAAATGGTGGTCGTACGTAGGCAAACAGATGGCATCCACAGGTACAAAGTGATAGAATATCATGGAAGGCTTACATAAATTGGTCCGTGCGATCTGATGATGATTGCGAGCTTCGTGCTGCTCACAACTAATTCCAGTCCAGCCTGGAATATTTCCAACAGGACCACTCTGGGTTCGACAACAAAGGTGCGAAAGATTCTAGCGTACCATCGCGTCCTGGGTAATCAATTCATCGTCAAGGTCATACAACGGGTCAAATTCCTCTCGCAAAATAGTGATACGGGCGTTACCATCACAGTTGCCTTCGACGACACCCCGGGGCTCGAGGATACGACTTTTGAGGATTGGAAGGCCAACGCGGCCCTCATGAGCCGATACAAGGAACAATACTTCCGCAGTGGCACATACCCGAATATCATCCTCCTTGTGGCGGCTTGGGACTCGATTACCCCAGATGCTCATAACGATCCCCACCATTTCACATCCGCTGTCGGCACAACAATGCATAATCTGTTTTCATCCGGTTTGGTCGACGAAAGGCGGCCCAACGTCGTCATTGTGGTCACCAAATCGATGTCGTTCTGGGACCAGTTCGACGGCTTCGATACCACCGAGGAGAAGGACACGCAGCGGAAGATTGCGGCTAGTATTCGCAGGGCTGTCATTACCGACCTCCAGCGAAAGGCCTTCCCCGGCTTGCCCCAATGGCCGATAGTCTTCATTGAGAACGGCGGAGGATTGGTATGCGCATTCCGCCCCCCACATTGCCCAATGGCGAATTGAGCCATCAGAATCTCTTCGAGGCAATTTGCACTGTCATCGAGAATCCGGGGCCAAACAAATCGGTCGATTTCGCTGGATCGCAGGCACTTGGTGTGCTCAGTGGAGCGAATTTCACATCGCATGCGACTACGGAGATACTTGTTCAAGGCCCCTCGGAACCCGTCATGGCGGGTACGTCCTACTAACCTGACACACATATGTTAACTGCGATTGTTTAGGACGTGGGAATGATTTCATTGCAGCCTCATTCACCTCCTCGGCGGGGAAGAATCCAAGAACTGGCGGATTGCTATTTGGGGGTCACTTATGATCCCGTCATGCGCTCCTTTGGCCGCACCTGTGTTCTTGAGGGCCATTTGCCGATGAAATTTAGTAAACCTCTTCCCAGTCAGACTCCCGAGTTCAACCTTGTAACGCAGGAGCCAGCCAGCGGATTCGACCCTCTACGGCCTGACCCTGCGAGTTTACGGGCTCATTACTCTAACTCCTCTGCGTTCCAATCGGCTGTTTCAGGAAAGTCCCAGTGCCACATATTGTGCTCAGTAATTGAAGTGGTGGATGTCGGTTCTTCTCCGCTCCGGCTTTCGGCAAAAATGAAAAATCAAATCGAGCGTCTGCCGGTGTGGTCTGAACAAACAAAGCGGGAATACCATAGATTCTTCGCCCGTTTCGGGACACATGTCGTTACGAGGCTCGCTTTGGGTGGCGCTCTACGCGTTATCATTGACTCGCCCAATCGTACAGGCAAAATGCCGAAAAAGTCCAATTCTGCGTTTACTGTCGGACAGCCAGGCCAGAACCGGAGGAGGAGAAGGAGGTTTAATTACAGCGGTGGTCCCAATGAGGAACGTACGGGGAGTATGACACTCTGCGCGATGGTGGCGGCTCCGTTGCGGCAGAGCTCACGCGTGCACTCGAGGACCTCTTTTTGCGCGGCGATAACTCCCTTTGGCAGCGACTTTGCGGCGAGTGGATCAAGGATTTGGAGAGGGATCCTGTGTTCTGTCCGGACGTCCCCATTACACAATATGCGCCGCTCTACACATTCCCCGGGCTCACCGCAGAGCAGTGTCGCGACCTTGAGCAGGGCTCGGAGTCTTATCTGGCGACGTGGGGCCATAAAACCGGGGGCCGCTCGTCGAAGGCGAACGCCCTACCCCAGCAGAAGACCCCGCGAGGAGCCAATGCGACATCGGTAAAACCCTTCAACGGATTTTTGCTTAATTTTTTCCCCCAAGTCCACCATGTGCAGGGGGATGCCCACATCCCAAGTTGGAGGTTATGAGTGGGCCTTGGCGGGATATTACATGGTTGCTGAGATATCATGCGCGTTCGAAAGCGGTGCGATTCCCGGTGATTTTTTTTTTTGTAGCCTCCTTTTCCTTTGAAAAGATCTCGCGGCGTATGGATTGAATCATCGAATTTCCAGAACTCATCCGCTGAGCACTTCAGTTGAGCGTTCATCGAGCGCCGGGGCTGCACCGGTGCCATGGAAGTCCTCGTGGTGCCCAGGAACGCCCATCTCGCCCTGTAAACATCTTGGGCGCTACCGCAACACGAGTAATACTAACAATAGAATTCGAGTTAACGTTTCTGCCCACGAGGATTTCGTTCGCAAGAGATAATAATCTTGGAGATCCTTGTTACATTGTCCACATGGCATGGGGGCGGCGTAACTTGGTCACTGCCCGAATGCACGCATAACCCTTGTCTTGACCCTTATCTTAGGCGCAAACCCGCAGTCTTTCTGCGTGGTCTATCTCACAGTAGGGGAGTACCTTCTCCGCTGTTTATATGAGCCTAACCCTCATAGTACATTTAGAGCTACAGGAGATTTCGAAACTGACCCCCATATTCTGTTGCCCTCAAAACATGGCAGACGCAAGGGGGTGTCGGCTTTCGAAAATCGGATATAGGGTCGAAAAGTTTTTTTCGACCCTCGGCCAGACCCCCCCCCCCCTCCCCCCCTATATAAGGAAGGAGGTTCCCACCCCTAGCAGCGGGCCGCGCTTCCGAGTCATGTGCGGGCTCACAGCCACCCCATTGACAGCATCCAAATCCAAACCGAAGATGTTGCGGCCCATCTCTATCGATTCAACTGTGACTAAGAAGACCTTTGAGGTATACATTACATCCATACCACCCTCTATATGAGTAAATTATATTTTTGGAGCTCCAACCATTCAATTTCAACATTGACTGAGGGTCTCCAGAGTGCCGCTTTGACCACATCTCTGACCCACTCACACACAGATGTCAAATGGTATATGAATCTGTTCTCCCATATACTCTCATATATATTGTGAACATGTTTTTGACTGCTGACCACCCTTAGAGGAAACCAGGGCATATTGTTCGCGCCAATTGATGGTGTGTAAGCACGATCCGCTGTCCAAATCGGGATACCCACACCATATTTGACTTCTGAGACCCAGAATTCATCCTCCTGGCATCCTGTGGTGCTCCAGGAGGTATATATTGCAGTTTTGGAACTCCCTTATACTACATGATAAAAGTTTTTTTCAGCCCTCCTCGGGACCCCCCCCCCCCTATATCCGAAATTTTAATCCCGACACCCCCTTGAGAAATCCAAATCCGGACTAATCCGCTTTGGGAACCGATCAGAAAAAAAAATATCACGAGTCTCATTACTTTTAGGAACAGCTGTAAGCTGATGGTCTTCGCTCGAAAGAAATACGTAAAGGAAGGAAGGAGGATGGAAGGCAGGCAGGGAGACAGACGGGCTTCGTGGAGGCGCCCTCGATCGATCCTTTTCATCAATACCGTGACCGTGAGTGGAGCCCGCAAAGTCGTATCCGTAGTAGGAGTCTACGATTTGCAGAGTTTCAACTTGTTCCTTCAATAGTAGTGTCCAGGCGACTTGAACTTCAGTGATGTCTAGTGTCGGCAGGTTCAACTTGAGAGATTCGGAAGGAGCTTGAGAATTTGAGAAATCGTACGGACCGAGAGCGTACTTTCAAGGAGAGTGTGTGTAGCTAGGTGGCGGTGGAGGAGGCTCGAAGCAGCGCGCTGAAATTTCATCCCCGCTCGAAGACCGGAAGGAAGGTATGCAGACAGCAAGCTTCGTGGGGTGCCCTCGCTCGATAGTGTTCATTAATATTGGTGGAGCCGCCCAACACTTGACTGATAGAGCGTCTTCAATTCGCCTTCAATTAGACTGACCAGGGAGAGGACGGCGGGTATTTTGGGTTTGGGGTTAAGCATATTTCTGTGTGCTCGGAGTGTGTGAGCCCGAGGACGCTTCCGAGTCTGGGCTGGAAGGACGGCGCGGGGGAGAGGCTTGAAGTTAGTTGACATGCATATGGAGACTTCGGAAGACGGGGGTTGGTTGGGGTTAGTTGGTAGGGGACGTGGTTGACTTCGCTGGAGTTGCGAATTCTTCGACCAGATTACATGGAGCAGAGCAGAGAGCCGGCGTGAATCGCGCAGCGCCTCCGGCTCGGTCGTGGGACTGGGATCCCGTTCGTTCGTGGGACTGGTATCGGAGACTGAGAGTGAGAAGGAAGAAGGGAGAAGGTTCATGTGAGGAGGAGGGAAGACGGCACATAGATGCAGTAGATATTTTTGAGGCTGGAGGTTAGTTGAAGAATTAAATGGAGATGGTTAGGCTCGCGCGTTGTGGGGGTTTCGGCTTGCGGCTTGGGGAGGGGCATGGGGTATTGCAGAGAACGTGGCGGGTCGTTGGAATGGAGAATGGAGAATGGAATGGAGGGACGGTGGAGGAGGCTTAAGGCTTAGTTTCCTCGTTCGGGCCGAGACTTGAGTTAAATTGGGCTTACACTTGAGGTGGGTGCGTAGGTGGGGACTCGAGGGTGGAGACGAGGCTTGAGGTTAGTGGGTGGAGATGTGCGCTTTGGGCGGGTGAGGGCTTGAGGGTCGACGCCCCAGGAGAATAAAGAAGACAAGACGTGAACAGTTAGGTGGGGCCCGCGCGCACATCCGAGTCTGCATACGTGACCCGCTGCGTCGGCGGTCGGTTTTTGTCGAAAATGAGACGCTAAGAATTAAGGGCAAGTCAAAAGTACTGGTGTCCCGCCTAGGCTCGCCGACCCGCTCCTCGATCGCTCATCGCTCCCACTCCTGACACTCCTGCTGTGCCACCTCCCCACCCGGTACCCGATAATTTTACCTTATATAACTATGCCCGCGCGGCTTTCCCCCCCCTACCTTACTACCTACCTTTAGCGCGTCTCGACGCCGCCCAGTTGGCTTTATGTGGGCCACTGGACATAGTGCCGCGGAGTCACTCAGTTACAGAACAACGACCAACTGATTTAGAATTAGTGTAGAAGTATGGGTACCGTATTGTACGCGATAGAGTCCAAAAAAAACTGAATCAAAAAAAACAAAAAAAGGAGTACTGGTGCAAAAGGAGCCGGGTGTTGCCGAGGTCATGCTCCGGTATCTTCCGAGTTCCACATCAAGTCGAAATCCAAACTGTGATTCAACTTTCACATGGTCAAGTTTTTGTCAAAAAGGAAATCAGGAGAAAAGATAGACGAACGAAATAAATCAACACTAGCACCACTGGTGCTAGGACACCGACGGCTTGGCGTTACGGAAGCTAAGGACCGCCTCCTGAACTTTTCCCGTACAAAACCAACCACCTTGAACAGGTGTCTCGATGCACGCAAGCGGGTACCATGTGCTGCTCATACTGCTCAAGGCAGAAATGGGCCTGTCTCGCGGAACAGAGTCATATGTACTGGACACATATTAGATGCGCTCGCGAGACTTAGACTGGCAAATATGGCGTTCACAGTTCTTGCTTGTTTTCGACGCTCGTATCTCCCGGCTTCACTCACATAACGACTTCTATTTCTGACATGTATGTGCTCTCAGGCCTGCCAGTCAATCTATTTGTTTCCCAGAGGTCCTGTAACCGCAAGAATCCACACGGCAATGTCTATGCCTTTGCAAGAGTACCATGCATACCACAAAACTTTACGTACACAGAAAATATGTAGAGTGGCGAGCATATAAGACTGAATAAGCATGGATTTATAGAGAAGTAGAAACTCAATTGGCTTTCATCAAGATATTTCATATCATGAGGTGCAACGCGCGAGCATCCAAATCAACTAGGCGCATCGGCCACGCCGTTCCAAGGAGACAAGACACCAGATGGAGGAAGATATGTGAGCTCGAGATCAAGCCCACTCTGCACGAGTGGCCGGATGTCGCGCTCCATTTCCCGCGCAAAGTGAACGATCAAACGCTTCAATGTGCGAGATTCAATGAAACGCAAGAGCGTGTCGTCGGAAAAATAACAGCCTTTGCTTATTTCCAGAACATTGAGTCCCGCGCAGCAGGGGGCGGGGAATTCAGGAGATGGCATGAGGAGTTCGAAAATCTCGTCATCGAGAACGCTGGAAGGGTCTTGGCTGTATGCCCTGACCGCGTTGATCTTGATTTCCCGAATAGTATGGGGTATCCCGCGAATCAAATCTGCAAGGGATGTCTTGGAGAACAATTCGGCGGTGAGGTCAAGGCTCTCGATGCGTGGCGCAGCGGCGAAGAACGGGGAGAGGGTGTGGTCATCATAACCTATTCCGCGAAGTGTGAGAGACCGCAACTGTGGGAAGGAGAGCCTGTTAAACAGAGGGAGAACGGTATTGGAAAGATTTCCAAAACACTCCAAGGCCAGTGTGTGAAGGAAAGGGAGCTCGAGGATAGGCTCCGCCAAGCCGCTGTGATTCTCGGCTTCACCATCAAGTTGGAGCTGGCAGGTTCGGAGGTCAGGGCACCGGGAGAACACCTGGAGGATCATATCCCTTGTCAAAGCTATACCGTCACGATACCACCGTATTTCGATCGAAAGGTCTCTTAGACCATTCCACCGAAGCGGTAACTCCAGGGGGGTGAAGTTGCCGCCCGAGATGTAGGTGGAAGAAATGCTGCAGCTGCGAAGGAACTGCAGCGAGTCCCATCGAAAGGAGGTGTGGTCGTCAATCTCAGTCATGTGGATCGCCTTGAGCATAGGCACGTCCACCTCGGTGAGATGCGATAACGCCGTGAAAACCGAAGACTCGGCCGTGAGTATGATGTGCTCCCAACGCGATTTGAATGGAAGCAGAGCCTGAATGATTTGGGCGGCGAAACCAGTGTCACTCGCCGTGGCGTTCACCGATATCGACAGCGGGCACTGGCCGGATCGACCTAGCCACATCTTGGTGGTATCAAGTCGCTGGGCCAGCTTCTCCTCGAAGAGTGTAGAGACGGCGAAATGCGGTGGGGTGGGCTCCACGACGTGAAGTTTTGACCAAAGACGGGGTGTCGAGAGGGATATGGTTCGCCAGGAGCTGCAAATGCGCCCTAGAAGGACGGGCGCCTCCACGGCACTCATAACGCAATTTCGGTGCGTCGGAATGCAGGCTATAAATATTTCATGGATTATGTCGAGCGGAAGTCGTCGAACTGGCGAAATGAGGGCCTTGTGGGCGTCCACGTAGGCACAAAGTCTTTCACGCTCATCTGCCAGTTTCTCGAGCGCTTCCCGCAAATCGGCGATGTCATCATCAAGACGCTGCAATCGGAGCGTGGGTTCAACGAGGAGGGTTTGAATTGCAATAGCCTCCTCATCGCTGGGACAGTAATTCGTCCCGAGCTTAGAGGTGAAGGGAGAAGACATGAGGCGATGAGGCGGTGCGCAGCCGAAACACGAGCACGTGAGGGTTGGAAACACGTGAGTGATGGAAGCTGTCGCGTCGCGAGAGTCGAACTCAACGCCAATTCACGGTGTATGGTACCACAGACCCGGGGCAATTGGCTCCCGAGCCCGAATTCTCATGATGATGAACACGACGCTCCTTTCCGACGCCGCCAGTCGCGTCCTGCGCGCCCGCGGGCAAGTTCGTGCGCCAGCGCCCACTCGGCGTCTTAGCGCGAATTCGTTTGAGTCAGTGGATCGACGATTGCCCGCCTCCGCCGCCACGCTCGCGTCCTGCGCACCTGCCGAGGGGGGAGGCCGTTAGATCGAACCGCCGGCGCCGCGCGGGGTCATACGACATTCACTGCCGACCGCGCTAACGAGGTACGCCACTGTCCACTTTCTTCATCATCTCAAGCTAACGTACGCTGTGTTACATACACGCCGGCGCGCCGCCATCCCTTCTCCTTTACACGCCCCGCGCGCCCCCTCCCGCCAGGCTGGAGCGGAGAGAAGCAGCTGGCAGCTCGCTCAAGGCGCACCCTGTGACATCGAGCGGGAATCCACCTCCAGCCGCCGCGCGGGAAGAGAGGGCCTGCAATCCAGGTACGTGCCCGACAGCCTCCTCGTTTCGAATCTAATCTCTCCACAGCGGATGCAGTAAGCGTGGCGCCAGCACGCACCCGCCCTCTCCTCATCTTGAGCGCCAACTCCCCTCCTGCGCTGTTCCCACCTGCACGACCCCCGCTCCGGCGCGCAATGTCGAGGCCCGAATCGCGCGCGCGCAGAGCTCGCACCGAGTCGACCTCGCGGCGCCCACTCCGCCATCAAGAACACGCTGGGCCCTCGACGTCCGCGGGAGCAAGAATTCGCGTGGTGCCGCGCGCGCGTCGTCACGCGTGTTCCAGTCCCGAGTCTTACTCGCGCCGTCCGCCCCAAATCCGTCTCCTCCCGACAGCGCAAGTGCAAGCGAGGCGCGCGGACCCGAAATCAGCGGCCGCGGCGCGCAGACGCAGCCCTGCACACCGACGACCTCGCGCCGCCCACCGCGCCATCGTGAACGCGTCCCTCGCCCAAGTCAGCCTCGCCCAAAGCCAGCCTCTCCCATTCCAGCCCCTCACGTGCCACGCCTCCTCGATAGCACCAAAGTTGAGCGTGCGCACCCGCTTTGCAGCCGCCGCGCGCGACTTACGCGGGCGAGGCCGGGTCCGCGCATCGGGGTCCGCGCCGAGTTCGCCTCCCTCTCCGCGTGGAACCCACTGCGCAGCGATTTGCGCGTAGAGCGCGAGCACGCGCCTCGGTTCCAGTGCATCTCGCGCGGCGCGGGCGCGGGGCTTCGAGTCCGGCGCAGGGAGCAAGACGCGGGCCCGGACACGAGCGCGGGCGCGAGCGTGCGCTGGTGCGGAGGTTTCCTGGGAATCAGAACATGTAAATTCAACGTCAATAGGGATTGAATTGAATCTGACTCACTCACCAAACTGCGGGGAATAAATTCACGCCAACTCAAAACGAGTGTCTTCAATCCTTGTGCGCCACGGCGCCTTCTTCGCCCTTGATTCATTCAAGGCGCTATCCTACAAAGAGAAAGTGAATTAGCAAACGAGGCTTGTGGGATGTATAGCATGGTACATACCTCGGATGTGGCGTTGAGGTATCTGAATCATTGCATATAGGTCTCGATCGACCGAGCACACAGTTCTAAGTACGAGGGAAATTGGAGTCAGTAACAATGCAGAAAGTTGAACGCGGGGTTCCTGACCTTGGTACTGCGATGGATTCAAGGAATGCGGAGATTATCTGACAATAGTCTCGGTGTGCCCGAGGAAACTAGGAAACGGAGCCGCATGTGGGTTCTTTCCGGCTCATGAGAGACGGAGGGAATACGGGAGGCAGATAATAACGAGTTGGATATGTATATATGCCAATGTAGATGCGCGGTTTGAGCAGCTTGGATCCAGATGGATGCCTCCTTCGGACTCGAGGTCAAGCGGTCCCAGCGAGGAACGGACAGCGTGCGTGATCGCAGACGGGAAGAGAATGAATGAATATTCAGGACGTGATGGTTCAGAACTTGAACGCAAGCTATATTATATGCGATTAGACAGAGAGGAACGCGCGCGCTTGCGTGCGTGCGTTCCCAAAAGACGGCGCCCTGCAGCTGAGATCACCGCGTGCCACATCCGAGAACGCCCAATCGCACAAGGGATATTGGAGCCTAATAATAGGCCTCGTATTCAGATTGGAACACGGAGACTAGGTGTCTCGCACATTAATCGGTCCGGACGTGGGTGGCGTTGATTATCGACCGGCAATTAAGCTGATGTTCTTCGCTCGAAAGAAATAAAGGAAGGAAGGAGGATGGAAGGAAGGCAGACAGACGGGCTTCGTGGAGGCGCCCTCGATGAAACTAGGAAACGAAACCGCATGTGGGTTCTTTCTATACAGCGAGTACGAGGAGTACATACACGAATGGTAGCATAGGCGTTCGTGAATGCCTACTGATGGCACCAAACGCCTATCGTGGAGTTGAATGCCTATTGCCGGTACGAACAGCTATTCATCCGCCGCGTATCATTTCTGATGCCAACGATGCGGCGACGGGAACCACTGTCACGCTTCACCTCTTTCTTTCTCACCACGACCACAACTACCATTTCCCCCTGCCGCGCTCGACGACCTCGACGACCTCGCCGCCTCCGACGCGCACGCGCTCGATCCACCCCACGCTTCCTTAATGCTCTTAAAGCGACCCGGAGCGCACCCACCCGGTCTTTTTCGTCTTTTCTACACACTGTCTGTTGGTAGCTTCTTCCGATGCACACTGGGGAGGATACAACCAGGCTAAACGCCAGCGGGCCTCTTGTGCGTCCGCCTTCTATTCCCTTCTATGTGGCCTCCCGTATGCGAGTCAGCTCGGCATGCGGCTCCGCCGCATTGTGCGGATCGGACAGTGACTGGCCATCAGCATGGTCGGCCCATCCCCTCGCGCTTGCACGTCCCCACCCCCGTGCAGCCTGCTCAGCGGGCCACGCATCACACACCCTATGTGGCTGCCCTATGCCAACGCGTGCGGACAGGCCGCCGTTACACGTGAAATAGGAACCGAGGGCGCGAGGCCACTTTGTAGTTATTAATCTGTACTGGTTAATCATTAAAAAAATGATACCCTTGGCTACAAAATCATATTTCAGAGCGGTGAATTTTCCAAGGCGCGAGGCGCCGCGCCGAGTGTGACAGAGTTGAAAATGCCGCGCTGTGATGGTGAGCCGAGCGGCGAGTAAGTAAGTATTCAATCAAATATCTCTTTACTCAGTAATAGGTGTTCGAGTCGCGCGATAGGCGTTCGATGGAATAAATAGGCTTTCGATGCCATCAATAGGCGTTCGTGAACGCCTATGCTACTAAAGTTGTCGTGCCTCAGTACAAGCGTTCATATAGAGTGTCTGTCTACGAGAGACTAGGTTCTTTCCGGCTCGAAATTAACGGAGAGTCCAAAGGTAAACGGTCCAGGTCCAGGGACAATGGAGAGCGTGCATGCTCGCGAGGGGGAAGGTAATGGTGCCGGACGCCGCACGCGATGACGCACAACTTGAACGCAGGAGATATTACTGCCGTTTGCTTAATTCCGTGAAAACGCGAAAAAGTTTCGCGGGCGCACGTGATCGCCGGAGGACGATGCTGGGATGGTGCTGTGCACCTGGAATGCTCGGGAAAAGATTCCAACTGGAGTTGGAGGGTTAAAAAATCTCGTAGCACCATTTACAATGTCGCCGACTCCCAAATGGGACAGATTTGAACTTCGGCATTGTCTGCCGACGATCACGTGAGGCCGCGAAACTTTTTCGCGTTTTCACGGAATTAAGCAAACGGCAGTAATACGTTCGACGGAGGAGTTGGGGATGTCAATATTATTCCGAATCTCTCCTTGGATAGGGGAACCGTGGTTCAACTCAACAAACCGATTCGACGGAACACAACGCGACGAGACGGCCGGCCGGCAGCCGCGGAAATGGCGCCTCGAGTTCCACTGATCCGGGCTCGCTCGGACTGTCGGTTGTATTCGTTCAATTAAACCATTCGCAGTGAGGGCGAGGGGCTAGTGAGCAGAAACAATAATATACGGCGCACGCGTTGCGTTGCGTTGCGTTGCCTGAGACTATTGTGCGTTGGATGAAAGACGGCGTGCGCCCTTCAGCGTCAGCGTAAGACATGGCACGCAGGGCGGCGCACAGTCGGTGTTTCTGCTCCAGAGGTGGTTGGATTTAGTGTAACCTTGATTTTGGTCGGGCTCGGTACTATATTGGTTGAACAGATAGAAACGGAAACGCAAGAACAGGTGCTCCTACTCCCGAGCTCGAAATCCTGAGATCCGACATTGATTATGGAAGGTTCCGCCGTGCAGTGGTAGCTCGAGCGCCAGTGAAGTTACATCCCCGCTCGAAGACTGAATGGCATGCAGGCAGCAAGCAGCCTTCGTGGAGGTGTAGCAGCGCCCTCGCGGTTCACAATGCGCAGAATGGTATAAATAGAGCTAGGTCGTCGAGATGGATTCGCATTGAATTTTTGGCTGTGGGTATGCCGATTCGGAGTAAGGTACCACGAAGTTGCTACGATATGGAAAACCTTTATGTGCGCCATCGGGGGCCATCAGAGTATAAAGCGAGCAAATTCCAAGCGGAATCATGGAGGCGGGAGACAAAACGTGTCAGCCGAAGTCTGACGGACGCTTCGGACCAGATCGGACCCCCTCCTTTGCCTCGCATCACACCGCGTATTTTCTCGCTGCTGTGTTCCTCTCTACTTTCGCAAGCATCAACAGGCGCCGTCAGGAGACCATCCTCTCTTCGCCTCTTGCGAGTAAGACTCCACTGCAATCGTTCTGATGAAGAAAAAAAAATGCCAAAAAAAAAATTCGCGACGGGTATTCCTTTGCGATCAATTCAAGTCTCTATACTGCTCGGCTGGCGCACGCTATCGCTCGCCGTCCGCTGTTGCTGTACCTGGTACGTGGCAGAATACCCCCTTGAGGAATTCGACGCTCTTGCTGCTCTTCAGGGTGCGCAGCTTCCCCAAGGCGGAGCGCTCGAGCTGAGCCTAGGCGGACATCGCCGCCTCGTTCAGGTGCGAGTGCGCGCGGGCGGACGCGTCGCTGGAAGTCGCCCGAGGTAGGTGTTTGTGACACCGCTGCCAGCGCCTCGCGCAGGAGGAGTGACCAGAAGAGTAGGACTAGGACTGGCCCTAGTCCTATGGAGTAGGACTGAGTCCTATGGAATAGGACTCGCTGCTGTATTAGACGGCGGATGACAGTCGTCACTTGAAATGACAGTCATCGCTTGAATGACAGAATGACAGATATCGTGGGCATGCCGTACTTTTCTCTGATAAACGACCATCTCGGTAAGGCTGCTACCTCACCAGGGCCCGGCTTTACTAGATCTTCGCTGACGCCGATGTTGCCCGACATTCCAAATTTGCGCTGAAACCCATCTATTCTGCTCTGGAAACACAGAGCTCACTTGGGGAATTTGCGTTGAATCTGCGGCTTTTTCAATGTTCCAAATACCCCATTTAGTTCTTCTCAACGCTTTATCGGATCTATAGATGGGTTTTAGCACTCATTGGAACATTGCTTATCTCCCCGGCATGCTAAGATGCCCTGATTTTTCAATATGAGTGAGTAAAGAGTCTTATTTTTTTCCTATTTCTCACGGATGGATGAGCAGATGAACCCCAACGACGAGCCGGAGCAAGAACTGGACGAGGATATTGGCCCAGCTGGACTATTTTCCCTCAATCCAAACGGTATGTTGAACTGCTGACTTATTGTTCATTCATTGAGCCTGATCAGATCCGATTTTTCGACGATCTTATGCCCGTCGACACTGCCCTGCCCACCTCAGGTTCCCGCGGAACATCCGGCCGAGCACTCTTCCACTGGAGCACGGGCTTTGTGCTTGATCCCACACTTGAACCCAACTATCATGGTAAGCACGCTTGTGTTGATGTGAGATGCACAACTTACTCAGCAAAGTCCTAGGAGGGTCGGATGATCCTGTGGCTTCGTCGGCTTCCAACTACAGCGCTTCCGGGTCGGACTACGTGCTTTCGCTGCCACCACCACCACCACCGCCGGCGGATCAACCGACGGAGACTTCCGGGCCGTCTCGAGCGCGACGTCGCAAGCGTGAGCCAGAGGTGGATCCTTCAAATGAAGTTGGAGGGAAGCGAAGTCGAACAGCATCGAGGCGCGGCAAGGGGTGAAGAAATTCTGCAAGATAAGATTAGATAGTGTATGTAACATTACTTCATCAATGTCGAGAATATACACGCGAGGGTTAGCGAGAATGATCATGTTAAGCGATTGAACGTAATAATCGGCTGAGATAATGGGACTGAATCCGATTCCATTGGACTGAGTCCTATTTCATAGGACTGGGGCAGTCCTAGTCCCATTCTTCTGGTATATACTCCTTGCGCAGCTGCACGCACCAATCCCCGCTCAAACAGCGCTCCACCAGCCGGCGGGTCGTCGCGTTGATCTCCATCCCCGAATTCCCTATGAGCGACTCGAGCGCGAAGACGATCTGGGGACGCTTGTACGGGATATCGCGCAGCTGCGTCTTGGTGAGCAGGGGGTGCAGGACGCGGAGGTAGGTGTGGCGGAGCTGTGCGGCACAAAGAGTGTTATTAGGGGATTCATTAGCATTAGGTTAATGTTAATGTTATGGGTGATACGCCACATTGGATTCACTGAGTTTACGGGCTTCACTGGCCTCGCTGGCTTCACTGGCCTCGCTGGCTTCACTGGCCTCGCTGGCTTCACTGGATTCATCGAGATCAACCACCTCGCGGCGGAAAACATCGACCACCTCGCGGAGGAAGACATCGACCAAGACACACAGGTCGTTGGTGTAGATGTACTCTGACGTGCCCTTGGTCGTGAACAGTAGATATAAAATCTTCAGAACCAACAGTTGCGTGCGAAAATGCGTGCGTTCTATAGTGCCGCGAATGAGCGTCGGAAAGGATGGCTTATTGGAATTAACCAAGACTCACGGGCGCGATGCAGCATAAATATCATGTTCTTTCCGAACGTCTTGGAGGAACCCAAACGCCGCATGAGAACGCGCATGACGCGATTCTTCGGTTCGGAGGGGGTTGCAGAGGACGTTGTGCCATCCGCCTCGTTAGAGAGGGAGGCGACCATGAATTGTTCGTTCAATGCAATCTGCACCGTGCGTCAACAGAGCCAAAACAGAACACCGTAAGCTGATTGATTCATTCACGATGAGTTTGATCACGGCGTAATTGAAGGTCTTGTCCTGCATCTGTTTCGTTTGCTCGACGAGGTTGAACATGTAATCAATAAATGCGTCGTCGAATATCCCTAAGCCCGATCAGATAGGAGGCATGGAATGAGAGAAACGAAAAAAGCGCACGTAGATCCTGTGCAGAAATCTCTGCACGCGACAGACTTCATACAGCAATATAACGCACAAACCTCGCAGTTTGGCTTCAATTGGGACGGGGACCGCATGGGATGATGCTCCGGCATTGCCAAAGTAGGTGTCTTTCACGTCGGAATCGATTCGACAAGGACGTGGGTTCATGAGGAGCGGCATGAGTGGGAGCGGCATGAGCGGGATCCAGCGTTCATGAGAGCGGAAGAAATCCACCCGTCGCCGGCCGTGACAGAGTAAGATGTGGTAGAAAATGAGCTGTGAATGTGGATCCGTGTTCTGTGGCACGGTGTGTGAGGCGCACGAAAGGCGAAAGGTTGAATGTGCGACGCACCGAGCGAGCCTCTTCCGTAATAATCTCACACATTTGCTCCGAATGGAATGTGAAGAGCTCCGACTCGATAATCAGATTGCATGCACGCTCGAGCTGCAGCGGACTCTGCAAATATTGTTCTGGGAACATTGAGACGAGAGTTTCAGGACGGGGTTCCTGTGACACATACCGTAATATCCAGCGCATAAAGCCAGGTATCGCTTCAAAGTGGCATCGAGGAACGATAATATGTGCACTTCATCCTTCGGCAGCTCCAGGGTATCCTCCAACTCTGATTATGGTGCGATTGAGCACGGATAAGGATGGCGATAGGCTCATACCTGACCAGAACTGCTGGGCGTAAGGGTGGGTCCGAGTCGGGTCGGCCTCCAGACCGCTACCAGATTCTCGGCCCCTCGTGTTGAGCCTGGCGCCGTGCTCGAGTAAGAGTTCGACGATCTCCGTGTGGCCGTGCAATGACGCTGTGTGAAATGCGCTGTCATATGCGCCGACCGTGGCGTTGACATCAGCGCGATTGTTCACCAGGAGCTGGACGATCTCTGTGTGGCCTTCCTCGGACGCGGCCTGCAACGCGGCGTCGTACTGTCCCCCTGCTGCATTGGCACCAGGGCTATGCTCGAGCAGGAATTGCACTCCTTCAGTGTATCCAATTCTGGAGCACATATCCAGAGGCGACGAGGTTGGAAGCGTCTGCCGGCGCGGCCCAAGAATCGTATTGTACAACCAGTTTAAAGCATCAAATCGGTTGGTTCCATCCACCAGAAGACGCATTACGAAGGTTTGTAAGTACAGCACGGGTCGTCGCAGCGGATCCGGAGTAGATGATAGCTCCAGTATCCCGCGGCATACATTGAGAGCGGAAAGTCCCGGAGTAAGGCGTGGGGTGAAAGCAAAGTCATCGTCGCCGAAGTGAAGGAGATACCCAACGCATGTTCGGGTCATGAGTAAATGTGCCACCTCCGCGCGGACATGGACAAACAGTTACAACCCTCGGGGTGTTGTTCCGGCGATACGAGATAATCCCTAACGGATGAATGAGCGAAGCTCACAGTGCAATCATCGCGCTGGGCCCCAGCTGCATCGAAGACGGTTCTACGCCATCTGTGGCTAACCGAGACCAGTCTTGATAGCCACTTTAAGGGGGCACCGGGGGCCGGGCGTAGACGAGAATCGAACACATATTGCACCTTGTTGGAAAAGTCGAATGCTATGGTGTCCTCCAATGCGGCCCACAGACAGCGGCGCGTTGCAGCATATGCAATCCAGTGGAGAAGTTTCTCTACATCTGGCATATATTTCGGGGGGCACCATTTTAGGGCTCAGCCACCGAGCGTATGTGTCGTGTAAAGTACTTGGTAAGGCATTGAGGGTTGCCTGAAGTTCGGCAGGTTTGTCGCACATTTCGAGCTCTTGAAGCAGGCAATCTGCAAGACGAAACCTGGGAGGCATGAGATTACGAAAGGTATAGTGCAGACACACGAAGAGGTTCTTACATTCCGGCACTTTTTGCAATAATGATTGCCTCCGCTTCAGATTTCCATGCATCCATCTCGGCAAGTGCGCTTGAGACGAACATTTTGATATCGTCGGATGTCGTCTTTTTCTGAATGGGAATTCGGAGGAGGTTTTTGAGCGAAGTAAAATGCTTCGCGAACTGGTCGTATGGTTGACTTGTGACCAGAATATGGAGACGGATATTTGACCAGCCCATGAGTGTCTGCAAAAATTGGAAGAAAACGAGTATAGTCCTTGCTCTTGCACTCGTCCAGGGCGTCGATCACGATGTACGTGTGACCAAGCTCTTTGAGAAGATCCTCGAGTAGCACCAGAAGTTGGTTCCAATCTGGGACCGTAAGGCCCTTGCGAAAGGATACATTATGTTCATTCGATAAGGTCCCGTGCGCGATGGGGCATTGGGAGGAAAGCTGCAGAACCAGACGGCGAAGGGCCATCTCCATGGTGCTTTCGTCCGGTTTTGCGAAGTCGAAATAGAAATACGCAACGGCGGTATTGTTCCCGGCGTCCTTGAACAGAAGATGGTTGATGATTGTTGAACTGAACCAAAGCATTAGAAACAGAAGATGTAAATAATGATAGCAAAGGTTGCACCTGAGAATCGTCTTTCCAGTGCCAGCTATTCCCTCTCGAGTAAATTTCAATCAATAGACACCATATCCTCGACTTACATGCTCCCTCGATCCAAAGCACTTCTCCAACATTGTCTTGCCAACGAATGAAGGTGGCCTCTTTAAACAGCCAATCGCACGGAGACCTATGTTCTATACTACAGCAGGAGGTTTGTTTCACACTTGGATCTGGCGGGTTTTTGAACCACTTTTCCAAATTCTCTTCACGCCTATACCAGATTAAAATGTCGGCTGTTCAGCCTGCCAGGTTCGAAAATCAAAGGACCCACACTATATCACGGATTTCGCCGACCTGCTCCGCAACTTTGCCCAGCTCAATCTGAATATTTACCAAGCGGTTGGTCTGGAATACATAGATCAGTGAACGGCGAGAATAATGTAGTTGGATCAATACCCTGAATCTGGCTCCGAAAGTATCCAAGCTTTTGTCAAGCGAGTCCAACTGCTCACCGAGTCCTTCCCGGTCGAAAATACGAATGAACCAATTGCGGCCATCGAAGTGGATTATTATTTTTTTGGCATCTTCCAACAGCCTACGCCCAGCCTCACTGAGGAATGACGGATTGAAATTTGGAACAGATTCGCCTACCCGCGGTATTCTTTTAAAGCAGAGCTTAGGCGACTGATCTGATCAGCGCGGCCGTTGTCATTCAGGAGAAGGACTGCTTCTCCCATGTCGCGACAAAGGCCGGCTACTTTCTGCACGAGATCATCCCGTTTTCCTTTGTTGTCTTTGACTTCCTGGGCCGACCATGAAACTTTGATCAAGTTATCAAAGAACGATGATAAATCACCCACCTTGTAGGCCTTGACGAACTCGGAGAGAATTGCTCCGATGGGCTCGATGAATGGACAGGCTTCGACAACTTTTCCGGCTTGCTCCAGGATGCCCAGGACAAGACATAGGTTAGAGGTGACCGGATGCTCTGCCGCGCAAATTCAGTGAACACAGACGACTTGTAAAATATATAAGGACCGGGCTGATCTGATGCAAAGTCCTCCGATTCAATCTGTTGGCTTGTTAGAGGTAAAATTATGGCGCCTATTTCAAAAACCTCACGGTGGCCAATTCTGCCTTGATGGTGATGTCGTTATCGCTGTATATCTTGTACACTGGCAACGGAACATGAGCGAGACAGACATCGAAAAAAAAAAACCTCACCAGCTGACGTGTCTTGTCCCGAGCAGAATTGAAGCAGGGCATCGGAGCGAAATTCCTTTTCCAGCAGGTTCTTGTTACGTTGGACCGTGCGATGCTGATCTACTTGGACAAGCAAGCGTTCATCGTGCTCAAGCACGCTGGGAGAATCATATCGGTGTCAAATCCGAGAGGTACTGGGATGCACGTACTATGGGGGGAATATGTCTTTGGACAGTTCCTGCTCTGCTCTCTTCGACTTGGTCACGAAAGGTCGTTTAGCTTTTCCTTGCGGCGGAAGGATCTTCAACAAAAGTGCGAGCTCTGTTGGAGCGGCGCATGATACATGAATCGCTGGCATCTCGTGTTAATTCGGCGGGTCGGAATTAGCGCGGATACCACTCACCAGAGAGTTGTAACTTTCGGGTTAAGCTGCAGAACGCATTAGACATTGCTGATACATGAATGAGTGACTTACGTGGTGCTGGTAACACTGGACGCTGCTTGCATGGTGGAAACGAGAGGCAAAGACATCATGTGCCAAAGGTATTATTAGGACGGAAGTAAGGCGTCCGACAAGACTGCATCCGAACTACATGCCATTCAATTTAATTCCGCGGTGATTCCATACCGCGCGAACTCCCAAACGCAGAAAATCCCTCTGGTCTAAGTGCGAAGCAGAGCACATAAGTGCGCGCTCGTCCCACACTCCCTTCTTTCTCCCATCGATCCGTCCTTCAATATCTGCCCAACGGCTGAGTTCTCAGCGACGTGCCGCTGTACATTGTCTTCACGGCGGACAACGGATACCACATCGGGCAGCACAGACTGCAGCCCGGCAAGTCGTGCCCCGTCGAGAAGGACGATAAGGTCCCGCGAATCATCCGCGGCTGCGTTGGCTCGGCATGCTTGCGGCTTGCGAGTGCGGATTAAACGGTCCAGATAAAACAGCCCGGGCGTCGCGAAAGATCACAGCGCATAAATTGAGTCGCAGTGGCGATTCAACTTGCAGAGGCTGATTGAGCTGGCTTTGTCGAAATTTCAACGATGGCCGGATAAAAGTCGACGCGTATGAGCACGGTCTAGTCCGATGTTGATTCGGATTTTTATCGTGAGGAACCAGATCGTTGAGGATTCACATTCCCGAGCCGAAGTCAACACTCCAGAGTTTCCGATCCGAGTCCGAGTAGCGGGTTCTTCGCTCGGCGATGGTAATGGAGGGACAGGAGCGGTGCAATTGAGCCTGGCGGAGAGAGTCGCAATGAATCAGAGTGACATTTAAGACTGCAAGAGAATCGAGAGTAGTAGGTTGCTGGACAGCTGTGAGAGAAACGAATCCCGATGGTGGAAGAGAAAGCAAGGCGGGCGCTGCCGCAGGATCACGTGCGTGTTCTTCTCAAGTTGAAAATCCGAGGTCCTTGAGCGTAGACACTGTTTGGGTGTAAGAAATATAGAATGGAATGAGGACGGTGGCTGATATTTAAAGGTAGGAGCGGGAAAGAAAAAAACAATGTATATGGAAAAGAATGGCCCTGGCCTTGAGTCGAACAAAGATCTCCCACATAATATATCGCACGCTGTATCTTCAACAAAAGTAAATATATTTCCTATTACACCACCAGACCTTTTCTATAATATTCCACAAGTTGAATAGATGCACGAGTTTTTGCATGAGAGCGAGAAATAAAAACACTCCGAACACAGCCTTGGATCGAACAAGGAACTCCTAAGATCTGAAAAATTCCTCGATGAGAGAAAGTGTTCTTGATACCGTTAGACCACCACCATTTTTATCCCTCCCACAAGCTGAATACATGCAGCAGGTTCCGCAGAAAAACAAGAACAAAAACGTCACCAGAAAAGGCTTGGCCTGGCCTTGAGTCGAATAAGGAGCTCCCACACGAACTGTCAAACCTGTCCAAAGGAGGTGAGGGTGTTCCTATTACACCACTAGGCCATTCTTACATTTTCACGAAAATTGTACAAACCGTGGATTCCGTGTGCCTCGATCCAAAAACAACTACACCAGCATTGGATGGCCGGCCTTGAGTCGAACAAGGATCCCTCGCTAAGCTTCTTGAAATGACTCGCATATGTGAAGCAGGTCCGCTACCACTACATCACCAAGCCATTCCTACTCTCGCCCACGAGTTGAATATATATATGTCAGCCATTTCATTTCATTGCGGGTTGAAATTCCAGCCGTAACATCCGAGTCCAACGATAAATTCATTATGATTCAACCTGACACGCTCGGATGCGTCACAACTCGGTTGGCGCTGGGTCCGCGCGCTCGGTCGTTGTTGGAGCATGACTCACACTCGACCGGGGATGGATCGCTATGGGATTTTACATAATTTATTATGATCGATTACCGCCGCCGACGACAAGTCAGGACGGGCTGAAATAAGTTATAACTGCATGTGAAAAAAGGACGCGGGACCGAGGTGAGGAGGTATGGAAGGAATGAGAAATGGATAATAACGAGTTGTGCGCAAGCTATATTATATTCGATTAGACAGAGAGGAAGGCGCGCGCTTGCGTGCGCGCGTTCCCAAAAGACGGCGCCCTGCAGCTGAGAGCACCGCGCGCCGGCGCCGTATCTGAGATCGCCCAATCACACAAGGGATATTGGAGCGGCCTCGCAGGCAGATTGGTAGGTAGGTAGGGAGCATTACACGGCCGGTCCGAATAACGAACACCGGTTCCAGGGATTCTCCCGGCATACACGCAAGCTACCTCTATTTGTAGTCTATGGAACACGGAGACTAGGTGTACATGTTTCGCACATTAATCGGTCCGGACGTGACCTGTGGGTGGCGTTGATTATCGAAAACAGCAAGGAATTAAGCGGATGGTCTTCGCTCGGAAGAAATACGTAAAGGAAGGAAGGAGGATGGAAGGCAGGCAGGGCTTCGTGTACTCGGAGGCGTCCTCGATCGATCCTTTTCGTTAATACCGTGGGTGGAGCCCGTAAAGTCATGTCCGTAGTAGGAGTCCACGATTTGCAGATTCAACTCCTTGTTCCTTCAATAGTAGTGGTCCAGGTTACTTGAACTTCAGATGTATCTAATGCCGATAGGACAGGCTCGACTTGAGAGATTCGGGAGGGACTTGAGAGCTTGAGAAACCGTGCGGACGGAGCCCGGACATTAAGCGTATTTTCGAGGAGGGTGTGTATGTGTAGCTAGGTGGCGTGGAGGAGGTTCGAAGAGTGTAGTTGATTTGATTTGATGCTAGTGGGCCCCGCTCGCGGAAGGCTTTCTTTCGAGCGCTTCGTATAAGTATGGCTCATAAACATCATTATTATTATACCTTCGTATAGACTAAGGAATTCAGATAACGCAACAGTGACTCGCCCCGCATCCGAGTTGAATCTTGGTGATATCATATACGCGAATGGGGCGGAGGCAGAAGACAGAACTTCTAGATCTGGCAGGCAGGGGATTGGGATCCGGCGCAGATAGAATCGGGAGTCTGTTCGGGTGGGACTCGTGGAATGGATGTCAGATTGATATTTGTACTGTGAGTGAAAAATGAAGGTCCCGTGAGATCGGCGCTGATTCGGGTTCGGACGGCGGGAGATCTAGACTGTGGGCAGACGACGGAGACTTCGCGTCTGCCAGTGAACCGAGAAGACAGAAGACAGAAGACGGTATAGCGAAACTCACGCAGATAAGCCCGAAGTCGTACGTGCGACTTGAGAAGCGCGCTGTTTATTAGAATTGGCGCCGGGGAAACTTCTCGAAACTGGAGAGACTAGATAGAAGGCAGAAGGCAGAAGGCAGAAGACGTATGTAGTGGAACATGGCGTAAATCGCGCGTGGGCGAATGTACAGTATATTCGGGGGCTTGAGCTATTCTGAAGACGGGCACGACGCTGGAGGTTAGTTGAAGAGATTAAATGGAGATGGGTGGAGACTCGGACGCGAGTCCGAGTTGGAATGCTGCTTTGATTTGCGGCTTGCGGGAGGGTGTGGTGTGTTATGGAGGACGGGGCGGGTCATTGGAATGGAGAATGGAGAATGGAGAATGGAGAATGGAATGGAGGGGATGGTGGAGGTGGAGGTTAGCTTTAGCTTTAGCTTTAGTTACCTCATCCGATTCGGGGCCGAGACTTGAGTTAAAATGGGCTCGGGCTTGCACTTGAGTTGGGTGCGTAGGTGGAGACCGAGACGAGACTTAAGCCGGAGTGAGCGCGAGGTAGTGCGCGCAGATTTGGATACGTACGTATTGTGATGGCCGTAACTTGGACTTCCGACACGGGAAGGGAAGGGCAGCACGGATCCTCCGGAGCGGAAAGTCCGAGTCCGAACTCGAAGGAACGAGAGAGGTGATAATCACAGGACGGAAGGATCTATAGCGATTGTGGAATGAGGGATCGTTGGAGTCTGGCTAGCGGGTGGTGTCACGTCGAGGAAGCTAGCGGTGGGGGAGCGCAATCCGCGAGAGGCGCTAAACTACCTTGGCTGGAGGCGGTCGGTGTGCTGAGCATCAATATGAAAGGTAGACCGCCCTGAGGATCGGGCGTGGATCTCGGGGTCCGCGTCGATAGGTATCGCGGGACGGTGCTACTAGTCCTTAACGGCGAGTATTTACTAAGGACTCGCCGGCGTTCTTAGACTGAAGCCGCGTGCGTGTACGTATGCGGGGTGCGGGTTCCTCGTTCTCGAGTGACGAGAGAAGGCATAGTAATTAGAAGGGGTGAGGAAGGAGGAAGGAAGGGGGAAGAAGGGGGAAGAAGGAAGAGCGGGAAGAACGAGTGACGGATTGGGCGCGCGGATCGCGGGCGGAAGCGAATCGCGATGTGCCTTCAGTTCCAGGCACGCATCATGTTCATGATCATTGCTGCGTCCCACGCACGCATGAATGACGCTCATGCAGCCCGCCAACGTTAACCCGTCTCCTGCCCTTGTCAACTCGTTGGGGATCTCGGACTCGAAAAAACTTAAAGTTTAAGGGCATGACGCGGGCATGATCTCACCGTCACCGTGATTAGCGCTTAGCGCTCCCGCCTGCGCACGGACCCCGCCGCGCCGCCGCGGGGTGGGTTTGATGGCCGGGCACCGCCACGCGTTAATTAAGTCGTACGATCGGTTTCAGCGGCTTGAATGCTAAGTGCTTCTAGGCTGTTCCTGGTATGAGTATGAGTATGGGAAGTAGGGGAGCTGGATGGGATGGATGGGTCGGAAATACTCGGTGCCAATGGGGAGTCGGACGTTGCCGCCTTACATATGTAGATTGATGGTCGCGCTTGTGACACGCGTGACAGCGCGGTAATTATCCCCGCCCCAGGAAATCAAATTTGTGTGTATGTGTAAAGAAGGCAAACACGCGACACCGCAACCGCAAATTTGCCCCAACTCGATTATTAATATTCCCACCTCTCCACCACCACCTACCACCCCCCCAGCGCATATTCATCCCCGTCCCGCGCGAAGCTGACGCGGACTGGAGCGAACAGATCGAACCGGCGACCAGACGAAGACGAGAGCCTCGTGTGCGGCACGCCCTTGGGCTATACATACCTCAGCTGGACTATAGGCTATACATAACCCCCGGTCAAGGACGACGAGGAGAGATTTATGCAGACGCAGACGCAGGTGAACGATGGGGTGGGAGGTGAGTTGGGTCTCACTGTCGTGTTTCGGGTTTTCGGGTTTGGGCCCGAGGGTGGGAGGTGGAGGGCGCCTCTTGTGCGGCGCGAGGGCGCTTGGCTCCAGCCGTCATCGCCCTGACGCGTGTTGGGATGCGGAGGCGTCGTGCGCGTGGGTGGCGCTTCTGCTCGTGTGCGCATAAGCGGGTGCGGGCGAGCCATGGGGTGCGGCCGCTCGTGCCCGTGTGCAGCGAGCGCGGGGTTCGCGCCGCGCTGGGGGTGGATCTGCTCCAGCCTGCTCGTGTGCGCCACTGGAGTGGCGGGGGTCTCCAGCCTCGCGGGGCGCACGAGAGGCGAGATGGTCTGCGGCGCAGACGGTCTCGCCGTGCGTTTGGAGTGCCCCGCGTGTGAGAGGCGCGCAGTGGAGCCGCTGCGCGTCGAACACGCGCGTTGTGCGCGGGTGGCGATGGCGCGGGTGGCGCGGGTGGCTCGATCGAGGGTTCGTTTGTGGCGCGTGTGTGTCTCACTCCCTTTGTCTCTCTTTCTCTTTCTCTTTCTCTCCCTCCTTCCCTTTCGACAATCAACTAACACAATGCCCCCAGCCCCCGCCCCCGCCCCCGCCCCAGAAACGCACGCCCAGCGCACAACCGCGCGCCACCGGCACCGGCACCGGCACACGCAGAGCCTCGGGCTCCTCTCGCCCATCCCCAGCCGCTCGAGCCTGTGCGACGACCAGGCGCTGCTCGGCGTGCCTTCTACGCCTGAACGCACCATGACTTCAAGTGCAACACCCATGTCGAATTCAAGCACCAGCACAAGTAGTAGTAGTAGCGGGACAAGCAGGGCGCGCAAACGCACCTCCCTCCCGCCGCTCCCCGCGCTCCTCGCGAGTCTGAACCTAAATCTGGGCGCGCTCTCGCTCTTCCCCGCGGCGTCGACCTCGACCTCTACGCCGTCCTCGCCCCCCTCGTCGACCTCCGCCTCTACCTCCGCTTCGTCCGGATCCACCTCCACATCGACGCCCCGCACGCCAACCACCCCGACGCTGCACGCCCCCGCGCCGCGCCGCCCCACCGCCGGCTCTAGTCCTCTGATGGGGATGGAGCGCGCACACACGCCGTCGGCCTCGTCGTCCGCCTCGCGGTCGGAGCAGCTCCTGCGCGCGGCGCTGCGGAGGGGGAGAGGGAGCGCGAGCGCGGGGCCTGGGTCCGTGCCGCGGCCCGCCTCGTTTGCGGCTTCGGCGCTTCCGTTGCACGGTGACGGAAGTGGGGGTGGGGCGTACGGCGGCGACGCGGAGGGCGGCTCGCTCGCGCACGCTTTGTCGCGCCTCGAGGGGCGGACGCCCCCGCATGCGCATGCCCGCGCCCAGGACCCGGAGCACGAGGCGCTCCGCGCGCGGCTGGAGCGCGTGCTCGCTGGCGCTGGTGCTGGTGCGGGCGGGGGGGAGAGGCGGTCGTTCACGCCTACACCTAGGGAGAAGGAAAGGGAAGGGGAAGGGGAAGGGGAGCGGGAGCGCACGCCGCGCCCGCGCACGCCCGTGTCTCACGCCTATACCAACGCTACCTCGGCGGCAAATGCGAATGCGAATGCGAGGAGTCCAAGCAGGAATTCCACGGCAAATGCGAATGCGAGGAGTCCAAGTCGGAATACCACGAATGCGCAAGGAGGGACGCCGCGGAGCACGGCGCTCCCCGCGAGCCCTGCGAGCCCGCGGACGCCGACGGGGAGGAGGAGGACGGCGGACGACGCTGTTGGGTGGGAGGTGAGTTGCTGTTTTTTGATTTTGATTTTTTGTTTGCACCCCCTCTTTGCTCTTTTTTTCGTTTCTTTTTCGTATTTGGGGAGGCTGCGGGGGGTGGTGCGTGGACGTGGGGGCGGGCGCGGCGCATCTTCTGCTCGTCGGCCTATTTTGTCTCTTGCCTTTGCCTTTTTTGGGGGGAAGGGCGCCGCTAGGCGTGGGCGGGACGTTTTTTTCCCTTAGCGCGTCGTGCCGCTCTGGTCTCTGGGCGCCACTTCCTCTTCGGCGGTCGTCGGCATTTTACGCATGCGCTACTCGTCCCCCCGCGCGTCGGCGGGTCTGGCGGCGAGGGCACGCTGGGCCTGGGCCGCGTATGGGCGTCAGCTCTCTTTGTTTCTGCGCCCGCGTCTTTATTTTATTTTTATTTTCGACGGGCTGGGCATCCGCGTCTTGATGCGCGCCTTTCTACGTCCCTGAGACGGGAGGTGCCGTCCCGCCGCGTTCTCATTTGGGGCTCGTGCGCGGCCGCGGCGTCGATGGGTGCTTCGCATCTCGCATGTGGGCGCGTGTGGGCGCCAAGCCCCCTTTCCTCCTGCCTTTTTCTCCTGGCACCTGGGCGTCTGGGCGCCATGTTTTTTTCGACGGGGCCAGGCACGGGCGATACTCGATGCGCGCCGTCCCCTCTCCCTTTCTCACTGGGGCTCGTGCACGGACGGCCAGTACGTGCGCGTCGTCGATCTTCGCTTCGCATGTGGGCGCATATGGGCGCCAAGCCCCCTTTCCTCCTGCCTTCTTCTCCTGGCGTCTGGCCTCTGGGCGTTATACCTCTTTCGACGGGGCCAGGCACGGGCGATACTCGGGCCATCACCGTATCGATTCGATTCGAGTGCGCATGTCGGAGTCAATGACGCCGAAGTGCTATCATCGATTCCGATTTGGATAGCGGATTCTGATTCGTCTGTTCTTGCTCCACTTTCTTTCTTTATTCCGTCCTTCATTCTGTTTTTGTCTTGGGCGCGGGATTTGTACCGAGGCGACGGCGGCGAGTCGATGCGGCCACTTAACCGTACTCCCGATGCGGGGTTTGCACGCCGCTCGACGTCCGCTGATTCCTCTCGATGTCATTCGGATTACCTGTCCTCCCGCGGCCGAGAGCGATGGAGGCGGTGCGGGCTCTATACCGCTCATTCGATTCGAAGCGATGGGCACCTGCTCGTCTATTCGCACTGCTGTCAGGCGTCTTCTTCAATCTTGTTCCGATATTTCGCACGCTGGCTTCTGTGCCTCTCGCTCGTGGCTTGTGGTGTTTTCCCTCGCTCTCTTTTTCATCCCCATCTCTCTTTCATCGCATCCCCATCGCGCGACATCCCCCTCTTCCTTTCTTTCTTTCTCCATACGAGCTACGACCGACGACGCAGATCGCTGACTCCTTGCTTTGCTTTTTGTTGCAGAGCCCGCACGCACCCGCGCACTCGCCGTACCGCCCATACACACCCACGACGGCGTCCCCCTACACCCCCGGCCCCGCCCACCGCCACGGGCACCCGCAGGACGAGTTCGCGCGGCGGCACACCATGCCCGCGGGCTCGCCCCAGCGCGGCGCGTTCGGCACCGACTTGAGCTACGGCAGGGCGTCGCCCTCGCCCTCGCCGTCCCACCTCCCGCGCGAGTTCTCGACGCCGCACCCACACGCGCAGGGATCGCCGCACCCGCCGCGCGCGCAGACGCCGTCGCCGCGGCAGCAGCAGCACTTCGACCTCACTGCCGGCCCATCGGTGCCGTACCCGAATCGCCCGCGCTCGCGGACGGAGCCGCATGGGGGGGTTATAGGCGGCGGGCATGGGAGGAAGAGCAGCGCGTATGCGGCGCTGGCGGCGTTGAGCGGATTGCCGGCACATCCTTCGTCGCAGCAGCAGCGCGCGCAGAATGGGTACCAAGTGCAAAATGGGAACGGGAATGGGTATCAGGCGCAGAGTGGGAATGGGTATCAGCAGCAGCAGAACGGGAACGGGAACGGGTACACGACGCCGGGGAGCACGCCGCCGCTGAGCGCGGACGTGCTGGACGACGGGGAGTCGAGCGCGAGTGAGGACGAGCGCGTGGGCGGGCGGTTGTTGACGCCGCCGCCTACGCCGCCGTTGGGGGAGATGCCGCTAGGGGAGGATGGAGAGCACCCTGCACGCCCGGCGTTCAACGCGCGCAAGGCGTCGGCGCAGTGCCGGCGGCTGGAGGGGTACGTGAGCTTCGCGGCGGTGGAGGGGCTGGGGGAGCCGCCGAGTCCGAGTCCGGCGGATGGGGAGGATGGATTTGGTTAGTGTTTTTCTTGGCATTCTTTCTCATCGCTTGCTCACACATTTTTTTTTGTAGAGGCTGAAGGCGCCCCAAGGAAACGGGGGAGCATTGGGGCGGGGATTGTGGGCCTTTGGCGGAGTGGCTTTTGGTAGGCGCACATCTGCGGCACACGATACCCCCCGCGTACCCTCCGCGGCACACGATACCTCGACGCGACACGACCTCTATGCATATGCGACCCACACCTCGGACGGCCTCGATTCACCCCGCGCCGCCCATGCTCTGAGTCTATTCACTCAAAATAATATGCGACTGCTACTATGCTTTTTTTTTTGGGTTTACGAATTATTTTAATGCTGGATTTGTCTTCCCTCTTCCTCTTTCATGTTCCTTTCCTTTTCCTTTTACTTGTTTCCTCAGTCCTCCTTCCTTCTTTATGAATACTCGACGATTTTTACTCTGCGACTCCTATACTATAGATTCATGCCCTGCCTTTCAATTCCCTTCCCTTTCCTGTACATTTACTACTATACTACCTTCTTCTCGCTTTCGGATATCGGTGCAGGGACTGGCTGCAGGCTGGGATCAGGTGCGTAGTCTGTTGATGTCTCGAGAAAAGGAGGCTCATGATTTTGTTGACAGCCAGGGACGGACTCGGATCTTGGCACGCACACACACGCACGACACGGATGGATGGATGACCTGGCGGATGGATGACCACTCCAGGATGCACGGACCATTACACGGAATGAATTAAATGCGATTGCATGATGGCTATCTGCGCCGTAGACGCGTTTATGACGAAGCGAGGGGCACGGGGTGCGGCACACGACCGACGTGGACGTGGGAGGACGGACACGGACACGGCGCGATGGGGCGGACACGAGGTTGAGGCGTGTTCGGAGGTCGGGGCGAGTGCGCGCGTCGCATTAGTGAGATGGGCGAGGTCAGGACGCGACTCGCGGTCGATGGGCCCCTGCTTCTTTCCTCTTCCGCCTTCCGAGTTCGCCTCGTCGCTCGTCGCTCGGCACCCTCGCAGAGCACTCGGGGGCATTCAACATTGTCCCTCGTCGTCATCGGCATTCAACATTGCCCTGGTCTTCGCCTCTCGCACTTTCTGTCGTCTAGGGGCTCCCGCACTTCGGCCGTTCGTCTCCCGGTCGTCTACTCGCCGCTCATCTCCCTCATTGTCGCCGTCGCCATCTCATTCACGCTTTCATTCACGGTCGGTTCCCCCTGTCCCTGCATCGCGCCCCTGTTCGCCAATATTCGGTATTCGGCCTCCGTTTCCCCCCGCATGTTCGGCGCCCGACGGTTCTCGCCTTGGCCTCGTTCGCGTTCGGCTCGCCGACCACCTCTGGCCGCGCCTCGGACTCTAGGCCCTCGCCCCACGCTTGGGCGCGCCCTTCCTGTTGGGTCTACGCTCCCGTCACCATCTGTGACCCCGTCGACGTGGCGCCGCCTCAACCCGAATCTGTCCGCATCAGCCCGCGCGTACGGATCCCCGAACGCCGGTCGTCAGGACGTCACTGTCACACCCGTCGCCGTCCCTCCCCGCACCGCACGCCACGTCCGCTCTGCAACCTTACATCACCCTTTTAACACCAAAACACGGCCACAAAAGGTCTAATAATTGTTCCGCCTGCCTTACTAACCACACAAACTTAGACGCTCGGCACGCGCGCACGCACACGGCACATACACGCGCTTGTGGTCGTGCGCTGCTCGGGCACATACATACTAACTACATACTAGCATGTACTCGGGGAAGGAAAGAAGAAGGAAAGAAAGAAAGAATAAATGAATGTATTTCGTAGTTTGGAATTGGACCAAATTGAACTGAACACACTTGGGGAAGGATTGACAGGTTTATGTAACTGAAACGCGCAGATTGCGGACGAACGCGTCGTTTCGCTCAATTTCTTTTGGGCGACAAAGAAGCTCACGGACTCAGAGTCGTTCCGGGGGCGCTATCGAGTATTGCCTCCCCGAGATCCGCGCAGGGGATTGTTTTCCATCTCAAGAACCCCGTGAATATCCCACGACGCACCCAACTGCACCCCCTCGCAAATTGCCCGCCCCCACTTGGCGCTCGGATTTCGTATCTGGCATATCATGTGCTCCACTTCCGCTTCGCTATCTCAGCCTATCTGTGCGGGAAGGCTGCGCGATTTTCGCGCGCCTCTTCTCGACTGTGGAATTCCCACCCCAGAGGCCGCCGGATTTCGCCGATGAACAGATGTCTCCGATTCCTACGATGCGTGATTTCTGTTCCGCTCCACCCGTCTCTTGTCACTAGGAAGCGCGACCAACCGCGTCTAGACGGTCCGGTCCTGGTAGGTCCCATACCTTCCTAAATCACTCCGCCCTCAAGGATAGGCAGACTATCTTTACTCGTCACTCTCAGCCATTTGCCCTGCGAACGAAGATCGGCAAGTGAGATAAGGGTGGCCACGATAGACACCGAGCCTTGGACTTGTCCTCGCGACCAGGTTGAAGAAAATTGATATCAACCTCCGGGGCAGCTGCGCTATTTGCGCCATTGTTCGGGTGTCTTCTGTCTTTTGCCTTCTCGGTTTACTGGCAGACGCTGAAGCCTCTGTCGTCTGCCCACAGTCTAGATCTTCACCGTCTGAATCCGAATCTGCCCCAACCTCACGAGCCCAACTTGAACTTCACGCCGTCACACTCGCAGTACAAATATTAATTTGACATTTATCCCACGAGTCCCATCGCGACTCGGAGTCGGGAGGTTGTGCGACTCGGCGCTCCGCTATGTCCGGTCCATCTTCGTCTGTTTTCTGCCTACTGTCTACGCCGGATCCCAACCCTCTGCCCGCCAGTTCTGTCTTCTGCCTCCGCCCGATTCGAGCATAGGATATCATCAAGATTCAACTTAGATGCAGGGCGAGTTGCGTTATTTAAATTTCTGTAGTCTATACGAAGGCATAATAGAGCGCGCGGACCCAAGCCAACCGAGTTGTGACGCATCCGAGCGTGTCAGGTTGAATCACAATGAATTTATCGTTGGACTCGATGGCTGGAATTTCAACCCGCAGTGAAATGAAATGTCTGACATATTTAACTCATGGGAGGAGATAGGAATGGTTTTGTGGTGTAGTGCACACCTGCTTTACGTACTGGCTTCGGTTCAAAGTCTAGCAGAAGGTCTTTGTTTGACTCAAGGCCAGGCCATCCAATGTTGTGGTAGTTCTTTTGGATCGGGGCACATGAAATCTACTTTGTGTGAAAATGTAAGAATGGGCTGGTGGTGTAATCGGAACATCCTTACCTCCTTTTTGGATGAGAAATAGTATTCAGTGGGGGCTCCTTGTTCGACTCAAGGCCAGGCCAAACCTTTTTTGGCGACATTTTTTGTTCTCGTTTGTCTGCGGAAACTGCTGCATGTATTCAGCTTGTGGGAGGGATGAAATGGCCTGGTGGTGTACTGGTAACATACTTCCTCTTATTATTGAAGTGTGCTAGATCTCTGGGGTTCCTTGTCCGATTCAAGGCCCCGCCACCCCATGTTGTTTTTTGGTCTCGTTCTCCTGCGAAAGTTCGTGCATGTATTCAACTTGTGAGAGATCATAAGAAAGGTCTGGTGGTGTAACGGGAACACATCCACTTCAATTTGGCATTAAATATAAGATATATTATGTGGTAGATCCTTGTTCGACTCGATGCCAGGCCATCGTTTCTCATCTACATTGCTTTTTTTCTTTGCCGCTCCTACCTTTAAATATCAGCCTCCGTCCTCATTCCCTTCTATATTTCTTACACCCCAGCATTGTCTACACTCAAAGAGCTCGGATTTTCGACCTTGAACTTCGAGGTACATAGGGGCGCATGTGATGTTCCGGTAACACCCGGCTCCCTCTTCCACCATCGGGATTCGTTTCCTACGAGGCTAAGCTCTTCGTCTCCCATCGGGGATATGCAACGTCGAATTGCCAACATGCGAACGTCGAATTGCCAACATGCGAACGTCAAGACCATTGCGAAGAGAACAATCCGGAACTCGCTGTACAAGACCTCTCACTACTGTCCAGCAACCTACTACTCTCGAGTCTCTTGCAGTCTTAAATATCACTCTGATTCGTTGTCACTCTCTCCGAGAGGCTCAATGCATTGCTTGTGTCCATTACCCGCCGCGAAGAACCCGCTACTCGGACTCAGATCGGAAACTCTGGAGTGTCGACTTCGGCTCGGGAATGTGGATCCTGAACGATCTGGTTCCTCACGATAAAAATCTGAATCAACATCGGACTAGACCGTGCTCATACGCGTCGCCTTTCATCCGGCTATCGTTGAAAATTTCGACAAAGCCAGCTTAATCAGCCTCTGCAAGTTGAATCGCCACCGTGACTCAATTATGCGCTATGATCTTTCGCGATGCCCGGGCTATTGTATCTTGTGGGTCCTCATGGATAGTTTGAGGCGCCCCACGCGTGGTGTTCTCTGGACAGTTCAATCTGTGTCCTTTGACTCAGACTCGAGTCCCAAGTCACTGGCAGTACCTCAGGGAGGCCTAATAGTACCGTAACTCCAAGTCAGTTGACGACATGAGCGCTTGAATTGACGCGTTGAATTTTAATCGCCCCTGGGAGCCCTCTGGAGTATTGCTCCCCGAGATCCGCGCAGTGGCTATTCATATAAAGAGCCCCCCCCCCCCCCCCCCCCCTCGTGTATTGCCCGCCTCCGCTTGGCCCTCGTATTCTGCATTTGGCATCTCGTATGCTCCACTTCCTCTTCGCTATCTGTACGGGAAGGCTACGTGATTGTTGCGCATCTCTTCGGAGCTCTGGATGTCCCGCCCGACTCCACCCTCTGCGCTTCGAAATTGCTCCCCATAAAGACTGTTAGGCTCCTCCGCTCAGTGCTACAGCTTATAGATGAATAGCTGCTGGTCCCATCCCAATCCCCCGCGCTGCGTAAGTTCTGTCCCGCTCCACTCGTCTCTTGTCGCTATTGATAACTCGGAAGTGCGCCCAACGCGCGTTGGGGCTGTCGGGCTGTCCAGTCCCTATACCTCCTCAAGTTTAGGTGGGAAATGTCCCGTCGCTCTCCCTGCGAACGAAGATCTACAAGTAAGATTGGTACGATAGCCGCCGAGACTTGAGCCAGGACTTGTACTCGGGCCAAGGTCAAGGCTCCGGGTCCGCAGCTGCGCCATTTACGCCATTCTTCGGTGGAATTATCCCTCAGTCGGTGCCCCGCTTTCTCACACTACCCTACTGTAGCGTTCATTTGACGTCTCAAGCTCAAACTTTAACTGTGATCATAATATTCAGAACGGCCCGTACCACGAAGATCCTCCTTGAACCGCTTTGAATAAATTCTGATTAACACCGAAACTTGGCTAGTTCAAGTAAAGCAAGAACTCCTGGCTGGACATTATCACGAGAATTCAGGCTCGGGAGCCAATCGCCCTGGGTCTGTGGTACCATACACCGTGAATTGGCGTTGAGTTCGACTCTCTCGCGACGCGACGACTTCCATCACCCACGTGTTCGTGTTTCGGCCGCCGCGCACCGCCTCATCGCCTCATGTCTTCTCCCTTCACTTCTAAGCTCGGGACGAATTACTGTCCCAGCGATGAGGAGACCACTTCAATTCAAACCCTCCTCGTTGAACCCACGCTCCGATTACAGCGTCTTGATGATGACATCGCCGATTTGCGGAAAGCGCTCGAGAAACTGGCAGATGAGCGTGAAAAGCTTTGGGCCTACGTGGACGCCCACAAGGCCCTCATCTCGCCAGTTCGACGACTTCCGCTCGACATAATCCAGGAAATATTCCTAGCCTGCATTCCGACGCACCGAAATTGCGTTATGAGTGCCGTGGAGGCGCCTGTCCTTCTAGGGCGCATTTGCAGCTCCTGGCGAACCATATCCCTCTCGACACCCCGTCTTTGGTCCAGACTTCACGTCGTGGAACCCACCCCACCATGTGTCGCTTTCTCTAATATAATCTACGAGAAGGTGGTCCAGCGAGTTGAGACCACCAAGATGTGGCTAGGTCGATCCGGCCAGTGCCCGCTGTCAATATCGGTGAACGCCACGGCGAGTAACAATGGTTTGGCCGCCCGAATTATTCAGGCCCTGCTCCCATTCAAATCACGTTGGGAGCACATCGCGTTCACGGCCATGACTTCGGGTTTCACGGCGTTATCGCATCTCACCGAGGTCGACGTGCCTATGCTCAAGTCGATCCACATGACTGAGATCTTTGACTACTATGACCGTACCTCCTTGCGATGGGACTTCCTTCGCAGCTCCAACATTCTTTCCGCCTACATCTCGGGCGGCAATTTCATTCCCCTGGAGTTACCGCTTCGGTGGAACTGTCTAAGAGACCTTTCCATCGAAAGATGGGGGGATCGTGACGGTGTAGCTATGACAAGAGATATGGCGCTCCAGCTGTTCTCCCAGTGCCCTCAGCTCCGAACCTGCCGGCTTCAACTTACCGGTGACCTCGAGAATCACAGCAGCTTGACGGAGCCTATCCTCGAGCTCCCTCCTATCCTCGAGCTCCCTTTCCTTCACACACTGGCCTTGGAGTGTTTTGGAAATCTTTCCAATACCGTTCTCCCTCTGTTTAGCAGGCTCTCCTTCCCACAGTTGCGGTCTCTCACACTTCGCGGCCCCGGCCATGAAGATCCCACCCTCTACGGCCCCTACGTCCCCTACGGCCCGTTTTTCGCCGCTGCCCCACGGATCGAAAGCCTCGACCTCACCACCAACTTGTTCTCCAAGACATCCCTTACAGATTTCCTTCGCGGGGTGCCCCATACTATTCGGGAAATCAAGATCAACACGGACTCTTCATACTGGAACAGCGGAGACCCTCTCGATAATGAGATTTTCGAACTCCTCATACCATCGCCTGAATTCCCCACCCCCTGCTGCCCGGGACTCGAGGTGTTGGAAATACACACGGCCTGTTATTTTTCCGACGACACGCTCTTTCGTTTCATTAAATCTCGCACGCTGAAGCGTTTGATCGTTCACTTTGCGCGGGAAATGGAGGACGACATCCGTCCACTCGTGCAGAGTGGGCTTGATCTCGAGCTCACATACCAACCTTCGTCTTGGATCTTGTCTCCTTGGTGGGGCCTGGCCGATGCGCCGAGCTGATTTGGATGCTCGCGCGTTGCACCTCATGATAGGAAATATCTTGATCAAGGCGAATTGAATTTCTCCTTCTCTATAAACCCATGCTTCTTCAGTCCGATACGCTTTCCAATCTATTTCTGTGTACGTAAAGTTTTGTGGTATGTATGGTACTCTTGCAAATGCATAATGATGCCATTGCCGTGTCGCGATTCTTGCGGTTACAGGACCTCTGGGAAACAAATAGATTGACTGGAAGGCCTGAGAACACATACATGTCAGAAATTAAAATCGTTATGTGGGCGAAGCTGGGAGATACAAGCTGACGCGTGTCACAGCGCGACCATCAATCTACACATGTAAGGCGACAACGCCCGGCGACTCCCCATTAGCCCCGGGTATTTCCGACACCTTTTGCACCCAGCTCCCCTACTTCCGTACTCATACTAGGAGCAACAGCCTAGCGGTGGAAGAAGCACTTGGCATTGAAGGCACGCCTAGGCACGCACGATCGTACGACTTAATTAACGCGTGGCGGTGCCCGGCCATCAAACAGTGACGGCGTCATGCCCTTAAAGAGATCATTTTGATTTTTTCGAGCCCGAGATCCCCAACGAGTTGATGAGGCATAGGACAAGGGCCCAACGGGTTGGCGGACTGGGGGCGTCATTCATGCGTGCGTGGGACCGACAGTAATGATCATGAACATGATATTGATGAAGGGTTGAGTCGTGGTGCGCGCCTGGAACTGGCACATCGCGATTCGCTTCCGCCCGGGATCCGCGCGCCCAATCCGCCACTCGCTCTTCTCTCCTCTTCCCCCTTACTCCTTCCAATCACTACGCCTTCTCTCGTCATTCGAGAACGAGAACCCGCACGCGGCTTCAGAACGCCGGCAAGTCCTTACCAAGTACTTGCCGTTAAGGTCCGTCCCGCGATACCTATCGACGCAAACCCCGAGATCTACGTACCCTCGTCCCGATCCTCCATCTCCCGCTCCATCTCGTCCCGGTCCTCAGTATACCGACCGCCTCCAGCCAAGGTAGTTTAGCGCCTCTCGCGGATTGCGCGCCGCGAATCCAGTCTCCGAGTTCGATAGACAACTCGGCCCACGGAGTCTATTTTCTCGTTACCTGGAGGATGCCTGCCCTCTCCGATCCGCAAAGTTACACGGCCATCTGAATACGTATGCAGACTCGGATGCGCGCGCGGGCCCCACCTAACTACCTTCCCTTCGTCTTCCCTTTGAGCTCTCCCGGTGTCGAAGCTCAAGCCTCCACCCTCCGAGTCTCGCTTCTCCCCAATACACCCTCGGCCCAACCCGTCGACTACGACTAGCGACCCCACCCTCTCGCGTCTCCACCTACCCAACTCAAGGAAGCTCAAGCTCAAGCTTCAGCCCTCGTCTGCATCTCCATCTCAGTCGACCTTGCCCACGAACTCGAACCCGACCTCGCATCCAATTCCACAACACAGACAAATCCTCCTTCGTCACTGTGACGCTCAGCCTTCTCCCTCTCCTCCCGTCTCCATCCCGTCCCATCCCGCTCTCGCTCTCGAGTCATTCTCACCCATCACCTCACGTAAATTGTCCCCCCCCCCCCCCGACCCATCTGCGCGATTTCCGCTATCCGCTTCCTCCGTGTCTCCAAGTTCTCGCTCATCCCACTCAAGAGCCCGGAGTCGGGCGCAAAAAGAAACAGCTCAAGCTCATGCCCAAGTCCAAGTCCAAGTTCGTTCAGAATCCAAGTTTGTTCAAAGCACGCATATTTATTTTTGAACTCTACGACGTGTTCCGTCCTCTCTTCACCTTCCCACAAAGTCTCACTCTCACTCCCACGAACAGTAACGGGAGCCGCAGCCGCAAGGACTGCGCGATTTTCGCCGTCTGCTCCATGTCCATATTTAGTCAACTTGAAGAACGTGCGTACAACGACTCGGAGTCGAACTCGCAAATCAACCCTCCGGACTCAGGCAGAGTTCACGTCCCATAGTCTTCCGAAGTCTCCACCATGTCAACCAACCTGACCCCTCTTCTCCGCCACTTTCTTAGGTGTTCAATTCTCGGCAATCACTGCATCGAAACTACCATAAATGGAAATCCGGCGAATGCCGGAGAGTAATTTTTGGTATTTTTCGGCCTATTTGAGCCTCGAAAACTCAATGTCACCGTCACCAGTACCAAAAGTGTTCAGTTCAGAGGGTTACCTGAACACTCGGTCGAAATAGTACAGTAAACCCTGTCAAAACCCCGTCTAAACCCCGTCTAAACCCCGTCAAGGACAACACTGAAATTTCTTCCCATGGATGGCAGAATTCTGATTATATCTTTCCGCAGTCTGTATCATCGCACATCTCTCACACCATCCCTTCTTGACCTTGCCCCTCATGCCTGTGTCTTTCTCCGTGGCAACCCACCCCGCCAACTCATTCCAGCTTCAGCCGGACCATTCCTACAATGCAATGGAAATACTGGCTACGTCATGTTCGGACCAGCTACGATATGTGGACGAGATTCTCCAGTGTGACTTCTCCGATGGAACGAACGTGAAGGGATCGTATGTGTCTGCCGATTATTATCATGTTTGTGCGGCACTTGAGTATTTATTGTTGCAGTGGTCGGGACTTGACTGCGAAGATTCCCAAGGTCTCCCCAGATTACAAGGGACAATGGATTTGTGAATACAGTCATTGGCGCATACAAAAATCATCGTGCGCTGGTCATCCGCCCGGACGACGTGTGGCTCACGATTCTATCACAATTCAATTTTTTCGTCAATGCGAATGCAGAACTCCTCCGTGCAAGCTTTGTCGCACACGAAGGTCAACGAGAGCTCGTTATTTTTGCTGAGGGCACACGCTATACCGTTGACTTCGGCGGCATGGCGGGTCTTATCGAGAAGGACGTGGTTGATCCAACGCTCCGTGAATGGGTCATGCCCAATTTCACGACCACCACGGCAAACGACATCACGGAAGATGCGGTGCTCATGATGGCGACACTGAAGCAGTATTTCTCGTACGGTTTCTCGTGTTCCACGTGCGGCATTCCCCGTGTCACGCTCGAGGGAGAGAGGTCGGATTGGGTCAACATTCTGCGGCGTCTGGAGAAGCTGAAAGAGTACGGGATCGAGACGATCGCGTGGTATCATCTGCTGCGCCCGGTGATATCCCGCTTCATCGCGGCATTCGACGAGCCGGCAAGTGAGGAAAATGTGGACTTTTGGCAGAGGGTCGCACATCTGCAGAGACAAGACAGCGGTCCGAGTTACTATTCAGGTTGGATCAACGCATTCAATGCCTTCAGCAAGGAGGGTGCGTGGATCGGACATCAGTTGGATAAGGTGAGGTGTGCTCTTCCAACGTGGTTTTCCGCTCACAATGCATTGTATCCAGACGAAGGCAGTGGAAAAAGCACCCGAGACGCTTACCGCGGAGGAATTCTGGGCCACGTACGCGAAGTATGTCAGTAGGTCCCTTGTATTGGATGGGACACCCTACCACCACCTGGAGAGCGATAGCGTCCCTCCCGCATACGCCGAGGTCGACGTCAAGCTCAACGACAACGGGGAAATGATCGATTGTCTCATGCTGGCAGGCCTCGTCGGCGCACGCGTCTCCTCCAGCGCGGATCGCACGCTCTCCGCCAGCGGCGAAAACGACACAATTCACCCCGTCCCGGGTTGGTGGATCTGCACCAAGAAGCAGAACGTGGTGAGCGCGTGGGAAGAAGAACAGGCCCTCTTGGAATCGATAGAACGGGAGTTCGAAGAGAAAATGAGAGCGCTAGACGTTAAGCGAGCTACACGCGGTAAGAATTCGTTTCTGGGTCTTTTATATTCCCTCTCGTTTTGACCTCCATTGGACATATAGATCATCAACGCACCGGCAGCCAGCCCGGCGCCCCATCTACTTAATGTTATTTTCCAAGTGCTTAAAGTAGCCGGTTGTGACGCCATGGGGGGTGTTATTATCCCAAATGCTCCAGACGTTCTAGTGGCTATCCGAGCTGATTTCACGATTCTCTTACGCGTTGCGCGCCTATCCATATATCGTGATAATAGCATGGCCCCTTGGAAATACCTATCTTATGTACACCATACTGTGCGATACCCTTGCAAGTCAATCGAGGTCATTGCGGTATCATTGGGGTAGATATGTCCACACCGCAGTCCGTTGCCTGCTCCCATTTAATCGATCGCCGACTCAGCACAGGGCGCAGAGAAATATCATTTCAGTTGCATATGTAGGGCACCGATGGAGGCGAGAGTGTTATGATGCAGAAAGTAGGTGGTGCATAAGAACACAGAGGATGCCTTGGAACACTGCGCCATAAGCTGAAGGAAGCGCGCGATGTCTCGTGCCACGACCTGCAGCGGCTATTAGGCGGCCGCAAGTAGCAATCGTAACGAGATGCGGACACACCCAACGGCTCGAATCCATCCTGTCTCCGGCAAGATGCCCCCCGCAGACAGGACAGGCAGTGGTCTAACACTGGGGAATCATCGCCGCGAGCGCCCGCACCATCCCGCGCGCGACAAGACGTCGACGCGCCAATGTAGGTTGCGGACGCGTACAGACAGATCCGCCGCGCAGCCGTGGAAAGATGCAGCTCATCGCATATCGAAACGCTCCGCGATCGCGCAGGCGTAGCCTCGGAAAGAATACCGCAGGGTCGCAGCACGTATCCCCGTGCCTCGCGACGATCGACACGGGACACCTCCGCTTCGTCGCCCCGTGCGCTTCCCCGCGCTCTACACCCCGCACATCCCCGGTCCGCGCCCTGCAAAGACTACACCCTGGAGCCCGGCACGCAGACACTAGGGGCGCGGCCGCCCGGGTCGTCGCTCGTACATAGCCCACGCCGCCACAGACCTCATTCCACGCATATCGTCTCCCCACGCGATCCCGTCCACACCGGCTCCCGCACCGCGCAATCATCATCACTGGGCGGTGCGCCCGAGGCCCGCGAATCCCGACACAGCGCCGACGGGGAGACACGGCAGGCAGGGCACACCCTACCGGTGACCGCATCAGCGACGCGCTCTAGCGCCCAGATATCAGAAGACGAATGCGGCGGGATCGCAACGAGCACCGAGGGACGCACCCAGACGCGCCCCGAAAGAGGAGAGGACGGGTCGAAGGAAGGAGGGCTGCGAAGGAAGGACGTGCGCGAGGGGAGAAAGGCGGATAGCGGGGAGGAGTGGGAGGGAGGAATGGATGGGGTAGAGGAAAGGGCACGGGACGTGGAGTGGAGAGGAGTGAACGCGAGAGGAAAGAAAGAAGTAATGAAGGGAGGACAGCGCGCAGAGGGAATGGCGAAAACGAAGAAGGGAGACAGAGAGGAGAGACGTCCACCGTCCACCGCCCCGGCTCGGGGTCGTGGGGTGCTCCTGCGCGAACGTGTGCAGGCGCGGCAGACGTATTCGCCTCTCTTACGCCCCCCTCCCCCCCACTTGCCTCTCCATCACGCGACAAAGGCGCGAACGACGCGCCTCGCCTCTCCACCCGCGGCCCCGCCCAGATCTCCCTCCCCCCTCCCCTCTGCCACTTGCCCGCTCCCTCCCGTTGCGGCCGTTTTGAGATGCTTTTGTCCCCAGATGCGGATGGGTGCGCGCGCGACAGCGTACTGTATTCCTCACCGCCGTACGTATTTCAAGAGTCGGGAGGGCGTGAGGAGTTGCTCCAAATGCGAGCGTGTGAGGAGGGGGAGGGCGTCCTGTAGTGGTATCGAGATGGGCGGGTGGGCGCGGGGGCGGGCGTCTGCTTCTTCGGCGTTTCTCTCAGCGTATCTGAGGGAAGAAGAAGGGGGAAGAGGCAGAGGACGAGGCAGTGGAGGGGAGAACAGAGCACTGAGGCTAGCGAGGAGCACTTGCTGCTCTTATGCTCGCTGGCACCTGCCGGCTTCGTACCCGATCTGGCGTGTGCTCGACAGATTGCAGCCCCAGCGCCAGGCCAGCTCCTGCAGCAGATGGTCGTGCAGACTACGATCGAGTCGAGCGGCGCGGGATGCGACAGCAATCCCGCTCTGCGGTGGTGATAGCGCAGGAAGCCGCGGCGGGCGTGCTTGGGCCTAAAGGTCGATGCTGCTGCAATACTTAACGCATGTTAGCACTAGCCCAAGGGAGGGAAGTGGAGACTCACGGGAGGCAAGGCAGAAACCCACGGGAGGCTTTGTCGTTCTCTACGTCGAATCGATGCATAGCGCACGATGGAAGCTATGTAGCTGTGGAATTGTGTGAGCCGCCGGCGCGCGCTCGCCGACCGCGTGGCACTCGAATGGGCGGCAGCAACTTCAGGCTCTGCGTGTTGGTACGTGTCGGTGGCGATGTGCATGTGACGGGTCGTCGTTTCATTTTCATCCTCGAGGATGGATTGTAGACGGATGAGGCCGGAAATGGATGATGTATAGGCACGCATGCACGACGTCTGCTGTCCAAGAGTCCGCTCGGGAGGGTATCTGCGTTGAGACTAGAAGGTGGGGATAATACACTAACTCAAGCGCGATGTGGACGAGACTGAGCAGGAAACGGTGGCTGTGCTCGGCCACTTTCTCGCTTTCAACTTTTTCTGGTTTTTTCTGCAGATCTGGTTGCCAGTCGGGACCCTGCTCGACGACTTGCGGTCTAACGCCAGATGCGTCGGAACCGAGAATTCACCTCTGCATATGTCTGCCTTGTCTCCGAGTGAACGAACGGGAGGCACTATCCGGTTCCCAACTCCGAGTCCACTGTCCGAGCGGCGTGAGCAACCTGGGCTGAAGTTCTGCCCGCACGATATCTAGAACACTTCGAGCGCTCGTTTGGTCAAGAGTACCTAGCTGCGCGCCTTAGATTCGTCTGGCGAGCTCTGCCCCTCCGACTCCCAATTTCGAGTTTGGCGAATGCGGCGCCTGAAAAACCCCTACTAGTGTCTTCTGAGTCGACGCTTGAACCACCGATTGCTCAATCCAACTTACTACGAATCATCTACCATTGCAAGACCCCGCTCCACGCGACCGACCGATAGGTATCTTCACGAACGTCCCGCTTGCGCTCGTGCCTGTCTGAAGCTCCAGCACTGCACGGTCCCGCGTCGAACGTTCCGGACCGCCGTAAAGCCGAGGACCCCAGCTTCAACGTCTAACGCAAATCTTACCCCTCCAAGGTCGCTCCAATCTACGCTCTATGGCCGAGTCAAGTATGTATCCGATAGCACGCTATCTCTGTCCGTGTCCATTATTAAGCTATGCAGCTGCACACTATATCGCTGACCGATCTCTGGTTCAAGATTCAACTCGCCTATCCACATCCCCATGGACCACCACAAGAACACATCTCACCGAGGGGATCAATATTACTCCCGCCCGATTCAAATTCAAAGCTCCAGCGCTGTCGCCTTCTGACCTCTACAGCCGCGCACCTCATCTCCATCATGTTCCCCTCCGACTCGTACCCTTCTTCCTCTCCGCCGCGCCGAGATTCCTCTCTCAACTACATGTACACTTTACTTACCCACTGACTACAGCGGAATGAATAATCGCTCTTTCTCTCCACGTCCTGTCCTCGATTTATTAAATTGAAAATTTGACACCCACCCCCTGCCAGCGCGTCGACTCTGATTAAAGTGTACAAGCCGCAGACGGGGCGCTGGATTAAATGAGCGTGTCATGTTGAACTTGCAGTACAGTCGAATTCATGTTCAACTCAAGTGGTCGAAGTGCACCATCTATTAACTTGAGTTTCATATTTATGTGAGGCTTGGTGGTGTAGTGGTTATACACCCCCTCTGCATAGTAACTTACTCGACATTGTACATGTGGGAGTTCCTTGCTCGACTCAAGGCCATCAGCTTGAGGCAATGTTTTTTGGCATTTTCCATTCCTATTTCTTCTACGCTACCGAAATTGTGCATGTAATCAGCTTGAGGGAGTATTTAAGGTAGATCTGGTGGTTTAGTGGTTACATATCCACTTTACCTGGCGGGAAAGAGAAGTTAATTCTTGTGGGTGTCCCTTGTTCGATTCAAGGTCAGGCCGTGTTGCTTTTGATCTTACTTTTTATTTCTCCCGCGCCGGCAAAACCTGTGCATCTATTTACCTTGAGATTTTATGGGAGTGGTCTGGCAGTGTAATGGTAACACAACTGGGGTATATAAACTCTTTGCGTTGAGGTTTCTCTGGGGACTCCTTGTTCGATTTAAGGCCATGCCAGGCCATTCCTTGTTGCCCGCGTCTTTTTTTCCCTTCTCAAATCTCAATGTCTTCTTCCTTTTTTCCTTTCAGTTGTTGCAACTGAATGTTGCCATGCCGCAGAGCTGTTGAATTCCGGTGAGCGGATGGGGAAATCAGCGCAAAGTGATGAACATTTGCAATCGGGCTGTCTGGTTAAAGAGGCTCGCGTTAGGGCAAACGGATGCCCTACGCTGAAATTACATTCAGCTTATATACAGGATACATAATATCTAGAAGGTACTACAATAGTCTGTGCAGTGGAGTCATCATGAATGTGCTAGAATAAACTAGAAATGTCCCGATGTAACGGGTCAGTTCCAACAAGAGCTCCAAGACCCGTTGGATTTCAACTTGAGGTTGAGGTTGAAGCTCGACACGTGATGTTCCGGCAACGCCCGGACTCTTCCGTCTCTTCCCGCTTGTCTCTTTCTCCGACGAAGAATGGTCCTTTGATTCTGCGCCGCTGTTCTGTCGACAACTTCCGGGGGATCTATTGACAGGATCGTTTCCCTTCAGTGGATGTGCACTCGCCCAACGTCCGAAGGTGCTCTGGCTGTTTTTGCAGCATCGTGTTCAATCTCAATTCAATCTCGCTCGATATCTGCGACGCATACATCGGATCGGCATCCCAAATTCCACGAAACAAACCGTCGATGAAGACAAAACCAGTGCCACCCCAGTATTGGGTCTTCCAACCCAACTCCACCGTCTCCACGATGATTCCAATAATTGTTGAAAATTGACTAGTCACCGCCTCCCCCGGGGAAGCCAACACTGGTGCGGCTGGATCGTGCTGTGTGTTCATGCCTACCTCAGGCCTTCACCCGCTTTAATCCTCGTCGAGTCGTGGCTACCTCCTATCCGTCGTGTGTTCCGTTTTGCTGGATCAAACATGGTTTGGGTGACTCAAGCCGATCGATTCTGCGTGTTAGCCGGAGAACACTTGATGCGACGTTTCGACAAATGCACGGTCTCGATGAATTTTTTGTCCTCGCCCTCCGATAGAGTGCAATTACGAATGGGCAGTTTACCACTCGCTGGGATCCCGCAGGCGCGTACGCATGCACGCAGGCTTGAGCGAGGGCAATTGCCCGATTCCGTGAACCTCATCTCTCGCTCTGCAACAATCTAGGGATATGGAGGACCATCGAGGGACGACCACATCCCTGGACTTTTCGCGAATGCACCTCAGAATGATTCACGAGGGCCGCATACTAAAAACGTCCACATTGATGCGGGATGCGTTCTAACTGAATACTGATTCTACGGTGCCTGATCCTTTCTCTCGTGAGGTCAAAATATTTCTGTGTACTAGTGATACACGTCAAGTTGAAATGTCCAGTAGCATCATCGCGCTTGCGTTGTCTCCAACTCAGACTTGGAACGACACCTCAGGATCAATATATTCCAACGATCCGCTCGACCTGGGTTTGGTTGAGATATCACGAATCGGCCATCTACTGGTTACAAGTGCAACTTCGCATCCTCCGTAACTCAAAATGACCCACCGCTGAGGGTTAGAGAAATGTCGTTACGCGATTTACGCGCCCCCTCTATTTTATGTTTCAGTCCAGATCCGGACCCACAAGCCACAACTTACACACCGAGCTGTGCTCTGATATAAACCCTCTGGACCTGCTATACTTACGCCAGACTTTCTACAAATGGATTCTCAACCCGTTGCATTCTCTTGGGGTGCCGTCCATTTGATCTGGGCAACTCCGACGGTGTATTTTGAAGTCATAGCTAGTATCGAACAATACTGGTGTCAAATTAATTTAGTTAACCCTAGTGGAAGGCTCTTTCTGCCGCTGCGGGAAAAACCTTGGCCTCAATGGGTACGCGAGTGCGGGAAATAGTTCATCTCGACATCATTGAAGAATTCACTTGGTTCTCATGTATTAGCAAAATTGAACCTGAGAATCCTGCTTCCTGCATTTGTCGACGGCTGGAGCTCTGACTTCAACGTTCAACGTTCAACTTTGCTTAAGTGGTTTGCCGTCAAAAAGTCCCACGTGATCGCGCCGGTCTGGGATCCTCCGAGTCATGTCTTCTCCATTCACCTCCAAACTCGGGACCAATTACTGTCCGCAGGACCGGGAGATATTCGGGATTACAGCAAAATCAAAAACGATAGACCGTTTCGATTTAAAACAAAACTCTGGGCCGAGCACTGCCCACTGCCAAACAAAGCATAAGCGGCCCCACCATGGCCCCACCGATCGCCAGCACCAACGGAGCAACTCTCCGAGAGGTAGGAGGAGGAAGTGGTCCCATTCCGAGTAGATATGGGGCCTGGGAGAAACCGTTCATGTAGGCACCGTTGTTGTACGCCATGGTGAGTTGAATTTGTGCAGTGAAGTCTTCTTATACATCCCAGATGCCACTGACGTCGCATGGTGGGGAGAGTCGTCATAAAGCTTAATTTGTGGGGATGATTCGGAGGAGGAGAAATTTGGAGAGTCTAAACTTAGATTGTTTGGCAGTGGGCGGTGCTCGGCCCGGAGTTTTGTTTTAAATCGAAACGGTCTATCGTTTTTGATTTTGCTGTAAAACGCTCCTCGTCGACCCCGTCCGTCGACTTCAGCGGCTTGACGATGAAATCGCCGATTTGCGGAAGGCGCTCGAGAAACTGGCAGCTGAGCGCGACAGCCTCGACGCCTACGTCGACGCTCATAGAGCCCTTATCTCTCCGGCTCGACGGCTTCCACTCGACATCATCCGAGAAATCTTTATAGCCTGCATTCCAACACACCGAAACTGTGTTATGAGTGCCAGCGAGGCGCCTCTTCTACTAGGTCGCGTATGCGGCTCGTGGAGAACCATTTCGCTCTCGACACCCCGCCTGTGGTCGAGCCTCCATGTAGTGGAGCCTATTGCCCTATATAACTCGGCTCTTAAGCCGTTCAAAGAGAAGATGGCGCAGCGAGTGGAGACCACCAAGACGTGGCTAGGTCGATCCGGCCAGTGCCCTCTGTCCATATCGCTGCAATGCGCAACTCACCGCATCGCTTTCCCTTCGGCTACCCAAGGCCTCCTACGGGCCCTGCTTCCATTTGCATCTCGTTGGGAGCACATCAGCTTCACGGCCAGTTTTTCAGTTCTAGCGCCCACGTCGCACCTTACCGGGGCGGATGTGCCGATGCTCAGGTCGGTGAACATCCGCGAATACTCTACCGGAAACCCGGAAGATACTGTCCTATGGGACTCGCTGGGCTTCCTTCGTGCCCCCGAAATATCTTTATTTTCCGTTTTCTGCGTTGGAATCAGCAGTCCACTGGATTTACCGCTTCGCTGGAACGGCTTAACAGATCTTTCACTCGTTTCTGGCTGGTCAAGTGAAATATCCCTGATGGTTATATCTCGGTGTCCTCAGTTGCGGACCTGCCGCCTGGCCGTGAACAGTCCCGAAAATGGCAACCGAGTAGGAGAGCCTAATCTCGAGCTCTCCTTCCTCCATACACTGGACATACAGTATAATGGCAACTTTTCGAATACTGTTCGCCACCTGTTTACCCACCTCTTCCTGCCGCAATTGCGGCATTTGAAGCTTCGTGGACATCCGAATTATGAAGACACCGTCTTCTGCGGTCCTTTGTTCGCCCGTACGCCGCGCATCGAAACTCTTGACCTCAGCCCGGAATCGTTTTCGAAGATTTCTCTGGCTGATCTCCTTGGCGTGATACCACCTACCGTTCGGGAGATTAGCATTGTCGCGACCATACTGAACTCTTGGCTCGCGCCAGTGATCGAGGGCAGCATTTTTGATGACAAGATGTTGAAATCTCTCACCCCCTCTCCGGATCTCCCCACTCCTCGTTGCCCAGGCTTACAGGTGCTCGAAATAAACCACCCCTGCTCCTTCTCCGACGAGACGCTCTTGCGCTTCATCAAATCGCGGATGCTGACGCGTGTTGTACTTCGCCTTGACCGGGAGATGGAGTTTGATCTCCGTCCGGAATTGCAGCCATTGATCCAGAATGGGCTTCACCTCGCCCTAACGTACGGTCGTCAACCGACGCCTGCGCCGCTCCACCTTTCACCTTGGGATGGTCTGGTGGACGGGCCGAAATCCTTGAATGTACGGAATTAAATCGAATGGTGGGAATATTCCACCTATCTTTGACCGTAGCGTACATACATTACATACCTGCGTGTTTGAACCTTAAAATTGACCATTTGACCTTCTGGCTGCAGCAGTGCAACGCGTTCTGCGAGAAAGTCACCAGCCATATAATACCTTGTGATGGTTTGCCTCGAACACCGGTTCAAAGTATTCTTTGGAATGTCTGAAATATTTGAAGGACACGCAATCCCTTGAAATTTAACCAAAAGGTAGAGGTCTATACTACATATTCGATGTCCAACGTCCGGAGAGATTCAATAATCGTCTTAATATTAGGTCTATCGCGAAAATTCTGGGCCCATGCAGCTATGACGACGCCCCAGAGGCCATCGAACATGGACGTCGGCCGTTCCGGTCTCTCTCCAGCAATCACCTTCAGCATGGCCGCGACATCTGGCGAGACACCCGAGAAAGGTGGACGACCGGTGTGCAACTGCAAAAAAGTTATATACAAGACCATCTGCCATTGACCGCCACCCGTACCTCGAGACAGACGCACGCGAACGCGTACACATCGCTCGCGGGTGTCCGCTTAAATTTAGCACACTCGAAGGCCGCCGGTTGGATTAGCTCCGACGCAAACCAGCGCGCACTGCCGGCATGGTGGGCCGTAGACGTAAACGCGGCGCTAGACGTGGACGTGACGTCTATGATGGCCGTCAGCCCATACATTGACTATGGAGCCCCACAGGAGTAGGAGGGTAGCATAGGAGCAAATCATCTCGTATGCGCCGAATACCACTCCGGGGCGAGGACCGACACGCGAGGAACGAGCGCGGGCGCAGGGAGGGACAGATGGCTGGTTTGCAGCATCATTTCCCCTCCCCAGGGATGCGCACGCCGCGCGGACAGTACAATGGAGAAACGCTCGTCGCCGTCGAATGGGCTTCGTTGGGAACACCGCCCGCCGCAGAGTAAAGTGCAGGGGCGTAGATGGCGAGCGCCGACGAATGGGACGTGGGCTCGAAACGAAGCGCGCGACGAGAAAGAAGAGAGCGCCGTGCCGCATAGACAGAGCGTGCATTTGCACCCCATCGTGCCCGTACTCGCTCCCTGCATTCCAGCCCGGCGCGCCATGAAAGACCACAGCCCCACACACCGCTTCCGTCCCCACACGAACGACGAGGCATACTCCGCTGGCAAAAACCCGCGATAGAGAAGAAGGCAGGCGCAGGGAGCAGGGAGCGCGGAGGTGATGAGTGATACGCAGAAACGCAGGCGCATACGAGGAGACAATGAAATACAGTCACAGGGTGTGTACCGCCCAGGATGCGGTGCGGCCCCTCCCTTATCACCCTTGTCACGCTCTCCCCGGGCTCGGCCACCAGGCACGCCCTCCCCGCGGGCCAGGACGACCACCCGAGGCGCGCGATGAGCGGAAGAGGGTGTCGTCCCGCAAGACATTCGGGTGCTCGCACCCGCATTCGCGCCTGCACAACAGCACGAAAATCCCGCGCACACACCGCTTCCACCCCCACGAAAGACGGGGCACACTCCGCTGGCAAAAAGCCGCGATGGAAAGGCGGGAGCAGGGAGCACGGAGGGAGGAAGGAGAGACGCGCAGAAACGCAGTCGCAGCGGATGTACTGCACAAGATAGCACAGAATGCGGCGCGGTCTCCTCCTTCCCTTATGGCGCTCTCCCTGGGCTCAGGCGCCAGGCACGCCCTCCCCGCGGGCCAGTAAACTCTTCACACCCTCGTATCACAACGCACCCCGTCGTCTGAGCGCGCTCACATCCGCGCACCGCACACCAGTGACATCCTCAGCTCAGAGATAGCCAGCGAAGGAGGGGGATGGGAGGCAGGGAGGCCGCAACGTGGAACAAGCAGTGGACAACGAAGGCTAGAGGCGCGCGGACGCAGACGAAAGCGAGCGAAGAGGAAAGATGCACGTCCCGCCCCGCCTTGCGAGCCTGCGGGGTCGCTGTCGACGGTCGGCCGCGTCGGAGTGTCCTCTCTTCCCCCGCGCTCTCGTCCTGATCTCTACAATGCGTCTCGTCTTGGCCTCGACATGCCGCTCCCCGCTCCCGCTCCCGCCCGCACCTGAAGTCTCCGTTCCGGGTCCCTCGTGGCCATCCGGCAGTCGGATGTGCTACCAGGGATGGGCGTGGCGTCTGCGCGTTGCTCCTCGAGTTCGTACTGCGGCGGCCCGCTCTTCGCAGCGCTCGCGCAGGGGCAGGGGTGAAGCGGCTGAGCTGGACGAATTACGACGACCCGGCACAGGTGGAGCTCGAGCTGGGGCTGGGGCTAAGGCTGCGCTACGCGGAGGGGTGGGGTGGGGTATATGGGGGTGCAGGGAGGGCGGGGAAGGGGTGTGGCACATGGAGCGCATGCAGTCGTAGCTGACGAGAGGAGAGCCCCGATGACTTGATTTGCATTTGTGTATAGGTATAGCAAACGGAGGCTGGTGAAGAGTGGAGTCCCCAGGAATGCGAGCAAGCGCGCAGCCGCTGGCGGAACTTGGCGCTAGACACTGAAATTGAGGTCAGCGCTCAGCGACGAATGGCGGAGTGAGGGCAGGGTTACTTGTACGTGCCAGTCCGACAGTGCAGACAGAGGCGTGGGCGGGGGCAAGGATCCCTGATCCCTCGCCCTCGGAGGTGGACACCCACCCGCCCCGCTGCGCGCTTGAAGCGCATTCAGCATGTAGTGTTCCAGTACGTGAGGCGTGGGACGGTGTTCTAGTGCGACCCGGAGACGTGGCGCGCGCATCCTCGCAGGCGGGTAACAGCCTTGGGGGAAACGGCGAGAGAGGTGGGACTCCAAAGTTTCTACTTCTACTGGCGTACTACCATTCGTCGGGGCCGATACCCTGCGTCGGTGTGTTGGTGTGGTGCACGGCTGGACTTCTGGAACGAGGAAAGTTGGCATTAGTACCAGAAGTAAGTAAAGGATAGAGGAAAAGGCGCACGGCTTGGCTAGCCGGGCTCGCGGGATACTACTTCACACGAGGCGTAAACAGGGCACCAAGCGTCGGCACGATCCATTCGTCTCGTCGCGTTCTCCGAGGGTGTAGACAGTAGTTGGTGTCCACGCGTTGCCTGCGAATCCTCTGTTCGTGTCCCGACAGGTCATGCGTGTCGTTTAGATGGTATGACGGTGTCATGAAGATTGGAGGAAGAAAAGGCCTGAGGCTCTGGTGTATGTACCGCTCTAAAGCGAGTACCAATGCTGTGAGTACAACGACAGTCTAACGGCTGACTCGGAGGAACTTACCAGTACGTTATTTCTCATTTCTCGCGCCATTCAAGTTGTATCGAGGCCCTTCTCCAAGGCAGAGACAGTTGCACCCAATCTCTTCGTGATTCTCCCTCTTCCTCGTCAGAGATGATAAGGTGGTGAGTGTTATGCGGGTGAGATCGAAGATTTTGTGTCCCAAGTTAGCCGCGTCGTTCGGGGACTGTGTGGATGAGGGAACGCAAAGGGAATGCAGAAAGCCTGTCGGCAGTTCGGCCCGCAGTATCCGGGTCACGCGGCGTTCAAATTTCGCCATCATCTGCGAGACTCTTCATCGGTCCTGCAAGTTCTGGATCTGGCGTCTCCAATATCGAGGGGTCTAGGGACTGAAATCCCATTCGCGAGTCAACCTATCCACGCGGCGCACTGAGTTTACTTCGCCAACCATGGCCCACGATCATTGGCCGCACAAACCACGTCCTCAAAGGCTCAAACTGGACTTAGCGCGCGCCTCGAGCTTGCATATACGACTCCACCCCCTCGTCCCTCTTAATCATCGGTCTGTCTTTGCATCCACGGGCAGAATGTTCCCGCCACCGCCTTGATTCTCTTCCTCGCGTTCCTTGCGACCGTGTCTTCAACCATACTCCAAGTCTGTATCATTTTCCATTTCCACTGCGCCTCTCAAGTCCTTTAATCCGTTGGCTCCGACGCCCCAAGTTCAAAGCTGTAATATTCTTGGATGTACAATCCTACCTACGCCACTCAAACCGTCGACGATTATGCGAGCCTTTAATACGCGCGGAACCATTCCGTTTTCATGATTGGTGCGCCCGGAATATCGGCCATTTCCTGGAACTCGGAACGATCAATCCTACGGCTCACTGAGACTCGCTTCAACTCTCCCCGAGACCAGCTCGAATGCAGTGAAATCGGGCTAAGTACGCCTAAAATTGCAATGTATACAATCTCCCCTTCCCCATATTCAATCGACACACCACGAATCGTATCAATATCTGCAGACAGCGGCGTAGCTTTCGCATCACATCACACACTGCTGCGATTTCCGCTCACCGTCGTTTCATCCTGCCTTCGTCGTTCGTTCCCAAATAAACTCCCGCCGTGAACCTGGCATTCCATAACTCGTCGATCTATATGCACTGACTCTGAATTAATTTTCCCCCGTCACGGATGAATCTAACTTGTGAAGTCATTCTGATGCCGTTGCTTCAGAGATATGACAACACAATCGGGAGGCGATCGCGTTCTAATTTTCGAGTCAAGGCCCACGAGTGTTATCACCAACACAAAATTTACGCTGACAGACCGCCAGTGAAAAGGAATGAATATATCCAAGCATAATGTCGCTCATCGGTAAAGTTGATTAACCCTAGTGCCGGAGCCTGACCTCATGTACACGGAAGGGATGTCGGAAAAACCCATTTTTGCTTATAAGCACTTACCATCCCTTATTACACGAACCAATCTTATAACAATTCCTTCTTCCTTATAACCACCTTATAATGACCTTATGAGGCCTGACAAGATTGGTTTGGGTTAAAATGACATTATAACACGGGTGATTATCACGGTTTTCCGACAGACTTCACGGAATTGAATATCATGATGAATGGTTGCCCATGTAATACTCGACCCCATTTCATCCAATACATAACATGAAGCGGTTGGGTCTCGCATCGAACTTCAAGTTGAACCCGCACGCAATCTAGACAACCACGATTCCCGCAATTGTGTTTGATACCAACAGTCTATTCGTTTAGAAAATAATGCGGCAGAGAACGTGGCCGATTTGCCGTGTTCAGTAGTGGTCCACAGGATATTCCCGCATTATCCTGAAATCCCACTAAATTCGTCACGCGACGGCGCCTATCAAACCACGTGGTCACGGTGGTGTAGACCCGTGTGCACCGCCTCGACTGTGAATTGACAGCTCTAGACAGCTCTCTCATGTCGTCTCCATTCACCTCCAAGCTTGGGACAAATTATCGTCCCAAGGACGAGGAAATAGCCGAGATCCAAAGCCTCCTCGTCGAACCCACCACTCGACTGAAACATCTTGACGATGAGATCACCGAGTTGCGAGAGGCCCTCGGCAAATTGGTAGATGAGCGCGACAAGCTCGGTGCCTACGTGGACGCCCACAGGGCTCTTATATCGCCAGTTCGACGGCTTCCCCTCGACATCGTCCAAGAGGTCTTCATAGCCTGCCTTCCAACGCACCGCAACTGTGTCATGAGTGCCGTGGAGGCACCTGTCCTTCTAGGTCGCATCTGCAGCTCCTGGAGAGCGATCTCGCTCTCGACACCCCGCCTGTGGTCGAGGCTTCACATTGTGGAGCCCACCTGGCCGTTTAACAGTCACTCGGCCTTTCCGGCATTCGAGCAGAAGCTGGCACAGCGGCTTCAGACCACGAAGATTTGGCTCGGTCGATCCGGCCAATGTCCCCTGTCCATATCGCTTCAATGCACGTTTAATCGCGCCGGCTTCACTCCGGAAACCCAAGGCCTTCTTTTCCTGGCCCTGCTCCCATTTGCATCCCGTTGGGAGCACATCGCCTTCACCATCCTCCCTTCGGTTCTGTTCACAGCGTCGCATCTTACTGAGGCAGACGTGCCGATGCTCAAGTCGGTCAGAATCCACGACATCGACGAATTCACAGGAAACGCCGTCCGATGGGACTCGTTTACCTTCCTGCGAGCCCCCGAAATGCACTCCTTTTCCATCATGGGAACGAATTTAGGGCCGCAGGAATTACTACTTCCCTGGAACCGCTTAAAATCCCTCTCAATTCTTACTGGCTGGACAAGTGACATAGCCCTGCAGGTTTTGTCGTGGTGTCCTCAGCTGCGGACATGCCACTTCCTCGTTACTCCCGGCAACAACAGCGGAGGGAGAGAGCCCGGTCTCGAACTCTCCTTTCTTCATACTCTGGACCTACTGTATCATGAGGGCTTTTCAGACACTGTTCGCCCGCTGTTCTCCCACCTTTTCTTGCCACAATTGAGGTGCTTGAAACTTCGTGGAAGTTTCAATAATGGCGACGACATCATCTACGGCCCTTTCCTCGCCGCTGCCCCCCACCTCGAAAGTCTTGACTTCACCTCTGAATTGTTCTCGAAAAAATCCTTGGCTGATTTCCTTCGAGAGCTACCGCCTACCATTCTGGAACTCAAGCTCAGCGCGTCCGATCAGCCTACCCCGTGGTACGCGGACGAGTATGATGTTTTCGATGACGAGATCTTAGAATCACTCATCCTATCTCCCGACTTCCTCACCCCCTGTTGCCCAGGATTACATGTGCTGGAAATCACCTACCGCTGTTCTTTTTCCGACGAGACGCTCTTGCGTTTCATCAAATCAAGGACACTTCAGCGTGTCTTCATCCGTTTTGCGCGGGAGATGCAGGTCGACATCCGTCCGGAACTGGAGGCATTCGTCCAGAGTGGACTTGATCTCGAGCTAATATACTCTTCGCCAGAAGAGTTTCGTTTTTCCCCTTGGGGGGGCCTGGAGGATGCGCCGAGCTTATTTAATCCTTGATAGCCTGTCCGTGGCCAAAGTATTCCACATGTGTATCTTCGTTACCTGCGCTTGAAACTCTGATTACTAGTGTCTTTTCGGACACTTCGTCCGGCTGTACACTAGGTTATTTATTCCAAAGGTGTTTTGTGAACTGAAGAGTTACGAGCACCGGATACATAACGCGGGTCGCAAAATACAAACGAATAGATGGCGGTGCGCGAGAAGGTTACTACGCAAATTCGTATTATAGCAACTCAGCTCCAGACGCCGATGGAAGAAGGACTTCAGGACGCGCCTCGGGGCTTGCACATCGCGACACGGATCGATGGCACCATCCCAGACACCTGAACGAACTTCACAGATATTCAGGCATACAGCAAACGCGACCAAAATATCGTGATCGCGAGCGCTCAAGAAATCAGAACGGCGTGGTATCGGCCTCGCTCCGATACCCGCAAAGAAGGGGAGCAGGAGCGCAGGCGTCCCTGATCCTGCGGCCCAACGCGCGATGCGAGGAAGGTATCTCCCCTCCCGCTCTCTATTCCCCGCGCCGCTCCCGACCCCAACGCCCAGGAACGTGCCAGCAGTGATTTCGTATCGCCTCATAAAAATTTAAATTGCTGCTCTATTAGTTTTGTCCGCAGCCAGGCGGGACTCCTGTGCAACTACGCACGGTTCTTTGGCAACAGCCCCACTACGTGAGCTTCACGCCCGAATTCAACGACGTTATCTCGGCCTTTGTGCCTGACTCGGTCCAGGACTGTTTCATCACATGTACACCTGGCCTTACAGTTTATGAGCGGGATTGAGAATAATACCATTGCAGAGAAGCCGGCTGTGCCGTCACCAGCGGAATGGATTCAACGCCCAGATCTGATCCTTCGACTACTATTTGTCTGTTCTCAACCCCCTGATTTCACCGGGTGAATGATTCGACTGTACCGTCGTATCAGTGTTGTAAATACGGTGGCCAGTCATATGTTTCCGTTTTGGCACGCCTTTACAATGAAATATATTGCTAACGGGCCTGGAAGTAGACGGCACCAACATACTGTACGTTCCTGTAGTGAAGCAACGGCTGGAGGACCGTGACATTTCCGTTGCCTTTTTTTTAGGCAACGGATGGGACCGTAAGCGTGACCGTTGCAAAATTTTGCAACCATCAGGCACCTCTTCAACTATTATTACCCCGCTCTATTGAGTTTGAATGAATGTTTGCAGCTAATTGGACCTTAATCTCGCACCATAATCAAAATTTTCTAGCTGAGATTTTTTGGGGGATTTTTCTCATGCAAATAACGGTAATTCTGAGGCAACGGCCCTCATCCTGACCGTGACCGGCTCAAAATTTTGCAACGCAACGGCCCTCACCGTGACCGTGACCGTTGCTTCAATACAGGGACGTACAGTAATTACAATTGAGGATCATGTCGAAAGTCGATTTCATGACGCGTAACAATGGATACAAAGTAACTGATGTTAAACTAGCTCCTGAAGGCAATGTGTACGAAAAGGCAATTCCATCCCTAGGTTTATCTCCATCCCCTATCTGGAATTACAGAAACATGACACCAAGATCATGAACACCAAGAACGTGAACAAGAAATCGCCGTACGGAACTAGCCAAATAATCACCCAGCGGGTATTATCCTAAATGAGCGGAGCGGCAGCACCAATTGTGCGATGCAGACACTCCACGAATTCCGTGTCGATATCGGAGGGCAGCGGGACGTCGGGAGTGCCCTCAGCTCCAAAAACGGCGATGTTATAGCCGTCGACCGAGAGGGACGTGTTATGGGCACGGTAATACTGCACGCCCTGCTCGGGCTGATCGCCCCGGGTCTGTGGTACCATACACCGTGAATTGGCGTTGAGTTCGACTCTCGCGACGCGACAGCTTCCATCACTCACGTGTTTCCATCCCTCACGTGCTCGTGTTTCGGCCGCGCACCGCCTCATCGCCTCATGTCTTCTCCCTTCACCTCTAAGCTCGGGACGAATTACTGTCCCAGCGATGAGGAGACCATTGCAATTCAAACCCTCCTCGTTGAACCCACGCTCCGATTGCAGCGTCTTGATGATGACATCGCCGATTTGCGGAAAGCGCTCGACAAACTGGCAGATGAGCGTGAAAAGCTTTGTGCCTACGTGGACGCCCACAAGGTCCTCATTATGCCAGTTCGACGACTTCCACTCGACATAATCCAGGAAATATTCGTAGCCTGCATTCCGACGCACCGAAATTGCGTTATGAGTGCCGTGGAGGCGCCCGTCCTTCTAGGGCGCATTTGCAGCTCCTGGCGAACCATATCCCTCTCGACACCCCGTCTTTGGTCCAAACTCCACGTCGTGGAGCCCGCCTCGCCATATTTTCCTGTCCTTATCGACGAGAAGGTGGCTCAGCGACTTGAGACCACCAAGATGTGGCTAGGTCGATCCGGCCAGCGCCCGCTGTCGATATCGGTGATCGCCACGGCGAGTAACACTGGTTTCACCGCCCAAATTATTCAGGCCCTGCTCCCATTCAAATCACGTTGGGAGCACATCGCGTTCACGGCCGAGTCTTCAGGTTTCACGGCGTTATCGCATCTCACCGAGGTGGACGTGCCTACGATCAAGTCGATCCACATGACTGAGATTGATGACCATACCTCCTTTCGATGGGACTCGCTGCAGTTCCTTCGCAGCTCCAACATGCTTTCTGCCTACATCTCGGGCGGCAATTTCGCTCCCTTGGAGTTACCGCTTCGGTGGAACGGTCTAAGAGACCTTTTCATCGAAATACGGTGGTATCGTGACAATATAGCTTTGACAGGGGATATGATCCTCCAGGTGTTCTCCCGGTGCCCTCAGCTCCGAACCTGCCGGCTTCAAATTGATAGTGAAGTCGAGAACCACAGCAGCTTGGCGGAGCTTATCCTCGAGCTCCCTTTCCTTCATACACTGGCGGTAGAGTGTTATGGAAACCCTTCAACTATCCTTCTTCCTCTGTTCAACCGGCTCTCGCTCCCACAATTGCGGTCTCTCACACTTCGTGGCACAGGTCGTGATGATCCCACCCTCTGTGTCCCCTACGGCCCGTTTTTCGCCGCTGCCCCGCGGATCGAAAGCCTTGACCTCACCACCGAATTGTTCTCCAAGACATCCCTTACAGATTTCCTTCGCGGGGCGCCCCATACTATTCGGGAAATCAAGATCAACGCGGTCTCTGCATACAACGAAGGCCCCTCCAGCATTCTTGATGATGAAATTGTTGAACTCCTCATACCATCTTCTGAATCCCCCACCCCCACCCACTGCTGCCCGGGACTCCAGGTGTTGGAAATAAACACAGCCTGTTATTTTTCCGACGACACGCTCTTGCGTTTCATTGAATCTCGCACATTGAAGCGTTTGATCGTTCACTTTGCGCGGGAAATGGCGCGCGACATTCGTCCACTCGTGCAGAGTGGGCTTAATCTCGAGCTCACATACCTTCCTCCGTCTGGGATCTTGTCTCCTTGGTACGGCCTGGCCGATGCGCCGAGCTGATTTGGATGCTTGCGCGTTGCACCCAATCATAGGAAATATTCTGCCAACTGAATTTCTACTTCTCTATAAACCCATGCTTCTTCAGTCCGATACGCCTGCCAATCTATTTCTGTGTACGTGGTATTTTAATTTATGGTAATCTTGCAAAGGCACAGGAATGTCATTGCCGTGTCGCGATTCTTGTGGTCACTGGTTACAGGACCTCTGGGAAACAAATAGATTGACTTGGCAGGCCTGAGAACACATAGATGTTAGAAATACAAATCGTTTGTGAGCGAAGCCGGGAGATACGAGCGTCGAAACAAGCAAGAACTGTGAACGCCGTATTTGCCAGTCTCATCTAATGTGTGTCCAGTGCATATGACCCTGTTCCGCGAGACAGGCGGACCTCATTTCTGCCTTGAGCAGAATATGCCAAGGAACCCTGTGTCCTACTTGCTGCATTGTTACTGACTCCAATTTTCCTTGCAGAACTGTGTGCTCCGAGTAAAGAGTCGATCGGGACCATTACTGATTCAGATACCTCAACGCCGCTTCCGAGGTATGTACCATACAATGCATCTCACGAGCCTCGTTTGCTAACTCACTTTCCCTTTGTAGTCCCGCGCCTTGGATGCAACAAGTGTGAGGAGGGCGCCGTGGCGCACAAGAAACTCGTTTTGAGTTGGTGTGAATTTATTCCCCGCAGTTTGGTGAGTAAGTCTGATTCAATTCAATTCCTATCGACGTTGTATTTACATGTCCCGATTTTACAGGAAACCTCCGCACCAGCGCGCGCTCGCGTTCGGGCCCGCGTCCTTCTCCCTGCGCCGAACTCGAAGCCCGCGCCTGCGCCGCGCGAGATGCACTGGAACCGAGGCGCGTACTCGCGCTCTACGCGCGAATCGTCGCGCAGTGGTTCCACGCGGAGAGGGAGGCGAACTCGGCGCAGACCCCGATGCGCGGACCCCGCTCCGCCCCGCCCGCGTAAGTCGCGCACGCCTGCTGCAAAGCGGGTGTGCACGCTCAACTTTGGTGCTATCGAGGAGGCGCGGCGCGTGAGGGCGCACGGCTCCGCGCTGGAATGGGGGGAGGCTGATTTCGGGTCCGCGCGCCCCGCAAGACTTGAGGCTGAAACACGCGTGGACCGCAGCCACGCAGCCGCAATGACGACGCGCGCGCGGCACCACGCGAATTCCCGCTCCCGCGGACGTCGAGGGCCCAGCGTGTTGTTGATGGGCGGGGTGGGCGCCGCGAGGTCGACTCGGCGCGGTGCGAGCTCTGCGCGCGCGCGATTCGGGCCTCGACGTTGCGCGCCGGAGCGGGGGGTCGTGCAGGTGGGAACAGCGCGGGAGGGAAGTTCGCGCACAAGATGAGGAGAGGGCGGGTGCGTGCCGGCGTCGTAGAGAGATTGGATTCGAAACGAGGAGCTGTCGGGCACGCACTGGATTGCGGGCCCTCTCTTGCCGCGCGGTGATGCTAGTGCGCGGCGGCTGGAGGTGGATTCCCGCTCAATGTCACGGGGTACGCCTTGAGCGAGCTGCGAACTGCTTCCCCCCGCTCCGGCCTGCGGTCGTCCCGCGCGCGCAGCCGAACGCAGAACGCAGACCGCTCGACAAACGCCATGTGGGTCCCCCTGCCTCGCGCGCCACTCGGGGTCGCGCCCGCGCCGCAGCGAGCGGGACCGTTTGCGGTGTCCGCAGTGCGTTACGGCGTCGGCTGCGAAGCCGATGTGCACGGGAGGGAGCGCGGGGCGTGTAGAGGAGAACGGACGGCGGCGCGCGGGCGTGCATGCAACACAGCGTACGTTAGCTTGAGATGAGGAAGAAAAGTGGACAGTGCGCACCTCGTTAGCAGGCTTCGTCCACCGCGAGTGCCGCGCTGCCCGCCTCCGTGCCCGCCCCTGCAAGAATGAGGCAGTGAATGTCGTGTGACCCCGCGCGGCGCCGGCGCTTCGATCTAGCGGCCTCCCCCCTCGGCAGGCGCGCAGGACGCGAGCGTGGCGGCGGAGGCTGGACGTCGGCAAGGAGCGTCGTTTTGGCGGAGGTTGGGAGGGGAGGGGGCGCCAGTCGGGGAAGGAGGATTCAGTCTGTTCGCGGGCGGCGACATGGGACTCGCACTCCCCCTCCTCAACGCCGCGCGTAGGAGCTGCTCCGACCTCGACGAGGACGAAGGCGTGTGGGCGCGCTCCATCAGAGGAGAGGCAGCAGAAGGGCGGCGCGGCGCGGGGGCGTGTAGCGTCGGCGTCGTTGGGGTTCGGGGCGTCGTTGTGGAAGTGGAGCCCCTGAAGACGATGTAGATCCTGACGAGGTAGAAGCGGAGGTCGAGGAAGGGGGCGAGGAAGGTATAGTAGACGAGGTGGAGGAGGTCGACGCGCCAGGGAAGAGCGCGCCCAGACTCAGATTCAGACTCGCGAGGAGCGCGGGGAGCGGCGGGAGGGAGGTGCGTTTGCGCGCGCGGCTGCTGCCGCTTGTCCCGCTACTACTAATACTTGTACTTGAATTCGAATTCGACATCGGTGTTGTCGAGGGTGCGAGCACGGAGGAGGAGCGCAGCGCCTGGTCGTTGCGCAGGCTCGAGCTGCTGGGGATGGGCGAGAGGAGCCCGAGGCTCTGCGTGTGCCGGTGCCGGTGTCGGTGGCGCGCGGTCGTGCGCTGGGCGTGCGTTTCTGGGGCTGAGGGCCCGGGAACGGGAGCGGGGTAGGTGGCGCGTGGCGGTGCCCGGCCATCAAACCCACCCCGCGGCAGCGCGGCGGGGTCCGAGTCCGTGCGCAGGCGGGAGCGCTAAGCGCTAATCAGATTTAAGATCACGGTGACGGTAAGATCATGCGCGCGTCATGCGCTTAAACTTAAGTATTTTTGAGTCTGAGATCCCCAACGAGTTGACAGGGGCATCCTAGACAACATCAGCAAAACAGAAATTCTCTGGCACGCATGGCACCGTCTGGCTCCATCTGGCGGATATGGCCGGTATGGCTGCCATACAAGCCAGACGGCCCATAACACACCAGTTTTTTTTTTAGGCTAGCATTTTCTCAACCAAATGGAATTTCGTATTGTTAATTCGGGTCCCTACAAATCAAAATGTTACCAAAGACCTGCTCAAGAATTGACGAAGATGCCCAAAGACACGAGAGGGCCCGGCCCGGCATCCTGGATTCCAGTGGTATCGAGCCGGCATTGTGTTACAGACAAATTAATCAAAGGCTGCCAGGAAAGTGTGCGCAATATGATTTAACCGCTGAAGTCGCGGGTTCATCGAGGTTCGCATCATCGCATCAAAGGGTCCGTGCGCATCACGTGTTTCGGCTTGATGGTTGATATTGATGGGGTACTTCTATCTTCCTCCCACCATCCTCTCTCCGAAAGACCTCTCGCAGTTTGTCATTTGACGCTTCCCTTTTCTCTTCCCCCCACATCTAACGCCGGTAGTGGTCTTTCCTTACCTTCGCCAGGCTGAAATTCTCCAAAACCTCAAACTTGAAGGCTTGTCGCGGACTGCTTCACCAATATTGTCTTTCTGGCTCTTGGTTTGGTTCCTCTCCCCTTGCAACATCTTTGGGCTTCAAGACCTCAAGCCTCAAGCTAATCCTTCAAGATCTCGAGCTTCAAGACCTGCCATCTCCCCATTCAAGATGGCGATCTTCAAGACCTGCCGCTTCAAGTCCCCATATCAAGACCTCGGTCCTTCAAGACCTCAAGCACTTCATGTACTGGCATCTGTACTAGCATCCCTCAACACCTGTCCGCGTGCTCGCCGGGTCGGCCATACCAGCACGCGGTCACGCGAGCGAAGGCTCGGAGGAGAGGGGCGGCGGCGGGAAAGGGAAAGGGTCGGCGAGCCGGCAAGGTGTGTCTATTTCTTTGCCTTTTGCCTTGCCTTCCCCCCTTCCTGCGCTGTTCATATTTTCTGTCCCCCATATGGTCGCTGATATTCATTCCACAGTGCAGATAATCACTTGGTCGAAGAACCGCGCGGTGCTCCTTGGTCCGTCAGGGACGGTAGCTGGCGGTTAGGTGCATGTGCGGCTATCGTGTGCCCGCAGGGAGATTCGGGGCGCAGTCGGTGGGCTCGACATGCCACGCTCGAGTGGTCTGGCCGTGGGAGAGGGTTTCATTTCATGTATCAATTCCTTTCTATCGTGAATATATCTGTATTCTATAATTTATACTGCAGATTGTCTATGAGGACCCGTTGCCACAATTGAGCTTCTGATGAAGTTCTGGCGCCAGAACTGAATATGGCGTCGCGAAGGTCATTATGCTGCCAGATGCAAATCTGGCGGCATGGCGCGCTTGGCTGGTCTGGTGCCAGATCAGCCAGATGCATTCTGTTTTGCTGATGAAGGGTCCGAGGGGTTGGCGGACGGGCTGAGCGTCATTCATGCGTGCGTGGAACGGACAGCAGTGATCATGATGAAGGGTGCGTGCCTGGAGCTGTTTTCTTTTTTTTTGGTATCTGCATTTCTATACCGCAACAAGTATACAAACTACTAAGACGCGGTGCGCCGGAGTGCGCGGCGAATAAATAGGGCAAGAAAATGTGTATGTGTTTGTGTCGGGGATGGAGTAGGGTAGTTTGGAAGGGGAATGACACGGGGCGCGTGCCTGGAGCTGAAGGCACATCGCGATTCGCTTCCACCCGCGATCCGCGCGCCCAATCCGCCACTCGCTCTTCTCCTCAGTCCTTCTTCCTTCCTTCCTACCCCTTCCTCTTTACTCCTTCCAATTACTATGCCTTCTCTCGTCACTCGAGAACGAGAACCCGCACGCGGCTTCAGAATGCCGGCGAGTCCTTACCAAGTACTAGTACCGACCCGCGATACCTATCGACGCGGACTCGGACTGGAATCCGAGATCTACGCCCGATCCTCAGATTCAGGACGCTCTACCTCCCATCCGGTCCTCGAGCTCCATCTCGTAGTACTAGTTTAGCGCCTCTCGCGGAATCCGGATTGCGCTCCTCCACCGCTAACTTCCTCGCCGTGAATCCACTCGCTAGCCAGACTCCAACGATCCCTCATTCCACAATCGCTATAGATCCTTCCGTCCTGTAATTATCACCTCTCTCGTTCCTTCGAACTCGGACTCGGATTTCCGCTTTGGACTATCCGTGCGGCCCTTCCCTTCCCTTCCCGCGTGAGAAGTTCAAGTTACGGCCATCTAAATACGTACGTATCCAAATGTGCGCGCACTACCTCGCGCTCTCCGGCTTAAGCCTCGTCTCCGCCCTCTGAGTCTCCACCTACGCACCCAACTCAAGTGCAAGCCCAATTTAACTCCAACCTCACGACCCCGACTTCACGGGACCTTCATTTTTCACTCGCAGTACAAATATCAATCTGACATCTATTCCACGAGTCCCATCCCGACTTGGAGTCGGGTTTTTACCTACACGACTCGGCGCTCCACCATGTCCGGTCCGTCTTCTGCCCTTTGTCTGTTTTCTGCCTGCTGGCTATGCCGGATCCCAACCCTCTCCTCCTCTCCTGCCAGAAGTTCTGTCTCCTGCCTCCGCCCGATTCGCGTATATGATATCATCAAGATTCAACTTCGATGCAGGGCGAGTCACTGTTGCGTGATCTGAGTTCCTTTAGTCTATACGAAGGTATATTGATGTTTGTAGGCTATACTATACTTATTCATAGGAAGCGCTCGAAAGAAAGCTCGACTCCACACCTCTCCTCCGAGCCCCCAGCGTGGCCATGGGCTCCAACCGCTACACTCTTCGAGCCTTCTCCACGGCCACCTAGCTATGCACACCCTCCTTGAAGTACGCTTACGCTCTCCGTCCGTACGATTTCTCAAGGTCTCAAGATCCTCCCGAATCTCTCAAGGTGAACCTGTCGACGCTAGTTAGACACCACTGAAGCTCAAGTCGCCTGGACCACTCACTACTACTGATTCAGAAGGAACAAGTTGAAACTCTGCAAATCGTGGACTCCTACTACAGATACGACTTTGCGGGCTCCACCCACGGTATTAATGAAAAGGACTGATCGATGGCGCCTCCACGAAGCCCGTCTGTCTACCTGCCTTCCATCCTCCTTCCTGCCTTCCTTTATTTATTTCTTTCGAGCGAAGACCATCAGCTTAACTCCTTGCTGGTCGATAACCAACGCCACCCACGGGCCAGGTCCGGACCGATTAACGTGCGAGACATGTACACCCAGTCTCCGTGTTCCAATCTGCATGCGAGGCCGCTCCAATATCCCTCGTGCGACTGGGCGACCTCGGATACGGCGCCGGCACGCGGTGCTCTCAGCTGCAGGGCCGCGGGCGTCGTCTTTTGGGAACGCGCGTCTTCCTCCCTGTCTAAGTAATCGCATATATAATATAGCTTGCGTTCAACTTCTGAACCATCGCGTCCTGAATATCGATTCATTCTCTCCCCGTCTGCGATCCCGCACGCTGTCCGTTCATCGCTGGGATGACCTCGAGTCCGAAGGAGACATCCATCCAAGCTGCTAAACCCGCACATCTACATACATATCCAACTCGTTCTTCTCCGCCTCCCGTATTCCCCCCGTTTCCGTTTCTCATCCCTTGCACACCTCCTCACTTCCCCGATCCCGCGTCCTTTTTTCATATGCAGCTATACCTTATTTCAGCCCTTCCTGACTTACACCTCCAGCTCGTTGATTGATCGTAATAAATTATGTAAAATCACCTAGTGATCCATCCCCCGGTCGAGTGTGAGTCATGCCGCAACAACGACCGAGCGCGCGGACCCAGCGCTAACCAAGTTGTGACGCATCCGAGCGTGTCAGGTTGAATGAATTTATCGTTGATTCGGATGTTATGGCCAATTTCAACCCGCAGTGAAATGAAATGTCTGACATATAGATATTCAACTCGTGGGAGGAGATAGGAGTGACCTGGTGGTGTAGTGGTAGCACACCTGCTTGACATAAGCGAGTTACAGTATTTGGAGAAGCTCAGCAGGAAATCCTTGTTCAATTCAAGGCTAGGCCATCCAATGGCGGTGTAGTTCTTTTGGATCGAGGCACACGAAATCCACCGTGTATTCACGTTGTGTGAGACCGTAAGAATGGTCTGGTGGTGTACTGTACCTCTTTGTATGGGTGAAACGTAACGCGTAACGCAGTACCCGTTTCGTTTCAAGTTAGGGGGGTGAGTAACACATAACACGCCCCCCGTTTCACGGAAAATGCGTGACATTTAAACAGCTTGAAAAAAAAAAATTCTGCGCAAGAAAAAAACTTAAAAATGCATCGAAGATTGGTCCGACTCTCTAGGAGATAGTATTGTAGCGCGCGGAGTATATTTATTCACTTTCAACCTCGTTCTCCAATCCCATTTCCGCCACTTCATCCCATCTCTGACCTCCATCTGGATATGCCCATATATCCTCGCTGTGATCACCGGCAACCAAACCATCTCTGTCTGCAGTCCGTGCCGCGTCGAAAGTTATAGGACCATGCTCCGAAAATTCAGCCGGATGGACACTGATGCCGAGTGCATCTTCGACAACGATGTTAAAGGCTACATCCGAGTCGTCCTCTGTGTCGAAATTTCCGCGCTCTTCCTTCAGCAAATCAGCCTTGGCATTGGATTTCTCCAAAGTGGTGATGACTTCGGCAAGACGAGCAGCCCCGCAACGGTTTGCGATTTCGGTTGCCAATGTTGTATCCTCCCGGAGAAAGTCAAGCAATGTCTTCTCGGAAGCTTTTCCATACAAGCAGTCTGCTGAAAGATTCCATTCCGTGCCTGGCACTTCACATTTGCGCCATGCCTTTACGACACGCGGTCAATCTATGCCGAAACCATCAATTGAGGCTCACCTGTTTAACGATCTCACGGCCTTCTGGGGTCTGGAAATAGTCGTACATCTTGACAAGACCTCTGACAGTAGCATCACGGAGCGGAGGAAGGCCCGAGGGAAATTTGACATCCTTCGGAGCCACTCCTTTTTTGCATTGTGTACGGAATATATCAACAAGAAAGTCGAGAGAGTCTTGTTTCAAAATATGTTTGGCAACGCGTTGGAGACCGACGTCTGCTGGCTGAAAAAGAGGTGTGCATCCCCCAGGAACAAAGATTAGAATGATATACGGGTATTCCGTGAAAACCAGGGTACGGAATTCTTCGCCAATGTGAACTGCATAAATGTCGAGGTAGACAATCATGAGTTGATCGTCGTCAAGGTCGTCTCGAGACGCTATGACCTTGGCTCGCCAAGGAGCGACAACATCTTTAACCCAATCTCGCATGGTTGTGAGCGTGGAGAAGTGACTTCCTTTCTTTTTGCTGTTAGCTGAAGAAAATATAAAGCCACGGTCGCGTGCATCCTGAATTCTCTCGGCCTTGTGTGAGGGCAAGGAACCATCTGTTTTGCCAGCCCAGATCGCCTGAATTGGAAGGAAATCATCGGCGGCGGTCGAAGCCAACATGATGGTGTATGCCCGTTTCTCATCTTTAGCTATAACGTCGACCTGTTTTGCCCCTCGGTCATGGAAAGTCTGGGCACTGGAAGGAAGGAGATAATTCCCCGTCTGATCAGCATTGATGATCAACTGGTGGATTGCTCAGCGATGGAACACGAGAAAAAAGACACGAACCTCCGGGGGAATTCTACCCGTGAAGATCACATAGCGAAGGCGGAAGAATGTCCTTTTTAAGAGTGCTGGGGCGTCTTCCGGGATGTGACGTGCAGTTCGAGTTGCTTTGCGAGGAGTCCACTCCATAACACTGGCCAAGAACGTGCGAACATAATATTCAGATACTTTGAATTTTGTCAGAAGCTGCGGCTGCTGTTGCGTGATTTCCGAGATCAACAAGCTTCTGGCGATTGAGAGATTGACCACAGCCCCAGCCTCTCGCAAGCCTCGCAGAGCCTCTTTGACATTTTTGGTGACATCAGGATAAGGTGCAAGAACTCCGGTCCGACCGGACGCGACAATTGCCTTGCCGGAAACGATCTTCTGCAACGTGTCCGGTGTCCACTCATTCTTCCCTTTTACCCGCCATCTCGAGATGGTTCCTTTCCCAAGGCTTTTGAAGAGTCCAGGAAAATCCCGTTGAAGGTTGTTAACGGCGGCTGTAGGACTCCATCCGGTGCGACGCATGGCCTTCTCAATGTGGCCCCATAAAAATGGATTAAACCAATTCACGGTCGCTGCCTTTTTCTGCACAGCGCCGCCTTTGGTTCCGTTTCGTTTCTCTCGCCAACCCTGTGTTCCAGCGCGGGAAATTCCAGCCACATCAATGCCGCTGCGTTCATGGGCGATCGCCACGAAGCAAGACCGCATTCACATTGTCATCGTCGGATAGGTCGCGCTCCACCCTCTTCTTCTCCCGGTGCTTCCTCTGCCTCGCAGCTGCCAGCTCCCGTTTCCTGTGCTGCCTCTGCTCCTCCTCTGCCGCTTTCTTGTCCGTCAAATGCTCCATGCGCTCGCGGTGGAGCTTGCCCATCTCCCTCTGATGCGCCTCCTTTGCACCAGGTGCCCACGTCTGCCATCCCATTGTTCCCAGTGTCGCTTGCTGATTCTGGATCAGGTTCACACCCGCAGTTGATGGAACAACGACGTCGGATGCGAGTGTCTGCTTGGGGACATTGGGCTGGCAGGATGGTTCATCGGCAATGTCGCTGTCACTGCCGTAGATGGTGATTGGTGCGCCTCGCTTCCTGCTTTTCTTCGGCGCAGGAATGTCCTCTGACTCATGTCCTTCCAGCTGGTCTGATGCGCACTTCAAGTTGCGAGGCGGGATAGAGGCCCCACTGTCTTTTGCACCGTGAATCAGCTTCTCAATCCAGGCCGCATCGAAAGCATCCCGTTCAGACGGACTCATCCGTTTGATGGCCGCCTTTAAGAATGGCACCAACGCTGCGAGTCGCAATCCGTGCTCTACAAACTTGACAGGAGTGTCTTTCCTTTGCCATGTTCCAAAGGACACTCCAAAGCACGGCAGGCTTCTGGGAAAACAGTTTCAGCTTCAGCGACGCGATCCTCATCAAGGTAGAGGCGGTAGAGTGAGGCCGGAGGATCCAATGGAAGTGTTTCCGGAAGATGCACAAGAAGCTGTTTTAGGTAGTTAACATGTTCTATGAGAGCCTGCAGTGGGCCCGTCGAGGCCTTGGGTTTTTTACCACCAGGCATGTAGCAAAGTTTTTGTGGTGTATGATTTGTACCGCCGCTGCTGCCGGCCGTTTCAATATTTTGGTGATGTCACGCATAACACCCGCGCCGTTTCACGCATAACACCCGCGCCGTTTCACGTTTCACGCCCGCCGTTTCAGTCGCACTTCAAAAAGTGTTTCACCCATACAAAGAGGTACAGTAATGATAACATCTTGACCTCCTTTGGAGAGTAGTTATGGCATTTTGAGGGAGTTCATTGTTCGAGTCAAGGCCAGGCCAAGCTTTTTCTGGTGACATTTTTTGTTCTCATTCTTCTGCGGAAACTGCTGCATGTATTCAGCTTGTGGGAGGGATAAAAGTCTGGTGGTGTAATGGTAACATACTTCCTCTTATTTTTTGAAGTGTGTCAGATCTCTGGAGTTCCTTGTCCGATTCAAGGCCACGCCACCCCATATCGTTTTTTGGTCTCGTTCTCCTGCGAAAATTTGTGCATCTATTCAACTTGTGGGAGTCTGGAGGAAAAGGTCTGGTGGTGTAATGGGAACACGTCCACTTTCTTTAGGACTATCCCAATTAAATATTATGTGGACATGTGTAAGATTCTTGTTCGACTCAAGGCCAGGCCATTCTTTCCCATATACATTGTTTCTTTCTTTCCCGTTCCTACCTTTAAATATCAGCCACGGTCCTCATTCCCTTGTGTATTTTTTACACCCAAACAGTGTCTACGCTCAAGGACCTCGGATTTTCAACTTGAGAAGAACACGCACGTGATCCTGCGGCAGCGCCCGCCCTGCTTTTCTCTTCCACCATCGGGATTCGTTTCCTACGGCGGCTAAGCTCTTCATCTCGTATTTCGACTAACCATCGGGGATATGCAACGTCGAATTGCGAACATGCGAACGTCAAGACCACTGCGAAGAGAACAGTCCGGAACTCGCTCTACAAAAAACCTCTCACTACTGTCCAGCAATCTACTACTCTCGAGTCTCTTGCGGTCTCAGATGCCACTCTGATTCGTTGCGACTCTCTCCACGGGGCTTAATTGCACCGTTCCTGTCCATCCATTACCATCGTCGAGCGAAGAACCCGCTACTCGGACTCGGATCGGAAACTCTGGAGTCTTGACTTCGGCTCGGGGATGTCCTCAGCAATCTAGTGACGCGTTCCAAGGCTGCATAATTTCGCGACGCCGGGGAATGCCTCTCTCTCTCAGAATTAAACTGCGTACTCGCGATAAAAATCCGAATCAACATCGGACTAGACGCTCATACGCGTCGCCTTTCATCCGGCTATCGTTGAAAATTTTGACAAAGCCAGCTCAATCAGCTTGAATCGCCACTGGTACTCAATTTATGCGCCGTGATCTTTCGCGACGCCCGGGCTATTTTATCTCTATCTTTTAATCCGCCCTCGCAGGCCGCAAGCATGCCGAGTCGACGCAGTTGCTCTTCAAAATTGTGGGTCCTCATGGATCGTTTGAGGCCCCCCACGCGTGGTGTTCTCTGGACAGTTCAATCTGTGTCCTTTGACTCAGACTCGAGTCCCGAGTCACTGGCAGCATTTCAGGGAGGCCTAGTAATACCACAACTCCAAGTCAGTTGAAGATGCGAGCGCTTGAATCGACGCGCCGAAATTAATCGCCACTGGGAGCCCTCTCGAGTATAGCTCCCTGAGATCCGCGCAATGACTATGCATGTAAAGAACGCCCCCCTCGTGAATTACCCACCTCCACTTGGCCCTGGGATTCCGCATTTGGCATCTCGTATGCTCCGCTTCTTCTTCGCTATCTGTACGGAAAGGCTGCGAGCTTTTTGGGTATCTCTTGGGAGCTCTGGATGTCCCACCCGTTTCCACTCTCTGTGCTTCAAAATTGCTCCCATAAAGACTGTTAGGCTCCTCCGCTCAGCGCTACAGCTTACAGATGAGCTGGTCTCATCCCAATCCCCCTCGCTGCGTAAGTTCTGTCCCGCTCCACCCGTCTCTTGTCTCTATTGATAACTCGGAAGTGCGACGAACACGCGTTGGGGCTGTCGGGCTGTCCAGTCCCCATACCTCCTCAAGTTTGGGTGGGCAAGGTCCCGTCGCTCTCCCTGCGAACTACGATCGACAAGTAAGATTGTTATAATAGCCGACGAGACTTGAGTCAGGACTTGTATTCGGGCCAAGGTCAAGGCTCCGAGTCCGCAGCTGCGCCGTTTACTCATTCTTCGGTGGAATTATCCCTCAGCCGGTCTCCGCTTTCTCACACCACACTACGGTAGCGCTCATACAGCGTCTCAAGCTCAACCTTGAACCGTGATCATAATATTCAGAACGGCCCGTACCACGAAGATCCTCCTTGAATCGCATTGAATAAATTCTGATTAACACCGAAATTTGGCTAGTTCAAGTAAAGGAAGGACTCCTGGGTGGACATTATCACGAGAATTTGGGCTCGGGAGCCAATTTCCCCGTGAATTGGCGTTGAGTTCGACTCTCTCGCGACGCGACAGCTTCCATCACTTACGTGTTTCCATCCCTCACGTGTTCGTGTGTCGGCCGCGCACCGCCTCATCGCCTCATGTCTTCTCCCTTCACATCTAAGCTCGGGACGAACTACTGTCCCAGCGACGAGGAAAACATTGAAATCCAAAGCCTCCTGGTTGAACCCACCCGTCGACTCCAGTGTCTTGACGATGAAATCGCCGATCTCCAAAAGGCCGTCGAGAAACTGCGAGATGAGCGCGACAAGCTTGGGGCCTACGTCGACGCCCACATGGCTCTCATTTCGCCGGTTCGGCGGCTCCCCCTCGACATCATCCAAGAGATCTTCATAGCCTGTCTTCCAGCACACCGTAACTGCGTTATGAGTGCCGTGGAGGCGCCCGTCCTTCTAGGGCGCATTTGCAGCTCCTGGCGAACCATATCCCTCTCGACACCCCATCTTTGGTCCAGACTTCACGTCGTGGAGCCCAACCCACCATATTTCGCTGTCCTTACACTAATCGACAAGAAGGTGGCTCAGCGGCTTGAGATCACCAAGATGTGGCTAGGTCGATCCGGCCAGTGCCCGCTCTCGATATCGGTGAAAGCCATAGCGAGTAAAACTGGTTTCGCCGCCCAAATTATTCAGGCCCTGCTCCCATTCAAATCACGTTGGGAGCACATCGCGTTCACGGCCGAGTCTTCGGTTTTCGGGGCGTTATCGCATCTCACCGAGGTGGACGTGCCTATGCTCAAGTCAATCCACATGACTGAGATCGATGACCATACCTCCCTCCGATGGGACTCGCTGCAGTTCCTTCGCAGCTCCAACATTCTTTCTGCCTTCATCTCGGGCGGCAATTTCACTCCCTTGGAGTTACCGCTTCGGTGGAATGGTCTAACAGACCTTTCGATCGAAATACTGTGGTATCGTGACGGTATACCTTTGACAAGGGATATGACCCTCCAGGTGTTCTCCCGGTGCCCTCAGCTCCGAACCTGCCGGCTTCAAATTGATAGTGAACTCGAGAACCACAGCAGCTTGGCGGAGCTTATCCTCGAGCTCCCTTTCCTTCATACACTGGCGGTTGAGTGTTTTGGAAAGCCTTCAACTACCCTTCTTCCTCTGTTCAACCGGCTCTCGCTCCCACAATTGCGGTCTCTCACACTTCGCGGCACAGGCCGTGATGATCCCACCCTCTACGGCCCCACCCTCTACGGCCCGTTTTTCGCCGCTGCCCCACGGATCGAGAGCCTTGAACTCACCACCGAATTGTTCTCCGAGACATCCCTTACAGATTTCCTTCGCGGGATACCCCATACTATTCGGGAAATCAAGATCAACGCGGTCTCTGCATACAACGAAGGCCCCTCCAACATTCTTGCTGATGAAATTATTGAACTCCTCATACCATCTTCTGAATCCCCCACCCCCACCCACTGCTGCCCGGGACTCCAGGTGTTGGAAATAAACACAGCCTGTTATTTTTCCGACGACACGCTCTTGCGTTTCATTGAATCTCGCACATTGAAGTGTTTGATCGTTCACTTTGCGCGGGAAATGGAGCGCGACATCCGTCCACTCGTGCAGAGTGGGCTTGATCTCGAGCTCACATACCTTCCTCCGTCTGGGATCTTGTCTCCTTGGTACGGCCTGGCCGATGCGCCGAGCTGATTTGGATGCTTGCGTGTTGCACCCAATGATAGGAAATATTCTGCCAATTGAATTTCTACTTCTCTATAAACCCATGCTTCTTTAGTTTGATACGCTTGCCAATCTATTTCTGTGTACGTAAAGTTTTGTGGCATTTTAATTTATGGGAATCTTCCAAAGGCATAGGAATGTCATTGCCGTGTCGCGATTCTTGTGGTTACAGGACCTCTGGGAAACAAATATATTGACTTAGCAGGCCTGAGAACACATACATGTGAGCGAAGCCGGGAGATACGAGCGTCGAAACAAGCAAGAACTCTGAACACCGTATTTGCCAATCTCGCGAGCGCATCTAATATGTGTCCAGTGCATATGACCCTGTTCCGCGAGACAGGCGGACCTCATTTCTGCCTTGAGCAAGATATGCCAAGGAGCCCCGTGTTCCACTTGCTGCATTGTTATTGACTCCATTTCCCTTGGAGAACTGTGTGATCGGAGTAAAGAGTCGAGCGAGACCATTACTGATTCAGATACCTCAACGCCGTATCCGAGGTATGTACCATACTATGCATCTCACGAGTCTCGTTTGCTAATTCACTCTTCTCTTTGTAGTCCCGCGCCTTGAATGTATCAAGTCCGAAGAAGGCGCCGTGGCGTACAAGAAACTCGTTTTGAGTTGGTGTGAATTTATTCTCAGCAGTTTGGTGAGTGAGCCTGATTCAAGCGCGAACCTGCTTAAATGCATAGTTCGTGACCAACTGTGTGATGGCCACAGTTGGGTAAACCGTATACTCTGTACAGGGAGGGATGAGCTGTTGGATATATACAGCCCGTGTGGTGATTTCAGCTGTTTGTTTTATGCAGTTGGCCCCTCATTCAACTGCAAAATCCAGACAGTTGGCCTTCGGCTGTGGGATTTGTGCACCTCAGGAGTGCTCAAACATGGCAGTCCCGACCTATCTGTCCGAACTGCACATTTGATGCCCAGGTGTTTCAATCGGACAGTTTGGGGTGTGGGTGTTCAACATTCGGGACTGTAGGGCAGACATCAGACAGCCCACGGGAAGGAAATCGAGACTCCTCTCGCTATGGCGGGTGAAACATAATATTCATTCTGTAACCCCGCAGGCACTCTGCCGCAGAATAAAGGAGGTATAACGATCCAATGGGATTTACCTTATTTTTAGAGGAATAGTGGGGGCCGGTACTTCATCTGGTGATTTTATATGAGCCTTAAATTTGTGCTAAATTCCCCTTAAATTTCAACATAGTCACCCCTCAGTTGCCACATAGTTGGTCCAGATTTGAGCACCGAAGCGGCGAAGCAATTGTTCAAATATCGCAGTCCACGCGAACGTGGACATCACTTCTGTGTATCCAATGTTCATCCGACTCGGTGTCTCTCTTTTCGACCGAAGAATTGCATGTCACGCGCGTCCGGTCTCTCGGCTTCCTTGTTCACTCTCCTGCCTTTCTGTCGCCTCTCGCTTGGAGTTTTGGTCTATGCTCGAGCCCATTTGCGAATAAAACTAACCTACGAATGGTCACGGAAGAGATTATTCCCTTCGAGGTGGCACCGATGTGTGTCGGTGGCAGTCGGTGGATATCTACCTCCGGTCCACTACAGCCCAAGGCTCCAACCGCTTCGTTTTCGTTTGCGGTTTGGCCTAAACTAAACGGAAACGGAAAGGAAACGGTTTCAAACCGTTTAAACAGTTTGTAAACAGTATTTCTTGGTGAGGATATAACGGCCTTCTTGGATCACAAATATAGCTGTAGTCAACTCCCGAGCATCTAGTCTCTCCTTCCTTGTCTGGATCATTTTCCTGTCGAGGTTCGAATGGGGCAGAATCTATGCCAATGACGTCGCCGAGATGGCCGAACACACTCGGAAATTGCCGACCTTGGGCGAATTCCGACCCAACCCAGCGTAACATGCTGAGGGGAAGGTTTGTTGACCCTGTGGAGACTTTAACTCATGCTTAGCACCTAATCAAATGCCCAGAAATATACTACAAGTCTTGGCTAGGTCAGTGTTCACTCAAACCCGTTTAACCGTTTGAAAACTGTTTGTAAATTGTTTTCAAAGGTCTATAAACAAAACGGAAATAAAAACGGTTATTTCCGTTTGCAAAGAACGTTTGCAAACGGAAACAGTTGGAGCCTTACTAGTAGGCTAGTTACAGCCTACCGTGACAGCATATATTTTTGATCTATTTATGCCTGTCTGATGCTGTTCTTCGAGGCGGTGCCTGCCACATGCCCCACACCTTGTTCTCGCCCTTCATGGCAGAAGCCCTGACCACCGTAGGCACCGTCGCCAGCATAATCCAGCTCGTCGACACTGCGCTCAAAGCCCGCGAATACATCCAAGACTTCCGACATGCGCCTCAGGAGCAGCAGGAAATCCCCTCCGAAATGGACGACCCACGGCCACTTCTCGGGGAGCTCGAGACTTGAAGCTGTTCTAGCCATTCACTACATTCCACACTCAGTCATACATGCCGCGGTTCCTAGAGCATTTGGATGTACGGAGCTGCCGATATATTGTTCTCCTACCCTGGTTCTCTCAATGAAACCTGTGTGCGTTTTGGTGTTTTTACGGGGTGGCATGATGACGGACAGCAACAATTACCGTTCCATCCTGCCCGCTCTATTTCTTTGGCTGGATATTCTCAAACTTGCTGAAATACCTTCTGACTCTCTGTGTCTCCCCTCGCCAAGCCTTCTCTTCTGCGCTGGTTTACAGTTCAAAAGGCGGTGTTCAGGGACCCGGCGCTTCCCTCTGCCGTTTTCCTTGAGCAAACGCAGGCCTCCCTATCGCTTACTGCGATCAGTCTCCGGTACCGTGCATGATACACCTCAACAAGTCTGTTTTTTTCAATGCTCTTGGATGCCGGAGCGAAGTGGAGGTCTTGTTCAAGTTGCCCGGTTTCGGCAGAAAACCTGCCTCCGCACACTGATCAATTACATCCAGCTCCACAAGCGCCAGCACCGGCAAGCTCGAATTAAAGTTAACTCACCTCTTACACTACAGGTCAACCGTCTCAAGACACGGTTTCGATCGTCATTCATCGGGTATCTCGGCCCAAGTTCAACTTGGCTCGTTGAAATTCAATTCCTACGGGCCAGCTAAAACCAAGGTTTAGATACCGGGGCCCACAAAAACAAGTCACCATCTTGGAGAGCTTTACTGTCCTCCGGTTTTGATGTGCCACGCCAGCATCCCGCCTTACATGCTTCGACTCGCTGATCAGTCACTCAACTCCCGCCGTCGGAAAGGCACGGCTCCTTTGCCATCTTTTTTTCCTTTGCTTATCATCTCCCGCTCCCTAGTAGTCCTTTTGCACTTTTATTTTATTGTTTCTCACTGCGGGACGATCAGCGCCAAGACATTTCTGATGCTGTTAATCACGATCACGTGGACAGCTCTGGAAGCTCACCGTTTTGAGTGTGCGGCTCGAGTAATACTATGCCCGCGCTTCTGTTAATCGACTGGGCTCTGAATAACTTGCCTGCCTGATTATAAATGCTGATACGGGCTTAATACTGAGTCAACGGGGCGCGGCAAAAATTAGGTATCGTGCTCAAGTTGCCTAAGGCTATCACGCGGCGGTACGAGATATTTGAGTCATTGAAGAACGGTCCTCACTCTACGCAGAAAATTTCTGAGAATCCGTCCCACCGACCTCAGCAGTTGATATCCAAACACCATACATGACAGTCAGCCACGCCCTCCATTCCGGCTTGTCCCCTGGCCCTTTCGTGGAGGCTTCGCCTGCCGATTTCCTATGTCCTGATATTACGGATCCATCCTTCTCACACGGTATCAGGTTAACACAATTTTCATTGGATTTTGCGCTTTACAAAAAAAGCCAGAATCTTTCCTCTGCAGAACGAGTTCCACACTGCGTCCAAAGGCCAGCATTGCCCTAACTTAGTTGCCACATGACCCTCTACACGGGCCCGTGTTGGGGTCGCCGAAGAACCGGAATGCCGCCCCACTGACTTGGCCCCAGCCACCCTACACGCATCTTGAATATAGGCGGGTGAGAAATACACGGAGCACCTACCAACGAGCACGTCGCGTTCACGCTCTTAAGAGCGTTCTCGCAGTTAGTCACGCTGATGCTGTTGCTGACAGTGTGTGTGTTCAACGCGGTGAAGTCACCTGTTGTCCACCGTCAGCGTGTTCGGCTGTCAATGAGTGGAATAAAATATAGCAACGCACACTTCAAGGTCGGCGTCGACGCGGTGAAGCAGCGCTGGGCGCTGTCGCCTGGCGCAATCTGTGTGCGGGGTCCGAAACATCCGTCAGTACTGAGACTTGGGTGCGGAAGAGACGGGGCTCACCACTTCACTTGCAATGGACGTGCAGAACGTCGTGATGAAGTCCGCGCAGGAGCCCATTGTGCCGCCAGGGTTGCAAACAGTGTTCAGCTGCCCGAGAGAAGGCGTGGTGAGGAGCGCAAGCGCCGTGAGAGTCAATGCAAAGGACTGGCACAACGAGTTCGTGAGCGCGCAAAATCGGTGGGAGAGACAGGGGGTGTTCACCTTGTAAACCATGGTGTTCCTTGGTAGGTAAGGCCTGAGCTTCCCTCCACACTTTTATATCAATGAGGAGGAGGATCCCAGTTGGGGACTAGTTCCGTTGGCGCGATGCGCGCCATTCTCCACTTCATTCTCTGTGTCAGAAGCCCCAATGATACCCAGGCATCACCCTGTTACGGGCAGTTTTGACGGGATAATAGCATTCCCCACTTCATTTAAGTTGTCCGCTTAACCTTGGACTCGACGTGGACCCCAGAAGAGTTACGCAGTGCCGAACTTGTGACAAAGATTCAAGATGTTCCTTTTTGGAGACTTGATATCAAGTGGAGCCTACTATTCAGTATTATGGCAAATATCTCGTCTTTTTGACACGAGAATGAAGGGAAGAATGGCGCGCAGTGCATCGTCGGAACTATTTCTCCCCGGTGAATCCACCCCTTGTCCCTACAAAAGCGCGGAGTGGACGCAAAGTTCAACAAGGCCCCACTCTAGCTTTCTGTCGCTCTTACCTACCAAGTCGTACCATGATATACAAGGTGAGCGTTTCTTCTTCGCAGTTTCTGTGAACTCAACCGTTGCTGCAAGTCCGTGACGCTTACTGCGCTCGCACTCCTGATCACGCCTGCCCTCGGACAGATAAGCACTACGTGCTTCGCTAACCCAGGCAACGCAACCGAGGGCTCCTGCGAGAACTTCATCACGACGTTCTGCACCTCTATCTCAAACCAAGTGGTGAGCCTTGTCCTCCAGTCGCAGGCAAATGGCAACATTAACGGATGTATGGGCAGATAGCGCCAGGAGACACCGCCGCGCGCTGCTTTATGACGCCGACGGCGAACTTGAAGTGTGCGTATCTAGACTCAGATATTATCCCGTGGGGTGAAACCGGGTATGCTGACTGCCGACCCCAGGCGACCTTACTGCGATTAGTTTGGCCACGACTAGCAGCAGCATCAGCGTGGCAGTCTGCGAAGCGGTGCTCACGAGCGTGAACACGCAGTGCCCGTTGTTGGTACGTGCCCGCGCCGTTGCGGAGGGTCTGGTGTTTTACCCGCCATGCTGACGACGTGCCCCCAGGGTGGATTCGGCCATGCCACCGGCGGAGATTTCCGTTTCTTTGGCGACCCCAACACGGGCGTGTGTGGACCTGTGTGTGGCAACTAAGATAGGGAGATGCTTTCTGCGGGAATAGCGCAGAAAGCCTCGTCTTCATCAGAGATGTGCAGAGACGCAGTCTGTTGAATTGGCATTTAGAAAATTGTGAAATGCAATAACAGCTGTGTTAGCTTGATTCCGGATTACAATAAAGGACGCTCGGAAGCAAAATCTGGTGCCCACGCCGCATACCTAACCCGGTTGTAAAAATTCTCCTCAACGTGCCAGGACCGTGACCGAGCCAATCATTTGCGTCCAGCAGAGACGTGCGAAGGAAGACGACAGAAATCTCAGCAGCAATGTTCTGTGCCAAAAAGAGAACGAAAAGGAGACTTTTTCGTGTAAAATGGGGTCTCAACTTCATTTTTTGCCTCCTTTTCGTGCTCCTTTTTGTGCTTCCTTCTTGTCTTCCTCTTTGGAAAATGAAAATGAAAAGGAGACCGAAAATGATACGAAAATGGGAACTTGAACGACAGTAAGTACCGTATTTTGGGAGCGCGGATACGCATCTTGACGCGTTAAAACACGTCTAAGCACATACCATTGCCCATGGGCGCCGAACGTCGGGCATAAACGGCGAGGGAGAGGTCTCAGGGGTCCTTCATGCATGCCGGCGTAGACATCAGTAATGGTGCCGGCTTATCACACGAATGAATGTTCAAATAAAAGCAAGTCAAGAGCTCGACAGATCTCGACAGATGTGGTTCGCAGGTCTTTGTAAACTCAAAGTAACTTTTACAAGTGTCTGAGCGAGAACGCTCGAGATCTCGAGAGGCAAAATTTATTCGCATCTCGCAAAAACTCTTGGCTTCTTGTCGAGATCTCTGGAGATCTCTCGAGAACAATCAAAAATCCTCGAGAACAATCAAAAATCCTCGAGATCTCGACAAATCTCGACTGTTCTCTAGAGATCTTCAGAGATCTCAATGAATTCCACTCGCTTAGCCCCAAAAGCCCACCTTTTGTCCAATAAGGGCCCTCAAAAGTCTCAATAATTCGTCAACATCGGTCATACATCGAAACCCCGACCAAGGCCAAGAGAGCAGCAGCCGGCCGCACGTGCCGTGCGTTGCCGCACCTCTGGAACGTGAAAGAGGTCGTCAGAAGTCTGCAGGGACAGAATTGTGGATGTTTGTCTTGCGGCCAAATGGTGTATTGAGGGTAACCTGTGAATTGAAGTTGATGGGAGACATCTGTTGTCAAGCCGCATTGCCGGCACCCTGTTTGAAATACTCGAGACAGACACGAGAAAATAGAGAATCAACACACCTCTAAATCTCGACGAAGCCGGGATCTCTAAAGATATCGAGAGATATCCCGAGATCTTGAACAAGGCAACAAATTGACGCAGATAACTCGAGATCTCGACAAAAAAAACATTGAGATCTGTAGAGATCTCGAAGAAATATGCAAATCTACGAGGATCACTAAGGATCTCAACGAATTCTGCCCTATCTGGGAAATTCATTGACTTTTGTCCAGTAAGGGCCTTCATAGACATTGGTGCACACGGCCGGACAAAATACGGGAGTGTATTTCTGGTAGCAATAAACAAGGGCCATGAGAATGTTGTGCGGGTGCTCATTGAGCACGGCGCTAAGGGCCTTCATAGATGTTGGTGCACACAGCCGGACAAAATACGGGAGTGTATTTCTGGTAGCAATAAACAAGGGCCATGGGAACGTTGTGCGGGTGCTCATTGAGCACGTGCTGCTGCCCGCAGTGCACTCCCATATCCCCCCCCCCCCTGTGCATTCACGTCGGTGCCATGCTCAATCAACAGCCGGACAATGTTCTCATGCCCCTGGTATGCTGCTGCCTGCAATGCACTCCCGTATTCCCCCCCCTGTGCATTCACGTCAGTGCCGTGCTCGATGAGCAACCAAACAATACTCTCGTGCCCCTGGTACGCTGCTGCCTGCAATGCGCTCCCATATTCCCCCCCATGTGTATTCACGTCGGCGCCGTGCTCAATGAATAACCATATGATCTTCTCATGGTCCTTTATGATGCTGCCTGCAATGCACTCCCATAATGCCCACTCTGCACATTCACGTTGGTGCCGTGCTCGATGAGCAGCCGTACAATGTTCTCGTGGCCCATGACTGATGCTGCCTGCAATGCACTCCCATATTTTGTCCAGTTGTGTGCATCTACGTCGGTGCCGTGCTCGATGAGCAGCCGCACAATGTTCTCGTGGCCCTTGTCTACTGCTGCTTGCAATGCACTTCCATAAAATCCATCCTGCATATTGACATCAGCGCTAGCAGGGGCATGAGAACATTGTACGACTGCTGATCACGCACGCCGCTGATGTGAATGTACACAGCGGAAAATATGGAAGTGCATTGCAGGCAGCGTCGATTTGGGATCACAAGAACATTGCTCGACTGCTCATTGAGCACGGCGCCGATGTGAATGCACAGTGTGGGCGATATGGCAGCAGGCAGCGTCTTACGAGAATCACGTGAACATTGTACGGGCGCACGGTGCCAATGATGACACCGAAATCTAGTCTAGTTTTTACTGCGGGGGTTGGATCACAGTGCTCCGTTATTGTGTAATCACAGAGTTTAAATTCACGCCGCGAAATGCACATTGCGTGGGACACGGTATTTCATGGAATTTCTACATGGAGTGGGTTGCTTGATCTGTGTACGAAGGTCTGTCTCTTCAGAATCTCGAAAAATGTCTCCGAATAGATGCACATTTATTTCCGCCCCCAACTTCTGTCCACCCCGCAAAAATAGCCTATTTCGGAGGCTCCGCCAGGACCTCTGATTATCCCTTTGAAGAATAGGTCCGGCGGCGGACGAAAATTTGGGATTTTGGGCCCCAAACCTAGGTTCAGGGCGGACAAAATCGGGGCTCGCCGAGCAAAATGCTTGGTCCGTTGGCGGACAGAATACCTGCCCTTGGGTGGCTATATCCCGATCCATTTGTCTATAGATCAGATTCTTATGACCGAGTGGACTAACGCTCTTGCTCAGAATTCGTACTGCCGTGGTCACTTGTTCGAATCCCACCTTCTTCCTTTTTTTTGGACCGCCGTTGTCAGCTTCATGCTTGCCAAACTCACCAAGTTTTTATCTTAAGGTACCGCTGGGAGCAGCTGGAGTCACCTCCGACGACGATACCGACGAGGAAATGTAATAAATACCGTATATTGCTTCAAACTATTTTAGACAATGGCAAATGGACGCGAGAATCAGCGCAAGGCAACATACGGGCTCTCGGAGGCCAAATCCAGCGTCCCGGGGGGGGAAAATCGATTTTTTGGGTAGGCTAGGTCCGGGGCGGACAAAATTTGGCCAATCTGGGCCAAAATCCTGGCGGACAAGAATCGGCCGATTGGCCGGATTCGGGACCTAGCCTCCAAACGGAATTTCAGAGGTCCTGCTCCGCCCTGAAAACAGAGAACCCCATAAGGTCAGTTTATTTTGGGCGCCACGGCATGTTCTGCCCCATATAAATTTGATGCCCGCCCCTGTTATACAGTCGATACCCGCCCCATATATACTCAATTCCGCGCAGTTTGGTGAATGAGTCTGATTCAATTCAATTCCTATCGGATTGGACGATTCGTGCTGCCCTCCCTTCCCTTCCCGCGTCGGAAGTTCAAGTTACGACCATCTAAATACGTACTTTCTAGATCTCCTTTGGACGATCCGTGCTGCCCTCCCTTCCCTTCCCGCGTCGGAAGTTCAAGTTACGACCATCTAAATACGTACGTATCCAAATGTGCGCGCACTACCTCGCGCGAGCGGCGATTCTCCGCCCTCTCGATCTCCAGTTTTTACCTACGCACCCACCTCAAGTGCAAGCCCAATTTAACTCAAGTCTCCCGGGCCGGCCCCGAATAAGGTAATTAAAGCTAACGCTAAGCTCTCCACCTCCACCGTCCCCTCCATTCCATTCTCCATTCCAACGCCCCGCCACGTTCTCTGCAATACGCCATATCCCTCCTGCAAGTCGAAGCCGAACCTCCCACCGAACGGCGAACGCGCGCGCCTACCCATTCCATTTAATCTCCTCAGCTAACCTCCAGCGTCGTGCCCGTCTCCAGAATAGTTCAAGCCCACGAATATACATACGCCCATGTCGGAAAAATATAAATAGCCTTATAAGCCGGCGGCCTTATAACGGCATGATTAGGCGCTTAAAAGGCAGCCCGGCATCTTATCCGGCACTTATCGGCAACCATCTGAGATTATTTGGCATGACAATTTGAAAGTGGCTCTTCCGCCTGCCTCGCGTCGCAGCGACGCCTCCCTGTGCCTCGGGCGGCCTTTCCACGCAACACACGACTACTAATTACCTCTACTTACCTTCTCCCTTGCGCTGGCGATTCACATCGCACGTGCGCGGAGTGTGTCGGCTGTGCAGTCAGGCACCACAGACATACGGTGAGTGGCCGCTTCTGTCCAACTACTCCTCTGCTCTAGTCCGGCCGTTCATGAGTATTTGTCCCCCAGATCCACCGGGCCGACCATTGGACCATTCCTGCCAACGTGGTCCTCGACAGGTGTGATGGAGGCAGCAGCTGGGCTGTTTCTGATACCGCGCTGCTGGCCGTAGACGGCGACCCCGCGGCGGGCCCGTTGCACGTCATTCTTCGAGATCTCGCTGGGGCCTGACACTGTACTGGTTCTCACGCTCTACATCAAGGCGTCAGATTTCTTCGGGGGTCCGCCGTTGTCCAGCAGCCTTGACATCACGACCTCCCCGCGCCTGAACAACACCGCGCGCATCGTCGTCAGTTCCATCTACGGCAAGTTTAACATCAAGGTGTGTCTGATGCGGGGCGACGACGGCGAGACGGGCATCGGGATATTTGTAGGTGCCCTATTTGACCGATGCCTGTTTCCTAATGCTCAATGTGCAGATGGAGCGGGGCTTCTTGGGAGCCAAGAAGTCCATAAAAATCCGGCTGACCCTTCCGCAGGGGACGACACCTCTACGGGTGAAGGGCCTCGTTGCTGACCTCCCGCAATTTTCCGTCAATGTGGCGGACCTGAAGGACGCGGTCGAGTTCGAGTCAGTTGGACTGCGCACATCTAACGCCGCCGTGCATGTGAAGGTTCGCACCCTTGCCTCGCATACTATCGCAGCCTTCCTCTTCCGGTACTGATGCCGATACCCCAGTCCCTCTCTGCTCGCGACGCCGAGCTGTGCACCTCCAACAGCGCCATCAGCGCAGACGTGCGTCCCCTCCCAACTCCCAATTTTTCAAATCTCCATTGACGCCCACCCATCGATAGTCGCACATTGGCTCCAGCCTCGCCCTCGCGACCTCCAACGACGGTATCTCCGGCACGTTCAACACGTCGGACTCGCTCGCCCTCTTCACCTCCGATTGAGCCATCCGCATTGCCGTCGGCCTCTCGAGCCTCAACAGCGCGCGCGCGACGACGCTGCACATGCGCACCAGCAACGAGTGAGCCCTGCCTTCCCTCCATTTACAATCCTTCCCAAAGCCCGCATGTTCACCACGCGTAACAGCTCCCTCGACGCAAAAATCAGCCTCTCGGTGGAGGGACAGGGCGGCCGCTTTGGCATCGTGGGCACGTCGTCCAACGGTGCGCTCGGCATCGCGGTCACGCATGTGCACACGGGCGTGTGCACACGGACGCGTGCACACGGACGCGTGCACGCGGCGCTTGCGCTCGATCTCGCAGCGCGCACGTCAAACGCACGCGCGGAGGTGGTGCTGTTGCGTGCATACGAGGGCACGTTCGCGCTCACGACGTCCGGGTACTCCGCATCCGTGCGGCGCGGGGACGAAGGCGAGGACACGTGGTGGATCGAGTATGCGCAGGGGCGGGGCGCACGGTCAGTATATTATCTACGAGGATGAGAATGGGGGTAAGGAGCGCCGGAGGGGGGTGACGACGTCGAATGCGCCGGTTGTGTTGGTTGCGTAAGGTTCGTTCGTGTTGCATGTACTGTAAAAATAGTTTCCCGAAAGTCAGCTGAGAGTTGTAGTTCGGATCTCATTGAATTGTCAAAGTAGCAGAGGGAGTGGGAGCAATTTCCGGATTTGCACGGAAGCCACAAGCGGCCGATTTCGTGCAAGTTCGGTGTTGTAGAGATTTCTTGCTTGATTGGCGGGGCACTAGTCAGACCATCTTTTATGCCGTTCCATCCCCCTGTGATGTTTGGGTCAGAGTCAGCGATAAAGTAGTTGAATGAAATCACCCAAAAGATCTGGTTGGCGCTAGCCTTCCCTCGTATTGAGCCCACAAAACTGTATATAAAGGACTCAGTAGTATAGTGGTTATGTTACTTTAGATTAGATTTTGTAGTTATGCCAAGGTCGCCGGTTCGACTCCCATTAGAATTTCATTAGATTCATTAGAATAGATTAGATTCAAACCAAAGTGGTCAATAAGTAAGTAAGTAACATAGGGTCAATAGAAAAGCTAGAGTAGTCAGGAGTTATTAGAATTTTTCATTTAATAAACCCCCCAGCTTATAAGGCATTGGGTGACTTCCCATAAGCTTAGAAAAAGGCATCCGATTATCTGGATTTATTTCGCCGGGATGCCGAGGCAGCTGTCAGGACCCCATCGGACTGAGATGTCAGTTTGATGCGACCTTGGGCCTCTCCAGACTTGATTATTATTTGAATCTGGAGAGGGGTACCCCCCCCCTCTCCAGATTATTCAATATCGTTTTTATTACTATCTTTTTCTTGAATGACCCCCCCCCTCTCCAGATTTATTCTTACTTGAATAAACGGATTCGGACTCCTTCCGCCAGCCATTTCGCCTGATTCAATCAGTTGCATGTCACGTAAGTCACAGTCCGCGACAACCTATGTCACTGTGCACCCATTCACCTCGCCGTCTTCTCCGTTCTCTGCTGCGACCACGAGATCATCAACCCCACGCGCGCGATCGAGCCCGGGCCTGCTCTCAACGCGCATCGCGGCCTCAAAGGATGAGGCATGGGCGAGCATGGAGGCGATCACAGCGAGGGGCTTCTGCGTCTACGCGGACGGCTCCGGGTACGAGGGTGGGGTAGGGGCGGCTGCGGTGACGGAGAGAGGAGGAGTCTTAGGAGAGCACTGGCCATTGCATCTCGGAGAAAGCGGTGAGCACACTGCACCGGCGCGGCTCTCGCGCTCGACATCATTCAGTCCACCCCGCGCTCGATGAGCGCGGACATTTTCATGGATTGCCAGCCGGCAATCAGGGCCAGTACTTGCTCGCAGCATTCCACTCCACCCTGCGGCTTCACTGCGCCTGCCCCTCCCTCCACCTGCGGATCCACTGGGTTCCCGCCCATGCAGGCAACCTCCTTCGCGCGTGCGTCGACGGCCTTGCTGCCCAGGGTTCATCCACCCCCCTCATGTCCCGCGTCCGAGCCCTCGACGCGCCGCTCTCCGTCAGCAAGGCGGCTACTCTCGCCACCAGCGCTGCGACGTTCCGTCAGCGCTGGATCACGGAGTGGTCTACCTCCCCCCGTTTCCAGCGCCTCTCCACCTTCGACAATGCCAAGCCCGGCAACGTGGTCCAGCGCCTGTACTCGGGCCTGTCGCATCCCCAATGCAGCGTGATGACGCAGCTGCGCACCGGGCACATTGGCCTGAACGCGTACTTGTTCTGCTTTCGCCTTGCCCCTCCCCAACTGCACCCACCGCGGAATCTATTCCCCATCTCCTCCTCTCGTGTCGCGCTCACCACCTCCACCGTTTGCGACTCATCCAGCGTCTTGGCACTGCGCGACTCTCGCTGTCGCGCTTGCTCGCCACCAAGTCGCACGCGAAGCCGGTTCTCGACTTCATTCGAGAGACTGGCCGCCCGATACGCCATGTAGCCGAAAATTACCTTACCTTTTAAGTGGAAAGTAACCTTATTCAAATGTATCCCTTACGGTGTGGTAGTAGAGCAGGTCGGCTATTCCGTAGACACCTCGTGATGTAGTTGATCAGCCATCATTCTACCCTTGTCCGTGTCCGTCATGTGCCTCTGAGTGGCCGTCGCCTTTCCCTGCTACATATGGTGATCAGAGCGATTCGACGATTCACACCTACGGACCAGATTCCGCTTTCCGCTGGGAGGATCATTTCTAGCTCTTTTTCGGCCTCACCATCCGTCGACATCTGTTTTGTGCGGCCTGCATCCACCTCACCGAGCTTTTGATCGAGCTAGATCTTACTGGTATCACCATTACTACTTCCCATCCACCTTTGGCAACCTTTTCGACTTTATCGGCCCTGCGCTCGCCGTCCTACCCTCATCGACACCAATCCCACCGTGGTGGCGCGTGGGAGATTTCTCCGCCCCATTTGGACGTGTGGGAGCGTTCTCGTAACAATGCTTTGCGCTTGCGAAACGTGGCGACGCCTGACTGTGGTCAGTCAGGCTGTCCTTGCCTTGGAATACTGGGGGTCTAGGGCAAATTGACCGGCGATTTTTATCGACTACGTGGAGGTTATTGCTGCTACCCTTTCGCCGCTGTCCGAGGTATCCTCCGGCCCCGATCGTACTGTCCGCTTCCAGTTGAATGCGATCATTCACCCGCTTCCGATTTCTCCCGACTTCCGCATGGACCTTTTCCCATTCCTTTCGATATTCGACATCTTTCCGCGATTCTTGGGGCCTCGCTGGAGGACAAGTTATAAAACCTGAGGCTTGGATGGGTTAGGTCTCTGGGATCGCGACGAGGACGTCGCTATTCTGTTGGGTGGGCACTGGGGTGGAACGGTGCTATCACTCTATCATCCACTTCATATCTGACACTGCTGTGCTTCCTTGGACCTCACCGGAGGACAAGTTATAAAACCTGAGGCTTGGATGGGTTAGGTCTTTTGGGATCGCGACGAGGACGTCGCTATTTTGTTGGGTGGCCAGATGTGGTAGTAGAGCAGGTCGGCTATTCCGTAGACACCTCGTGATGTAGTTGATCAGCCATCATTCTACCCTTGTCCGTGTCCGTCATGTGCCTCTGAGTGGCCGTCGCCTTTCCCTGCTACAACGGGAACCCGAAGAGATTATATTTTCCGAATAAACGGACATGCCGACATCGTTTGGCACCCCTCAAATAGGCTCAGATAATCGGACGCCTTTTTCTAAGCTTATGGGAAGTCACCCATTACCAGGTGGACCTTATATCGCGACTCTCATCTTATCGGGCTCGGATAAGGACGGCCGGTCCTTACGGCCTGATAGGACCTGATAAGGCCTTATCAGCTTCGGCCAGTTTTTCCGACACACGCGCGCGATTTCCGCTATCCATCCATCTTCTCCCTTGTCTATTCTCGACCCTCGAGAAGTTTCCCCGTCGCCAAGCAATTCCAAACGGCGCGCCGCTTCTCAACTCTCCATCCACGATCGCACGCACGACTTCGAACTTATCTGCGCGAGTTTCGCTATACCGTCTTCTGTCTTCTCGGTTCACTGGCAGACACTGACGTCTCCGTCGTCTGCCCAAAGTCTAGATCTCTAGATCTCCGAAGCCACCGTCCGAATCCGAATCTGCCCCAAGCCGACGAGCCCAACTTCACGGGGTCTTCATTTTCACTCGCAGTGTAAATTTAACATTTTTTATCTCCACGACTCGGAATCGGGAGCCTGTGCGCCTCGGCGCTCCACCACGTCCCGTTCGTCTTTGCCTTCGTCTCCTTTCTGCCTGCTGTCTATGCCGGATCCCAACCCCCTGCCTGCCAGATCTAGAAGTTCGAGCCTTCTCCACGGCCACATACACACCCTCCTCGAAGTACGCTTGCGTTCTCCGTCCGCACGATTTCTCAAGGTCTCAAGTCCTCCCGAATCTCTCAAGTCGAACCTGTCGGCACTAGACACATCTGAAGTTCAAGTCGCTGGACCCCTACCACTACTATTAAAGGAACGAGTTGACTGTTAAGGAAACCGGTATTTTGACGAAATCAACACGTAAATACCCTTGATGTAACTGTAGTTACAAAATGAACTGCGCTGCAGCTCGGATGATCTCTGTCGAAGAGTTCAATGGAATCCCCGTAAGAGGACCTTGGTTCAACTGGTTTCGGTAGGTATCGAGTATGCAAGACGCCGGTACTCGATTCAAACCAACCTGACAGCAACTATAAATGAACCTGCAAGACGCGAGGGTTCACTGATAGATTGCACAAAAGGCTACAATACGTGGGCCTTTCAGAGGGCGATGAACATGCAAGACGCTGGTGTTCGAAGCGAGAGATTGCTAGACGCGGAACTCTCAAGAGACTTAATTCAGACAGAAATGGGGCGAGATGAGAGTTGTATTCAAGATTGAGTGTCTGGCTACATGGTTTCTCAGTTACTTATATACTAATTCTAGGCTATGAGTCACTATGACTCATTACTCTTTCGCCGCTCAGAGTTGCGGGAACGCAACGACGAATCAGTAGCTCTTGACTCAGATTCTGAACCGTGGGAATGGACTCGAAATCGGTACAAATGATAGCCGGTATGTACGTAGAAACTAATACTAAGTAAAATGTACTAATATCCATAACATTGACACTCTGCAAATTAAACGGTGGACTCCTATTACGGCTACGACTTTGCGGGCTCCACCCACGGGCCACGATATTAATGAAACGGATCGATCGAGGGCGCCTCCGAGTCCACGAAGCCCGTCTGTCTGACTTCCTTCCTCCTTCCTTCCTTCCTTTATTTCTTCCGAGCGAAGACCATCCGCTTAATTCCTTGCTGTTTTCGACAATCAACGCCACCCACGTCCGGACCGATCAATGTGCGAGACGTGTACACCTAGTCTCGTGTTCCATGATATATTACATGCGATTAGACAGAGCGTGCTTGTGTGCGTGCGTTCCCAAAAGACGGCGCCCTGCAGGCCGCAGTTGAGAGCACCGCGTGCCGTATCCGAGATCGCCCAATCGCACACGGGATATTGGAGCGGCCTCGCATGCAGATTGCGTTCAAATTCTGAACCATCGCGTCCTGAATATTGATTCATCTCTCCCGGTCTGCGATCACGCACACTGTCCGTTCGTCGCTTGACCTCGAGGCATCCATCCGGATCCAAACTGCTAAACCCGCGCATCTACACGCATATCCAACTCGTTCTTCTCCGTCGCCCGTATTCCCCCCGTTTCCGTTTCTCATCCCTTGCACACTTCCTCACTTCCTCGATCCCGCGTCCTTTTTTCATATGCAGCTATACCTTATTTCAGCCCTTCCTGACTTACGCCTCCAGCTCATTGATTGATCGTAATAAATTATGTAAAATCACCTAGTGATCCACCCCCGGTCGAGTGTGAGTCATGCCGCAACAACGACCGAGCGTGCGGACCCAGCGCCAACCGAGTTGTGACGCATCCGAGCGTGTCAGGTTGAATCATAATGAATTTATCGTTGGACTCGGATGCGGATGCTATGGCTGGAATTTCAACCCGCAGTGAAATGAAATGGCTGACATATTCAACTCGTGGGAGGGAATGGGTAGGTAGGTAGATAGGTAGCATTACACGGCGCGGTCCCCTGAGGAACGCCGGTTTCCAGGGATTATCTAATGTACAGGCGCCGTTTAGTGGTGTAGTGGTAGCACACCTACTTTACATGTGCGGTTCGTTGACCAGTTTAGTACGAAGTCTTTGTTCGATTCAAGGCCAGGCCATTCAATGATGGTGTAGTTCTTTTTGGATCAAGGCACACGAAATCCACCGTGGCTTCACTTTGTGTGAGATCGTAAGAGTGGCTTGGTGGTGTAATGGGAACATGCTCACCCCCCTTTGAAGGGTAGTGATGGTATTTTGTGGGAGCTCCTTGTTCGACTCAAGGCCGGGTCAAGTCTTTTTTGGCGACGTTTTTTGTTCTCGTTCTTCTCTGGAAACTGGTGGATGTATTCAGCTTGTGGAATGGAGAAACATGGTCTGGGGGTGTAACGGTGTCAAGAATACTTTCTCTTATTGAGGAAGTTTTCAGATCTTAGGAGTTTCTTGTTCGATTCGAGGCTGCGTTCGGAGTGTTTTTATTTCTCGCTCTCATGCAAAAACTCTTGAATCTATCCAACTTGTGTGAGATCATAAGGAAGGTCTGGTAGTGTAATAGGAACCCATCCACTGTCGTTGAACGAAACCCGAGATGAGTTATGTGAAAGATCCTTGTTCGACTCAAGGCCACGCCGTCCCTTCTTATCCATATTATTTTTCTTTCCCGCTCCTACCTTTCAATATAAGCCTCGGTCCTCATTCCTTTCTATATTTATTACACTCCAGAATTGTCTACGCTCAAGGAACTCGGATTTTCAACCTTGAACTTCGAGGTACATAGACGCGCACGTGATGTTCCGGTAATGCCCGGCCCCTTCTTCCACTATATGGCGGCTAAGCTCTTCATCTTGTATTTCGACTACCCATCGGGGACATGCAACATTGAATTGCGAACGTTCGAACGTCAAGACCACTGCCAAGAGAACAGTCCGGAACTCGCTCTACAAGAAACCTTTCACTACTGTCCAGCAATCTACTACTCTCGTTAACTGCACCGCTCCTGTCCATCCGTTACCATCGCAGAGCGAAGAACCCGCTATTTGGACTCGAATCGGAAACTCTGGGATCTTGACTTCGGCTCGGGGATGTCCTCTGCGATCTAATGACGCGTTCCTAGGCTGCATAATTTCGCGGCGCCGGGGAATGCCTCTCTCTCAGAATTAAACTGCGTCCTCGCGATAAAAATCCGAATCAACATCGGACAGATCATACTCATACGCGTTGCCTTTCATCCGGCTATCGTTGAAATTTCGACAAAGCCAGCTCAATCAGCCTCTGCAAGTTGAATCGCCACCGCGACTCAATTCATGCACTGTGATCTTTGGCAACGCCCGAGCTGTTTTATCTGGATCTTTTAATCCGCACTCGCCAGCCGCAAGCATTCCGAGTCGACGCAGTTACTGCCATTCCCCTCGAAATTGTGGGTCCTCATGGATCGTTTGAACCCGTGGTGCTCTCTGGACAGTTCAATATGTGTCCTTTGACTCAGACTCGAGTCCCGAGCCGCTGACAGCACCTCAGGGAGGCTAATAATACCGTAACTCCAAATCAGTTGAAGATGTGAGCGCTTGAATCGACGTGCCGAATTCAATCGCCCCTGGGAGCCCTCTCAAGTATTGCTCTCTGAGATCCGCGCAGTGGCTATTCATATAAAGAGCGCCCCCCCCTCCCCCCCCTCCTCGTGTATTGCCCGCCTCCGCTTGGCCCTCGAATTCTGCATTTGGCATCTCGTATGCTCCGCTTCCTCTTCGCTATCTGTACGGGAAAGCTGCGTGATTCTTGCGCATCTCTTCGGAGCTCTGGATGTCCCGCTCGATCCCACCCTCTGTGCTTCGAAATTGCTCCCCATAAAGACTGTTAGGCTCCTCCGCTCAGTGCTACAGTTTATAGATGAATAGCTGCTGGTCTCATCCCAATCCCCCTCGCTGCGTAAGTTCTGTCCAGCTCCACCCGTCTCTTGTCTCCATTGATAACTCGGAAGTGCGAAGAACACGCGTTGGGGCTGTCGGGCTGTCCGGTCCCCGTACCTCCTCAAGTTTAGGTGGGCAATGTCCCGTCGTTCTTCCTGCGAACGAAGATCGACAATTAATATTGTTACGATAGCCGCCGAGACTTGAGCCAGGACTCGTACTCGGGCCAAGGTTAAGGCTCCGAGTCCGCAGCTGTGCTATTCAAGCCATTCTTCAGCCTCAGCCGGTCTCCGCTTTCTCACACCACACTACTGTAGCGCTCATTTAACGTCTCAAGCTCAACCTTGAACTGTGATCATAATATTCAGAACGGCCCGTACAATGAAGATCCTCCTTGAACCACTTTGAATAAATTCTGATTAACACCGAAACTTGGCTAGCTCAAGTAAAGCAAGAACTCCTGTCTGGACATCATCACAAGAATTCAGGCTCGGGCGCCAATTGCTCTGGGGCTGTGGTAACATACACCGTGAATTGGCGTTGAGTTGGACTCTCTCGCGATTCCATCACTCACGTGTTGGTCTACCGATCAATGTACTGGGTCCCCAAATGGGAAAAACGCGAAAAAGAAATCGAAAAGGGAAAGAAAGAGAGAGATGTAATTGAGCTTCATCGGAAATTTCTACGACTTAAAAGATATTCAAAAATATGTTACTTTCTCTCAACACCATCCCACACAAACAAATGCATGGCAAAAAATGAACATAGCATGCAACTTCACCTAACCACTCGTGCATTGCAGATTCATATCGAGTCATTGGCTCGGTGCATACATTGAGAGGAAACAAGAGCACGCCGGGACACTCCGCGCCCCGCCACTTCACCGCGTCGACTGCCGCCGGTGATATCTGTGCGGAGTTTAAAGGCTTCAAACAGACGTTATTTTATAAAGAGTTAGATGGTACAACATACCGGGCGGGATGCACATATGAAAAAGCAACAAATACCGGGCAAAGCGGTCCACAAGCGAAATATGTCGGGGAAAGCAGCACGTCAGTTGTTCCTGGAGAGCTGAGGTTGCGAGGAGCAGACGAGTCGAGGCAGACTCATCTATGAGTGCTTGGATATAAATACAGTATAAGGCTCTGTCGATGAACTTCCACGGTCTATGATATTCAATCCACAGATGCGAGATTCTGACTCAACGAATGACAGACACGCTCATTTGAGCACTCGGGAGATTTCTCAAGCATTCCTTTGGATCCACGAAAGAGATAAAAGGAAGGGAAGACACCCGGAAGTACGCGAGAAATGCTCGGTACAAAATTATGAGCATTGACATATTGTAAACTTCAGAATGCCTACAGGAGCTTCAAGTGATAAACAGGGGTTCATGTAATAAGAATGGCTGATTTTGAAGACAGTATATGGGTAAAGGGGCTGCTCTTGTCGCTGCCTCCGCGCGAACAGCATGTTGACTGTATTTCTCTCTGTCTGCATGCTACAGCCAGAGGAGAAATGAGCTGAACGGGCCAAGAGCTTTTATTTACAAGCAGGCAGGCAGGCACAAATTAATGAGACATTCAGAACCAAGGGAGGCCTACAGCGAGCAAGATCATTTTGGGTGGCACATAACCGTTAAGTGCCAGTGACGTTACCTGATGTGACTATCACACGGCTTTGGTCGGTGCGCTCACTCAACGGAAACGGCCGCGCATACAAACAATTTGAGGGATGTAAGCTACTACTTCATGGCCTCAGATTGCTCAGCAATATTTTGAGGAATTATGAGTGAGGGTTAATGGGAGCATTTTTGACCGCGGGTTATGACTATCAGTGGCTGTGTCACATAACGGTTATTGCACCCAGCTGATCCGTCGGTAAACCCACGTGTTCGTGTTTCGGCCGCCGCGCACCGCCTCATCGCCTCATGTCTTCTCCCTTCACCTCTAAGCTCGGGACGAATTACTGTCCCAGCGATGAGGAGACCATTGCAATTTAAACCCTCCTCGTTGAACCCGCGCTCCGATTGCAGCGTCTTGATGATGATATCGCCGATTTGCGGAAAGCGCTCGAGAAACTGGCAAACGAGCGTGAAAGGCTTTGTACCTACGTGGACGCTCATAAGGCCCTCATTTCGCCAGTTCGACGACTTCCGTTCGATATAATCCAAGAAATATTCATAGCCTGCATTCCGACGCACCGAAATTGCGTCATGAGTGCCGTGGAGGCGCCCGTCCTTCTAGGTCGCATTTGCAACTCCTGGCAAACCATATCCCTCTCGACACCCTGTCTTTGGTCCAGACTTCACGTCGTGGAGCCCATCCCATCGAATTTCGCTGTCCCTACACTAATTGATAAGAAGGTGGCTCAGCGACTTGAGACCACCAAGATGTGGCTAGGTCAATCCGGCCAGTGCCCGCTGTCGATATCGGTTAACGCCATGGCTAGTGAGACTGGTTTCGCCGCCCAAATTATTCAGGCTCTGCTCCCATTCAAATCACGTTGGGAGCACATCGCGTTCACGACCAAGTCTTCGGTTTTTGGGGCGTTATCGCATCTCACCGAGGTGGACGTGCCTATGCTCAAGTCGATCCACATCACTGAGATCCGTGACCAAACCCCCTTCCAATGGAACTCGCTGCAGTTCCTTCACAGCTCCAACATTCTTTCCGCCTACATCTCGGGCGGCAATTTCACTCCCCTGGAGTTATCGCTTCGGTGGAGTGGTCTAAGAGACCTTTCCATCGAAAGATGGTGGGATCATGACGGTGTAGCTATGACAAGAGATATGGCGCTCCAGCTGTTCTCCCGGTGCCCTCAGCTCCGAACCTGCCGGCTTCAACTTAACGGTGACCTCGAGAACCACAGCAGCTTGGAGGAGCCCATCCTCGAGCTCCCTTTCCTTCATACACTGGCGGTAGAGTGTTTTGAAACCCCTTCAACCACCATTCTTCCTCTGTTCGACCGGCTCTCGTTCCCACAATTGCGGTCTCTCACACTTCGCGGCCGCATAGGCTATAATGATTCCACCCTCTACGGCCCGTTGTTCGCCGCTGCGCCACGCATCGAAAGCCTTGACCTGACTACCGAATTGTTCTCCAAGACATCCCTTGCAGATTTGATTCGCGGGATACCCCATACTATTCGGGAAATCAAGATCAACGCGGTCGATGTATACAGCGAAGGCCCTTCCAACATTCTCGATGATGAGATTATTGAACTCCTCATGCCATCTTCTGAATTCCCCGCCCCCTGCTGCGCGGGACTCGAGGTGCTGGAAATAAACAAAGGCTATTATTTTTCCGACGACACGCTCTTGCGTTTGATTGAATCTCGCACATTGAAGCATTTGATCCTTCACTTTGCGCGGGAAAAGGAGCGCGACATCCGTCCACTGGTGCAGAGTAGGCTTGATATCGAGCTCACATATTCCCCCCTGTCTGGGTTCTTGTCTCCTTGGTACGGCCTGGCCGATGCGCCGAGCTGATTTGGATTCTCGCGCGTTGCAGCTAATGACAGAAAATATCTTTGACAAAGGACAATTGAATTTATATTTCTGTCTAAACCAGAGGTTCTGCAGTGCTTCCTTGCAAAACTATTTCTCTGTACATTACAGTTTCTGCAATATGATAAGATCACATGGAATCATTGCCGTGTCATGATAGGCTACAGAACGTCGAGGTAACAAAGAGACTGACGGCTCGCAAAACACATAAATGAAACACCGGAAAACATTACAGCTGATCCCGAAATTACAGCTGATCTCGCTAAGACTCGAATCTAATGAGATCGATCGCAATTTTTTTTGGTCGTTCCCAGAAAGGAAACATTCGAGGAGCGGTGCTCTGCCATGAGCGTAGGCTAGATGGGAACTTGTAATGATATCCTGGGAGCCATTTATTACCTCCCCGACCACAACCGCGCGGTGGAATGCGAGGAAAACACCGCACGGCAAAGGCCGACACTGACGTGCTTCCATCACTGATCGGATCATTACGAGGTTCTCACAGCTCCCATTCACCGAGTTTGACGTTTTCCAGGGATGTGCAACACTTACAGATGTATTCTGGTCCCAGGGAACGTCCAGAGGCAGCTGGACTTGCCGAAGAATGAAAATTTTCCTTTTTGGGAAGGAGCAAAAAAAAACCGATCAATCTTGGATCAATCTCATTAGTTTGGAGATCAGCTGTAATGAGACCGATCAGTTTTTTTTTGCTCGTTCCCGAAAAGGAGATTCCAGCGAAACAAGAGTCTACCTTACCTCCAAGAGTACCTGCAATGAAATTTGATGTTACAGTGACCAGTTGTGGGCTCCCTGAACAAGAGCGCCCCACGAAATGGGAGGAAATCATGCGGAAACGGCAAAGTCGGGAAAGCCCGGATGATCACGTGTTTCATTGATCGCGTGTATTATTTCGACCATTGGCACGCACTCAAGCTTCTCTATGTTGTTTTGAGGGACTGACAACCTAGAGGGAGGCAGGGCACTCAATCGCATGTAATTATTGGATGGATTAGACGTGGGCAAGCAAACATTCCTTTTTGGGAACGCGAAAAAAAAAAGTCGGTGCCGTCTCATTAATTTCGAGATCAGCTGTAAGCTGTGAGCCGAGACGGCGCGCCAAAACAAACCAGAACCATGGCACAGACAGGAAGAGCCCGCGCCTCCTCCGCCTGGAACGTAGCCCGCCGCTGCCCAGCAAAGGGGATGCAATAAAGCGCCGAAACGAGAGGGTTAGCGCCCCCGCGCGGGCGGAAGCGACCCAGCCGCCCCCCGGGATCCCCGGGATCCCCGTTCTACGCGGAATGCAGTATCCGGAGCGCAGATAGTAGGCAGAACTGCACGCACCCACCTTCCGCACCCGATGCCCGCGGAAGAAAGAAGGGGAAGACAGCAAAGCATTGCGGGCAAAGCGAACACACCGGCGGAGAGTACGCTTACTCGCCCAGCGCGCTTGCTCCCCACGGCGCAGACGAGCGAGCTCTCTCGCTGACTGTTATCCCATAACCCACGCATTCCCCGCACGGGGTCAGCATCACGTCCTCATTGAGCACGCGAAGGGGAGGAGGCGCCAACGACACGGTCTGCACGTCGGACACGATGGCATACCGCGCGATGGATGGAAGTAGCACACCAGACCACACCCCAGACCGCACAGACACCCGCAGACGAGAAAGGTGGAGGAGAGGGAGGGGACGGAGACAAAGAAAGGTAGAGAGAGCATCGAATCGGATCGACTGGTTCGAAGACTGAATCGATTGCGCGAGTGGCTTGCACCACTCGCCACCACAAAGGAAAGAGCAAGGTATACAGGAATAGGCACAAGAAAAGCCCGCGGACGGGGCAGGACAAGACAGCGAGCGCAGGTGCCCAGAGTTATGCCTGTGCCCGGAGGTGCTCGGACTGCGTCCCCACGCCGCATACTCCACCCCCTGCGCCGCGGCAAGTGGAACACGCGGCGGCAAGAAAGGCGCACAGGCACGCGCCTCCCACGGATGGAGAGATCGCCCAGTCCCCCTGTGCTTGCGCCTCGATATGGCGCACCCGTAAGCGTACACACATCTCCTACGCATCGAACAGCACGCCCCCGTCGCCGACCGAGAAAAGCGCTCGCGCCCCCGTCGCCGACCAGCGTACCCACACAGGGCGGGCCGCGCCAGCACGATACCCCAGAGCGGTAAGGTGTTGGGAGGGATAGGGGAGGAATGGGAAGGAGGGGAGGTAACACAAACGAACAAACGAAAGAAGGAATGGAGGGAGGAGTGTAGCAAAGGAAAGAAAGAAGGGAGGAAGGAAGTAGGGACAGCGCGCAAGTGGAAAGTGAGGAAGAAAAAAAAGAAAAGGAGGCAACACGACTATCAGCATCGTCGTCCTCGGCGTCGTGGGCCTTAGGAGAACGACTAGGGTCGGGCTTGGACTCGGGGGGTGCTACTGCGCGAGCTCCGTGTAGGCACCGCAGTCGACGTCCAAGACGAGCATCAGGGACTGCGGTGTCGACCCCACTCCCCTCCCTCTCTGCTATCACCCGCTCGCACGCCGCTCTATCCCTCTCTGTCTACCATCAGCGCCACGGTCCGTCCCCGCGCCCCGCCCCTGCCCGTGAATAACTCCGCGTGTCCCTCCCTTCCCGTTGTCTCGCTGACTCTCCTCCCCATGCGGATGCGGATGTGGATCGTGTGTGCGCGGCCTCCAGCCACAATAGCCAGCGTATCGCCGCCGCACGTGTTTCGAGGATGAGAGGAGGAGGAGAAGGAGGAAGAGGCGATTTCCCGGAGAAGGGAGGGGTAGGATTTTGCATGAGTGTATCCGAGCTCTCTATCTCATTCCGTTGGGGACGTGGCCACGTCCGACACCCTCGCGGGGACGAGGAGAGGATGCGCGCGCGCCAGCCCAAGGAGGTTCCCACCCCTAGCGGCGGGCCGCGCTTCCGAGTCATGTGCGGGCTCACAGCCACCACATTGACAGCATCAAATCCAAACCAAAGATGTTGCGGCCCATCTCTGTGGACTCAACTGTGACTAAGAAGGCCTTTCAGGTACACATTACATCCATACCACCCCTTACACAAGTAGATTATATTTTTGGAGCTCCAAACATTCAATTTCAACATTGACTGAGGGTCTCCGGAGTGCCGCTTTGACCACATCTCTGGCCCACTCACACAGATGTTAAATGGTATATGAATATTTTCTCACATATATATTGTGAGCATGTTTTTAGCTGCTAACCACCCTTAGAGGGAAACCGGGACACAATGTTCGCGCCAATTGATGGTGTGTAAGCACGACCCGCTATCCAAATCGGGATACCCACACCATATTTGAGTTCTGACACCCAGAATTCATCTTCCTGGCATCCTGTGGTGCTCCAAGAGGTATATATTGCAGATTTAGAACTCCCTCATACTACATGATAAAAGTTTTTTTCAGCCCTCCGCGGGACCCCCCCCCCCCCCCCCCTATATCCGAAATTTTAATCCCGAAACCCCCTTGGGACTCACAATGGGGGCCGTCGTTCTCGGGCCTGCATCAACTAAGTCCACTGCATACGAGGCAAGCGAGGTATAGTCGTAGTCGCGTTGTTTGAGTCGCCGTCGTCAACCCTTAGCAGTGCGCTTCAGTTGGCCCTCACGGTAGCACATCGCCAGTATGCATCGTCCAGGTGGCTTATTTCGGGCACCGGGAATGGATCTGCAGACTGCAGTCTGATTCTGCACCGGAAAACATCCTGCAAACGAGGGGAAAGCGCGAGCCAAGTCTGGTCGGGTCCGAGAGACCAAGCACATCTGAATCTGCGCTATTGCATCTGTAGTATCTTGCGGGGGTGATATGGATGAAAAGTCTCGTATGGATTCGAGCGCAGTGAGGAGCAGGAAACAATGGGAAGAAGCGAGGACGACAAGACAGTGGCTGTGCCTCTGCGACACTGCCACTTGTTCGCAGAACTTTTCTTTCTTTCTGGTTGCCACCTTCGCGCACATGAGGCCATACTCCCAACGATTTACATTTCAACGTTTCCATTTACGCCGTGGGCCACACCTCGGTGTCTAGATGTGCTTCGTGTCCGAGACTCCGAACGAACCGGAACGTACTAGTGACTCAGACAGTCTGGACCTCAGGCTGTTTCTTGCGGATAGAGGGCGCCCTCGCCAGCCGTCATCTGATCTCTCACTAGTCAACTACCCGACAGTTCCGCCCGCCCGATCTCGAGAACGTCGTCACTTATTCAAGAGCAACCAGTTGCGCGCGGCGAATTCCGCGGCTCCGACTCCCAATTCCGAGTCTGGCAAATGTGGAAACCCCAGGGAGACGCCTTGGAACTTTGCGTTGCGAGGGCCAAGTGCCATGGCTTCCGAGTCGAGTACTTCAAGTGGACCCTCAACCACCGCTCGGAGCTCTCTATCTAACCCCGCCTTTGCGAACATCAACCAACCGTCCGAGGATTACTTGAATTCGACGTGCGAACCATCCGTGAAGCCCCGCTCCGCTCCACATCTGGTGCTTATCTCCCCGGTTCGCTGTCGTGCTCCAGAGCTCAAGGCTCTAACGCTCTATACTCAGAACTGCGCGCTATCTCTGGCCGATTCAAGTATTCCGAGTGAAGTATTCGACTGCATGCTGTCTCTCTGTCCTGATTCAAGATTCAACCTGCCAGATATGCAACTCATCATCCCCGGAGCGCCGCAACTTATTCGCGCTCAATCTCAATTCGCGCCACCTATCTTCTTCTCGCGACTTTGGAAATTCCGATTTGTAATCGTGCACCCAAATCCTATCCTTATCATCCCCGGAGCGCCGCAACTCATTCGCGCTCAATCTCACTCCGCGTCACCTGTCTTCTCGCGACTTCAGAAATTCCAATCTGCAATCGCGCACCCAAATCCTACCCACCTCCATTTCTGCTCAGTCTCCATCTCCCCATACTCCCTCTATCGCTCCTCGATTCCTCTACTCTACGATTTTCATACTCGCATGTACTGATCTCAGCCGTAGATATTCTTCCGTCCGTACTTAGTCATGTCGATTGACATTGATCGAATGTGCTGACCCAACGCACCCACATTTTGGGAAAGAATAAGAGCGGCCTGGTGGTGTAGTGGTCACACATCTGTTTGCAGTGGAGGCTCCATCCAGACGATTTTGGCAGAAGCCCTTGTTCGACTCAAGGCCAGGCCATAAATTGTGTACAAACCAAGTTTTTTCTGTCGTACGCTGCTCAAATTTGTGCATGTGATTACCATTTAAGAATGGCCTGGTGGTGTGGTGGTGTGGTGGTGCTTTCTATAGATATGTGATTTCCTCTTTCGTAGGAGTCCCTTGTTCGATTCAAGGCCAGGCCATTCCATGGTTATCCTACTTTTTCAGCTCCCTCCAAACCTCTATTCTTTCATTTGTATCTAATTTTTCCCATCTGCCATGCCCGGACGCATTTGATTTCAATGTTTCGACTTGTGGTTGATTTTTGAAGTTCCGGGGCTCGCCGTGGATTCCTTACTCTGAGAGGGAGCGCCTAGCCGTCTTTCATTCAGTACACGATGCCTAAGGCCGCCTAACGAGACACACCACCCCTTCTGCCCTCGCCGTATATTATCTCGACTCAGTAGATCCGTAACTGAATTGCGAGTGACTTGATTGGAACGAGTACCAGCCGACGCGTCCCGCATCATTGGAGCTCGAGGCTGAAATTACGCAGCTGCCCAACGTCTCGCTGTGTTCCTGTTGGCTGAGTTGAACCACGGCTACCCAGCCAAGGCTCGGATAAATATTGATATCCTTAGTGCGCACGCAAGCTCGCGGCATATCTCCGTCTGGTTATCTACATGATGTTGTGCTCTCCGACGTTAAATATGATCCGTGTATTCTCACTGGGACTGCTAGCCCATGGACTCTCCATCGATTCCGAGCTGGAAAAATCCGATGTGCATTGAACTCGTGCGTTCGTCCTCACCTTGTCTTTATTAAATTATTTCATAATCCATCCGAGCGTCGATCTAATCATGACTGTGCCATCCTCAGGTGTGCCTACGCAAAACCGTTAAATTATGAACGACGCACTTAGAGTACATTCAACTCGGATGAATATCAAATAAATGCCCAATTGAACCCGGAGCCCTGAAATTCTGATTTTACCTGCGGCTGTATACAGTGAAAATCCGCCGTGTAGGAGCAGATGAGAATGTCCTGGTGGTGTATTGGTAGCACGTCTCAAACTGCATGTGGACTGTAAAATTTTCATCAGGAGTTCCTTGTTCAACTCGAGGTCGGCCGTTCGATGGTTGTGTTATTTTTTTGAATCGAGGCACACAAAGTCCATCATGTAACGTTAACATACTTCCTCTTATTGTTGAAGTGTGTCAGATCCTAGGAGGAATTCCTTGTTCAACTCAAGGCCATCCTTTCTCATTCATGTTGTTTTTATTTTTGGTCTTCTGCGGAAACTTGTACGCATCCTCAATTTGTGCGAGGGTATAGGAAAGGCCTGGTGATGTGATGAGAACACACCCACTTCAATTTGTGAGGTTTCGTAATTTCTGTGGGAGCTCCTTCTCCAACTCAAAGTCAGGCCAATCCATGCTTTCTCATCCATGCTTTCTCTTTCTCATTCTCCTGCGGAAACTGATACATACAGGTCGCGGCAGCGGATATGGATGGTCTGTTGGTGTAATGGGAGCACGCTCACATCCTTTGATCAAGTGGTGTGCTTTCTGTAGGAGCTCCTTGTCCGATTCAAGGCCAGGCTGTCCTCTTTTCGTCCATCTTTTTTTTAGTCGTTTAACTGCGCCGGAAACTCATGCATATATTGACTATATGGGAGGAAATGGTCACCGCCTGGTGGTGTACCGGTAACACACTTCCTCTTTTTAGCCGCTCAGGAGGAATACATTGTTTGACTCAAGGCCAGGCCATTCAGCTTTTCCTTGCTTTTTCTTTCCTCATCCTACTTTTAATATCAGCCAGCGTCCACATCTCGTTCTACCTTCATTACACTCAAGTTGAAGGAGCTCAGATTTTCGACTTGAACTTTCGGTCGGACGAACTTGCTTTTCCACAACTCCTCCCCCTTCAGGATTCGTTTCCTGCGACGACCAAGCTCTGCATCTAGCATTTTGATTACCCATAGGCTACGCAAACGCTGAATCACACAATACGGATGGATGTAATACAAAGAGAACCGTGACGTCCGAGCCTCGCAGACTCAGCGAGCCTCCCGAGAAAACACTGCACCCTCTGCACTGACTACTCTCAAATCTGTTGCTGTCTTCTCTCTCGTTCCCGCTCTCTCCGTGAGGCTCAAGTGTGCCGTTTATTTCCATCCATTACCATCCCCAAGCGAAGGACCCGCTACTTGGAATGGGAGAAACTCTGGAGTATCAGGCCTCTCTCTCTCAGACTTTAACCTGCGTCCGCGCGATACAATTTAAATCCGAATTACCGATACGAGTCCGCGCGATTTTATGTCTCCGACTCGGATTTATCCGCGCTCATACGCGTCGTATTTCATGCGACTATCGGCCCCCCGCCCTGTTGAAAGTGCAACAAATCTAGCTCAATCAGCTTAGATCCTAAAACTTGAAATAATCGCACTTTATGCGGTGCGTGCGTTGTGTGATTTTCGCGCCGCCCGGGCCCTCACTGTTCTATCTGGATCTTTCAATCCGCACCCGCAAGCCACAAGCGCCTCTTGTGGATGCAGGCGACGCAGTGGCTCTCATATACCTCGGAACCATGGGTCCTAATGGATTGTTTGAGGCGCCCCACGCGTGGTGTTCTCTGGATAGTTCAATCTATGTCCTGAGCTTCAACCACCAAGGTCCACTCGAACGAATAGAGTCATATGAAAGCCTCAGACTTGAATCCCGAGTCCCTGGCAGCGCCTCAGGAAGCCCTACTAGTAATAATACCATAACTCCAGGTCAGTTGAAGATGTGAGTGGTAGAAGACTTGTTGGAGGCGATAATCTGGGGCTCGGGTGTATTGTGTTCACTGGTGACGTGCTCACGGTGGAGCGCACAGTTCACTGGTCGCAACGATGATGGTGGTTCGGAGGAGAAAAGGTGATTGCCTGACCTGTGTACGTACAAAACAAATAGGCGGTCCGAAGACCGATGTGCTGTAAAGTACGTACAGAGGTACAGAATAGGGGCGAGGCGATCTGCGGTCTATCCTCCCCTTCCACACCGATCATTGGGCTCGCCGAGATCCACGCAGTACGCTATTCAGGTCAAGCACACCGAGAATATTCCACGACGCACCCGCACCCCGACAAATTGCCTGCCTCCACTTGGGGGCTCGAATCTCGTATCTGGGATCTCGCGCTGCGCTTCCTCTGCGATATCTGGGCAGGAAGGCTACGCGTTTTTTGCGCGTCAGGGAAGCATGGACTGATCATTGTCTCACCGAGATCCACGTAATGCGCTATTCATGTCAAGCCCACCGAGAATATTCCACGATGCACCCGTACTCCAAAAAACTGCCCGCCTCCACTTGGGGGTTCGGATCTCGTATCTGGGATCTCGCGCTGCGCTTCCTCTGCGCTATCTGGGCAGGAAGGCTACGCGCTTTTTGCGTGTCTCTTCGGAACTCTGGATTTCCCAGCGTTAGAGCTCCAAGGCTCTAACGCTCTATACTCAGAACTGCGCGCTATCTCTGGCCGATTCAAGTATTCCGAGTGAAGTATTCGACTACATGCTGTCTCTCTGTCCTGATTCAAGATTTAACCTGCCAGATATGCAACTCATCATCCCCGGAGCGCCGCAACTTATTCGCGCTCAATCTCAATCCGCGTCACCTATCTTCTTCTCGCGACTTCGGAAATTCCGATCTGCAATCGCGCACCCAAATCCTATCCACATCCATTTCTACTCAGTCTCCGTCTCCCCATGCTCCCTCCATTGCTCCTCGACTCCTCTACTCCACGATTTTCATACTCACATGTACTGATCTCAGCCGTAGATATTCTTCCGTCCGTCCCGTCTTGTAGTCATGTCGATTGACATTGATCCAATGCGCTGACCCAACGACCCACATTTTTGGGAGAGAATAAGAGCGGCCTGGTGGTGTAGTGGTCACACATCTGCTTGCAGTGGAGGCTCCATCCAGACGATTTCGGGAGAAGTCCCTTGTTCGACTCAAGGCCAGGCCATACTTTGTGTATAAGCCGAGTTTTTTCTGTCGTACGCTGCTCAAATTTGTGCATCTGTTTGCCATTCGGGAAAGCTCAGGAATGGCCTGGTGGTGTAGTGGGTACACGCCTGCTTTCTATAGATATGTGAGTTTTTCTTTCGTAGGAGTTCAATTCAAGGCCAGGCCATTCCATCGTTATCTTATTTTTTTGGCTCCCTCCCCGCCTCTAAACTTACTCTTTCATTTTTTCTCATCTGCCACGCCCGGACGCGTTTGATGTCAATATTTCGACTTGTGGTTGATTTTTGAAGTTCCGGGGCTCGACACGTGACGTTCCGGAAACGCCCGGCTCTCTTGCTCTTCGCTTCCACCGTCTGTCTTTTTGCGCCTGGGAGTGAGCAGTGATACGACGACGGTAACAACCCAACTATTTCAGGCGCTCTTTCAACACGCGGCCTCCGTCCACCATTTGCGTCAACAATCTTCTCACGCCGAGGGTTCAAGTTTTCTGACCCCAATTGCAAGGAGACTCAGAGTTGAACAGCTAATCCTAGCATGTCCCAGGACAGCGAGCTTATGCTCCGTTGATGGGCAACTCGGGCTTCCGGGAAATACTTGCTGTCGGCGCTAATTCTCGTACTTTCGCTTGAAAACTATCAAGATGGGACTTCTTGACGTCGCTGAAACCTTCCTGTGCGCCAAAAATTGGGCTCCAAGTGCCATCTTAAATCCGACACTCTGACAAGTAATCTATGTTCCACTTGGATCTGTCACCTCATTGCGGTTTAAATAGAATACAGAACCTCCTGCAGGTATATTTGCCCTCTACTTCCGGCCCTTCGCATGACTGACACAAGAATAGACGAACTTCTTGATCGATTTGCATTTGGTACAGCATTCCTGCTTGCACGAGCAGGTTTTACCTGGCCAGTGTCACCTCAATTAACCCTGCTTGGAGCGGCGTGCACTAAGAAAACCTGCCTTGCCAGCCGGAGGAACTGAAGCTGGGAGTAGTGGTGCCGCACTTGCCGCATGAAGATGTGCTAGGCATATTTATGTCTCTGGAGCGAAGGTGCGGTGAGCTAGATAGTGATAGGAGAAAGACGAGAGTCACCTGGAGATGTATCTGGGTAACTGGAGTGGGGAGTATTGAGCTGGATTTGCTGGGAAAGAATTAGTGCGAGCATCCACAAGGACAGGGAAAACGCAGCCTCACCTGCGGTGCTACTAGGGAGCTCGAACGTGGAGGAGCACGATTATTTTGCCTCGTTATAAGCACTCAAAGAGACGCCAGTGATGATCAAACCATGAGCTGTGCGATGAGTCTAGTGTCAAACAGATTGTTGAGAAGCACATAATTATCTGTCGTGTCGGTTATATGTACGTCTGTCTGTTCAACTTGACAGACCAGTAGTCCAACGCCGAACTGGAGCATAGTGAAAAGCTTCAGATGGTGTCACTTATGGAAACTGCATGTCCGACTCCCATCGGAGACGGGTGTGTGTGGCAGCAAATATCTGTGGGTGCCGCTCACCCATCTGCCCGCCTTTGTAAGATCCAACTAGAAACTCGAGAGGTATCCGATGGCAAACGATATTAACCATCATTTTCTATTTTCTCTTCCCCGAGCTGAACGCAGTTTCTATTAGAAAGAAGTACAATTGATCTCCGACGGTAAGCGGATGGATCCCTACCAGTCCAGACAGATTTTTATCTGAGGCGGGATTCCGAGAAATAAATTCAACCTGGGTTGAAGTGCGCATGTGAGCCCTCGGCAACCGCCGGAATCCGCCCATATTACAACGAACCTCCCAAAGTACCTGCGGGAATCATACCCCTGAAGTTCAAACCACAGAATAACATGATAATCCTGCTGGTGTCTCAAGGACCTCGCAGGCTAGACGGAAGTTTCAATAAACGAGCTAGTAAGTTCATCTGCCTACGACTCATTAGACAGATGGTCGCCGGCCATGTCCAACCGCCACAATATCTGACACTTCATATCTCAAGGCCTGCAAGTGGTATTTTGACTCCAGGATCCTTGTCAACTATTTTGCGCGCTACGTAGGCTGGGCGGCGAGACATATTTTGGCCGAACCTCAGTTTCTCTTGTACTGGCTGTGGGGTTTCTCTCGAATCCCGTAGGTACCCGCAAACCTTAATCCTGAACCCGAATGTTGTAAATTGTACACTCTCCATTTGAAACCCTCCAGGTGCTAGAAATAACCCGCGCCTGTGCATAGTGCGACGAACAGTCACGAACTTGTACTCTTTTGCGTTTCATCAAATTGGGGCGACGCGTCTCGTAATCTGCCTTGGGCGCTAGATGGAGCTTGTCATTCATCCAGAGCTGCAGACATCTGTTCATAGTACTTGATTCGCCTGGTCCTCCTGTGGTGCTTTGCCTGTTTCTAAATATTATTACAGTAACGGATGAAGATATGGGCATGAACGAACTTTCCGAATTCATGGCTGGGTGATCAATGAATACAGGGCCCGAACAAATTACGGCAAAGCGCTTGTTTCATTTTTGGAGGGATTTCTAGTCCAAGGTTGGCAAGTTGCCATGTCAGTACCCGCGCTGTCCATCGTCTTCATTTCGCACATTTTATCAGGTGTTGGTTTAATAATGCGTTCGAGAGGCGAGCCGGGACTGAAATCTTGGCAAATATATCCTGCATGGCTCCCCGGCTTCGATTTCGAATGGTTTTGAGCTGGGGTGCAGTTTTTATCCCTTTGAGTTCTCACGCGACGTTTCCCATCAAACCATGTGATCGTACCGCGCACTGCCTCACCGGCATGCATCATGTCTTCTCAGTTCACTTCCAAGCTAGGGACCAATTATTGTCCCAAGGACGAGGAGATAGCGGAGATTCGAGCCCTTCTCGTTGGACCCACTATCCAATTGAAGGGACTCGACGATGAAATCGCCGAGTTACAAAAGGCCCTGGACAAACTGGCAGCTGAGCGCAACAGGCTTAGTGCATACGTGGACGCCCACAGGGCCCTCATTTCGCCAGTTCGACGGCTTCCGCTCGACATAATCCAAGAAATCTTCATAGCCTGCATTCCGACGCACCGAAATTGCGTCATGAGCGCCTTGGAAGCACCGGTTCTCCTAGGGCGCATTTGCAGCTCCTGGAGAGGAATTTCGCTCTCGACACCCCGGCTGTGGTCCAGGCTGCATATCGTGGAGCCCAGTTGGTCTCATGGCTCTGCCCTTGGGCCACTCGAGAAGAAACTGGCACAGCGAGCCGAGACGACCAAGATATGGCTAGGTCGCTCCGGCCAGTGCCCACTGTCCATATCGCTGCAATCCCCGTTTCACCCTCCAGGCCGCACTTCGGCCACCGAAAATCTGGTCACCCAGACCCTACTCCCATTTGCATCCCGTTGGCAGCACATCACCATCGCCACTGTCCCTTCAGCTCTACAACACCTTACAGAGGCGGATGTGCCGATACTCAAGTCAATCAGCATCCGCGAGATTCACGACTCTACAGACATCCCCGCGCGATGGGAGTCGTTAGACTTCCTTCATGGCCCTGAAATCTCCTCCTTTTCTATTGTGGGAGCGAGTTTCGCCCCCCTTGAATTACGGCTTCGCTGGGACCACTTGACAGAGCTTTCGATGTTTTCCCTATGGCGACCTGAAGGAGGCCACCTCACAAGTGTTATCTCACTGCAGCTTTTCTCCCGGTGTCCTCAATTGCGGGCCTGCCGGCTGATCGTCCACGATACCGATCCTGACGAACACAGTGGAGTCAGAGAGCCCAATATTGAGCTCTCTCTTCTTCATACATTGGACGTACAATTTTTTGGCTATTTTTCAACTACCATTCGCCAGCTGTTCACTGGCCGGGTCCGATTCCCACAATTGCGGCACCTCAGGCTTCGCGGAATTCCGCATGATACGGACACCATCCCCTACGCCGACTTGCTCGCCACTGCCTCGCACATCGAGATCCTCGACATCAACATTGAGCTGTTTTTAGATGCAAAGACAGCTTTTGCTGACTTTTTTCGTGGACTACCGGCAACGATTCTGGAAATCAAAATCAGCTCGCTCGGTGGGCTCGACGAAGGCTCCAGGATTTTCGATGACGAGATTTTGGAACTGCTTATTATATCTCCTAGCTGTCCTACCCCGTCTTGCCCGGGCTTGGAAGTGCTGGAAGTAAGCTGTTGCTGTTCTTTTTCCGACGAGGCGATCTTGCGTTTCGTCAAATCCCGGAGGCTGAAACGTCTCGCAATCCGCATAGACGGGGATATAGAGCGCGACATCCGTCCGGAACTCGAGCCACTCGTGCAGAATGGGCTGCATCTCGAACTTATCTACACTCCGTCTTCGACGTTTGACTTTTCTCCGTGGGCAGGCCTGGCGGATGCCCCGAGATGATCTTAATATTCTCGCAATGACAGACAGTAAATAATCCATATATCTCGATAAACGCCGCTTGAATCTATGTACTTTTGTGTAAACCAAAGCTTCTGCAGCCCAACCGCTATTCTTGCACTTACAGAACCACTGCTTTACAAATATATTGACAATTTGCAGGCCTCTGGGAAATAAAGAACATTTAGGATAAATGTGGTGGAAGGCGATGGGTGAGGGTGACGGTAAACCCGCCCACAAGCAAGCATAAAGACAAGAACAAAACAATACGCCCAACCGGGACAGAATCGGTGCCGTCTAGGCGCACAAGCCAAGCGCTCATCATCTCCGCTGAGATCGCGAAACCCTCGACCTCCCTGCGCGCGGAAAAAAGTGCGGATAATACGATACCATCACGCAAGGCATGAAGGCAACCTCATGAGGAGCCCCATTCCCACAGCGCGCGCGCCGACCTGCGCTCCGTGAGTGTGGACACTGTGGGGGCTCTGCAATTCAAAGCGAAGTGAAATAGAGGAAATGATCGGTGTAGTCCAAGACAGAGAAGGGTAGCGGAGATGAAGGAGGAGGAGTGAGGAATGAGACGAGGTGAGGGGACTGTGCACGAAGTGCGTTCGGGCACGCACAGCTCCTAAATGGCATGAAGAGATCGCCCGCGGACCCACACACCGCGGACCCATCTCCGCGCACATATTCGCCTGCTCCGCGACGCTTGACACTGGCATTAGCCTCACCTACCTGCACACGGTCGCTCTCCAATTCATAGCAGCGCGTGGTACTCGGATGAGTATCGTCGGAGCGCGCCTCTTTGCTCCCGACGCACGAACAAGTCTCCGATTCAGATCCAATCAGTTCGTCAGGTGTGTGGGGGGGTGTTCGTTGAATCCGAGGCAGGAGTGTGGAGGCGGTGGTGCTGATAGAGACATGGTAGAGACGGGTAGAAACGGGCGGGAGATGGCGAGGATATTGTTCGGGGCGCGCGCGCTTTGCGAGAGCGGCGATAGGGGGAGAAGATCGGGGCGGTAAGGAGGCTAGGGCGCAGTCTGGCGTGCTCTGAGCTGCTTGATACTTGCAACTATCCAAGGCGCATCTCGACGCCGACGACCGGCCGTCGTGCACTAGAATTGGAGCGGCCAAATGTTGTGCGCGGCTGCTCTATTTGACCACCAATCTCATTAGCCGTATCGTATAAGGAAAGATTACACCTCCAAGCGTCCCCACAGAAGCAAGCTGCAAAGGATAGTGTAGCTGAAGCTCACGAACGCAATTTGTGCGTTGCTTATTTTCTGCTCTTGCTCATGTGCGAGAGGATGAACCTTAATTGCGATGCCATTGCATTTCCCACTGTGGTTGTATGGGATTTGTATGTGATCAACGAGATTCGCGATCGGGGAACACAAACCGTCCAGATAGCTGGACCGCAGAAGTAGGGAGGGCGCAGGGACGTTGTGCCGAGAGATTCCTAGCCAGGCGGATACTGGGGCCCGAGAATTCGAGTAGAAGGGTGCTTGGCAGCCGCGACTCGAAGTTTGCGCAGGTAAGCTAGGCCGGGGAAGCCTGATAATGTGTCACGCGTGACCCGACGCCTTAGTGTGACCCGGACGATCAGCGCTGCCGACCATGACGCGTATGACCTTTGGACTCACAGTAACTCGATGGCGATCACAGGGCAGGCGCGAGTCATATTGACGATGATTCCTTCAAGTTGTGATACGAGGTTCGCCCACTATACATACTGAAACTACCCGCTAATCAGGGACGAGGTAAAGTGTCCATCGCCGCATCAGCTCTCTTGGCGGTATGGGTTTCGCACGGTATGGTCTAGCAAAGGTCCAGTGCCTTCCTTAGACTCCCTCCTTCGATTCGATTCGTCTATGCAGTCTGTATTTTGCACCGGTGAGCACCACTACAATCCGCAGAAATGGAATGGGATTGATGAACCCCAGGTAAGACCCGACGTGTGGGCTGGAAACACAGCTGATCACTGAGCGCTGATCCGTAATGCAGAAGCTATCCACCTATATATCTCTGCTTAATCCATGCATCCCAGAAAGACCCCTGACGCCATCCGCCTCCTCGCTGGTTCAAGATGAACCTAAAGCTGCTCTCCACCCTCTTTTGCCTCGTCGTTCAATCCTGCCTGTTCACTCGGACTCATGGTGGAAGAAACCATCGACGATATGGACCCCAGAGTCAAATACGACCTCTAGGACCCGGGAGTCACACCAGCCGTGCACTGCAATGTTCACGGCTGCTACTCGTCAATCATGTTACCGAATATTAATGCGAACTACTCTCAAATGGTCGATTGGACAATGACCTCTGTAGCGGGGAAGATTACTATAGACTTCACAGGTATTTTCATACAGCTATGCGATGAAGACTGTCTGAATTAATCCAAGGGACTTCTTTGGTGCTGTATTTCGCCACGTTGCACAACTTTACTGCGTCAATCCAAGTTGACGGGGATATTGTCGCCACTGTTGAGCAGCATGCAACTCAACCGGTGGTCGGAAATATCCTGTACCACGATAACACCATTCCGGATGGCCCACATTCTGCTGTGATCATATCCGAGAAAAGGGACGGTGGTAGACTTCGATGGCCTTCGATACATAGACAAGTATGTCATTCATCCCGCCAATACTCTCCCGTGGTCTGATACTGGATGGCCAGCACTAGTAGCCTCCCACAGCTCTCGTCTGGCCCCTCTTCGATTGTGTCAAGCAGCCCTCCTCCGGGCCCTCCCCCACCGCCTGCCTCGTTGCCGCCCACCCAACCTTTGAGCCACAGCTCTAGCCCTTCCTCTCCCTCCTCCTCCTGGAGCTCACAGTCAAACGCGCCAGCCGTAAGCGAGAAACCGTCGTCAACGACGAGCGGTACCAGCGCTATAACTCTGCCCACCGCTGGCCCCACCATGCCGTCTCCGCGTACACAGTCTGTTCTCACGGCGCGGACGCTCCCAGCGGCCGCGATCGCTGGGATCGCGGCAGGCGTCGTATCCCTCCTCCTCGCCCTCTGTCTCACGGCAATTGTCCTCCGCCGCCGCGCGCGCCGATGGAAGACGCCCGGCGTGAACCAGCCCTTCTTGGTCGGAGATCCCCAATCTCGGGCGCAAACACCAGGTGCAGCGCCCACCGCGACAACCAATCCAGCCCCAAGCTCTCTAATCGAACATCTATCTAAACGCGAGAGGCGGTTCGACGCGGTAGTCGCGTCCAGGCCGAGCGACTCCGCGGAGCCGAGCCCACCGGCGTACCGTGACGCGGCTTGAAACAAGACTCGCTGTATGACAATCGTGATTGATTCGCCAACTCTGTGTCTAGCCACAGCGACCCTTCCATTAGTACACGTTCTTTACCCCCACATTCGCTTTAAAACGCTCGTTTCCTTCCTTCAGCCCTGTGGCCGACTGACTCCGGCGAATTAATCATTTGTTCGGAACCACACCCAGGAAAGGCTGGAACCACGTCCTGGCAGCGTTGTACCGGATTGCATGTAGTCCTCGGGAGTGATTTCATAATTTTGGGATTTGTACATACCAATGCACCCATAGCCAGATAGCCTCGCAAACAGAGTAGGCAGTAATAAGTTGGCTTTTGATGCGGCAACTGGCTGGGATCCACTCAGGCAGTCTATGTGGCAACTTGGGGCAAGATTTGATTAACATTACTGGATTAGCGGGTTTCGATGCACCCATATTCTCGAAACTGCTTGTTGCTGCGATAACCTCAAACTCCCGCACTATCACAATGTGTGTTCAAGCAGCTGGGGACTCGGACTCAGAGGTTGAAAATAAAAGGAATATTCAACCACATTTCAACGATCTCGGACTGGCGGGAGGTAGGATTTTTCCGTCAGGACTTGTGCTGCTCAGTGGTAGCACATGAATGTACATTCCTGGAGACGATAACACAATTTGAGATCGCCACTAGCTCTGAGTGTTTGGCAGTGTTGTGACCGTCCAGTTGACGCGCCTCAATCACATGTTTTACACGTGCGCGCCAAATCCTGCTTGCCAACCACCATGTCAATTGTCACGGACCTCCTGACTCAGCGGCGATACGAGAATCGTGGACAAGAATTTTCCCGGTAAACCATGAGGTGGCATGTACTCCCTATAGCTGAGGAGTCAGTACTCTCCACCCACAGCCTGTGCAAGTTGACGCCCGGATTCTCGGACTCTGTAGCGCGCGGGTGTCGTCCACTGGCATGGTCCGCGCAGGAACTTTGGTCATTCATCAGACATCTTGTGTAATCCTCTCATGCCCTGCAGAACTATAGTTCATTCTCGTACCCCGATGGTGTCGACGACTCCTTGCCCGCGGAAAGGCCCCGAACGTCGACATCTTACCATTCACGCACATTGCGTCCTCCCATCCAAACGGGTGAGCCATCCGCCCAGCCCTCGTTTGACCGTCATCTGAGCCAGCAGTAATCAGAGTGCAGATGCGCGCTCACGGTGTGCGGACGGTTGCATTTCACTTGGCTTTCTCACACAACTTCAACTTCGCTCGTTTCCTCTGGCCGGTATGGACTCGCAAGCCGTCAAGTGGACGTATAAATACAGGCGGCGCCGCAGTCTTCACGCATAACCTTCAGGACGAAATGTGCGGTCTTACAGCTCTCTTTCATTCAGATGTGTTGGTTGAGCCGTCTGTTGATTGTCTCAAGACTGAGCTCGAAGTCCCACCCAAGATCATCAAGCACCGTGGACCCGATTCGAGGGGAAGCCATATTTCAGCTGATACGCGCGCTGGTTGGTAAACTCCATTGCATGGTCGGTTATTGCATAATTGATACTTCTCCTTGAAGGGCAAGGACATGTCAGACTGTCGATAATTGATCTCTCGACGGGCCTAACAATCCATGTCCGATGAGGACGGTGTGATCCATTGTGTCGTAACTGGGGAGATATATGACCACGAACGCATCCGTGCCGACATGAAAAAGGAAGGATTTTCATTCAAGTCCAAATCAGAATCTGAGCTTGTTGTCCAACTGTATGTGTCTGATCCTATGTCGAGTCGCTCATAGGATAATGTGTTGTCCAGGTGGAAGCGCGACGGAATCAACCTTCTCTTCAGCTTGCGCGGCGAGTTTGCGTTCGTCCTGTACGACGGCCACTGGCGTCTGCTGTTTTCTGCGCGGGATCGGTTTGAGATCAAGCCTCTGTACTACATGATCTCAAATGGTCGCATTCTGTTCGCCAGCGAGATGAAGGCATTCATGGGGTTGGGGTGGAAGGCTGAATGGGATATTGACGCCATTGTTCACGGCTGTGACCTCGGGGACAGACACACAGTCTTCAAGAGCGTCTTCAAGGCATGTGTTCTTTTAACAGTCTCTACAAATTCGCTAAATAAATCTAGTTGGCGGCGGACATCTTGCTCTTTGTGGCTCCTCTGGCCACATCAGAACCGAGAGGTATTGGGACCTCTCGTATCTAATCGCGACTTCTACTCCCACGGAGACAATTGATTCGATGGTGTCCAATGTTCAGAGACTTCTTGTAGAGTCGGTTCGATTACGCCTTCGTTCCGATGTGCCTCTCGCAGTCTACCTCAGCGGAGTAGTTGACAGCTCCTGTGTGGCCGGGATCGCCACTTACATTCTGCGCGAATAAGACCCAGATGCGAAGGTGACGGCATTCACGTTGGCTTACACCGGTGAGGCTGAGAATCTTGATTTTATATGCTTTTCCTGAACATCCGAAGAGGACGAAACAACGGACGAATCCCCAATTGCAGGGCGGACTGCCGCTCATATTGGGGCTGAAATACATAATGTCGAAGCAACTGAAGCCGCACTGGTTGATCTCCTCGAAGAAGCCATCTGGCATTCGAGCAGCCGAACACTACCTTCCATGGTGCAGGAAAAATAATCTTGTCCCACGCCGTTCGCCGTCATGGCTACAAGGTCTCGTCTCCCCTCCGTACTAGTACTAATTTCAGGATTAATCTCCGATAATCACTCAGGTTGCCCTATCCGGCGCGGGCTTTGATGAAGTTTTCGCCGGATATGGGTGGTTCACCCTTGATTATCTTAGGACACCTGATGTTTCGGCCGGCAGCCTAGGGATTCAGATCGCGGTCCCCTCGGAAGCTGAGCGCCGCGATATGGTCACTGAACTAGGGGCATTGGCAGATAACCCCCAGATGTCGGCCACGGTGATGAATGTTAAACACTCCAACCTGGTTAAGGTCAGCGCCCATCATGTCGCGACTACGCTTACTGTGTTATAGCGCCCGATGTTCCATCCATATGCTCTTGATACCCCAGGTGCGCCAGATATTGCCTGGTGCGTAGCTGAGGGGATCGACCCTCGAGTTCGACAGTACTCTCCATCTGGCACTTGGCAGAGTTTAAATGTGCCCTGGTATGTACTGCAACCCCTTTGCCGAGCGAGTTCCTGAAACCCGTTCTCATTGCAGTATGTCAACGCAAAATCTCTGCTCGGTAAAATCATTTTGAGCCTATCCGGCGATCGTAACGACATGGCGCACTCTATTGAAAGCCGGGTTGCGTTTCTCAATCACCACTTGGTTGAATATGTGAATAGCTTAGCATCGTGGGTCACCATATGCATCAATCCGGACCTTGACAACTACTGATTTTTGTTTCGTCTCAGGTCGGTTGAAATTATGCCGATTGCGGGAAATGGGCCTAAAAAACGGTCTTTTACCGAGAAATGGGTCCTCCGAGAGGCAGTTTAACCTTTCGTGCCGGAGGAAATCTACACCCGAAAGAAATGCCTTTCAACCCACCTCCGAGTCACCGCGGCGCAGCTTCTGGGCTCGTGCCACTTCAAATCCACCTCAGTAAACACATCACACAGGCGAATGTCGAGCGTCTCGGATTATTCGACTGGCCCTATATCAAAGAAGTCCTTGCGGGATATATAGCCTCCCTGATTTCCCTGCACAAGGAGCTATCGATCCGAGGGCGCGGATGCTTATGGCTTCCCTCAGCTTTATTGTGTTGCAAGAGCGATTTCATGTGTCTCCTGTGGCTGTAAAGAAATAGTTAGTCTAGCAAATAAATGATTTTGGACCAAGAATACATTGCATTGTTGGCGCAAGGAGAAACGCCAAGTTGAACAGTTAAACTGCCACACCAACCGTCCACGTTTGAGGTTGAGTACCTTGATACACACATAGGGAGGAAACTTTCCTTTTTGGTATGCATCACATTCACGGGGCGCCTTATTGCTCCCAGATTCGCTCCGACGATCTTTTCGCACATCACACGCAGCTGGTCCCGTCGAAATGAAATAGCTCCTCCAGATCCCATTGGGCTCCCTACTACATGTCTCGACAGAGACATAGGCGATATCCCATTATTGTTTTTACATAGCATGCAGAGCGTTAGCGACACGGGAACTGAATTCACGCTATTTATAGTCGCGTTTGCTTCATCATGACCTCCGTCTAACGTTATGCGCCACCTGCCCCCCTCTCGTGGCGCATCCCGCAGAATTCAGATGGTTTCAAGACCCTCAATTGAGAGAATACTATCTCCGCTGATCCACCGTACGAGACGATCATCTGCCCCAGATACAACTGGATCCTACTGGATCCGATCAGATAGCTATAACTATCGCAGATCAACTGGTCCTTCCTGCTTCCTATCTCTCCCACATCCACGATGGCGACGCCTCCAGCACCAGCGCCGAATGTCGAGCTCCTGTGCGTGTTCATTGAGCCCCAGTTCAATAGTGAATAAACCCCGTTACAGCTTCGGTCCGATGCTCATTGGAGTCCTCCTCAACACCACACTGTATGGAGTCAGTCGCTCGATCCGTCGCCTCGTGTTCCACTAACTTGGTAACAGGCTTTGTTGGTTCAGGTTGGCGCACTATTTTTTCAACCAGCGAAGGCTGACCTCGTCATCCAGATATTGATCTATTACAATCGATATAAACGGTATTTTCGTCCCAAGTCGAGTTGGAAATAATGGCTGTATTGAAGCATTCTTCAGGGACCGAAAATGGTTCCGCTACCTGGTACGGCACTTGCCCACCAGCATCTCAGTAAACTCGATACTGACCTCAGTTCAGGTCCTGTATCTCCTCGTGGCCGAAACTGTCAACGTTGTGTTCGATATCGGCCTTATCTACGAACCACTGATCTTCCGATATGGTAGGTTGTATCTGTGCATCTGCGAACAATTCTCAATCCTGGAATATAGCAACGACAAAGGCACTGGTGGTGTCCCCATTATGTGAGTACCCAGGTTGGGCTTCCTGGACGGTATTCTCATATGCGCCTGCAGTGCTCAGGCCAGGTATGTCGTGTATTTAATATGACGGTTCTGCCTTTATATCGGCGTATGTCAGACGCAGCGGTTACAGTGGGTGATCAGTTTCCCATGACGTTCGCTGCTGAGGAGACATCCCAGGTCGCGATATCTATGCCCATCCAGCTTTTCATAGCCTGGAGAGTGAAAATGCTCACCCAATCCTACTTCGTTCCGATTCTCATCGCGGTTCTAGCGATCGTCTCCTTCGGTGATATCCAACTTCCCCCTTCCTTCCCGATAATTTTGACTTATAAAATACAAGGCGGTGGGCTCTCCGTGACGGTCATGGTCAGCCTTCACCCCGAATACGCCGGCTTTGGAAACTTCCATCCGTTCGTTATCACCTGGCTGTCCTCTAGCGCTGCATGCGACGTCATCCTGAGCGCGGCCCTCATTTATACGCTGGTGTGTCGCATCCTCTCTAATATGTATAACCCGAATAATTATTCCTGCAGAGTACTCGCAAAACGGGTACCAGGACCACGGATCGATACGTAGACCGGCTCATCCGTCGTAAGCTTCCGTTGTATTCAACGCAGGATAACGATCTAATATTTTGTCTCTCGGGTTGTTAGTAACGGTGCAAACAGGCTCCATCACGGCCGTCGTAGCGATGTTGGATTTGCTGGTTTTCATTTTCACTCCCGTGAGTTGCTTTCTCCGAGTGCGCATTCCGCACGGATGTTAACGTGGTCCTAGGGAACAACTCTGTAGGGGGACTTTTGTTCGTGCGAAACGCGACGCTCATCCTCTACTCCAAGTCAATTTATTTGGGATTTCCCGCTGTCGAAACTGTATTCCAATGCTTTGCTCAGCACGCAAGTGGCCTTCTTATATTATTAGTCGTCGCGAACTGAGTAAATCAGGCTTAATACCCGGCCTTGGAGGGAAGAGGCCTCGCAGTACACTGTGAACGTACTGTTCGATCCGACACCCAGCGATCATGGTCTACAGATCAGGTCAATCCCTGTATGTCGTTCCGTTCAGATCTTGCGAACATGACTGACGATGCCTCGCCGCTTCAGGCTCATGTGAGTAATTTTTCCGGCGTAATTCTTGGAGAATAAATTACTGAAGGTATTTCTATGCCATAGCATACGGCCTTGGAGATGCAACGTCGGCGTCGGGAGACGACGTACGCAAACCGCGAGGTCTCAGATGACCTCGAACGAGGGGATGATGCGCAGAAGGTTTCCCCGCTTTAATCTTATCTTTATGTCTACGTATTGGTTCCTGCGACTTGGTGGCCGTCCTAAAACTCCCTAATCGTAATACAGAACATATTCTACAGGGATGTGTCATTTTCTGAGCTCCTGAGAATGTTGTAAAAAACAACAGGGAAGCTTGCCCATTTCCAACGTTTCGAAATTCGTTATCCGGACAGACGGTATTCATCTAGGTATTCCACTTCTCCCGCTCTCACGGGAATTGAACACTGTAATTAAGCTTGCAATTCTTGGATACTGCGCCAGGATACGGGATACAGGACACGCTTAACGCCGCAGAATCATCACCGCCACCACACCCTGGTGCGTATGGAGGACTGTGTAAGTTGTGGCGACGAGAAAGTATACGAAGTATCGCCCGCCGGCCGCCCTCCAGTAAAGATAAAATAATGCGCCGATATGGGACAGATTAGCGCCAACAAGCGCCCACCTCCATGCGTGCTGAGATCGCGAAATCCCGGCGCACTCGCACCCGCCCACCCGTGCGTACATCAGCTCCCGGTGCGTGCGTGCCGATGGTCATCGCGGAACGCATGATCACGAAAACAACAACACGAGGAGCTCCATCCCCACAGCGCGCGCGGGGCCGCACACCAACGAAACTGGCTGCACATAGCACCCACTCCCACATGCCGCCCGCACGGACCGGGAGACAAATGCACCGCAGAGGGAAGAGTGACTCTCCTCCTACTCATCTCCATCTTCCCGACGACCCTTTCCCGTCCGTCCTCCTTCTCATCCCATCCGCCGTCTCCCCCTGCGTCCGAATGTCCTTCGCGTCACCCCATAACTGCACCGCCTCAGCTGGCCGCGCCAGCCGAAGCTCAGCCTGCGCCCCGTGGACATGTATACGTAGGCACGTGCGAGACCAACGTGGGGGATGAGATGAGATGAAACGAGGTGAGGTGAGGTGAGTACGCAAGGGAGCGCGAGGTATGCACAGCGGCCCCAACATGAAGAGATCGCCCGCGCACCCACACACGGCGCGCACATACCTCCATCTCGCGCCCACGTCGCCTCGCTCCGCTCCGCCCGACACCGGCGCATCCGCCTCGCCGCAATGGCTTCATGGCCTGTGCCCCGCGCCACTCGATCATAGGGCAGCGCACCCCCCAGATCCGCGAATCCCTCGACGTGCAAGCACGGAGACGAGGTAGACGGCCACACCGCATCAGCCCCCACCGGGTCTAGCGCGCTGCGTATCGGGAAGTAGACGCGGGGTACGAGACGGATCGTCCTCTTCCTTTCCATCTCCCTCCCGCTTACCGCTCCCTCTCCCACTCCCGTTCGTACGCCTGGGTCGGCGTAAACGACCGCCTCTCCCCGCGCGAGGAACACATACGCCTCGTGCTCGGGATCCCTCTTCCCTCTCCCTCATTGCGAACGCGGGTGCGGATGCGGATGTGGATGTGCGGGGCGCGGCCCTCGAGCCAGGGGGGAGGGCCACCATACGCCCCGCCCGCTGACCATCCCTCTCTGCCATCACCCGCTCGACCGCTGCCCCGCGGGACTCTCTGCTTCTCTGCCTCTCTGCCCGATCGCCCCCACCTCCGCCTCGAGTAGCTCTGCATTCCTATCCCTCCCTCTCCTCCGGAACGGGACGGATGCAGATGCAGATGTGGACGTGGAGCGCTCGACTATCGCGAGGGGAGGCGCCGGCTCCGGCTCTAGCTCTTCATCCCTCCCTCCCCTCCATTCGCGTTGACGGGGAGCGCAGAAGTGGGTGGGGAACGTACACATCGGCGGCGGCGCAGACGGCGCGGCTGCTACGGCGCGATGAGAAGGGGATGGGGTGTGGGCGCGGCCTGCGCTGATAGTGGTACCGAGACCGGCGGGCGTGGGCACCGGCATCTACATCCGCATTTGCAGCTTCGGCGTTGGAGCGCCCGTCGTCGTGGCGGGGGAGGTGGTAGACGGAATGGTGGTGGTGGTGGTGGTGGTGGTGGTGAAGCAGGTCATGGAGCTGGAGGAGTGGAAGCGCCGAGGCTGGCGAGGGGAAGGCGCTTGCTGCTCGTGCTCGTCCTACTACTGACCTGTCACTCATCCTCGGATCGGGCGTCGTACACTCTGAGCTCTTGTTCTCGAATCCCGCGTGTGCCCGACAGAGGACGACCCCGCGCCAGCTGCCTGTCGGCGCGCAGATTAAGATTGGATATCGAGACTGGGCTGGGCATGGACCAAAGTGATCCCACCTCGATGGTGCGCGTCGCGGCCTTTCCGGGTCGATATTGTCGCAATTACTCTGACGCTCTCGTCGAAGGCCCCGCACGATGGATATCAAGCAGTGGAAGGCATGAAGCCGAGGCGAGAGCGTGGGGGAGGCGGTAGTAGAGATCCGACCCGCAGCGTGATTAGTTGCAGAGGCTTTTCGCGACGATCGGTCATCGCGAGTGTCGCGCCTGTATCAATCCTGGTCAACTCAGCGTTTAGAGAGAAGGGGGAGGGCTTACGGTTCCAATCATGCGCTCCATGGAAGCAAAGGATGGCGTAGCCGAAGCTATGTGGTCTCGCGTGCCTGTCCGCCATACCAATCCTGTTGTTAGCGTGCGTGTACTGTAAAGCGAGAGGGCTCACCGTTCCGGTCCGTTCATCGTTCTCTATCGTTCTCCATGGAAGTAAAGACTACCTCGTCGTATTAACTGACGCAGAACTGACGTCCAATCTCTTCGTGCTTTCATTTCTTCTTCTTGCTGGCGTTATTCTCTGCTGCAAGTCTGTTCTATAGAGCCGATTGTCCGAGGGGGAGCACAGCGATAAATATCATTTGTGGCTGAAGCTAGGTCTTGAGCAAGTCTTGAGTTTGGTACAGTCAAAAGCAAGCTGGGTGGCTGTGCAGATCCGTGCGCATATCGATGTCTTCTCCATTGGGCCTCGGGAAATCGCCGTGTCACGGCGTGCCGTGACGTGGTTGGCGTGCAGTGCCGTGCTGTGACGTGTAGCGTGCATCACCTTATCCTCCCACCACCGTGAAACCATAGTGTGCTTGTATTTTAACTCTGGCCCTCATATACTACACCCAGAAGAAATTCCAAGTCAACTTCTGGTCAACAGCTTTTTCCCCACACTCACCGCCGTCAAGTTTTCAACTTTGTTTGAGCGGTTCCGCTACACCAGGAAGTCGTGGGGCCTAGGAAAAACAGACACAACCTTCCTCTCCAATCACAATGTCTTCAGGGTGGGCTAGACTCTGGGAGCTTACGCGGGTCCAAGTTGCAGCTTAAAAAAGTTCACGTTGAACATCATTTGTCATTTGAACTCGAGTCAACATAAACGTGAATTATACTCTGCAATTGATATCTCTGGGGATTTAAACCAGAACTGTGTGCTGAGAACATCTTTCGCCACGCTTTTGCACGCAATGTCACGGTGCGGCACGCCATAGACACGGCACTGCACGCGATTGGCACGGCACGGCACGCTAACGGTCTGCGCGGCGTGCAGAGGCGTGCAGGACCAAAACCGATCTTTATAGAGGAACGGCAAGCACCAAACAGGGTTTATTGCATCTCTCCATCAAGTAAGACAATAATCTTGCAATCCCTCTTTTTGCAACACTAACTCAACCAGGATTTGTCACGCACTTGGATGAAAAGGCAACAAAAAAATCATAACTTCTGAAAGAGTGCACAGAAAAATGGGATTGAAGACTTTAAACCACACTATATGGATCCAACGGCTTCTCTTAGTCTAATTTGTATCATATATGGGTTTATGAATCCATTGCGAGACCATCGCCTCCTCGCTTTGACCCGTGACATCGTCACGTATACGTGACAATACCGCTTGGATTGAGCAGTCTCGAAATAATTTTTTTTCGGGTTTCGGCACAGAATATAGCCAACTTAAACGCTGAACAAGATACACGGGTACTTTGCCTTGCAATTCAATTTTAAGCCTTGGTGAGTTAAACTGTCCTAGCACGCTAATCACGTGCCACGCTTGCACGCCACGCCACGCCTTGCCACGGCGAAAAACCGGTGCCCTTCTCCATTCACCTCGAAGCTCGGGACGAACTACTGTCCCCAGGACGAGGAGATAATCGAGATTCAGAGCCTCCTTGTCGAGCCCGCCCTCCGATTGAAGTGTCTTGACGATGAAATCACCGAGCTCCAGAAGGCCGTCGAGAAGCTGCGAGATGAGCGCGACGAGCTTGGCGCCTACGTGGACGCCCACAGGGCTCTCATTTCACCGGCTCGACGTCTTCCCCTCGACATCATCCAAGAAATCTTCATAACATGCATTCCAACAGACCGAAATTGCGTCATGAGTGCGATTGAGGCGCCGGTGCTCCTCGGACGCATATGCAGCTCCTGGCGAACCATCTCTCTCTCGACACCCCGCCTGTGGTCGAGTCTCCACATCGTGGAGCCCTCCTGCCCATCTGAATCGGCCCTTGCGCGATTTGAGGAGAAGCTGGCACAGCGACTTCAGACCACCAAGACGTGGCTCAGTCGATCCGGGCAGTGCCCCCTGTCCATATCACTGCAATCGATGTTTAACCGCGCGGGCTTTACTCCAGCCAACCATGGACATCTCCTTCAGGCCCTTGTCCCATTCGCATCCCGGTGGGAGCACATCCACTTGGCGGTCCTTTTTTCAGTTCTTGCGATCATGTCGCCGCTTAAAGAGACTGATGTGCCCATGCTCAAGTCAGTCCGCATGACTGAGATCGGCGTCCCTGTCGACCTCGCATGGGACTCACTGGGCTTCCTTCGCGGCCCCAGAATTCATTCCTTCCAAATCTGGGGAAGCAGCTTCAGGCCTCTGGAAATACCGCTCAGATGGAGTGGTCTAACAGACCTTTCTATGGGAAAAATCTGGACTCCTGCTCATTCGGTGACGAGCCAACATGTTCTGCAGATGTTTTCGCGGTGCCCTCAGCTGCGGACCTGCCGGCTGCACCTCGATGATGGTTTCAACAACAATATTAATCCCAGAGTCGAAGAGCCCATTCTTGAGCTCTCTTTTCTTAACACACTGGACATACAGTGTCATGAAACTGTTTCACCTACAATTCACCAGCTGTTCAGCCGGTCCTCTTTCCCGCAATTGCGGCATTTCAGTCTTCACAAAAGTTGGGATCAAGGTCCAGAGTACGACATATCCTACGCTCCCTTCCTCGCTGCTGCACCGCGCATCGAAAGTCTCTACATGGACATTGAACTGTTTTCGAAACGGTCTCTCGCTGACTTCCTTCGCGCGCTACCGCCTACCGTCCTGGAATTGCGGTATTGGAACACGGGGAGGTACATTGGGGCTTCAGAAATTTTCGATGACGTCTTCCTGGAAGCCCTCATTCCTTCTCCCGAAGTGCCCATCCCCTGGTGCCCGGGTCTGCAAGTGCTGGAAATGCCATTCCCTTGTCGCTGTTCCGACGACGTGCTCTTGCGTTTCATCAAATCGCGGACGCTGAAGAGCGTTGTAATCCAATTTGACCGGGAGATGCAGCTCGACATCCGACCGGAACTGCAGAGTTTCGTGGAGAGTGGGCTTGATCTTCAACTAACGTACGCTCCGCCCATGGCGGTGCAGTTTTCTCCTTGGGAGGGCTTGCAGGAATTTTTTCATTGAATGTTTGATCTGTCCTGAATCTTCATAGCGTTTTACTTACTACTTCGTACATACAACGACGTTACTATTATTTCCGTTAGAACGGTAGTACAGAGAAGCTCCGGTGCAAATATAATCGTAAATGTGCCAGTGCATGTAGTGCGATGTCTTGGAGCAAGCCCGCAACGCCTTGGTCAAGGTTAAACGGTTGCCATTTCTCGAGCCAAGGTGTTACCAACGTTGGAAAGCAAGCTAGATCTCGGCACAGCTATGGCGATGATCCACTGAACCTTCTAAGAAGAACATTGTGGATGTCAAGTCGGGTGCGCGGCGAGACATAAATACTTCTACATACGGACGCTCGCGATTGGCTCGGAAACAGAATAGTCGGCGAGTCTGCTGGCAGGAGGAAAGATTGATAGCGCCGTAACAGCCCCCGGGATTGTCAGTTGAAGTGAGCTGGCAAGTGACGGCTCCCCCGCATCGCTGCTGAACCAGGTCGATGTGGAACAGGAAGACATTGCAAATAGTTATCCATACTAGGTGCTGTCGCATGCGCGAAGCCTGGACCTCGCTTGATTTGGAAGCTGTGTTCATTCCGTCTCCCTTTCCCGTCATATAATGTATTTGTGCTACAAGCTACAACTTCGTGTAGTCTTACCGCCTGGATCTCACACCTACTGAGCAACCCCTTGCATTGCCACTACCGAGCGAACGATACTGTACCCACACATCAGCACTGATCACAAGAAATCACAAGAAATGTCCCGTGGCATGCTCGTCGTCCAAATCCGTGAACTCAGCAGAACTCACCCGGCGTTTTCAAGACAGCCAACGACAAAATCCGGGCAAGTCGGGTCCAGCATGTTCACAACGGCGTTGTTTTAGAGGCCTTGACTTAAAATGTAGGATAAGTCTAATTAAGAACCCCCGTACACGAGTACGGGGTTGCTTTTCTGCGCAAGTGGTCCCGGATTCCAGTTCAAATCTTCCAATTTAGTAGTTCAGGTGCATACAAATTTTGTGCAGGTAATGTACCTTGATCTCTACACCAGTATTGCATTTTTCAAGAAGTTGTTACTTTCCAAAAGTGCCCCGAGCACATCCTGACGCACCGCGCCCTCCGCCATCAGATGTTAAGATTCTTATGTAACTTATAACTCAACTGAATACCTTTGCAGAGACTATGGGGGTTCTTGATAGAATGACGGGACCTTATCTCCACTAAATCTTCATTCTCTCATCAAGACCTGTGAGAATCTGTTGGTTTGGGTTGGGTTTGGGCAGGGTTTGAACTCAAGCTCCGGCAACTCCGGCAGTGTGAAAAATAATCGGGACCAGCCTGTTTGCTTTCGGGGTATCATCACTCTTGTTGGTTTTCGTGGTCCGGAGCAGGCTTCTTCAAGTTGCAGAGCCTCGTCATGTACTGGCAGATTTCGATTTCGAGGGTTTAAATTTTGAACCGCGCCTGTATTTGCGGAGTTAACCGGAGAATTTTCCAGCTTCTGGGACCGCTTTTCAAGCAAGGTAATCAAATCTATCGGACCTTCACGAAGTCGCAACAACAATCTCGTTCAGACAAGTTCTGACATTTCTCCTGGAAATTCCAGTAGAATTGAGAGGCCTCCTTAGTTCCAAGTTAGTTGTGAACTGGCCGTATTGAATATCGAACGACTCGAATGGAGCGTCCCGCTTTTATCAATATTAATAATGCAACCCTTAGGTTAGAAAAAATTCCTTGTACTACTACCGTCACTGGGAGTTTTCTGATAGTGAGCAGCGCAGCTTTTGTTCCATGTCAACTTCCAAGTTTTTTTGTTCTGGGTGAGTACTACGTCAGTACGTGACAGCCCCGATCAAATCCGAAACCATGTGATCGCGCTATTGATCCGCCGTCTCAGGCCGTCTCCCCTGCCGCCCTGCGTCGTGCTTTCGCGTCACCCCATAACTGCACCGCCTCAGCTGACCACCAGCTGAAGCTCAGCCTGCGCCGCGTGGACATGTGTGTGGGCGCGTGCGAGGCCGTCGTGGGGGTTGCGATGAGATAAAACGAGGTGGGGTGAGGAGGGAGCGTGAGGGCTTCTCCCAACACAAAGAGATCGCCCGCAGCAAGCTCTACTCAAATATAGGCGGTTAAGAGATACCTCTTTGTGCTGCGGGATCCGCGGAATTCAGGGAACTCGCGCATTTTGATTATGCGCTTGCCCGCATGAGCATCACGAAGACCGTTTGCGAAAGCCGAGTCGTCAGGCAGTTCGGACTTCGGGCCGTGTTGTGTTTGGTGATGCATGGGTGCATCGCCACGTTACCACTCTTCCTCCCTTTTTGACGTCGAAATAAACCTCCCAGATGTCGTCTCCAGCTTTTCGACTCCCTCGCTATTCTAACCCAACTCAGAAGCATGTTGATCGCAGCGCGCTTTTTTCTCAAACTGCCACTCAAAAATAGAACGCACCACAAATTCGTCATCCGACGTCACCAGATATACCTCTATCGTCTCGGAATAGAACGGCTGTTAAAACATACAGATCCCCACTGCTACTCTACGCATCTTGCTACCCACCATGTCCATTTTGAAACACCGAAACGGGCGCGCAAAGCACGACGATTTGGAGTCCGGACCATCAACGCCTACATCCCCAACGCACGAGGACAAGGCCCCGAACTATGACGGGGAGGAGTATGACGTCCTCTTGCGATATGCGCAGGACCAGGCTGCGCTAGTGAGCAAGGGCAGCGACGACGACGAAGACGAGGGCGATGGGCAGCGGAAACGCCTGTGGTACGCGCCGTGGAAAACGGTCACTGTCAAGAGCGACAAAGAAAAGAAGGTATGCATTTTCTTTTTTCCTTCCTGCGTCCAATAAAGTGTTGTAATCCCCAGATACCGGACGATTGGCTTCAAACGAACATGACGCAAGGTCTCGCGGACAGCGATGTCGACGCCCGGCGGAAACAATTTGGCTTTAACGAACTGCAAAGGTTCGTGGATTCGGCCATTTCGATAGTCGAGCACGTTTTAACCCGCGCTCAGTCCCAAAGAAAACCAATTCCTCAAATTTATCTCATATTTCCGCGGCCCGATTCTCTACACCATGGAGATCGCTGTTATTCTTTCCGCTGGGCTCCAAGATTGGATTGATTTTGGTGTCATTGTGAGCTGTCTAGGTGGCGATATGTGGTCAAATACTAACGGTCAACTAGATCGGGATCCTGTTTCTCAACGCCGGGGTTGGGTGGTACCAAGAAAAACAGGCCGGCGATATTGTATCTGAGCTCAAGGCGGGAATTGCCATGAAGGCCTTCGTTGTTCGCGGCGGCCGAGAGATGGAGATCGAGGCTCGCGATCTCTGCCCAGGCGATATAGTGCGCTCAGACATTCGAATTTCTATTGCCGACCCACTTATCATCTCATAGGTGATTCTGGAGGAAGGAAGCACTATCCCGGCTGACGCAAAGGTACGTTGACGATTTAATTTTAATTGCTCGGGCTCCGAAAACTAATGATTGTGCTCCAGATTCTGGCGAGTTACGATGATAAAGATGGTTCCAAGGTAATAAACTCCACCGCTGGATTTTTCCCGCGCCAGTTCTGAGCAGTTCCAGGCCAAGCAAAGTCTGCAAAATTCCAAGGGCAACGAGAAAGCCGACGAGAAGAAGCGCGGGGGAGATGACAGTGACGACGAGGATAAAGAGGTAGACCGTGGCCCATCGGTTATGTCCGTGGACCAGAGTGCCATCACAGGCGAATCCCTCGCTGTCGAAAAATACATCGGCGACATCGCATACTACACCTGCGGTGTGAAGCGCGGCAAGGCTCGTAGTACATTCCTGACCGATTTTCCACCGACGCTGATTATTCTCGTTGACTCTCTTAGTGTTATGCCGTAGTTAGCGCAACGGCAAAGCAATCCTTCGTCGGCAGAACTGCCTCATTGGTCATGAGTCCGTGGATCCCCGTATCCCTTTTTGTCAAACCGGCCGACCATCTTATGTAGGCTCGAACGAAAGAGGGCACTTCCAGATCGTCCTCGGCGGCATCGGCACATCCCTCCTCGTCCTCGTCCTTGTGTTCATCTTTATAGTCTGGGTCGGGGGCTTTTTCAGGTACGCGCATGTCTTGCCTGATATTTTTGAGGCGCCAGTCGGCTGATATTATTGGAAGGGGAATCGGAATCGCGACTCCCAAAGAAAACTCCCTGCTTGTCTATGCGCTGGTCTTCTTCGTGATTACTCATTTCCTCGTCTCTCGCATACGCCCTTCTCTGATCATACACTCCATCCTAGATTATCGGTGTACCCGTCGGTCTGCCTTGTGTCACCACCACAACGATGGTAAGTCCCTTTGTGATAAAAAACGCATGCCTGATGATAATCGTCGTCGTCTCTAGGCCGTTGGCGCAGCTTACTTGGCTCGGTATGGCTTCCCCCTCGCTCAGTGTTTCCCTTGCATTAAATTCTCTCCCAGCCGCAAGTGCATCGTGCAGAAATTGACAGCCATCGAATCACTCGCGGGCGTTGACATGCTCTGCTCCGACAAGACCGGAACCCTCACCGCTAACAAGCTCTCTCTAAATGAACCATACGTTTCGCCAGGTATGTCAAACGAGCTTTCCATCATGTTTAAACTGATAATTTTTTTACCCTAGGCGTTGACAGGGATTGGTTCATGACCGTGGCCGTACTCGCGTCTTCCCATAACATCAAGTCACTCGATCCAATCGATAAAGTCACCATTATCGGACTGAAGGTACGGCATCCATGTTGCGGAGTCTCTTAGCCTAACCTCTTCGCAGGACTTCCCTGGCGCACAGGAAAACCTCCGCAGTGGATGGAAGACCAACAAATTCACGCCCTTTGATCCGGTCTCCAAGCGCATTGAAGCACAGGTGGAGAAAGACGGTAAGAAATACACGGCAGTGCAAAGGTGCTCCAAACGCGTAGGTTTTCCCCATTGTTCGACAGTGACATCGCTGATGAGCGTTACCTGGCTCCAGTATTCTCAAACTCAAGAAGTTCGACACCAATACCGTCAACGAATACCGCCAGACCTCTCAAACCTTCGCCGAAAAGGGTTTCCGCTCGCTGGGAGTCGCGATCAAGGAGGACGGGAAGGATTGGCAGTTATTGGGCATTATGAGCATGTTCGATCCGCCCAGAGGCGATACCGCTGCAGTAAGCCGCCTTCTTTCCCCGAGTTTACGCAGTGCCGAACTTGAATGCCGTTGCAGACTATTCAAGAGGCTCAGAATCTGGGAATCCACATCAAGATGCTCACCGGCGATGCCGTTGCTATCGCGAAGGAAACCTGCAAGCAACTGCAGCTGGGCACGAACGTCTACGACTCTCAACGCCTTATTGGAAGCGGCATGAGTGGCTCGGACGTCCGAGATTTCGTGGAAGCGGCCGGCAAGTAACCTGCCACTCGTTTTTCGCCGTCGGCAACTTACGATTGTGCAGATGGTTTCGCGGAAGTATTCCCTGAGCACAAGTACCAGGTTGTCGAAATGCTTCAGCAGCGCGGCCATCTGACAGCGATGACGGGAGACGTGCGTCCCATCAACTTTAATGTACCGAGCGCAAACTGACATTTTTCAGGGTGTAAATGATGCTCCATCGCTTAAGAAGGCTGACTGTGGAATTGCTGTTGAAGGAGCGAGTGACGCTGCACGCTCGGCTGCCGGTGAGTATTCCGCTTGCTCACTTGCGATACTTATTCCAAACCTTATTGTTAGATGTCGTATTTTTGGACGAAGGGCTGAACTCGATCATTACGTCTATCAAGGTTGCCCGACAGATTTTCCATCGTATGAAGGTATCTTCAATCCTTTGTCTCCCTGGGCGGCCTGTTCTGACCAAGTTCAAGGCGTACATCATCTACCGCATTGCGCTGTGTATTCATTTGGAAGTATATCTGGCTCTCTCGATGCTCATTCTCAACGAAACTATTCGGGTGGATCTGGTATGGCTTTCAAAAGACACATGTATATTTAATCTCACTGGCGCGTTTAGATCGTATTTCTCGTTCGTTGGATTTGCTTCTCTGCATATTGCGAGCCACTCTTACACTCCGCCTAGGCCATTTTCGCTGATGTTGCAACTATTGCAATTGCGTACGACCGAGCGCCATGTACGTCTCGTTCTCCCAAAATCCAAGGGGAACTTCACTGATACTCCTTCAAAGATGCCAAGACGCCCGTTGAGTGGGAACTTCCAAAGGTCTGGGTCATCTCGACAATAATGGTGCTCCAACTTTCAACCTTTTCTGCGTACCTCGCTCATCGAATTATGATTCCCAGGGCCTCATTCTAGCCGCAGGAACATGGCCAGTATTCGCCACTATACAATTGGCTCGAGATTTAACTTATTGCCGTGGTCCTCAGGGCTGTCCGCGGTACACTTCTCAGGTCACCAACCGGCGGTATCATCGAGAACTTCGGGAGGTCCGTCGCCGACTTTCTTCACCTTGTTAGATACGGATTCAGTTTAATTGATAGTGTGCAAGAGATTCTCTTCCTCGAAGTCGCTTTAACGGAAAGTTGGGTATGGGTTGTTAGACGTCCCGCATTCCACCGTTTGATCTCAGATCCGCAGGTCATATTCGTGACTCGGTTGAGTCAAGGAAACAACGAAGAAAATGTTCTGCCCTCCTTCCAATTGCTCGCGGCAGTGAGTCCGCAGCCATTTCTTTTCGCAGTCTAGCACAGCTCAGCGCGCACCAAGGTTTTCGGAGTCGATATCTTGGCATCGCTTTTCTGTCTGTTCGGCTGGATCAGTGGGCCGGAATCGCACCATGGGTACGTGATCATCCCAGTCAAATTCTACTTGCAACTCAAATCAATTGTTCGTCAGACACGTTGACATCGTGCGCAATTTCTCGTTTGTTTTCGCGATTTCTCCTGACACGCTGCCCAGGTCACTGTCGTGCGCATTTGGTGCTTCTCCTTTGGGATTACGGTTGTGGTTGCCCTTGCCTGTGAGGTTCACCGACTTGAAGGCTGCGAAGCAATGCTCACCGCTATCGCCTAGACTTCATCCTGAACAAATGGGAGTGGCTCGGCCATATCGGCCGCTTACCGCGCTCGAAGAAGAACGAAAAATTGGAGAACTTCCTCACCGAGCTCCAGCGTCTGACCATCCACCACGAACGCGGTCAAGCCGGGGACGACTATTACCGACTTGGCGGGAGCGAGACGAAGAAGGACGACGAGAGTGAACATAAATCGAAAGGAACGAGCGCCAAGAACAAAGCGGGCAAGGCGAAAGACGGCGAGAATGATGGTGCCGACGGTGGTGGTCGCACCGAGGATTCACAAGACTCAGATGTACAATCAACGGACCAGCAAAAGACATCATAGTAATGTATTTTTAATGTAGTGCAACACCGATATAAATATAAAGGCGCCAAGACGTGCCTTCGCTTCGCTCCGGCGTCTGCGATGACTGCGGGTTTATATAGAATTTGTAGAAACTCATTCTAAGCCCCAAGGTATCATGACTGTCTATTGAGTAGCTCCACATCGTCGCGAAAAAAAGGTCATTCACTGAAAGTAACTACCGGCTACGAAGCACATTGCCAGGTACAAGGTGTAGGAGATGGAGGATTAGATCTGGATGTAAATTCAGTACAGCTGAGCTCATTCTGTGGAGCTATAAATTGAGGACTGAGGTATTTTCCGTCTGACTTGGTGAGCTTCACTCTCACCATGCCGAGCTAAGAGTAATGGGGAGTTTGCTGAAGGAGCGCATTGGAAACGCGTCGGGACGCTTGGCACCGGTCCATGAAAAATGGAACAGAAATAGCTGGAGCCCGTGGACGCTGGCAGAGTTAATACTAATAGTGCCATGTTAGGCCGCTGGAGAGTCGAATTGTGTGAGCACGAAGATAGAATCTGGCCACTGGGCACCACTTTCGATCGCATGGGGCGGAGACCTCCCTGATTCCCCGATTGCGTAGCCGCTCAACGCTCGATACCTCGCTCCGCTTCGCGCCTTGATCGCAGATGGACCATGAGACTCTGGAGCAGAAGAGAGGTGGATGACAGAACGACGTTACAAGTGGGGACTCTTTGAAGAGACTACCGTGGACGTCCGGACGCTCCTTCGATGGCGGAGTGCCGCAAATGTACGCTTCGCCGCACACGTACGCTTCCAAATGTACGCTTCGGTCCCTCTACACGATACTCCTCGTTGACGATATCAGCAGGCCGTCGTCCGCGCTCCCCCGTCCTGCAGCTTTGCGCTCCCACAGCGCGCGGACTTCTCACGTCCGAAGGTGGGTGCGATAATAATATTTGGGAAGCCGACGGGGGGTAGGGGAATGAGTGCAACTTGAATATTAATATCGGGTCGCTGGAGTACTACGGCGATGCGAAGGATGTACGGACGTGGAAACGCGACGTGGAGGGAATGCATCGCGCGACGGCTTTGTCTAGTGTGGCGCTGACGCGTGCTTGTTTTCAGATTCATTCGTCCACAGTGGTACGATTCTCTTCCTCCCGTCGACCATCCGCCTCCCGCATCCGCCTCCTCGACCCTCTCCTTTTTCGACCCCTACGCTCGCCCTCTTCTTTTCGACGCCCGCCGTCCTCCGTTATCCGACCGCATTGACGAATGTACTGCGAGGACCGCCACCCACCCCTCCAGGCATGCCACAGACGCGGATCCTGTCCTCAGACTCGGTCGACGCGCGATATCTTCGCCCTCACCCATCCCGTTATGTCGCGAGTCGCGAGCATGGTGGGGTACAGAGTACCGGGGGCGGAAGGCGTCTAGGGAGGAGATGATTGTACCCTTCTGCAACCGGGAGGCCGTTAAGCACGCGCTCGGAAGCCCCACGCGCGCAATACTCACATCCTAACTTGAATCCACCCGCACCCGCACCCATGACCAAGTCCCCGCCCGCCTCTCGTCTCGGGGATCCCTCTCGCGCTCGACGCCCCGGTGCTAGGGCTAAGCTGCGCGCCGCCTCCCAAATCCCCGCCCGCGCCTGCGATCTATGTACGCGATCTACATTCACGATCCAAGGGTCAGCGCGCATTCAAACAGCCTCGAAATCCACGCTCCCTCTTGCGAATGCGGGTGCGGGTGCGGACGTGGATGTGCGGGGCGCGACCCTCCAGCGCGAGGGGAAGCGCCACCGTACGCTCCGCCTCCCGCGGCCCATCCCTCTCTGCCATCACCCGCTCATAAGCCTCCTCACGACTCCACTCCGTCCCCGCCCCCGCCCCCGCGCAAGGAACACGCCTCGTGCTTGGGATCTGTCTCCTTCTCCTCCTCATTGCGGATTTGGAAGCGGATGCGGGGCGGGCGGCCTGCGAACCTAGGAAGCAGGCGCCACGCCTGCCGTTCCTCCGTTCGAGTACGGGAAGCGCAGAGGTGGGGGCGAAGCACAAATCGGCGACGGCGAAGATGGCGCGGCTGCTCCGAGCGGAAGAGGTCCATCCTTCCGGCCACGCTGATAGTACTGGGGGTACGGCAGGGGGGTTTATATTCTTGGCGGCAGACGAGCTGGCGCCGTCGTCGTGTAAGAGGTGGTACACGAGGGGTTGGTGCTGGTCGTGAACGTGGAAGAGGTGGTAGCGGAGGGGTAGCCGAGGTAGCGGTGGAGCTGGTCGTGGATGTGGAAGAGCTGGAGTAGGGAACAGGTGAGAAGGCGCGTGCTGCGGCCACTCGTGCTCGTCCTACTTATGCCTGTCTTGGCTCTCACTGAGTCACTTGGACTCGAATCCGGCGTCGTGTTTATTCTTTGTCGAATTCAGCGCGCGCTCGACAGAGAACAGCCGGCGGCTGGTCGCGCAGCGTCATATCAAGGCTGGGATGGGATGGGCAAAGGGGATCCCGCGCTCAGTGGCGCGCGCGGCCGGCGTTTCTGGCTTGATATTGGCGCAATTACCCCGAGTCCGACGCCCTCATCAAAGGCCCCGCAGGATGGATATCGAGCAGTGGAGGGCATGGACCCAAGGTGAGGACTTGGGGAGGCGGGGGTAGAGACACGACCCGCAGCATGATTACTTGCAGAGGGCTTCGCGACGACCGGGCGCCGCGCACTGAAACGGGAGGGACAAAATTATCACGGGTTGTCGCGCGCGGCTCTATACACCTTTATCAATCCCGTTGACGCAGGGTTGAGAGAGAAGAGGATGCCTTACGGTTTAAATCATGCGCTCCATGGAAGTACTGAATCTATTTGCGATGTTCTTGCGTTCCTCAGTGGTCTCGCGTGATGGTGGCCTGTCCGCCCGTACCAATCCTGTTGGCGTGAACGTACTGTAAAAATAGAGGGCTCACCGTTCCGTTCCGTTCATCGTTATCCATCGTTCTCCATGGAAGAAGAGTAACGCGTCGCATTAGCAGACGTCGTGCTTTCATTTCTTCTTCTTGTTGGCGTTAATCTCTACCGCAAGTCTGTTGATTTCTCTGTAGCCGATCCTTCGAGGGTATCGTGGTGCCAAGTATCATTTCATGGCTGAAGCTAGGCCGGGAGCTCGGTGCAGGAGAGTTGTGGCTGTGCAGGTCTGTGCGCAAGCCGCTTTGGTTTGGCTCCCGCTTTCACACGTCTGTTCTGCGACAAACTCTTCAGTCTCTTCTTCGTTTCATCCAGCTACCCTTGTCTCGAAAGCGGAGTCCGCGCAGCCGCTTGATAGACCTAGATGGTGACCCGCGAGGCAAACGCGCACTATTCGACTCGCCGGGGCCTTTCCCTTTCGAGTCTGTGGGGTCCCTGTGCTCGCGAGAGGATCAAGATCTATGGACGTAATAATACTGATATGTTGATCTAAGTTCTTGGTCAGACACCGGATTTTCTGTCGCCGCTTCTCGGGACGTTCCAATCCATCGAGACTTTGTACATCCAACACCATTTGGACGCCATCCCTTCGTTTCTCCCATTCTGCGGCGTGCGCAAATCGAGGCTGCGCTCGAGACGATCGAGATCTACCATGCACGTTGGTATGGATCTAAGCGCTTGGGGATGCTTTTTCTGGCTCTGCGGTCAATCTGCGGTTGTCGCATCTTTTTGCTCTGATAGCTCCATTTCGTGGCCAGGCCTCGAAATAAATCACTTCGGATACTGATTTGCCCGCAATGTCATGCATTCCTGGAGTGTCGAGCCTCAAGCATATACAGACACTACTTTGGATCGCCTCGGGCTGGCGGTTGTTCTACATTATTATTGAGTTCTATAGTCTCGACTACAACTAGGCTGTGCGACTAGTAACATTTTGCGATATCATTTCCATGTTCCGACATCATCCTGCGATACGCCTCTCGCCACCATCCCACCTCCTCCGCAAAAAGCCCGTTTTTACGCCCCTCGTTCTGATCCATCGCTTGTTCCACCTCCTGAGGCGCCAAAATCGTATCTGACGAGCTTTCAATCTCGTGGAGGAAAGGCTTCACTAGGGTGTAGTGGACTATCCGCATCTCGTCGGCCAGACGTCGCCACAGGACAGGACTCCTCGTCTTGATGGCAAGATTCCCGTTGTAAATGTACGGGAGGCGCATGGACGTCCCGCCAAAGTACAGGTTCAAAAACCCTTGCTCGGCCTGCCCCAGTGGATATTCTGCGATCTCCATCTTCTTCCGCATGTCCGCTGCAAACAGACGCCAACATCAGCGGGGGCAAATTAGCAATCGTTGCCGACGCACCAAAGACCGTGGACGACGGCCGGTAAGCAAGTACGCCTGCATTGAACGATAGGCTGAACCCCCGAGGATCGCCGCCCCCATACATCCGGGACGGCAGCGAAGTTGAAGGGACTGTCGAACAGTTCGTCGAAATTCCGACGAACTAGAGTGTCTGCATCGAGATAGACTGCGCTCTCGATGCCCATGTCGTCCAGCTTCCAGATATTCAGCTTGGTGTACTGGTCCCTGAAACGGGGGTAGATCCCTTCGCCTCCGTGCGGTGGCGATATCAACGGCACAGGGTACGGCTCCCAACCAACAGCCCGCGCAATGTAGAGGGCCTTCTCTGACACCTGGTCTTCCAGATAGGGTAGAAGCAGACGGGCGCTGACGTTCGCACTCCGCGCCGAGTGCCCGACGACCGCCACCGCGATGGCGTACCCGTCGGAGTAAAGGGTAGACACCACAGCCCGTTGATTTGCACCGTGGCTTGCGCCTTTGGAGGTGGTGATGGGCACCCGATTTCTGCGAAGTTGAGCAAGGGGAGTGCACTTGAGGAGCTATCAACTCACATATCCTGATAGTTGTCCAGTGGGCTGTACGGAATTCGCTCCAAAGCGAGGTGCAAAAATCTAGTCGCAAACCAGATGGAGATGGTGTTGACGAGGAAAAAGACGGCGACAATGAGGACTGCGACCAGGCCGAACCGCGCCGCCTTCGAGCGACTCCATTTTCGCCATCGAGAAGGTTTTTCAAAATCGTTGGGTAAAAGTTCGTAGTCCCGGCGGCCGGAAAATCGCTGTATGAGTGCTGAGAGCATTGGGAGAAAGTTAGGACCCATGGCTACGTGTCGATATATATAAGTCGCAAATAAGCTGTCTCGAAAGCTGTGGGCTGCGGGACTAGATCAATGATTTGCGGCTTTATACCATTGAAACGGAACGGGATCCGTGGTACTGTGACATCCTAGATATTATTTTGGCGTTCAGGTCAGCGCCCGGGAACTCTCTTTACATCCGTGGCGCAAGATTGAGTACCATTGGGATGTGGTCTTACTTCAGCTGAAGGCCGAATCATGGTAGAAAACCCGATCGCACAACGTTGAAGGGGAAGCCTCAATAAGCTTGTCTGGGTGTCTAGAAACGCATTGAATTGACCACAGCAAGGATCCACAATACCCCACGATCCGCAGTAGTGCCTAGAATCCGTACCCGGGGTCACATAGTAATATAAAAGTCGCGTGATGGATGGCGGATTCTACTTGTTCAATATAAATAATGACACATGCGATAGCTTGGAGATAGCTATGATTTATGGCGTATACTTCCCGCGTTCAAGTTATTGATTGCTGCTGCCGCTATTTATTCAATGAAACATGCGATAGCTCGGAGATAGCTGTGATTTATGGCGTATACTTCCCGCGTTCAAGTTATCGCTGGGTAGTTTTGCCATAAGTGCACATTCAATTACCATGTACAGCTGAAGAAGACCGGTCACACGATATTGGGGTGAAAGCCTCAATGGATTTTGCTGCTAGGACTGGAACTCTGTGAACGAATGAAAACGTAACGTCTCTACCCGTTGCCATCCCGGTTATGTACGAGCGCGTCCCATGATTGAATATGCAGCAAGTTCTCTTCCATCTCGGCGAGAGATGCCCGGCGAATTTGTTGAGTTGCAGATTTTGGATTTTACCTGATTAACTGTTAAATTATTTCGTTCCAAGGGCGCTAAACTTGAAATATAGCAAGCCTTGTTGATATTTAGGTTCAAACTTTTCAGTCTGGCGTCAATAAATCCGGTCGATGGACATGACTGCCTCACGTTCATGAGGCAGGCACAGTTATAGCTGTTTCCGAAATCCTTGAGACGCGTTGATATTTTTTGCTGTGGCTCACCTTCTGATGAAATGATAGCGATGCCCATTTTCGGGAGATCCATCATAATATCCTTGATGAGCGCTTGCTACCGCTTGATTGCCGCAACTTCCCCGACATCGGGACGTCGGTAAGTAAGGCATTATATTGTAAGGATTCGGAGAATGGCGCAGGACGTGGTAATGTAGATTAATGGGTGTAATAGGGTGTAATGGGCATTCCGAATCAACCGGGACGTAGCCATGCCCATTACACAAGTTTGTTCTGGGTCAGTACGTCAGTACGTGGTAGCCCCGATCAAACCCGAAACCATGTGATCGCGCCATTCAGCTCCATGTCTTCTCCCTTCACCTCGAAGCTCGGGACGAACTACTGTCCCCAGGACGAAGAGATAATCGAGATTCAGAGCCTCCTTGTCGAGCCCGCCCTCCAATTGAAGTGTCTTGACGATGAAATCACCGAGCTCCAGAAGGCCGTCGAGAAGCTACGAGATGAGCGCGACAAGCTTGCTGCCTACGTGGACGCCCACAGGGCCCTCATCTCTCCGTTTCGACGATTGCCGCTGGACATTATCCAAGCGCTGTTCATGGCCTGCATTCCAACGCACCGAAACTGCGTCATGAGTGCGAGGGAAGCGCCGGTGCTCCTTGGACGCATATGCAGCTCTTGGCGAACCATATCCCTCTCGACACCCCGCCTGTGGTCCAGGCTTCACATCGTAGAACCCAACCGGTCTTATCCGCCCCCCGATTCCCCATTCGAGGAGAAACTGGCACAGCGACTTGAGATCACCAAGATGTGGCTGGGGCGCTCCGGCCAGTGCCCCTTGTCCATATCGCTGCAATCCAGTTATGACCATGTCTCCGCGGTTTCAGCTACCCAACATCATATCATCCATGCCCTGCTCCCGTTTGCATCCCGTTGGGAGCACATCACCCTCGCGGCCCTCCCTTCAGTTCTGCCGATGTCGCACCTTACGGAGGCGGATGTGCCGATGCTCAAGTCAGTCACTATCAACGAGCTCCACGAACCCACAGGCGGTCCCACACGATGGGGTTCGTTAGACTTCCTTCGCGGCCCCGCAATCTATTCTTGTTCGTTCTCGGGAAGTTTCCGGCCGCTGGAATTGCCGCTTCGGTGGGACCGCTTAACGGATCTTTCAATTTTTTCGGCTTGGGGGCCCGCAGAAGGCCAATTGACCAGTGAAATGGCCCTGCATGTTTTTTCTTGGTGTCCTCGGTTGCGGACATGCCTTCTCGTTGTCCGTGGTGGACTCGACACCCACATGAGAGGCGCAGAGCCCCGCATCGAGCTTTCCTTTCTTCATACTTTGGACCTACAATGCATCGGTTCCCTTTCGTCGAACGTACAGCCGTTCTTCAGCCAGCTCTCCCTTCCACAATTGCGACATTTGAAACTTCGCGAACTCGGAGTTCCGAATCACGACGATGCCCTCTCATACGCTCCTTTGCTCGTCGCTGCACCGCTCATCGAAAGCCTTGACCTGGGCCTTGAGCTTTTCTCCAAGACTTCTTTCCCTGTTTTCCTTCGCGAACTACCGCCTACCATTCTGGAAATCCGGTATTCGGCGGACGGAGGTGACGACACAGACATTCTCGATGACGAGATTTTAGAATCCTTCATTCCATCTCCCGAAGTCGCCACCCCGTGTTGCCCAGGTCTACAGGCGCTGGAAATGAACTACTGCGGTTCGTTTTCAGAGGGAACACTCTTGCGTTTAATCAAATCCCGGACGCTGAAGCGTGTGGTCGTCCGCTTTTCGCGATACATGGAAGTCGACATTCGTCCGGAACTTCAGCCTTTGGTTCAGAGCGGTCTTCATCTCGAGCTAACGTACCCTCCACCTCCAGTGGGTTCCTTCTCCCCTTGGGAGGGCCTACCAGACGCGCCGAGTTTATTTAACTATTTTTCCATGTCTTCCGTGTAATATCATGCTATCTCGATAAATCGTGGATTCATATTAGATTCATAGGAAATGATATCAATATGTTGACTCAAGTTGCATTGCTACGGCAGTAGCACAGGTTCGGTTGGTATCGCATCTTCGACCCAATTTATCGTTACGAGATGGTTATTCAGCTAGTTCCTTTATGCAACCGTACAAACCTGCTCGTGGTAGATCAGCATACAACAACGTGAGGTACGAGTGAAAAAATGTTGTAGCGTCTGTTTATAAGAGATTAAGATCAGCACGGATTTTACCCAAGCTTCGGCAGCATACCCGACTTGAGTTGCATTTACCACCGCAGCAGGGCACAAGAGGGTCACAGAAAGCCCCATTCAGAAGGCATGAGTTGCAGGCGATTGTCAGTCTATTATTCCGGCCAGGCCGTCGGAAATTGGCGGAATTGTTACTTACTCCGGTCGACGCGCAATAGAGTGGTCCTTCATAAGTACCGCCGGCTGAACAATATGGAACATTTGTGTCGCTACAATAGCTCCACTGCTTCTGCACGACAAGCAAACCTAAAGGATCGTCAGGGAATCAGGCAACGGTGGGAGCATACGACTTGCACTCTGAGCGGAGCAGAAAAGGCCGGTGCAGCAGTGCAGAATAACTCCCAGAGGCACCGCATGCGCGGGAAGAAATGTCCGGCATAACGGAGGCGCTAGCCTTGGAGGCGTAAAGCCCTGCAAAGAGGATCTCGCCACTAGCAGAAGATATGAAGGAGCGCATACGCATGCTGAGGGTTGAGTGAGATGATGGGACTTATACAAATTGAACAAGATGTCGACATAGCCGAACGGTAGCGGTTTCTGTGCGTCGGCTGGCATTTAGTGTTGAGCAGCTGCGGCAGCTCTCAGGCATATTAATCAACTGCAACCGATATTGTTGGTAGGTAGGTAGGTAGGTAGATTTAAGATTTACACGGCACGGTCCCGCTTAGGAACGCCGGTTTCCAGGAAGTATCCCGGTGTACACGCGCTAAGTATTACGCCAAATCCAATTCGCACTGGACTCTCCAGCACGAAAGCCATGAGGAAGTTAAGCGTGAAAAAAAAAAAAAAAACCTTGAGGAGGTTCAAAAAAAAAACAGAGGTACTTAGCCCATTCCGACGCGGACGAGAGTAGCCTAAAGCAGCGTACAGAGAACCTCAGAAATTGCGATGTGATGGCAAGTCATATCGAGTACTCGCTAGTACGCGCGGCCATTGTGAACGTTAATTGAGCTGATTAGCGATCTGTCGGAAGTTGGACCGAGATTTTCCGTGCCTGCCCGATTTCGCGAATTACGCAGCCCGAGGTAACCAGGCTGTTGCCTAGCTGAGCAATCCACTATTATCCTGACTGGATGTTTCTGCTCTAGATAATCGAAAGCATGTCCTAAAGTTCTGTGTCGCAAATCACCTGATGATATGCGAAGCTTCACATGTGAAGGAGTCCTGCTCTTAGCTCTAAAATATTGAACGAGGACCAGGTTAATGAGAACCATTAACATCGTAGGCCTCCTTCACCTGCATGTTCGTTCTGTTTAACTGTTTCTCATCACCAAAAATGCACACGAGAGACATCTTAGTCTACGTGATTGGGGTTCTCGAGTCTTACATATTCCAGAGTCACTCATCAGTGATATGTAGACATCATCGAGCCGCACATGACCTCGTTCTGTCGCGTTATGGATAACCAGGCGTATAAAATAGATGAAATTGTTTTAGGACTGTATGCCTCTTATACTACCCCAAACCCGGCACGGTCCTCGCAATGGGTGGAGTCCTCGTAGAGGCCGTGGAAGCAGATCGTGGCTCCACGGTTTGTTATTGTTGCCTCTCGTGCCGACGCATTTCAGGGGGTGGATAAATTCCCTGGAATGAACTTGAAAGGCGGGGCTGAACGTCTCGACTGTTGTGGTCGGAATCAAGTCACAATGCGAGTTGCTACGCAGCTTTAAACTCCGCTCAAACCAATCAAGTCCAAATGGGAGCGGGTCCGTGCACCGGAACGTGAGTGACGCGTCCACATAGCACAACAAACCGAACGCGTCAGCTCTTATTACTTAGCCGGCTCGTTATTTTCAATGCCCGTAAAATATGGCTACTACCGTAAAGTCCAAGTATCGCGCCCAGACCATTCAATTGTCCTCATTCAGATGTGATTCTCGGAACCGGCCCCAAGACACCCACCATTCGTCCGCGTCGTCCGCCGGATCATAGTCGAACCTAGGGACCGTTAAATTTGAGGACCATGGGCGTATGACGACGTACACCATGCGTATATCATCCATAATACTCTGCATATCCGCCTCCGGGGCGTCCATTGCATCGAGCCCAGCGGCATGGTTAGCGCGCATCGAAGTGTCCCGTGTCTCCTGCTTCTCGCCATCAGGAATACTAATAAACTTGACATTATTTTTCTCGGATTGTATGATATAGCTGCAGCGTTGTTTTCTGTAGGTGTGTAACATTTATTAATGAAAACGTTCAAGACAAGACAGGCTCCCGACACACCTATGTTCCTCAAACGCATAAAGGAACTCGCTTATGCGATTTGGGTTTCGGGTATGGGAGAAGATTTTTCCAATAAAAGCGCCATCTTCGATGGCCACCGAACATGTGTGTGTGGAGGTTGGCTTGAAAAAATGTCAGCTGAACGTTGTGCACAACGACCAGTAGATCTTTGCACACCGGAAATGGATGGGCCCCTTCGCCTACGACTACAACTTTTCCGCTTTTTGATACCCATGAGTCCATGTCGTAATGGTCCTTCATCTGGAGACAGACAGATGGCCCCGCTTGTGCTGCCAATTTGTATAGCCTGCGAAATGGCGTGAAGGAACCGAATGAAGTGAGTTTATTCCACCTACAGGGGATTGCAAGGTCCAACAATTTCTTTTATATCTCGCTCGGCATCCTCAGTCCATATTCCATCCTGAGAGCTATCCGGTGTGTAGACCACCAACCAAAGATCCTGCTCCTTTCCCTGGTTATTCATTCTGTTTAGATAACGTTTGGAAAAGGGGAATGTCCCTTACTGCGAGGGACACCTTTGCGCCTAAATGATATGAAGGAAAGCGTGAGGGCTCGTCAGTTAGTTCACAGACACCACACACCTCGATTGTGGCCCATGAATACAGTCACCATATGACTCTGCAAAGACATGAAGGGGCTGAGATCCACCACCAAAAGAAGCTCACCTGAGGATATTCATAGAACTTGGCGAGGTCTTCATCTTCCATTGCCACTGCCTTGGGGATAACCGCACTGAAAGAAAATGGATCAATGATTTTGAGAATTTTGAACCGTCGCAATGAAGTTGCACACCTGTAGACCGCAACGCCGGTGGGAACGTCAACAGTGTCAACGGGTTCATCCTCCGACTGCTCTTCTATCAAGTATTGGCGGACCATCCCAGATTCACCGTCGGCTCCAATAATGGCATCTCCACTGTGGGTCTCGCCAGACCGCAAGGTAACGGAACAAACGTCGCAGTCAATTTTGATCACTTCCGCGTCGAAGAGAACTGTTACCCCCCCCGATGAAGCGTTGTCTGGCGAGTTTTCATCTCTTGGGTCTACGGCTCTATTGTAAAGTATCCGGAGAAGTTCGCTGTGCTGAGCATTCAATCAGATCCATATCCACGAAAAGGAGTGGAGAGAGCGAACCCGCATTTGCAAGAAGTCGCCTCGAGCGTCGTTCAAGAGGTCAGGATGCCATAGACTGAGTCCTGTATCGAATGGATTGGATATATGACATGGGCACATTAAATAAGAGAACGAACCGATATATGCTGCCTCCGACTCCTTCTCGTTGGGTTCGTCTGCGAATTTGATTCAGCCGCATGACGGGGAATGATTAAATTCGAGACTCGCATTTGTAAAACATGAGCCCCTCTCCGGCCAACGCGTTCTTTCTGACCTCAGTCTCCAACCCCCAATCGAATAGAATTTTGCAGCCGTTTGGAGGCACTCTATGGACGATATGAGCAGGCACCCGTGCGTCCGGAGCGAGGTAGCTTGCCTAGCACCTCCGCTTGGTCTCTGTAAATGATGCAACTCAGAAGAGCGCTCGTCAATGTCGAAAAAAATCGTACTGAATCTGGTCCCCCAAGCTGTGATTCCTTCTCCACAACAAGCACATTATGCCCCGACGCTTTCAATGCAATGGCCGACGCGAGACCTGTGGTGATACAACTGTCTAGAACCCTTTCTAGGCTTCAGGGCCCTTGTGGCGTACCGGCTATCGATGCCCCCACAATGATCTGAGAGGGACCAGGTCAGGGTAACGGACGAAGACTATCCGTGAGCTTAAACTCACAAATTTGAGTCCTGGCTCCTGCGCCGAAGGCATACTTCGCGTATTACAGTACAGACGTTTGGGAGTGTAAGCGGTCCAGTCCAGTCTTGCGCTGAATCTCTCCCGCGCGCGCGGCACGGAGATCAAAGCGACCACGATGTACCGAATACATGGCGGACCGGCCCTTCTCATGTCAGAAGTTCCGAGAAGATCGTCAACGCACTGCATACCAGTTGCCGCACTTCTGCCGTATGCGTGACCGACATTCATTCAATTCGCAAGATAATCTCGACTTGTTCGTTATGCGTAAACAGTTCTTTCCTCGCCAACGATATGTTCTCCTTGTGGTCAAAAGGTGGTGGCCATCCCCTAGTTCTAAATCGGAGACCAAAATCTTGCACCAGAATCATGATAGATGCCCGCCTGAATAACACCCGAGAATGCACAGCAGACCGCAGTAGCCACTTATGTGTGCGAAAAATAGGCACAGACCTATGGTGCCGGGAGCTGGTTACTGCTGTACACCGAGCCCTAACTTCGACCCACCTTTTTATTTGAACGACGGCTATTCGCCATCGGTCCAGCGTTCGTGCCGACTGTCAAGGCAAGTGTTCGCCGCATAGATTCAAATTTTCAAATGCAGAGAATCCGAGAGGAGAAAAATCAGCCAGCTATAGCGGGAGCGTCAGATTCTAGGAGATGGTACCTTGCCCAGACTCTTGAGGTGTGAAAACATCCCACGATCCACGGAACTTTGCAGTGCGGAGTGAAAATTTATGCAGAGCCCAATTGAGCCTTGCAGTGGTCAAGTTACCGACGACGCCCGAGGAGTCAGGGAGTCCGGGTAGATGAAGATGATGGATGTATTCGATAGAAAGTGAGGGCGAGGCAATGCATTGCAAAGAGAGAGCCCGTTGTCTAGCCGTTGTCTAGACAAGTACAGCGGGGGCAGTGAAATGGCCAAATTGACTTGCAAAGTGGAATGCTTGGTGGAAATCGGGAGGAGAAAGCACTTACCCCATCTGGCCTCAGGGACAAAGTCGCGTGCACAAACGCGTCGCGTCATCCAGCCTCTGAAGTGGAGGCGTATAGTCTATATTGATACACGTTTTCCATACTAGAATTACATCACCCATAAAACGGAATAGATTCGTCCATCCCAACCGGACTCCCCAGCGTAACCCCGCACTGCTGTATGAACGCCAGCCACGCGGCGTCCATCCCGGACTCGCTGGTCAACCCCAGTTCCACCATTGCCCCTGCGCCCTCGCCGCCTCCGCCTCCGCCTGCGCCTCCGCTACCACCAACCCCCTCAAACCCGCCCTCCATCGCCATTTCCCCGAAGTGGTAGGGCTCCATGCCAGACATGCCAGACATCATATCATAGAGGTTCTGCCACAATCGCATCAATGGAATGAGGAGATACAGAAAAAATGTATCGTCAACGTACCGTGGGCATGCCCGCCAGCCCCATCGCGTTGTCGTCGACATTGATATTCACATTCGTATGCGGATTCAGGGCGACGAGTTCATCCAGCCACGGGAACTCGACCACCGGCTGGGGCCCCACGCCCGCGCCCGCCATGGCGCTCTCGTACGACGCGCCTGGATACTGCTCGGGCGGAGACGCGAAGGGGGCGACGCCCACACTCGCCGGGCTCCCGCCGTCCGTCGTCGACACCGACTTCGCGCGCCGGTGCTTCTGCTTCTGCTTGAGCTCGAGCACGCGGGTCTGCCCGCCGAAGATCGCGAGCTCATCGGTGGTGTCGTCGTCCTGCGGCTCTGGAGCGCCCGGGCCCGCGGTGAGGAGAGGCGGCGAGGAATACTGCGTGTACGCCCGCACGGCGCGCTCTCTAAGTTTGGAGAGCACCGCCTACGGATGATTGATATCAGCATGAGTGAGTGCGCGAGGGGTAGACGGCGACCCACCGACGCGAGCTTCGCGCGGTGCGATTGTGTCGCTGTCCGCTCAAACAGGTCGACCGCAAGCCCCAGATCAAGCAAGGCGCTCGCCGCGAGATTCGATTTGGGCGAGAGCGTCACGACCGTCCCGGCAATGACCTAGAAACCGCACACAGATCAGTACCGAGCCAGCGTGACCGAAGGAGGCACGCACTGCTGCCGAGAACGTATGATGCAGCAAGAACCACACGCGCATCGCCATCTCTGCACAGCGGTCAAACTGGTACGCCGTCGCCTTGATGATCACGCTGGCGGAGCGGTACGCGGTGAGGAACGACGTCGCGAACGGGCTGCGCAGCGGGTTCGTGGGGAAGTCGAGCATCGCCTGCGCAAAGAAGCTGCGGTGCAGGTAAACCATTGCTGGGGACGCCGTCAGCGGAGTGTCCCGGTACAGAGAAGCGAAAAGCGACTGACTGACTGTCCGGTATTGGCTTGCGTAGAACCCCCGCAGGCTCGCGGCGCTCGAGTAGTACTCCTCATCTCCGTCCGCACGAGTGGCGTACCTGAGGAACCAGAAATCGAATGAGTACTCGATAACATGCCCACGGCCGCTGTACAAAGGGACAACGAGTCCCTCCTTGTGCCAGTGACACGGGGTACAGATGAAATACACACGGCTTAAACGAGTCAGGCACGCTGAGCTCGCGAACTCGGCGGTCGAGCTCGAGAACCGTGGCGTATCCAGGGGCCTTCGCTGTCAGCGTTGTTTCCGCGAGCGCCATCCATATGTCGCGCGCAAAATGGTATTTCGAGCGCCAGACTACGAGAGGTAGGTCAGTTAAATCTAGGAGATGGAAAGCGAATAGGAAGGCCAGGGAGGAACGAGGGCGGAAGATGAAGACCCACGCACATCCAGGCCGGATCTCGCCCAAGTCGGTCAGCGTGGACTCCTCGTCCTCGGGGTACTCGCAGTCGACGTAGGAGAGGTGGATCGCCGGCGGCCGGCCCAGCGCGAGGCTCTGATAGAATATCAGTGGTGCATTATGCATACTTTGGGTGGGTAGATGCATACATGCGAGACGTCCGCGGAGAAAACGTCCCAGAAAAGTGACCTGCCGGTATGTCAAGGTTTCATGTGGGGGAAGAACAAGTACGGACGGCGCACCTCCGCTTCTGCACCGTCTTCGGGTCCATATGCCACCTGGCGCTATCGCGATCTGTTCCAGAAATGCGGTCCATGAGCCATTCGTCCCACCACGGTCAACACCCACTCACGCAGTCCAATCTACGGGCAAATCAGAAAAGGTATAGGTACACGAAATGCCAGGGCGCACGCTTTGTGCCAGCTTGGCGGCGATGCTCATAAGACACCACGCGCTATCCCGCGAGTAGTTCTTCCCCGCGAGACTGTGATACGTCGCCATCAGCCCAATGGCGCGCACGGTATCGACGAGGGGCGAGTCGTATACAGCGCGCAACCCTAGAGCCGCGCGTCCGGCGCCGTAGAAGCGCTCTGCCTCGGTGTTATAGGGCGGCAGCTGCAGGTCGAGCAAGGCGCCGAGCGCGAAGACGAAAAAGAGGGTGGCGAGCGCGTGCGGCGTGGCGGCGGCATCCCCGTTGAGTTCCTCCGCATTTCCCTCGGGCGCGTAGACGGACTGGAGGAACGGCCCGAGCAGCTCGTCGCGCTTGATCGGGCGGAAGAAAAGCGCACCATGGGAGAGAAACCCTTCGCAGAGGGCGATCGCGCGTGCATGGGAGGGCAGCAATGACCGGATGTGCTGTAATTTAGCAGTCGATGGCCGTCCCGAAGGGAAAACGTCGCCTATTTCCGCGATGTCGGGCGGTAGCGTCGCCTTCAGCGGCGCGCGCATCCTCATCCTCGTCGTCCGAATAGTCTTCAGCCTGTGGGTCGTCTGGGGATGTGCTTTGGATGGATTCAGATGGACGCTACGACAAGCAGCGTTTCCGTCCCCGCCGAGCGGCCAAAATACTTGACCTCGCCGGAGTCGCCTAACGTCAAAGTCCCGAGAGCATCGATGGCGGGATCTTGTTCATGACCCGGAAGGTCCGAACGCTTCGGCGCCTCGGCCGCAAACTTGACGCTGAGTAGATCGCCCGCGAGGAGCGGATGGCGCTCATTTGACACGATGCCCTGCAGGATTGCGAGGGCCTCTTCGAGCTGCCGGATACGCTGGCTCATCTCAGCAATCTTGGAATGTAGTTGATCTGTGTCGGCTAAGATGAATCTCGAAGCAGAGCGTAAGCCCTTCGAACTGGGTGAAAAACAATCGAGCAGCACCTCGTTCCCTGTCCTGCGGATAAAATACCTTGTGGCATGCAAGTCGTTTAGATTGGCGGAGGTCAAAGAAACAGGCACTCACCGCACGGGCATATGCTCTCGCACCCACGGCGCACACATGAGCCACACGGAACATTTTTGTCGCACTTGAGCTTCAGCCGTCGACATTCTGCGCACGACAATTCCCCTGCCCTATGGTCAGCTTTCCCATAGCAAGACCGGCATCAAATCACACACACCGCGAAGGCGCTTCAGCTCGATATCTTTTAGCTCCTCCTCTGTTGCAGGACGCCGGGGAGCACGACGTGTGGACGTAGATGTCTTTCCTGTGGTGTCCACCGGCATGGCGTTTTCGGCAGAGTCGTTCCAAGTTCGTCGATAATCTACCAAATCAGTCCCTTAAGCAGCCCAGAGTCGTATGTCGGCGCAGATTACGTCGCCAGCGCACCATGCGGGGTATTGACAAAGTGATTGCTCCCGAGGTTGGATTACATAACCCGGGCATAGGCGGGTATACTACTTATACGAGAGCGTCGGGGCGCCCCGGCACTTCGCCCGTTCGGTGATGTCCGATCGGAGTTTAAAGGCTTCAGACAGCATAATCTCATAAAGAGAGAGATAGGCTTGTCATGAGGCCGGTCGTTTCTCTCAAATCTAAAGGCCAAGTAGCTTGGTCTTGAGATTATACATAGAAGCAATTAAACGTGTAAAAACTGTGGTTTTGGAGAGCGAATATTACAGGAAAAAATGAGATTTGTATTTCAGATCGACTTGGTTCAAGTTGCGAGTACGATCAGTCCAGAACAACCTGGCGCTTGAAGTTCATCCCTCTGAAAAACTGGGCCCAGTTTTGCGGAGACATAGTGAAAAGGAGAGGACTGGAGTGCACAAAATGAGATGTAAATTCAAACCAACAAAGAGAGGACGTACGGCCGTTTGAACGGATCCAGATTTTGTCTGCGCTGCATCTCCTTCACGGCCAAGTGGAGTTCGTCAAAAGCATATTCTTTCTTCAGCTGGCACACAATCGCATTCGAAGTCGCCCCCTTTTCGATGAAATTCTGGCTGTCTACGGTCATCCAGCACAGGAAATGCGCCATAGTCGCGACGCTCTGTCGATCCCCCGTCGTCACCGCCTTCTCGCGGCATTTTCGAAAGAGCGACTGCGCCTCGGGGTCGGGGAAGTCTATATTTATGGAATCATCAGATGAAACCATTACAATATAATCGATCTTGGGAAGGTGGTTGAGTCCAGCAATCTGGTACATGAGCGAAGGAGTCCGCTTGTAACCCCCGACGGGAGGACCGATGACGGGCGCCGGAGTCGGCGGAGCAGCGGGTGTGTCGGGAGCAGGAGCCGCCATACCCCTCGATAGCGTATCCAGATTGAGAGGCTTGCCGCAAATGAGTTTGTGAAGTGGCCAGTCTGCATTTTGACATTGTCTGCGACCGGGGTCAGAAGCAGCAATAAAAGGCAGGGAGATACGGACACCGAACAATACAATACCTCCCTCGTCATCTCGTCCCAGCATTTCTTGCATCGGGGAAATTGGCCGGGGCCGTTTACCGTAGCACATTCGCTATAGGAGCAGGCACGGGGAGGCGGTGGCGGCACGGGCTTCGATACCGCATCGAAATTGAGAGCTTTGCCGCAGATTCCTTTGTGATGCAGCTTCCAGTCTGCCCTTTGACAGTCGCTAGGAGCGGTGTCAAAAGAGGGCCAGTGTTAAAATAGGTACGAACACCGAGCAATACACCACCTCTCTTTGCATCCCGTCCCAGCATTTTTTGCACCGGGGAAAGTTGGCATCACCGTCGTTCGCTTTACCACATCCGGTGTAGGAACAACACTCCTTGCGCTTGCTCTTGCGATCCTTCCAGGCATCTTTGTTGTCTTTCGCCGCGGCCCTGGCGCCGTCGTGGCCTAGCAGCTTCTCCATTATGTCTTTGCTGACCGCCTGACTCGGAAATGTTTCCGCGATGTTCTTCTTGCGATGTTTTTTAACCGTGATTTTTGGTAACTCGAGGCCGAGGAATGAGCGGATGGTAAAATGGATGATGTGACCTGTGATCCTGCTGAGCCAGATAATTCTAACGCGCATCATGCAACTTACAGATCAACTTGTTCCTGAGCACGAGAATATTCCCAAGAGTCAATTTCTCGACATCGCTGGGCGCCGACCGGGATTGAGCGTCCGAAATTGCGTCCCAACCAGGATGCGGGACGTATTTTGGCTTCTCGGGGACCTTTAAAATATCCTCGGTCATCACCGCTTTGAGCAGGTCGAGGAGCACTCTGCCCTCTCCTCGAAGACGGGACAATCTCAACTCTCGCCCACAGTACACGCGCGCATCGTGGAGATTTTTTGCGATCGAGCACGCATTGGACAAGCCGATGAGGATGTGCTTCCCCCGCAGCTCGGCGCTCGCGCCCATCCACTTCGCCTCCAGATCATTGCGCGCGAAATACAGTAGCGCTTCTTGTGTCAGCCAGACTTGGACACTGCACAGCGCGCCGAGTAGGCCTTGATATTCCAGGAGCGACGAGTCCAGGCTATCGGGAGCCATCGCGAGCTGCATGGCGGCGGAATGGACTAAGTCGGACGGGGAGACACGCTCGACGGTCAGGGTTATTTTTTCCCAGTCTGAATTCCATTTCTCGGGTTGCCTCAGGGCGTCCTGCATCATTGGCGGTGCCAGCAAGCCAGCGTATAATGCCATTGCTTATCTGCTCCGATTCTGGTGAGTATGTCGAGAAACCGAGCGAAGGGTGCCGGTGGTTGGAAGCAAGGGTATGTCAACAAGAGTACATAAACCGGACCCCACGTGGCATTTAAAAAGTACATTGGTTGAGATGACGCTAGTTATTCCTTCCCCGGGTCCAACATCGTCCCAGGATCTGGGCTTCAAAACGGAACTTGCTGCATTAGTTAAATAAGCTCAGTGGACGGTGATGGCTGGAGTAGATTCAGATTTTCCCAGTCGGAATTCCATTTCTGAGGGTGTCGAAGGGCGTCGTGATCGTTAGCCCGGGGAGTTTTGGGCCGCTAGCGAGCGGAGAGGATTGGGAGAGGAGCCTGAGATCCGAGATGATAGATTTTGCTTGGACGAGTCAACAGAAGGTACATTTCCCACATGGCGAGTAGATCTGAGTCCCAGTTCAAAACATGAAATAACCAAAGGGCGGACCGTGCCAGTGGCTTCAGATTTCACCAACAGGTACAGAGGCACAGCTAACATACTCGTTCTCAGGGACCATGACTCCCCATTTCGCAAAGCTGGATTTCGGACACGGCCCACGCCCCAAAATCTACTCTGACTTCTCTGTCTTGTTGGACCAAAGGTCTAGGCGCACCGGAGAGAGCCAGTGTCTCAGAGGGTCGGCGTGAATCGTCTACAGAGACTCGATCAAATATTTCGGGATAGGAAAATGTGCGCGGCATGCGACGCGGCTTTCGGTGGCTCGCGTTGATGAGCGTGCAATGGAGCTGTTACATTCCGGTCAGTTATCCACACAGTGCAAGGAAAGGTAAGCACAAACGACCGAGGGCCGGGGAGAGTCTTCTATGAAGCCTTCGCTGCGGAATCTTTGGCCGACAAGATCTGAAGAAACGGTCAGGGCATGCTGCCAAGCGCGACGGGGTATCTAAACGTACCAAAAATGCGGCCTACTTTGATAGTATCTTCGCTAGCGTCATTGCTGGGAGCAACATATAGCACTCCCGCTTCCTTGCGCTTGGTCTTCAAGACACCCATCTTGTCCAATGGCAGAAGAACTGGTTGACGAGTTATCTCGTTGATCTCAGGGGCGAGCGAGTGGAGGAGAGCGATAGCCGCCGAGACTGTCTTCGTCCCTGGGACATCCGACTTGTCAGCAGAGGAGAGCGCCATTACACCGATGGTTAGATGAAGCCTTCTCGGATCGACGAGAATGGACTGGTCAAGCCCTTCAATAGGAATGATGTCGCGTGGTGTAGCATCGCCCGAGGGTAACACCTTCTGGTGGAACTCTAGGATCCGTCTCCTGAGCTCTGGGTGGTGTCCCTGAATGCGTTGATCAAGCTGTAGCTTTGGGGTCAAACCTTTGTTTGAAACGACTCACCAGCGGCAGGGATAGGACTAAGGCACATATAAATCAGACAAAGGAGCGGGCCAGCGGAAGACGGACTTGCAATGCGTGGGGCGGGGTGGTCTTGGCTTGGAATTTTGAGGCATTTTCGTAGCACGTCTTGGGTGCGCACTACTAGTGCTGGGATTTGGACTGGCAATCGTCCTTTCGAATGTCCCGGCGTGGTCGTCAGCGGAGGGACCATGGTGCCACTTGAAAGGCCTTGGACTCGTTTTACACGAGTCATTTAGTCGCATCGACTCACGTATTCAAAGATCTTGTCGTGGATGCCAGCCGGAGCCGTGACATGTCAGAAGAGAGACGAACGGTGATGGCACACAAGTGTAAATACGGCCACCTCCCCAAATCGGGTGATTTCCGCAACACACATTACTGCTCCACAAACAGTCATATTGAGGATCGCTGCCGCGGCCGACTTACTCCGAGGATCTCCGATTACTTATCAGCGTCATGTCCATAACGTTCTTCTCGCTTGCCTCCCGTCGACGCGCCCTGCTCAGTGGTTCCGAAAGTCGGCGACGCTGCCGTCTGGAAAACTATAAGTAGGCACCGGGTGCATTCAATCTCCCCACCACTGCGTAATGTCGACGAAAAACGACGAGGAAGCCGCTCCTATCGCTCCGGCAGAGGAGCCCTACAGCATATTCACGCCCCGCGAGAAATGGTTCATCGTATCCCTCATCGCATTTGGCGGGCTCTTCAGGTGTGCGAGCTGTGCGCTCTTTCACTATTTTAGCTCACATCTGTATCCAGTCCGTTATCTGCCAACATATATTTTCCCTGCAATCCCAACGCTTGCGGTAGCTTTCGACAAGTCCATTGAGCTTATTAACCTCACCGTATGCGCCCTTCCCCCTTGCAGTCCCCCCATCTCAAATACGGTCCCACTAGGTTACATTAAATATGGTGTTCCAGGGCATATGTACGTGCGCACGACCCACAATTACTTCTCGACTAATCTGCCATAGCGCCGATGTTCTGGGGCACGCTCTCAGATGTCTACGGCCGGCGGCACATGTTTATTCTGTGCCTCCTGCTGCTCACAGCTGTCCTGTGTGGGTCTCGCGCTGACGCCCACGCACGACTACTGGCTCTTGCTGTTCCTGCGATGCTTCCAGGCGGCAGGGTCAGCCAGCACCATCGCCATTGGTGCGGGCGTCATCGGGGACATATCCACGCGCGCGGAGCGGGGCGGGTTTTTCGGCGTCTATTCCATCGGGCCCATGGTGCGCCTCCTCATCCCTAGCACTACGCCAGTTGACACCTTTCGCAGTTCGGCCCCGCCATAGGCCCCGTCCTCGGGGGCGTCCTCGCAGATAAACTGGGCTGGAGGTAGGCCGAGGCTTCTTGACCCTGTTCGCCGCGCTAATGCACGCCCAGGTCTATATTCTGGTTCCTGTGCATCGCGTCGGCCATCTGCATGGTGGTCATGATACTGTGCGTCCTTTCCATGACTGACGGGTCAATAATTAACGCGTCGCAGGTTCCTCCCCGAGACGCTGCGCACCGTAGTAGGCAACGGCAGCATCCCCCCGCCCGCGATTTACTACGCCGTCGTCCCGATCATCGGGCGCCGCGCTAGCCCCTCCCCCTCCCCCACCGCCGCGGCCCTCCCCCCCGCGCCCCGCAAAGCCTTCCAGAACCCCCTGCGCCTCCTCCTGCACTTAGACGTCGCGCTCCTCCTGCTCTTCAACGGCGTCGTCTATGCCGTCTTCTACGGCGTCACCGCGAGCATCTCCACTGTCTTCCACACCGCGTACCCGCAGCTCAACGAGACGGAGCTCGGGCTGTGCTTCCTCGCCGTCGGCGGCGGGATGGTCGTCGGCTCGCTCTTCTGCGGGAAGGTGCTCGACTGGGACTACCAGCGTGTGCGCAGGGGCATGCCCATCCAGGAGCAGGTCGACGAGAGGACGGGGAAGACGGACGACGCGTTCCCGATCGAGAAGGTGCGTCGGCTGCTTCTGTACCATCCATCTACTACAGCGCTCACGGTGCCAGGCCCGCCTGCGCCTCATGCCGGGGCTCCTCGCCGTGTTCGTTGCGTCGTGCATCGGGTACGGCTGGTGCATCGACCGCCGCACGCACATCGCGGGCCCGCTCGTCCTGCTCGTCGCCAGTGCGTCCCTCGTCCCCCCCCTCTTCTCCTAACGCTAACACACCCGCAGTCGGCCTCGTCGTCATCGCGATCATGAACTCGGTGCAAACGCTCATGCTTGACCTCATGCCCGCGCAGGGTTCCTCCATCACCGCCTGCGTACGTCCCCCCCTCCTTTTCTCCTTTCCCCCTTTCCTCCTTTCCCTCTCCTCCCCTCCTCTCCGCTCCTCCAATGCACCGCTGACTAGCCACTAGAACAACCTCGTAAGATGCGCGCTCGGCGCGGGGCTCGTCTCAGGCATCCAGCCGCTGCTCGACGCGCTGGGCGCGGGGTACGCGTACCTCCTCCTGGGCGGCGTGTGCGCGCTCATGGGTCCCGTGGTGTGGCTGCTCGTGCGCGTGGGCCCACGGTGTCGGGCGCGGCGGAGGAGGATGGAGGAGAGGGAGCGGGAGCGGGAGCGGGAGAAGGCGGCGGCGTAGAGCGGAGGTTTGCGCGAGAGATACAGTGGGATGTGGGATAGACTCGAGGAGCTGAGGCCTACGGACGCCAGCTACGGGGAATGGCTGGAATATCCCGATGCGTCGCCCGTGCTGCCAGCGCCGCTGACCAGCTTGTTTAGAGCCAGCCACGCACCGAGAGGTCTGCGTCCTTCGCAAATGTGAGGGTCTCTTCCGAGTCTTGTAAAGCCCTACAGAATTATGTGCCTACATGTATATATGTAATGATCTACAGTAGAAGTATCTCATTCCTCACCTCCCCTCATGTACTCTCACCAACATCGACATTGACCGTCTCCCCAATCGCGCATACCCCAAACGCACCGGCCTTGACCCCGGCCTTGGCGCACTCCTCGGCGAGCAGCGCAGGCGGCTCGAGGATGTCTTCCGTCGTGAGGATCCACGCCCTACGGCTCGTTAGCATGCATTCAGGGGAGAAACCGGCGAGACGCACCCCCAGTGCATCCCCAGCGCCCGCTTTGCCTTGATGTCGCGGAAGATGGCGACGCTGTCGCGCGGCGCGCAGTGGATCGGCGACATGAATCGCCGGGGGGCGTACGCTCTGCAACCACACACCATTAACACGCGCAAAAAGAGTAAGTAACCTGGTACACACCCGATGGGGATCATGGCGAAGTCGAACGCGCCCCAGCGCGCACCGATCTCCTTGAACGCGGGGCAGACGGGGAGCGACTCGGGGCCGTCGTCCGTCGAGGACGGGACGCTGCGGTAGCCGGTGTCGCCCGCAAAGTACACGCGCGGCGGCGGCGCGGCCTCCGAGTCGGACGCGACGCCCTCGACGACCCACCCGCCCCACAGGCTCTTGAAGCGGTCGAGGATGCCGCGCCCGGTGAAGTGCTGCCCGGGCGTGAAGGTGACGTCGAACTCGAGTGTGTGCGTCGGGGAGAGCTCGGTGCGCACGCGGCGCGCGTCCCACCAGTCGAGGCAGTGCGTGCGCGCGGCGGGGATGCCGAGGCTGTGGAAGTAGGCCTCGTTGCCGAGGGGCGCGAAGACGTGCGGCGCAGGGGTGCGGGCGAGGAGGTTCGTTAGGGACGTGGTGTCCATGCTGGGGGATTGGTTAATATCTATGGAGGGGACGAGAGGAGGGGGGCACGTACTGGTCGTAGTGGTTGTGGGAAATAACGATGGCGTCGATTTCGGGGACGTCTTCCAGGGCGCACGGCGGGGCTGGATACATAATTACTGTTAGTCCACGGCGTGGAAGTGATATGTAAGGAACTTGCGTGTAAACCGCTTGGGGCCGACCCACTGGCTGGGCGAGCAGCGGTCGCTGAACACGGGATCGAAGAGGATGCGGGCACCGCGAACGCCAGCGGTAGACGACGGCAGCTCGACCAAGAAGCAGGCGTGCCCGAGCCAAGTCGCTTTGATCTTCTGCGCATTCTCTGCTACCAGCTTCGCATCGGCTCCCCAAGCGGGCTTCTGTATAGGTATCTGGGCGATGGACTCCTTGGACGGCGACCCCATCCCTCCGATCGACGCGCCAGCGACCTATGGGGCCGGTTAGTAAAGAGACATTTCGTCTAGATTATGCACCCACCTCGAAGAAATCCTTCGGGCCATGAGACCTCCAACTAGGCCAGGGGTTCTGGAACTGCGTCGGCTTTGCGTGCACCCAATGGCTCGGCTTGCCTAGTTTCTCTCGCTCCGCACGCGAAGACGCCTGGGCGGGGGTTTCTGAAACTTGGATGGTTGGGGCGGCCATGGATACTGGAGGGATTCACGTTGAGCGGTATATATCCCGCGGGGCGAAGACGCGTATACCTTGCCGTGGAAAGTCAGACTCCATGTGTAGTTGGTCATCATCCTTACAAATCGCATGTTTCGCACCCGAGCCGAGCCAACAAAAGGAGCACACAGTACACAAGGCTTAAGTTCAATCGATTGTCGCATGAGAGAAGCTGAAGTTGAGCGCAGCCAAGCAGCAGCTGCTGCCGAACAGTCATCTTGGGATAAAGGCCACTCTCCAGAGACAGCAGGACTGAAGTCTGAGGGGCCCAAATTGTGAGCAAGGGTTTGTACCACGAGTACTGAAGACAAACTGAATCTCCACTGTGATGCATACGGTGAAAGCCGCGGTTTTAAAACGTCCATAGCCTATCCTGCATCCTTTCCAACGGTTAATTCCTAACAGGCCGGCATTGCTGCCGAGCACTTAAAAAAATCAATAATCCAGCAAATACACTACAGCCTCGCCAAGCTTCAACTTAAATAGCCACAGACGTCCTGAGGAAATTATCCCAATTTTTAGAGGATCCTGTAGCACCGATTCCAAATGCGGGGGGAACGATTATATTTCAAGAGGTACAGAAGTTGAGCTCCAGTAGGCTCCAGCCGCAGTATGATGAGGTTGGAACGGCGCGCCGGGACGGGGATGTCGTAACCGTTCCAGATTTAATTATTCGGCGCTTACGGGACGCACAGGATGCCATGATACCTGGGATGGGTATCTATGCCGCACGGGGACACATCACCTCCGTCGATGCACCTGTCGCTTTCCGTGCACAGGATAATGAGGACGGCGTTTAAACGGACGGCCAGGCTCAGGCTTCGTGGGTCCAATTTTGACGTTCGATGCAGAAAACAAGTGCCGTGATATTCAACTCATGAATCAAAATATTAATAAGTAGGTGTTGCCTCGAGTAAAGCCATTCCTGCCAGTCGTCTCGCGGTCGTCTAAGCCTAAACAAGGTAGATGACCGCCCTGACCGCATTTGGTGGGATGCCACATGCGGAGTTCAAAGAAGTCTCCGGATTGCCTTAAGATTGGCGACTAAGCATGTGTTTTGTCTTGATCCTGTCACCACCATCTTCAAGCTCAAGACTGCTATTTTCCTCTCCTGGGCTACATGCTACATGCCATGGATCTATCTTCTGGGCGATCCGTGCGGGACTCTCGGGCGTCGAGCCACTCATGTTTGATTGCATATTTCGAAAGGAATGATCCGAAAGATCTCCCTTTGTGGGCCCATCATAGTCCCATCATAGGCGCACAGGTTATAAGTAGCATGCATGTACACAAAGAAGGAAGCCCTCGCCAGGCAACCACTCCCACCGAGGCGCCATGTCGCTCTTGCCTTCCACCCTCATCTTACTCGTCGTGTCTTTCCTACCGCCCGCGGCGGCACAAACAGATGGGACTCCTCACATTGACGGCGGCCAAAACTCCAAGGTCGCGATTACTGGCGCCATTATCGGAGGTGCGTCACAATTCTCCGCCTCAGAGCCAGACTGACGAAATGTAGTCGTCCTGGTCGTCCTGTCTCTCATCGCAGTCGGGGTCTACTGCGTAGAACGATGCTTGCATCGCCGGAAAATGGCCCGCTTCACGCCACTGCCAGTCCAGTCGGAGGTGGGGCCTTATCAATACCTCTCGCTGCCGCCTCCGACACGGCCCGCCAAGGGCAGCCGCTATGGTCATGGCCCATACTATCCCGGCTCCACGTCTCCACCGGCGAGCCCGAACGCCCGCGCATCGTCGTACGGTGGCGGGTCGCCGCTTCCGAGTCCTGGGGCGCACTCCCTCCGCTTTGACCCCTACGGCCATGGACCTTACTATCCGGGAAGTACGGCATCCCCACCCGCGAGCCCGAATGCCCAAACTTCTTCCCCCCGTGCCTCGCCGCTGGCACAATCCTTCCGCCAAGACTCCCGGAGCACTTTATATTCTTCTTCTTCTTCCCTCATATCGAACGATAAGAGCGTTACGGTGAGATTGGATCTGTTCAATTCACTTCAACGATCTAACAATCTAGCTCAGCCGCAGCCGTCCTCGGCCTCTTTACGCGACGTCCCACCACGCGCCAACCCGCCGTCCAGGACTGTGAGGGCACATCTCTGATGTCACAAACCGCGGCTAATTAATATGCTCTTAGCTTTCGCATGCAACGACTGTTACACTCATTCCCTGATTCTCGCGGACTCTATACCTTGTGTCTTATTTCATACCTTAAATGTAAAGTTATTCCTTCTTGTCAGGCCTGTGCATGTCTACGAAACCGATGGTTCGGTTTTCAAGTGTTCACGAGGCAACCTCTTCTCCATCCCCGCCAGGATTTCGGCCATTCTCGATTCGGAAGGATATCTGGTGGCAGTCTGGCGGCAGTGTATATATACGCCGTTAGTAGTGATCGGTGTCTACACGGCGTTGTGTCTACATGAAACGGTCGTCGAAAATAGATGAGCATGAATGCGATCCTGGCAGCCTGCTGTCCTCCGTTGACGTCCACAGCGCTTCTGGACCCTCGAAAAGGAAAATGACGTAAATAGCTGAACACAACTTCATATTACGTCCGCACGTATATATCGCTTTGACCAGAGAAGTAAGCCATTACTGGGTCGTTACTTTCATGAATATTCCCCCCATTTCCAGACAGTGCTCGATATCAGTGCCCGATACACGACTTCCACGCGACCTCCTTACCTCGGATCCCCGTCGAATCGGCGGCGTGATGAAGGCGCTGGTTACTGATCGCCGTCCCGGAACTCCGCAACATGTCACGTACATACTGCACCGCCCATGGATAATATATATATTATAAAACGAAATGCGCCAGCAAGCTTTCACCGCGGCTACCTACCATGGCGCCAGCATTCTCTTCCTCGTCTTTCATTTACCGCCTTTTTTTCCTCGCGGCGCTCTTCCTTCGCCCTGCTCGTGCCGAGATCTACGTGACAGGCACCCCCGCAATAATCGTCGCCGTCATCCTTGGTTAGTAGCGCCTGCCGGGCAGCACGAATATTACGCTGGGCATGATACTGATTCTCCTTCCAGTGATCCTGTTAATCGGATGCTGCGTCGGCGGAGGCATCTTCCTATCCCGCCGCCGTAAAACGCGCCAGCCGCAAATTTACAAGCCGCTTCCCCTCGCGCAGGACCAGGTCCCGATGCTCGCGCCGCCGGCGTCGCAGGGCCCGTTCGCCGACGCGGCCGCAGTTCCGGCGGGCACGTACGCCTACGGGCAATCATACCCGCAGAATACTGGCACATACCCCCAGAACACGGCCTACAACACTGGCCCGTACTCAGGCCCGCCCGCCGCGTCCCACTCGAACGTCACCCTCAGTGCGTACTCGCAAGACACGCATGCGAATGTGGTGAGTCCTCCCCGCGGCGGCACAGTTGCATCTAATGATTGTGCGCACAGCCCGCGCCGGGCTCGAACCAAAATCCGTTTAATCCTCCGCCTGGACCGCCGCCGCCCGTCGTGAGTCGTATTCTCAGTATTTCCCGGAATGCTGATTGATCTTGCGCCAGTGATCCGCCGTACAGAAAACCGTCGTCATGTACCCAAGTTGCCGGCCCTTATATACGTATCACATTTGAGTGTAATGGAGACTAGTTTGGTCTTCTCAACACAGTACTTGTAGCTTGGCGTCGAGCTCCACTCCCAGAGGTGCGCAGAGTTTGCGTGAACGGCCTAGTACGGTGATGAAGGGAGGTTGGGTGTGCTTGGTTTACCACAAAAATGATGAGTTATCTGGCCAATAGGAGAGGTTAACGTTGGGTTAACGATTCTGAGGCCCAGCGAGTTAGAAAGGAAGGAGGATCATGGACATGATGGAGTATCGGTCCTATATCCCGAAACGTCCGAATTGATCCGCAAATTCCGTAGCTCAAATGACGCTTTTCTTTCTTGATTTGCCACTCTCAAAAGTCCTCTGCTTCTAGCGGTGTTCTGTAGCTTCCGGCTGGAATTATACCTCGGAAAATTGGATTCAGATCTACGGCGCAAACTTCAAAAACCGAGGTAGCAGGGCCGCACTTGTTCCAGTCTTTAGTACGGTGGCAGATCCTAGTGGCAAGTGGACGACCTAGCTGGCAGTTGTAGCGAGAATATAAGACCAATTGCAGAGCTGCAAAGACAGTGGCCTCCTTCCCTCACTCGACAAATCTCTGCTGTGGGTCCCTGATTTGATCCGTCGTGTGTCCGTGCTTTCTTCCTCCGCCGATGTGGCCTTTCAGTGACGCGTACCCACAACTTTCCGTCGACAAACTCAACGACCAGTATGACTTCATTGTCGTTGGTGGTACGCGTTTCCCCTCGGCAGTTGCCCGTCGCTAATCCTGAGGTCTATAGGGGGAACCGCCGGCTGTGTTGTAGCCCGGCGTCTCAGCGAAGGGGGTACACATACTGTTCTACTTATGGAGAAGGGCGATGCAGGGGACTCGTAAGGCGTGATCCACATAGCCCCGAATGTTAACCTATATCCACGCAGGTGGCTACATCGCACCCCGCTGACGTCTCTACACCACTGGTCGGACGGGAAACACAGCACCGTTTTTGATAGTGCACCCGACTCGATACTCGGGCGTTCCTTCTCGCTGATCACCGGCCTCGGTCTCGGCGGCAGCACGCGCATCAACGGCGGTCAGTACACTTGCAGGCGTCCCGGCGGAGTACAATGCTTGGAGAGACGAGGGGCGACATGGGTGGGGGTACAATGACTTGAAGCCAGTACTTCTCCAAGTCTGAGACATGGTTGGGCCTTGTACCGCAGGAGTGGCATGGGTCGCATGGTAGAAGCCACTTTTATCCTTCTTTGACGACTTAGCTGACCTATACAATGCAGGCCCTCTAAAAGTCCGTTCATTCGAAGGCTACGAGTACGGGTCTTCCGAAAGGTATGCAAAACATATGTCGTTTGTACTGGCTCAAAATACTACTTATTCTCCCTGTGTTGTAGAGCTGCAAAGGCTGCAAACCACCTCGGTTTCTCCACTATCCTCGATATGCACTCCCCATTGGAGCCCAGTATCGGCTGGAACAAGATGCAGTTCGCACTTGGCGCCGACGGGACGCGCCAATCCGCTTTTCGCGCCTATCTCCCTCGAAGCTGGGCTAACTCGATGAGCGATCGGCTCCACATTTGTACGAAAGCTGTTGTGGCAAAACTGGTGTTTTCCAAAGGCAAGGATGGACGGCTGAGCGCGGACTCCGTCGAGGTGCACTCTGCGGATGGACGCCATGTCCGAGTGGTCGGGGCGCGACGAGAGATTGTTTTGACCTGCGGGGCGCTTGAGACCCCTAAAATCCTCATGCTCAGGTATGTCCGGGCGAATCTTCAAATTTATCGCGTTATTTATCACCTTAGTACAGCGGTATGGGTCCTGCAAAGCATCTTGACGAGAAAGGCATAGAGGTTGTTCAACATTCTCCGGGTGTCGGCGCCAATTTGGTAAGCCAGCGGTACATTCTCAGGCATCGTTTTTGAATGTATGTTTCATGTGCTAGCAAGACCATCTCTGGGTCGCAACATCTTATAACTGCCCTCTCTCCGATTCGATGTGGGCCCTGTTCAGACGTCCTTGGACGTTGATTGCCCAGCTGTACAAGTATCTGCGTCGCGGTACCGGGTGGTTCATGTGCACGACCGTTGAAGTGGAAATCTTCTGCAAGTCTTCGCTCGTACACGCAGATGGCACGCTCGAAGCCCTCTCTGCTCACGACAAAGATCCATTCCGCCCCGGAAACGTACCGGATTTCGCCGTTATGACTGTGAGCATTTTCGTCCATCCCCACTCTCTTCAAGTCGTGAAACGAAAAGTAGTGTGGTATCGCTGACCCTAGAGGACCTGGCATCGACCGATCCAAGGGGTTCTTTGGGCTCAACTGCGCACTGCTCACAGCGAAATCGCGCGGGCAGGTCCTCCTGAAATCTAGGGATCCGAAGGATCCTGCAATCTTCCAGATGCGCTACCTGACGTCTCCGGAGGACTGGGTCGCCCTCCGTGCGTCCCTCCGCGTCTCGGTCGAGCTCGCACGCCAGATGCGCGCAGATGGGTATTCCCTCGCCCGTGTAAAGGTTCCGCGCGCGCTAGACGATGCCACGCTGGATGAATTTATCAAGGACGGGGTCGAAACGATGTATCACTATGCGAGCTCGTGCCGTATGGCGCCCGTGGATGACCTGCTCCCTGGTGTAGTCGACGCGGAGCTCCGTGTACACGGCATCGTCAATCTTCGTATATCCGACGCCAGTGTTTTCCCGAGCGCTCCAGCAACACACCCGCAAGCCCTGGTCTACGCTATGGCGGAAAAGTGTGCGGACATGATTCTAAATGTGTCGCAAGCGTAGGTATACATGCTCGTCGCGTTGTACTATTCCATATATGTTATTTCATTCAACTTGCGTTTAGAAAAGAATTTTCAACAAAATACCGCCCTGGTAATGCATTGGTCCCTATTGGCTCACAGGCTAAAGTCAATACTGTCCTGATCAGAACGCCGCCTGTTCAACGTCAAGCTGCCAGGGCAACGGGATTTGCCGAGCCGCCCTTCACTGTTACCATTCTACAGTGGCACACATTCAACGCCTATGTTTTCCCCGTTCGCCCCCAAGCTAGGGACAAACTATTGTGTCAACGACGAGGAATTTGCCGAGATCACGGCCCTCCTCGCCGACCCCACCCTTCGATTGAAGCATCTCGACAATACAATCGCCGATATGCGCACAACCCTTGCCAAACTGGAAGACGAACGCGTTGCACTCAGTGCATATGTAGACGCCCATCGGGCTCTCATTTCGCCTGCTCGACGATTGCCCCCGGACCTGATCCGGGAGATATTCGTGGCCTGCCTCCCAACGCAACATAATTGCGTTATGAGCGCCACAGAGGTGCCCGTCGTGCTGGGACGCATATGCAGCGCCTGGAGAATAGTCTCTCACTCAACACCTCGCCTCTGGTCAAGTCTCCATATTGTCGAGCCCAGGTTTCCGAACGACTCGCCCCCTGGTTTGGCCGAGGAGAAGCTGAAGCAGCGACTTGAGACCACCAGGACGTGGCTGGCTCGATCCGGCCAGTGTGCCCTGTCCATATCACTGTATTGTCACCCCGATTCTCCTGGATTCTCCCCAAGCGCACAGCATCTTTTTATGCAGGCCATACTTCCGTTTGCATCCCGTTGGGAGCATATCAACTTCGCGACGCCGCCGTTGACACTGGGCACCTTGTCGCATTTTACCGCGTCTGATGTGCCCATGCTCAAGTCGGTGGCCATACAGGAATTTCATGACCCTGCATTGAACGCCCCATCCGTCCAACGGGGTCCCTGGGGCGTCCTTCGGGGATCTGTGTCCAGCTTTTCCGTTTGTATGAGCAATTACACTCTACTGGAATTGCCTCTTCGCTGGAACCGGTTAACCAACCTTTCGATTTCGGCGGGGTGGACTCCCGCAGGTATTATGACCAGCGAAATTGCTCGCCAACTGCTCGTTCGGTGCCCCGAGCTGCGGATCTGCCAGCTACAGCTATTTGTCCATCATGATGAAGACGACAACACGACGGTAGAGTCCAGGCTCGAGCTCTCATTCCTGCATACACTCGACATCAAGTGCTTTGGTACATTGAACCTTGTTTTCACCCCTCCCCATCTTTTATACCGCGTGTCGTTCCCGCAATTACGGCATTTCAAATTTCGTGGACTTCACACCGACGGTGACGTCTCATATGCCCAGTTCCTCGCCGCTACCCCGCATCTCGAAACTTTGGACCTAAACATCGAAGCATTGACGAGATCGTCGCTGCCAGAGTTTTTCCGTGGACTGCCTCCGACCATTCGGAAACTGAAGTTCATCGACTTCTCGACATATAGAGCAGGGACAGACGTGTTCAACGAAGACATTTTGGCACTTCTTACCGGCCCTTGTTGCCCTAGCTTACAAGAGCTCCACATCGACAACTGTTGTTTCTTTTCCGACAAGGATCTCCTGCATTTCATAAATTCGCGGATGACGGCTGGACTTCCCACGTTGAAGCGCGTCGAAATCAAGTTTCACCGGAAAATTCAGGTCGATATTCTGCCCAACCTTCACCAGTTCATCGAGTCAGGTCTTTATGTGAACTTGACATATACCCCGCCTCCCGCCGTACGAGTCTCACCATGGGAGGGCCTGCATGATACTAGTGTCCCGACCGTCTTCCAAAATATACGGCACTGAAATGTAAGTCAACTGTATGGTGGCTCCACTGGAATTTGATAACGAATATACTCCAGATCGGAAGCGGAGGCAAACTGAATCATTTGAATAATAAACCCTTTGTCTAAGCAGCTTCGACGGCATCCAGCTAGTGCTAGAGGCCAGTTGAATCAGTGGGAGTAAATTATAAATGCTATACTCATGTAACGTCGAAGCTATTCTCCAATGCTGTTGATTTCACTCCGTTAATCAATTGCGAGCCAGCTTGTGCGAAGCCCCTGAGGCAAGAAGTTTGAAGATTTCGCTGTTTCCCGCCTACATCCGCGTTGCACATAAATGGGCCTCACTGGGGACTGTCTTGAAAGCAGTCGTGCACCCACCCACCATGTCTACTTCCCTCAAACGAATCCGCCGCATGTCGATTCCCATTTTTATTTCCATTCCGATTCCATTCGTCTCGCACAGAGACAGCGATTCATCGACCTCCCCGCCGATCTGCGCGAGTCTGCCGACCCCTGTATCCCCAAAGTCGCTGTCGATGGAGACGCCGTCCCTGGGGTCGAATGAGATCCTGCCCCGTCCCAAATGCGGAGCCCCGCCCGTTGCACCAGCGATTGCTGCGGCAGAGAGGAGGCGGAGCTTTCGTCAGTCGCTAAAGCTGGGAGGCGTGAAATCTGGGCTAGATCCCGCACTCTGCGAAGAATGGAAATAAATTGTAACGGAATTCAGGTGCTTGCTATACTTATCATCCTTTCAAAACGTTTTGCTCACCATTTTGACGTCGACAGTCTATATCGCGCAAACCTCACGCAGGCTCCACGTATCATTAAAATTTGTATTTTTCATACATTTGTATCCCCATGTACCAGCGAGATTCGACCTCCCGCCGACTCGGAGTCCCGCGACTCCGAGGCCAGGTTCAACTTGAAAAAATCGACTCCAATAATGATCACTCCCTCCCAGGGGCATATAATTTCCATGCAGGTTCCGAGTCAATTCCTCAGAAAGGAAACGGCGTCCAAGTCAGGCGGCGTAGCAGATGGGAAAATCGGGGACAAGGTTCAGACTGTGACACTGTTATGCGTGACACCTAATTGTCTTCTGTCCTCATGCATGCCGCGCGGCGGGAACTTATTGTCGAATGCATATGATGGCTTCCATTGTGATACACTTCCCCGCTGGGTCTTTTGTACTTTTGGACCAACAAGTCCCGCCGAACGGCCGAATGGCGTTGATTTCGCGCGCCAGACCGGCGGCCCGAAAGAACACAATAGTGCTGGCAATTGTCTTCGCTGCTCCCCCATTCGAACGCGGCGGCCATGCATGGTATAAGTAGAGCGGCCGAACTGCTCGAGTGATTTAGGCAACTTTCGACCCATTCCCTCGAAGCTTCTTTACTTTCGCGACGCATCCTACTAAACGCATCCCTCACGTACCATCCGAAACTACTATGGACGCCTTCACCACCATCCTCTCTGCTGTCGCATTCATCTCGTCCTCTGCTTCCGAGCAGCCCACATCAGCAGCCGTCGAGGAACTTCCCCAAATCGACACCGTCGACTATGACAGAAACACTGGATCCTCTGGATCGTGCGTTATCGGATGAGAGATCCCGATTCTATTAGCGCCTTCAGCTCTCAGGTATGCCCCTTTATTCATCATTTTGACCTCCGGCTCATTCCTTTCCCTCAGCTCATCGCCCTCGCATCACATCATATTGAGTCCTCTGGGACTCTCGTTTTTCCCTTCGACCGACCATCTACGCCAATACATACATACCCTCAGCATCACATACCCCACGACAATCTCGCTAGTCTTCGAGAAGACTTCATTCATGACTCGTAACCGTTACCTTATCGCCCATCACGCGCATTACGCTCCCTTATCCCGCACATATATAATTGTGTATCCACATTCTTTATATTATTTACTCTGTCGATTCTACAAACCGTTTGTATTCCTAGCGCCGGCAAAATACACAGGCCTGTTTCTGCGATGACTTCCACATGCGAACTGCGAATAAGTCAATCCGGTGACCGCACGCGCAGAACGAGGAAATGATCGTTGTACAGGGGAGTACAGCTATGCGATGAGACGACTTTGGATATGCTGCGGGAGAAAGCTTCGGTCTCCGCCCAGCGATATGCGTTGTAATTGTTTGGCCGGATCCGAGGCATCGATCCGAGAGTAAACCATGCGAAGTAGGAGCGGGGCCTGGTTATGGGACGGTGATTGATATACGCCCGATTTTCAACGTTTGGAGTCGTGGAAATAGGGATGTGGCACTGGGACGACAGATCCTACGCTCGGTATCGCCGTCGGAAATTTTGTGGACGTGGAGCTCCACGAGGTCGGGGAGAAACGAACCGAAAAAATGCAGTGGATATATGCCCCGGTAAGACAGCGGCGTGGTAAGTGTGCCGCCAGATCGTCTGAAGAAACTGAACAGGTGTTCGGCGCTGAAGCTATCACGATGCTCCATATGAAGTGTGGGACGTTGGAGGGATGGGAGGATCAATTCGTTCAGCGGACCTCCTAAGTTTCGGAACTAGGTAAAGCTCCCCCGTGTATTGGGAGGATGGTTTGCAATATCCGTTGACAATGCAATCGACAAGGCCGTACGATTGGGAGAGAACCGGGCGTAGATGGTGGGCATCGCCGTGAGACACGACCAAGCGAGTCAGTTGCGACCAAGAAAGGACTACACTGGTCGGTGTTAGAAATTCGCTCGACCGATGATTCGGAAAGTTACATCCCGAAGCTGGGTGCATTGTGCAGGGTAGTTCCTGAATCACGGGAGAAATCAAAGCTAGCCCTTGTGAGAGAGGATAGCGATCCGTGTATGGGGGCGAGGCTCGGCAATAAATTGCGCAAGCCCGAGTGAAATTAGATGTTCCCCCATCGGGAGGAAACCGATATGAGTGTGCCGAGGACAACATGGGAGGTCATGATTCCGCCTTGACGTTCAGAGATAAGGCGTTGTTTCCTGATCGATGGATGTGGGTCTTGGTCACGGACTCGGAGAGCTGGTGGGGGAATGTGCGCGAGTCGTGGTCGAGGCGGACCGTGAAGGTCGCCCAAAGAGGAGAGGTGGATAATGCTGCGTCCCTCCAACGGCGATAAACGTCAGTCTCTTATAAACAGACAGTACAACGATATTCGCTCGTACCTCGCGATGTTGTAACGTCGTTACGTGGCTAACTAACCACTGGGGTCCTTTGGAAACGGTGGCAGAGTTTGACCAGCCCTCATCAATAAGCTGTTCTCTGAGCTGGAGAAACAATTTGCTTAGGATTTCCGGGGCATTCCAGAGACCACGGTGGAAGAATGAGCTACTAGTAGAACTGTAGCAGGAGAGTCACTTGACCGTGACAAAGCATCAGTGGCTGTGCGGAACCGCTTCTTGTCCCAAACCTCCATCTCCCTGGCCCTGAGAATAGCGCGTTGAGTTGCGGAGAACTCTCGTTTGAAAGTGGCCTCTAACTCGTAAATTTTCCCTTGGTTCCTCCTTTTTTGGCGCTAATTAACGGACGCTAGGGTACACCCAACTGCATTACTATAATATGGACGGTGAACAGCATTCCACCGAGGTGTAAACATTATTTTAACCTGAAATGGAGTTTTTGTATTGAAGAATAAATCAGGGTACAGGTTCTTCCAAGGACGGAGACTCGTTCCATTGCAGGCTGAGATAGAAGCCATCAATCAACAAATCGAATGGCACTATCGTCAAATATCGCTGCTCAAGAACAAAAGAAACTCGCTACCACCAATCAGCAATCTGCCCAACGAAATCTTGTGCCAGATATTCTGTGTCTACGCAACGGAATTCAGAGAACTGTCCAATCTTCAATGGACAAGGCTCATGCTTGTCTGTCGTCGGTGGCACGACCTTGCCATCGAAGAGCAATATTTATGGAGCTTCATCGAGATGTATTCTAACAGGGATAGCCATCGTCTACGGATACAGCTGAAGCGCTCTGGGGTAGCCCCGTTGACGATCAAGTTCATGTACCATACCTCCCCCGTCTCGTCCTTGGCCGTGCTGGTACATTCCCCCCGCATCGTATATCTTGATATTACCGGCCATGCTACTGTCGTCCTGGATCTCCTGGCCATGTTGCCCCACCACCAATTTCCTCTCCTGCACACCCTTAAACTGAAACCCGACTACAAACGAGAGGAGATTCCAGACGGCACGCTTTCCACTTTTGCAGATGACATCTTCGACGCAGCCCCGCGCCTTAGATCACTCGCGCTGTCCTTCATCGATCTTCGCTGGAATTTGCTGAGAGGTCTCGAAACTTTGGCCTTGACGCACTGCGAAGACACGGCGTCCCTCACCCCTTCCTTCGGCGACCTCATTTCCACTCTGGGCGCGCTGCCAGGGCTACGAGATCTGCGCCTGGACAACGTTGTCTCATTAAAAAGTCCCGAACTGGTATACAACACGGTGGCGCTGCCTCGTCTGGAGTCCCTTTACCTCCGCGAGGCTCTCGAATCCACTACCGACCTCCTCGCACATTTGACGATCCCACCCACCGCATCTATGACTGTTGTATCCGAGCGGGCTTACAACCGGTCGGGATGCGACACAAATTCTGGTATTGCTTCGACGGCATCTTCGGGCCCCGTCCGCGCCCGCTGCCCAGTTGATGCATATAGACTGCCCGCAAGGGGATACTCATACCGCCACTATCCCCAACTTCATGCTCAGCACATATACAGTACCACGCGCTCCGGACGTTTTCGAGGACGTCCCGTCGTTCGGGATCAATTCGCATCCTGCGAATGAACACGCGCTCCGGCAGGTCATGACCAAGGTGATGAAGACTATCCCTTGCGACTCCATCACCCACCTCGACGCCCGGGCGGCTGCACATCTGACAGTGTCATCATGGAAGACCGCGCTCTCGCTCTTACCGAGCCTAGAGACAATCTACATCTATATCAACAATGCGGCTACTAACATCGCCCTGGCCCTTCTTAAAATCGAGGAGTCGCCCAAGGGTGCTTCTCGGCGCCTGCGCCACATTCAACTCCTGGTATTCAATTGGCATCGAGAAGACGAGCCGGACAGAGTAACGCCGGTGCGAGATGCCCTTGAACGGCTCTTACGAACATGGCGCAGCGCTAACTCCCCGCTGGAAACGCTGGAAATCGATGAGCGGTTCGGCTCGATGAACATGGAAGAGAGCGAATGGGAGATGCTCTCCGGCCTCGTGGGGAAGTTGATTCGGAATGGCGTTGAAATTTATCCTCGATAGATCTCCAACGGCATGCCATTCAAACATATGCACACATTTTCTCTCATGCCGGACATTTCCTTTCGAACTAAATGCAGATTGCCTTACAGGTAATCAAGGGACAATCACGGCTCTAGAACCTCCTTTACTTCCTTCTCGCTCAAGGAACCGGAGTTCTCAAGCTCCGTCATTCTTTGACGTCAGGCACTCTTTAAAATAGGCCGTAGAATGGTTTCGTCCTCAATTTTCTTTCATTTTCTCATCCATGCGGCCCGCCCACCATATTCTCGCATTTCTCTGCGTCCATGCACTCGCGAGCCCCGTCGCGGAGGACATGGTTATCCACGAGCGGGTTCACCGTGTTTCTCCAGACTTTGTCGATTTAGGCTCTCCTGCAAGCAACGCAGTCTTAAACCTGCGCATCAACTTGGTATCAAATGATTTAGCTGGTCTCGAAGCGACTCTTAAGGAAATCAGCGTGCCTTCGAACCCAACCTACGGGAGCTGGCTGTCCAAGGAGGAGGTTGGAACACCTGTTTCAATTTCTTAAAACAATCCCACCATTCATCTGTGCCTCAGGTCGAGGGGTATGTTCGCCCATCGCCGACTACCACAAGTCTCGTCGCCGGCTGGCTCGCACAGCACGGCATAACGAACACCAGGAATATTTCGTCCGCAGGCGACTGGATCGCGTTCCCAATCACAATTGCCGCAGCGAACCGGATGCTTGGCGCGAACTTCTCTACTTATGCCCACAGTCCGAGTGGGAAGCGCTACATCCGCACACTCGCATACTCGATCCCCGCTACGCTTCGAAATTCTCACATCCGGCTCATACACCCGACAATTTCGTACGTGTGCCGTTCATTTGGCTTTGCGTCTTGACCCCATATTGTGTTAGCTTTGCTGGGCCTGTAGTATATTCGTCGTCGATCTCGGCTGTGAAACTCGGGGATGAAATCAACTCCACGGCCACATACTCCTGCTCAGGTATGTACATGCCCGCTGCATTGTTCATTTATTTCACATTGTGTGCGGTATAGATGTTGTCACCCCCGCTTGTCTAGAGACACTGTACAACATCCCACCCACGGCTGCAACAAGGAACTCGGGTAGCACGATGGCCGTAACGGGATACAACAACGAGTTCGCGAATGCCGCGGATTTGAGCACGTTCTTGAATCTCCTGAGGCCCGATATAACGCATCCCAGTGGATTTTCCGTCAGGACAGTGGACGGGGGAGTGAACCAGCAATACCCCGCGGGACTGGAGGCGGTGAGCATCCTAATCCATCACTCCCTACTATCTCTCATACGAAATTCCAATAGAACTTGGACTTGCAGTACACAGTCGGCATCGCGCCGGGGATCCCTGCGACATTTATCAGTGTTGGGAAAAACAATATGGATAGCGAGAATGGGTTTCTGGACGTCGTCAATGCGTTGCTCGCGGATGGCGCTCCGCCGCAAGTTCTTACGACCAGCTACGCATTTAATAGTGAATCCGGGGTGCCTGAACTGCTTGCCCGGTGCGTTTACATTTTCATCGGCAGTCCTGGATTGTTGATATAACCAGAGCATTGTGCGATGATATATGGCTCTCAGCGCCCGAGGGTATGTCGGGTGTTGCAATTTGGATTGATCTGAGACGAATGGTGAGGTCAGGTGTATCGTGTCTGTTGCGAGTGGAGATGGAGGGGTAGCTGCAAATCCGGTGAAATAGATGTGAAGGCTGACTCAATCATTCAAACCAATTTTAGTTCCGACAGGGTAATCGATGCTACAATTTCATTGGCCGCATTCCCTAGCTGCCCTAGTTCGCATTTTACGTTCGAATCATCGACGACTCTCAAACTTGGTTCTAGTGTAACCCTCGTCGGAGGGACCCAGAACATGCCGGAACAAGGTTATTGTCTTCTCGTAGACGCTTCACATCTAACCAAAGTGTAGGCGCGACCTTTTCTGCGGGAGGGTTCTCGGAGTATTTTCCACAGCAAGATTGGCGTGCATTCATTTTCCTTGGTCATCGGTATCGAGACTAAATAAACATAGAATCCACCGCCGTCAACGCATATCTCGCTCAACTTGGCTCCCAATATGCGGGGCGGTTCAACCGCGGTGGACGAGGCTACCCGGATGTTTCGGCGCAAGGGTACAGGTTGGAGATCATCCAACAAGGCCAGCAAAAGCTCGTCGCAGGCACTTCGTGCTCTAGTCCCATTTTCGCAGCCATTATTGCATTGCTCAACGACGAACGTTTGAACGCTGGGAGGCCCGTGCTGGGATTCTTGAATCCTTGGTTGTATGCAAATCCTGGCGCGTTCAACGATATAGTGGGCGGGAATAATCCTGGTTGCGGAACTCTGTAAGCATGTTAATCTGCAACAAATCTTCCGAGCGCTTGACACTGTCGTAGAGGATTTTCAGCGATAGATGGATGGGATCCGGTGACCGGGCTTGGAACCCCCGATTATTCTCGCATGAGAGTTGCCACATTAGCTTGAGCCGATTTCAGGGCAAATACCTGGGGAGCTGGACTGAACGGGATAGATATTGCAAATATTGAACGTTGAGAGCCGAAATGGAAGTGGTCCGTGCGCGAATACCCTTATCTCGTGCCAAAACAAAACAAAAACAAAACCAAGCAACGCGCCTCTTTCTCTTTCTCTTTTCTTTCTTGACCTCATCCCGCAAAAAAAAAAACCATCTCTACTATCATCGCATCATGTTCGGACGCGGCCGCGCCTACAACGACTGGCTTGATCCTTATGGGATCTACTCTCGCGATCCTTACGGCTTCGACGACGGTCATGGGATTAACCGCTCATCGTTCGCGGCAGTTTCAGGACGCGCCCAAAAGGCATTGGATAATGCGTGTATTGAGATGCTTTTATGTTCTTCTTTACTGATACTCTCCCGCCAGGCGAAGACTCTGTTTATCAATCATCTCGCAAAGGTCGACACGAGCGCCGGACCTGTCACCGCGGAGATCATCACCTTCCATCTCGTTCCAGATATGAAAAAAGCGTTCAACAAGTATTTCAAGGAGCATGGGTGCACGTACGTTTGTGATCTCTTCATCTCTTGCGTTATAACCGACGCGTCAAATCCACAGCGCGGCGCAGAGGAAGATCACGCGAGAGGAGCAGGACAAGTTCAACAAGACGCGTAAATCGGTGTGTCTGGCGCTCTCTGGCTCACTGGTAAAGTCTGACACGTCGCCCAGCTCATGATATTTAGCTCTGTGACCGTGTCGCCCCAGGCTCAGCAAGAGTACCTCGCGAAGAACACCCAGAATTTAAAGGCGCCCGCCCCCGGTAGTTCCAAGAGAGCAGTGGCCGGTAGCTCCAAGACTGCCGAGTCCACAGCGCCACTGGGCACGAGCCAGGCTCTGAAACGCACCGCCAACGCTGCGCAGTTGGACGTAGCTGGCCCCGCGCAGACTGGGAGCCTCAGCAAGAAGCAGAAGCTTTGAACCCGCTGACTTACATTCCTATTCCCGCTTTCATGTTCATAATTCTATGTTACAGCCCCGCTAGTTACAGTATGCCTTGTATTCAACGTTATTTCATTTCTCAATCGATCCTCAAACATTATCGTGAAATGGAAAAGCGGTGCAACGGATCCGGAGATACTGAGATGTCGTGATGTTCATCAACGATACGGTCCCGCTTTCCGACGGACGTTATAATGACACCTTTATGACTCCCTCCACAAACCTCTCTCGTCAGTTTACACCCTTGAAGATACGTTGGGACCATGGTGTGCGTGCTGTTTCTGTACACATTTCAATCCGCTGACGAAACCACAGTAACTTTACCGTCGGTCAGTGAACTTAGACCTTATCGCCCGCCGCAGTGTGTCGATGCATGCCCGCAGAGGAGGTCCGCAGCCTCATGGACCGCCCGACGAACATCCGGAACATGAGTGTGATCGCGCATGGCAAGCTACCCCTTTATTCTGGCTCCCCAGGTGCTAACATCCCCCCAGTCGACCACGGGAAATCCACGCTCACGGACTCGCTCGTCTCGAAGGCCGGCATCATCGCGAGTGGCAATGCCGGGACCGCGCGGTACACGGACACGCGGCCCGATGAGAAGGAACGCGGGATCACGATCAAATCGACCGCGCTCTCGATGTACTATGTGTTGCGCAAGTTGAACCCGCCGCACTCATTCCATTTGGCAGGTATTTTGAACTGGCAAAAGACGACATCTCCGCTGTGAAGCAGAAGACGGAGGGCTCCTCGTTTCTGGTCAACCTGATCGATGTTGGTGAAAACAATCGTCTTTCCATCACGTACGCTTCTAGTCTAACATATTCGTGCCCAGAGCCCGGGTCACGTCGATTTCTCATCCGAAGTAACGGCGGCGCTTCGTGTCACCGATGGCGCGCTCGTTGTGGTTGACACAGTGGAAGGCGTTTGTGTACAAACCGAAACAGTCCTACGGCAGGCCCTCGGGGAGCGCATCAAACCCGTTGTTGTCATTAATAAGGTCGACCGCGCGCTGCTGGAGTTGCAAATCTCCCCAGAGGTTCTCTATCAGTCGTTTTCCCGCACAATCGAAAGTGTCAACGTGATCATATCGACCTACCACGACGCCGCCCTGGGCGACGTGCAGGTCTATCCGGACCAGGGTACGGTCGCGTTCGGATCCGGGCTACACGGATGGGGGTTCACGCTGCGCCAGTTCGCCGCACGGTACGCCAAGAAGTTCGGCGTCGACCGCGATAAGATGATGAAGAAGCTCTGGGGCGACAATTTCTTCAACCCTACGACAAAGAAGTGGACCACAATCGGTACTGATGCCAACGGGAATACGCTGGAACGTGCATTTAACATGTTCGTCCTGGGCCCCATCTACAAGATCTTCGACGTCGTTATGTTCCACCCGGACCCCGAGGGACTCCCTGGCATGCTGGAGAAGCTGGGGATCAAACTCGACGCGGGCGAGCGCGATCTGGACGGCAAGCGGCTGCTGAAGGCAATCATGCAGAAGTTCCTCCCGGCCGGCGACTCCCTCCTCGAGATGATCGTCATCCACCTCCCATCGGCGGCGACGGCGCAGACGTACCGCGTCGACACCCTGTACGAGGGGCCCATGGACGACGAGTCCGCCATCGGGATCCGGACCTGCGACCCCAACGGCCCGCTCGTCGTGTATGTGTCTAAGATGGTGCCCACGAGTGACAAGGGGCGCTTCTACGCGTTCGGGCGCGTCTTCTCGGGCACGGTGCGCGCGGGACCGAAGGTGCGCATCCAGGGACCCAACTACGTGCCCGGGAAGAAGCACGATCTATTCGTCAAGTCCATCCAGCGCACGGTGCTCATGATGGGGCGCACCGTCGAGGCGCTCGAGGACTGCCCCGCGGGGAATATCGTGGGCCTGGTTGGCATCGACCAGTTCCTGCTGAAGAGCGGGACGCTGACGACGAGCGAGAGCGCGCACAACATGCGCGTGATGCGGTTCTCCGTCGCGGCGGTCGTGCAGGTCGCCGTGGAGGTTAAGAATCCGGCGGACCTGCCGAAGCTCGTCGAAGGGCTTAAGCGCCTTTCTAAATCTGATCCATGCGTGCAGACCTGGATCGCCGAGACCGGCGAACATATCGTTGCTGGCGCTGGCGAGCTCCACATCGAAATATGCATCAAGGCGCGTGTGGTTTCTTTTCACCTGCCCGAGTAAAAATTGATTGAACTATAGGATCTTGAAGAGGATCACGCCTGCGTCCCGCTCAAGGTTTCGCGACCAGTCGTTCCCTACCGCGAGACGGTTACAGCTGAATCCTCGATCGTCGCTCTCGCCAAGTCACAGAACAAGCACAACCGCCTGTACCTGAAAGCTATGCCGCTCGGCGACGAGCTCACCGCGGCGATCGAGGATGGCAAGATTGATCCCCGGCAGGACTTCAAGATTCGTGCACGCGCACTCGCCGAGGAGTATGGATGGGATGTCACTGACGCTCGCAAGATCTGGGCGTTTGGCCCAGATAACACGGGGCCCAACTTGCTTGTCGACGTGACAAAGGGCATTGCGTATCTTCAGGAGATCAAGGACTCTTGTGTGGCGGGTCTCCAGTGGGCAGCCACGGAGGGTGTGGTTGCGGAGGAGAAGATGCGCGGAATACGGTTCAATCTCATGGATGCAGTCGTGAGTGCCATCCTTTCATTGTATCTGCAGCCGGGTCAAGTTGAATCATTCCCAGCTACACGGCGACGCTATCCATCGAGGTGGCGGACAGATTATTCCTACCGTTCGCCGTGTGATCAACGCAGCTTGCTTGCTCGCTGAACCCGCTCTTATGGAGCCCGTATACCTTGGTATGTTTTACCCCGTCGTCGGAAGCTCCAGTTTCATTCATGCCGTTCAGTTGAAATACAATGCCCCGAGGCGGTCGTCGGAGACGTCTACGCATGTCTAAACAAGCGGCGCGCGCAGATTCTGAGCGACCGCGACAGCGAGGATCGACGCCCAGGGACGTCAATGTTCACGATAAAGGCGTACTTGCCCGTCTCCGAGTCGTTCAACTTCACCCATGTCCTGCGAGCCGCAACCCGCGGACAGGTGTTCCCCCAGTGCGTTTTCGATCATTGGGAAGTGATGCCTGGATGTATGAGAGTTTCTTTTGGCCTGAGAATTCTACTGACGATAACTCAGCTCTTCTCGAGAAGGGAGGCAAAATGGAGGAGCTGGTCACGAAGATTCGCGTGCGGAAAGGCCTTAATGTGCGTCCTTCCTATCTCATTTTTATCCTACTTGAAATATATAACTGTTACTTCAGCCCGCAATTCCACCGCTGGATCAGTATCTAGACCGGCTATGAGCATATATTAGTTATATTGGATGCGTTCTCCGAGAGAATGAACAGTTTTACTTCATTCTTTGCCAAATTTATTTTACTTGGTCTCTGAGCACACAATTGAGGGAAAAGCTTGGTCCCCCTTTCCCCTTGGCTTTTTGCACATAGTGGACAAGCTTTTGAAAACACTGAGCATAAAATCAACCGGGAATCCAGAACTTGAAGTGATCGGGGTCATTCTGAAGTGTGGCAGTGTCGTCGGTTGGGGATTATTTGCCAGCTTCCGAACTTGGTTCTTTTCGCTTTTCGCGTCTCGCTGTCTACAACTCGATGTCATCCCCAAACCGATTCGACGGTGAAGAAGACGCCACCCTTCACAAGGTATCCCGATATGCTACCTCTATCCTTGCGTGTTGGACGCGCCCCTCGCATCTCGCACATCCAGGTTCTTCTGCTGGTGCTGACCAGGCCCTGCTTGTTCACAGGCGAAACAACTGTTTATCAAGCATCTTGAGGAAGTAGATACCTCTGAAGGACTGGCTAACACTCTCGTTCTCAAATTCTACCTCAACGCCGAGGTCGAGGCTGCGTTAAATAGTTTCGTGACCGACCTTGGATGCTCGTACGTGTTTGTTCTTTTTGCTCTTCGTCCCACGCGTTGCTGAAGAATGTGAATACAGCATGGAGTCCAGAATAATCAGCCGCGAGGAGCAGGACAAAATCGATAAGCGACGAAAAACAGTGCGTGGTGTACATCCCCGGCTCCATTTTTTTCTCAGTTCGTGCTGGTCGCACAGTGCTCCCAATTCACGTGGTTCATGGTGACTCCTGAAGCCCAAGAGGAATACTTGAAAAATCGCAAGTCACCTCTTAAGCGCCCGGCTCCAAAATCGGCCGCTACCCGCACCACCCCGGCGAAACCCCCTCGAACGCCCAAGAAAAAGGTCTCAACGCCTGCGATCAAGAAACTTAAAGAGACTCCCGAGTGTATGACCATATTCTGGTTCGTCTACGCCTGCATTCATCTTACATTGCGAATATCAGCGGAAGAACCGAACACGGACGAGGACTCGGAGACTCTGACCGTCCCTCGCGCAAAAATCGCAAGCTTATGCAGCCGCCTCGCGGATGCGATGCTACTCTTACCGCGTGACACCGCCGGAATTGAATGCCGCAACGCTCTCTTTGACGTGGCACACGATATGCGAGAGCTACTGCCTCTTAAGCGTGTTTTGATCGAGGAAGATGAGGGGGAAGTGTCGGGCGCGAGTCCCAGGAGGGCCAAGAAGCCTCGTGTGTCGCGGTCCTAGAGCAGGTCACACTTCTCGAAATGTAATCAAGGCAAGGCCTCTCGAACCGCCTTGAGTTTGTAGAGTTTTTTCCGTGTATGATAGGGACTATGTACAAACGATCTGAGTCCACTGAATCATCACCGTCTACATAAGCAAGCGCGGGTACATACGCTAGGAAACCCCCACTCCGACTACATCTAAGTCTAATCGCAAGATCCACCTCGAAACAATCGCTCGGCTGCGAGGCGGAACGAGTCTCCCTCGAGGATACAAGCGAAGGAGTACCATGGCGTACGCATGAGCAGGGGCGGGATGTGGGCATGCGCTAAGGCTCCACGGTGCAAGCCGAGACAGGCGTGCGGAAGATGGTGGATATGAGGACAAGTGGGGCAGTGAACTCCAGATTCTGCGTATACGGCAGACGGAGGCGCAGATCGCTAGATTGTCCTCGTCGGTCGAACTCTGCGCCGCAGCCGGACGCGAATGGCGCGATGATCCACGGTGGGCGAGCCACATGGTCAAGTCGTCTCACTTGGGCTTGGATCCAGCCCACCCCATCTGCAGACGTGTCCATGCGCGAGGTGATACCCAGCTCAGCGATCGACGACCGCAGGAGGCCAACGGGGGCGCAGACGTGAAGGTTTGCTGCGCCTTGGACGGCAAGAGTAGCAGCATCCTGCTCTGGATAATAAAGGAGCGCGAGACAGATGCGTCGCTGGACGACCTCTTCACAGCGACGCCGTCACCGACTGCGCCATCAACGACGAGCCGCGACCCGGGCGTCCATCGCCCATCATCCGCGCGCGGTGCACTGAGGCCGACGTGATCTCAGTTACAAGGCGCACGCCCCGATTGGGGACAGCGGGAAGCCGAGGGGCGGTCGGTAGCGCTGGACTGACGACAGATGCTCGGATGCTCAATTCGGCGTCCGCCCAGACGCCCGCCTCTGCCGGACACACGAAGTGCAGGGCGCGCAGTGAGACGATGGAGTCGCCGGGGCGAAGCCCGACGTGACGAGGTAGCCGTGGCTCGGGCGCAATGTCAATCCGTCGACAGCGAGCTGGGAGATGCGCCAACGATGGCTGCGCGAGTGCGAGTCGACATCGCGCACGTCCAGCGACCTCGCAACGGGCGGCAGCCCGCGCAGCCCCGCCGGCGCATCGCCCTCGCCCTCGCCCTCGCCCCCGTTCTGCGTGGACCGTCCCTGCCATCATCCGCTCGCCCCACACACCTCCCCTGCGCAACAGACAAGGGAAACAGACGCGCGCGCAGCGATGGCGAGGAGGCAGTAAGTAGATCTGCGCCTTGAGAACAAGCAGTCTGGTGCTACCTGATGCGTCGAGCGCCACATTCTAGTGGTCGTGGACGAGGGGTGCTCGATGAGAATCGTGGCCCGCGGCACGAGCTAGAAGATGTCGAGGATTGCGAAAGCGAGAAGGGGATTGGGCAGTCGCGCGGATCGCCGCATGGTGCAGGAGAGGTGGACGCGGTGGAGGTGGTGAAAGCGTCGTACACATCGTGTCAGTCAAAGCGGAGCCGGTGAAAGCAGATCGGGCCCGAGGTAGCATTAGGTCGATGCCTCGGAGTGCCTTGCGGAAGGGAGTTCGAGGTAAGGGCGCGAGATGGGCATCCCGTCGCACAGTCCGAGGCGCAGGGAGTGACGGGGACGCTACGTGGAAGTGATAGCGCAGCGGGGGACGTCGTCGCCTCTAACGTGCAGGCAATCCCGTCCAGCTGGCCCGATGACCACTGGTTAGGCGACAGAATAGGGCCGTCGAAGCGGCGAGGAGGAGAAGCCGACCAGGGGTATCAGAACATCTGGTCTGCACCTTGAGTTGGGTGCGCTCACGGGGAGTGGTTCTCGACAACTGTAGACAGCGACGGCTCGGAGGTGCAGGGCGACAGGTGAGGAAGGGCGGATGGGGCAGCACACATGTCATCTGCATGTTCCCGAGATTGTGGTCCCTTCCTTGAGCGGCCCTTCCGCGTGCCGTGAGCACACGCTGCGATGCTGGGAAAACATTCCGGGTTCCTGCACGTCGACGTCGAGACCATCATCTCCTCGGTGCCGATACACCCTTAGGGCATCGCCCCCCGCTCATAATCCGCCCATTCCATGGCAGAAACGAGCCGTGCGCTGTGCGAGGCAGCATGGGATCTTGACCGCGCAGGAGAGCGTCGAGGAGGGGAAGTAGGAGGGTGGGGATAGTGGCACAGAGGTGAGGTAGAGTCGTGTCAACGACGCTGACTTGGGAACGTATGCCGCCTTGGTGGACGTTCCAATGCCCTCCGTTCTCCTGATTTCCTCCCCGACTAACATCCGTATCCATCCACCCCTGCAACCCAGAGACCTGTCGCAGTCTGCTAGCGACCTCTAGTCATCTTGGTTCGAGCCCGCTTGAGGATGCGGGTGCCGCGGCAGGGACATCGGGGGGAATGTGGATCGTAGCTCGAACGGGTTGCGCGTGTACGCCGCGGAAGACGCAGTGTAAACCGGTGGATCGAAGGCTTCGCAATGAACAGCGAGGAGTAGCATGGGATGAATGTCTGACGTATTGCGGGGAGGAGCAAGATGGTCAGCGATGATGCCTATGCCAGCTGCCGTTTGGTGAAGGTCTCTTTTCCATGGCCCGAATTTTTCGGATGGGTAGCCCAATCGTTTCTGCGGTATGAAGTGATTGCAAATGAAGGAAATCCCTTCGGGGACCGCGGCGGTTAATCCAACGAGAAACATTCTAATGCGACCTAAGGCCTAAGGCCCGATCCTTGATCGTTTACGCTCGTCAGGACCAAAAAAATTGGCGGAGAGTCTAGATACACTCACTAGTGAGTACTAGAAGACATAATCCCCTCTCAAGACACGGTGGGTCGAAAGTAAGGCGTCGCTGCGGGCAGTCGACATTGGTGCGGAAGAGAGAGAACTGACGCTGACCAAGCATCCACTCGGCATCTCGCGGCCCTCGAACTTTGCTTTTCACAGATGCTGTAAGCTTTTTATCCCAGGGATGCAGAGCTGTATGTTCCCGCCCCTCGAGACGAACTGAAACAACCCCAAGAAAATCGAAAGTTATTTAAAAGAGCCTCAGCAGGCGAGCAGGAGGGTCGTGGTCAGTGTTGTGCGGTGACATAGGGAGATGAATTTGTTATTTCTGGTCAACTTCTGGTGAGTCCTTCCTCAATCTTGATTCTTACTTGTGTAGCGCGCGCGCTGATGAATGGTTTCGACTCGTTGACTTTTGAATTGGCTTCATGTAAGTACGGATCCTTGGACGTCTTAGGATCTTACCTACGGAAACTCGAAGATAAACGATACGTCGCTTTCAGTAGTCGAGACCAAGAGTGCAGCTTTGTGAATAAATGCCCCGACATGCTTGCCCGTTCCGGCCATCAACTGGATGAATCCTACTGGTAACATTTGCTGGAAAACGTCGACTAAGTACAGTCCTTATTTAGCTATTGCTTTCCGTTCACGACCTTGTCATACAACTTCATTCCCTGGAGCACCGTCCATTCCAACACACCTCGCTGAGAGTCGGCCACCTCCTCCGCCAATATCGCACATCGAGCGAGCCCGGATATCTCCCTTCCGTCCTCAAGCAGCGTCCACAATCTCTCTATAGTTTCGGACGAAATCCCTGCCTCGACATGGAGCGCCAATTCCTCCCGCCGCTGGGCCAGCCGGATCAAGCTTTCCTCGTCCGCCGTCTTCTTGAACTTGAGCCGCAAGCGCTCTAGGCTGCCGTTCTCTTCCAACGCCCGCAACGCCCCGTCGGGCATGTCCTGGAGTAGCTCGAGCTCGAGCTCCGGGACGCGCACAAGAGGGAGATACTGCGCCGCCTCCTTCGCGTTGAAGAACACGAACTGCATATGCAACTTCCGCAGTGCCGGGAGTGTCAACAGCGCCTCTGCGTCCTCGGGCCTGAATATCGCGCTGTCCGAGTGTACTTCGTCCACGTTCGGCGCATGCACGAGCGGGAGGAAGTGGCTGAGATTCGCGCTCTTGAACCGCAGCTTCCTCAGCGCCGCGTGCGTGAGCGGGGGCCCCGGCGGGGGCCGCCAGAACGTCGAGGTCCGGTTGTAGTCCTTCAATGTGCATTCCCGCAGGTTGGGGCAGTCTGTTAGGACGCGGTGGAATGTGGGCGGGTTCGGGAAAGAGAGCGTTATGCACGTGAGCTGCGCCCAGGGGATGGACACGTTGGCGCTGCGCTGCCCCATGAACCCGACATTCAGGGTGGACAACTGCGGCGCGTCGAGGAATGATGGGGACGGTGGCGCCCTGGGCCGGAAGTCCGGCTCCGTCTCGCGGAGCTCAATCGACTTGAGCCGCGGGAACGGGCCACGCATGGTGGCGGCGATGGCGCCGTACATGCTGGGGAGCAGATGCAGCGAGATGTTTTCCCAGCGCGCTGAATGTGCGCATAGGAGCATCAGGATCTCGAAGGGAAGCTCGTCTGTCTGCGGGGATCTGCTTGCGACATAGTAGTGCACATGGAAGTTCAAGGGGAGCGCCCCGTCTGATGCGAGGTAATTCCGCAGCCGCGATAGGATCAACGTGTCGGTGCGCGTGCGTACGGCGGGGTCGCTGGCAGTGGACAGGTACAGCTGGAGGAGTGTGGGTGGGAGGGATGAGAGCGCGGCGGCGCGCCAATGGCTGTTGACGTATAGAACAGGGAATTGCTTTTCGAAGTGTTTTGCCTTGTCGTTGAGGGGACACTTGAAGGTGTCGGGTTTGCACAAGAGGAATATCTCCAGCAGTAGTTCAGGTGGGGAGTTCGGACGCCGGGGAAGGCCCGCGAAGGAAGAGACGTTGGACGAAGCTCGACATTGTGGTGAAACCTGAGAGTGGGAGAGGCTGTACAATTGAGATCGCAGTACTCTCGGATCACCTGTTGAGATGTCGAGATCGCTAGAAACGGGTGTTGCCACTGGGAAGCTTCAGTTGTTTGTGCAACCCGCAGCGTAGCCTATTTCCAGCAGAATTTTCGTCCCCATGGCACCTGGATTGTTCGCGGGCGTTTTGCTGCAGGCGCGTCCGTTTGAGCTAGAGATGTACGACAATTCACAAGGAAAAACTGAGGGCTCGAGCGACGAGTACTCTCGACGCCTCAATTTTCTTCTTGACTCGCTGCACAGATCTACACTATCTGCATCCCTAGGATAGACTCGGAAAAACTGTCGTTAGCCTGTTGTTTGGATTTTTGGTGTGATTATTTGCGATCCCCTTCAACATTTCAAGGAGCCTGGCCATCAGTAGATATTCGTACCATTCTATTTTTTTCGCTTAAACAGCTCGGAAGAGTTGCGGCGAGAAAGCTTGGAGCAAGTTGGGAGGAAGGACGGGCCGAGATGCCGAGTGCTCTGCATTGATGCCTAGTCAGCATCAGTCGGTTCTTCGGTTGACGCGGACGCAATGACGCACAATGACGCCTAAAGCCTTTCAAAAAAATCCATCCACTGTGGCCGCCTTGGGGGTTAGGATGTATGATACTGATGAGGGTCTCTATCTCTCCACCGTTGTTTTGGTGTAAACGTGAGTCGTGACTCTTTCCTTTTAGCCTAGTCTGACCAGAACTGACATGGGGCACCCCGGCATGATTCAAGGGAGTCTGCCGAGGTACGGCTGGATACGGACACGGTCACGTATACGTACGGCTTCACCGGCACGTACCCAGACGGCTCACGGTACGTGCACCGTACGTACGTACCGTACGTATGACCGTAAGCCATACGTACGGTGCGATTCCCTACTGACAATTCGAACGAGCAGTCTGCTTTCTCTCCGAATCACCTCTGGGACTCGTTACTCGTCCCTCTAGATGGGACGGGAGGACGCCACCTGCGGCCAACCCGTTCTAATTGGACCCCCGAATGATGCGATAACGCTCAGAACGTATCGCGACTGATTCTACACCTTGGGTGCTAGGTCTGAATTTGTTATTCCCTTGGCCTCGAACGAGGTCCTATGCCCGACGCCTGGATATCGATGTCGGATAGCCCCAGGGCCCGGGTGGACTTATTCGACGCGCCACGACCAATTTTCGCGCACCTCACGAATGCCGTTCGCACTTTACGACCCGGAGACGCGTCTGTCATTCCAATAAACCGTCGCGCACGTCCGACGTCCTGTTACAATTATCGACGGTAGAGCTGGATTGAATTGAATCGTTCTGTGATGCTCCGCACCACGAGCCTCCTCGCTCTGTCTGTTCTCATCTCCGTGCCGGTACGTCCCCCGCGATCCGGTTAAGTATTATTCTTTGATTTTTTCTTTTGCCTTTTTTACGTCTCACTGTTCCTAGGCGATACCCTTCCGTGTCAACATAGTTTCGTGCATAAACCTTGGCTTCCGTTTCTTCTCCCTGGGCAGGATGTATAGGACAGCTGCAACAATCACATGTGAAGCACGGCAAGGCACTCCAAAATCATCGCTCTAATCGACGCGGCGAGGACCAACCGATAGTAGACATAGACATGTGCATTATTCATTGTCGCGTCTGCCTGTGAGACGCTATCCTCAAACTCTGGTCTTCCCTCGTGTCGACAAGCTCCAGATCCGCATCCTTCGTTTATAAACACTTGCCGAATACTGTTCGCAACGAGAACATCAAGTTCATCAACACGGAGGTCTAAGTACGGATCCGCTCCGAGCCGCACCCTGACAACGGAGATCGCTCTTTGACTCGGATCAGCGGATAAAAATATGGGTGAGAATCTCTTACAACTCGTGTGGTCCGCGTGTCCTTCCCCAATGTGCGGTCTTATCTCTGCCTTTTATCCGGATGCGACAGATCCACCATCTGCCGAGGATCTCAAGCAAGGTCTCGAAGTCTCTCTGGAAACAATCAAGTACCGCGGTCCGGACTCGAGGGGCATATATGTGTCCCCAGACGCTCGTGTTGGTGCGCGATTTCACTGCGGAGGACATATATATTCTTACGCGCACCAGGTCCTCGGCCACGTTCGGCTCTCTATAATCGATCTCGAGACTGGCCAGCAGCCACTTTCCGATGAGGAAGATTCAGTCCATTGTGTTGTGACTGGAGAAATATATGACCACGAACGCATTCGCGGAGAGATGCAAAGTCAGGGGTATTCATTCAAATCAAAATCTGACTCGGAGCTGGTCGTGCAATTGTATGTGGTCAAGGATCAGCTATTATCTTCCATTCATGTTTTCCGCAGATACAAACGTGACAGCCTCGACCTCTTGGTGCATCTGCGCGGCGAATTCGCCTTTGTCCTGTTCGACACCAAACGACGGTTGTTGTTCGCCGCCCGGGACAGATTTGGTATCAAGCCGCTCTACTACACCGTTTCCAAGGGCTGCATCCTCTTCGGCAGCGAAGTGAAGGCCTTCCTGGGGCTCGGATGGCAGGCTGGATGGGATATTGAGAGCATTGTCCACAATGGGGATCTTGGCGACGAGCGTACGGTGTTCCAAGGCGTTCGTAAGGCAAGGCTATTCCGCAGTCAGCATGGTGTATATGTTTTGCTGACCGTCACCGTAGCTGCCCGCCGGCTATTTTGCAGTCTGTCGCGCCTCCGGGGACATTGAGACCCAGGCATACTGGGACCTATCGTATCCTGCAGCGACCTGCTCCTCCTCCCTGTACCAGTATCGATTCCATGGTATCGAGAGTACGGGAGCTCCTAGTGGAAGCGGTACGCTTGCGTCTTCGCGCGGACGTGCCGCTGGCAATGTATCTGAGCGGCGGGATCGACAGTTCTGCAGTTGCGGGGATTGCTACGCATTTGTTGAGGGAAACGGATCCCGAAGCGAAGCTGGCGACCTTCACGCTGGCCTACGTTGGTATGTGGAACGACTAGAATTATGTTCGCATGTCAATGTTTTGACCGATAGAGGACGAGATAACCGATGAGTCGCCTCTCGCGGTTCGCACTGCCATGCATATTGGAGCCGATTTACACCAGGTCGAAGCAACTGAAGCAGCGTTGGTTGACGCCTTCGAGGAATCTATTTGGCATTCTGAGCAAGCGATCACGACCTTCCACGGGGCCGGTAGGATCCTCTTGTCGAGAGCTATTCGCGGGGCTGGCTACATGGTATGCATAATCTGTTGAGCTATTCCAAGGCTCCGATCATGGTCATGCAGGTGGCTCTGTCCGGCGAGGGTTCCGATGAACTGTTTGGGGGCTACATGTGGCTCCCCCCTGGACTACCTGCGGGAGGCTGATCCAGCCGGAGCGTCCCTGGGCATGGCACTTCCCTCCGACGCAGACCGCCTTCATGCTGCAGCGATCTATCAAGCAGCTACAGGACTGCCCCAACTCTCGAGCACGGCGATATCTCTGCGCAAAGCGGACGGGCCTCGGTGCCTCGTAAACACTAGTGCGAATTTCCTTTCAGGGTTTCTGTCATGCTAACCACTGACTGGCGGCAGATCGCTCAAAACAATGCCAATTGCCGGAGATGAGCCTGGAAAGTGGACCATGGTTGAGAAGTGGATTTTGCGGGAGGCAGTGAAGCCGTTTGTTACGGAAGAGATATACCTCCGGAAGAAGATCGCATTCAATCCTCCTCCTTCCGGACGTCCAGCTGTGGCTTCCGACCTGGTTCCCCTCCAAATACACCTCAAAGCACGAATTACCCAGGCGAGCGTCGAGCGGCTGGGGTTCGTCGATTGGCCGTTCATCAAAGATCAGCTTGCCAACTACATGGAGTCGCCTACATTTCCCGCGAACGGGGCGATTGATACAAGAGCGAGGCTTTTGATGCGGGTCCTTGGTTATATCGTTCTTCAGGAGCGGTTCCATGTTCCGTCGTTTACACTTTGAATTTAAACGATTTGTAGGCCTTTTATTCAGAGATTTGAATGCTCGTGAGATTAGCTGGATTGTACATGTTTGACGCGACGCGTGAGACGCGCCCGTTACGCGACTGGCTTCCATGACGTGACAGTGAACATTTGACACTGAGCGCGGCGTGACACCGCGCGCCCACCTGCATCACCCCTGAACCCGAGCACTGTCCACGCCAGCGCAGCAAGTCTGGTGCAAACGAGCCCACTGTAAGTGAAACCTGCTGTGCTGGATGAATGAATCTTATACGTATTCCCAGCGACAAACCCGCCATCCCAACGCCATCCATCCTCCGACTCGAACGACGAAGACTTGTCCAGCCACTTGAAGTTGGGAACAAACCCTTTACAAACGACAGGATAACTTTCAGCTTGCTCCATATGAGCCGCTTACCCTCCAAAATTGCACCTTTCATCTCCTCTGGCCCTGTGCTGCCTCCAGAAATCACCGATTCCATTATTCACGAACTTTCGCCCGACGCCCCCGCCTTGAGAATCTGCAGCCTTGTGTGCCGCGCATGGCTACCGGCTAGCAGACAAATCTTGCACAAGAAGGTTGCTCTCCGCGGTGAAGATATCCCCGACTTCCTGGATCTCATCGCTCCCTCAGAAAACACGTATCTTAACAAACTTCGAGTCATCGATATCAGCCTATGCGAGAACGGGCCCGCGGTTTCGCTCTTGCAGCTCCTCCCACGCTTCCTCTGCTTGGAGTCCGTACGCATTCACTCCAGCATCTTTCATTATGAAATCCCGGATCTTCCCCGCGTCCGGTCGCTCGAGGTCTTCGGCCTCCAATTTCGATCATTCGCTGCATTCACCAAACTATTATCCCGATTCCCTGATCTCAAAAACTTGATATTGGGGGAGAATGTCTTGTGGGGTCTGTGCAGGGATGGGCGCCTACCGGGCAGGATACGATGGTGTCGAAACCATCCCTGCCCCTGCAATTGGACACATTCAGCGTCTACATCTCAAATAATTCTCAGCTTCAGGAGTGGCTTGGCTCTGAAGAATCGGGACCTATCACCTCAAATTTGACTCTGATGATGTCCAAAGTGTACCCGAACACGGCCAGCGCCCTGATCGCCGACACACCGATCAAAGTCTCCGAATACCTCCGCCACCTCCATGTGCATTTGACGCACCTATGCATTCGGTTCGGTTCGGCAGGTGAGTTCTCAGTAGCCTTTGGAAGATTTTCCGGACCTCATCTTGAAGCAGCGCAAATTACACAGCTAGACTTCAGACCCAACACAGGACTTAAATCGCTTCGCCTTGACTTCACCTTCAGCACGAATTCACCCATCATATGGGCTTCAAACTTTTTTACCAAGTTCCCCGACGTATTGCAGTCCTTTCGCTTCAACCGCTTTGAAGAGTTGGTCATCGATATCCATGAGCCTCCGATATTTATAAAAAGGATATCTAGCGACCGACTTGTCGCGGCTCTCAGTGACCTTCTCTTCTCCCGCCTTCGGAAACTGCAGTTCAACGGACCTTGGGACTCTTATACCTTTGATGCGCGGAAAAAAATTACTCGGGATGTTCTTGATAAACTTTCCCCTTCGGCCTCCCGCGAAGTCATCCTATTCGACCCGGCGGCAAATTGAATCCTTTTCTTGTACGCTTTGCATTTCATTCTGAGGCACATGCCTTTTTTCATACGTTTCTTCTTCTTCTAGGTGTAATATGGAACAGCGCGCGATACAGCCGCTACTGGTGTTTTTTGATATAGTTTTCAGTATAAACAGCACTTCAATTTCTGGTGGGAGGAAACTATGTTGGTACTGTAGCGGCTCCTGTCCGAGTCGGATATACGTTGCTCCTCCGTCTGTCGTGCTACCGACCACCATGTCCCTCCATAACGAACTCTGGCTGCGCATATTCGCCTATGTAACGGATGCGCCGACCCTCAACGCGATCTTGGCGACTTCCCACCGAGTAAAACACATGACACTGTCAGTAGGCATGACACTGTCAGTAGGACAGTTAGAATATGCAAGTAAATATCCTCGCACTTCCCATTGGCATTTCTGCGTGCCTCTCTTGAGTGTTTTGATGCCCGGGAAATAATATATCCACGGTGTATGTGAGTAAATTGCATTGGTCGTATTACAGCTCTTTGCAGAACTTAGGGCACGGCTAGATTATTTTTATTTTTATTTCCCTTTTTGGGCACTTTTTTTGGATAGTTTTGACCAGAACAGCCCCCCTGGGCTCAATTCTCATACTTTCCCTTCGTCTATAGGGTCAATCGATTCGCATTTCAAATGGGCAGAGAACCACCAGCTTAGATCTTTTTATCTGGCCCTGACAACTGTTTTCTGAGGGAGTTTTATCTGCACATCTTTGATCATTTTTCGGCAGCACAGCTGCCCTGCTCTGAATTCAAGGTGTTTTTCTTCGGTTAGGGGCTCAATCTTTCCGCTTTGTGTATTCGGAATGCATGCAACTTCAGATTCTGAACCTCGTCCCCAATACGGCTTCCTGGTGGAAGAAATCAATGGTAGATCATCACTGTTGATTGGTGGTCAGCAGCACAGCTGTTGCGGCCTCAAATATTAATTAATTGTCTTGTTTATAGGCTCAATCGCTTGGCCTAAGGAATCCACAGTGTAAGGGATTCTTATATTTCGAACGAACGTCTTGAGTTTTGGATCACTACACAGATGATATCTCCGGCTTGGAAACCAGAGTAACTTCACGTGTACGTCCAAAGCTGATTTGGACAACAAGAAGTACAGGTATAATATTCTGCGCGGAGCACGGATTAAAGAAGCTGTCTGTGAGGTGCGAGCTCCGCCAACGCACCAGTAGTTCCGCACTAATCGCATAGAATGCGCCGATTGCAGTGAACCGGGCCAGCGCCCGCTCCACGATGATGGCCAAGCTGAGTATGAGGTAAATGACAGCCGATTCGAGGCTGGGTTAACGGAGGTCAGAGTCGGCGACGTCGGGCAAGGACGAAGACAACGTACACCATCTTGATAGCAGTGTTGTATCTCCGGACAAACCTGGTCTCCCCTATGCTTTGCAACCTGCGTCTGGTAAAGAATATTCGTCCAGCGGTGAGCCCAGTCAAAGTGAGATTCGTGGCCACCACCAGAGCGAAGAAGATTCGGGGATCTGGCGGTCCGGTCGTCACATAGTCTTGATATCCCGCCATATATCCAGCTACTATTGTGAAAAGGATAAACGTCCGAGGCGGAGTGAATGCGGGACTCCACGAACCGGCGGTAGCAAGGGAAAGAAGCACCAGCAGAACGACCACCCTTCTCCTATTGCTACTGTCGCCCCAGAGGACGTAGCAGCGGTATATCTTCGTAATGTCAGCCTGGTCCGGGATTGTAGAAATGTGCGGCTTACGAGGAGGCTGTCCGCTATGGCGCTGTATTGTATCAGGATGTGTTGGTGCAATATTTGGGACGCAGTCTACTGACTTATTTGTAACCACCAGAAGATTCTCGGCAAAGCTAAGGAGGTCGTCTGAACGCCGAATAGATTCCCCCTCTGACTCGCCTGTTGAGTATAGTGCCCCCAACAGGATCTTTGTGTCCATAGCTTGCATGACCATTTCAACGGTGCCGAAGACACACATGGCGATAATGAGACCAGACAGGACACGGAAGCCTGCTGGCTTTCGCCAGACGAGAGACCACAGCGCAAGCGCAACGAGAATCATGTATGTACCTGAAACAATGACTTCATGATCAGAAAAAAACTGAGATCAAATCGAAACGATAACATACCATGCATGAAGAGCGCAATCTTTTCAGGAACGGTTGGGAGGCATCCACAATGACGAAATCCCACACACCTCGGTTTTCAGTACGCTCTCCAGCACATCTTGGCTTGAAGGAGGGTTCACGTTACGCATCCGGACCACGAACACAGGTGCAAATGGACAGCGGTGGCCGGGGTATCCGGGTGGGGAGGCGGATCGTGGAGGGCGACGCACCTTGCTACGGGGAAGATGATCTCGTATTATATGCGGATATTTATACCTAATCAGCGCGCGTTAACAGAGAGCGCTGAAGGAGAGCAGATATGATCCCGCGGACATTCTGGGCCGGCATGAACACTTGGCCACCTGATAGAAGCATGAGCGGTAACCGTCATTGTACAGATGATGTCCCTGAATAAATGAAGTATCCGTGCTTCAAACGGTTTCTGACCCGCGAAAGACAACTTCATAGGTGAAAATATTAAGGATCAGCGGGAACCTATGGAACGGCTGGCTCCCAGGCTCACAAGGTTTCATGAGATATTGCCCAGGCGCCCTAATCATCCGCCGCGAAGATGTTCAGCGTTCCAAATATCAGATGGTGACGCGCGCGGAAGAATCCCAGCATGAGCAGGAAGACCAGACAGTCAGGAGGTAGTTCCTTTGTGATTCCGTGGACTGTACTATCCTGCTTTCAAAGCGAAGACAAAGATGGACCGTTGAGTCACGAACCGCAGTGAAGATGGGCGCTCAAGACTGTCAGACCCTCGGAACTAATGGATATTCACGGATGCTACGGTCCCGAATGCGACGATCAACTCTTCTCCCCCACGCGTGAGTCACGGTGAAAACTGTGGCTTCGCCAATAAGTGGGAATGATCTGTCGCAGATAATTGGACTCACTGGTGGGATTCAGGGTTCGGTACGCACATGAACGCGTAGTGATTCTAAGATCCCCGCAATCTAGACCACTACGTACAAAGATCGCGGGTCCTAATTGGGTCCCGAGGGTAAGTTATTCCATCCGTGATCATCGCTGCGGGGTGAGAAAGCCAAGAGAAAGCTGGTGATTTAATATTAGCGTTCTTGAGTGATAAATTGTGGGCCATGATTGGACTCACCGCCGAGTCGCGGGTCTCCCCACTGCATGGGAAAGATCTCCAGGGTTTGAAGGCCTGGATTGAGGAGCCGCACATAACGAACAAAGGATATGTCTTCGGGAGGGCGACGACCCTGGGCGTACGATGCGCCTCGGGGATGAATTACACAAAAAAAAGAGGAACGTAGGTATCCGTATTTGCGAAACGGCAAGCTGGCGCACGGGAGAGAAGCGAAATGCAAATGACACGTCACGAGGGTCGTGGGGAGCAGGGGAACAGTTGGAAAGCCAGAGATATTTCCTGTGGGTCTGGGAGAGACCCAGACGCACCTCGCGACAGTTGCTCATAATTGCCATGCGCCAGGGTGGCGCATGCATCAGGTGAGTCGCCAGCGCAGATTTAGAGAGATTCGAGCCATGCGTGGCGCCGAGATGCGAAAGTCCCTGTATCCTAGGCAGTCGGGCGGGCTGGATTCAAAAAAGGCGAATCATTGGCGGTCCGAGGGCGACCTGCTGTGGCACCTTCCTCAAGTTTCTTGCAACTTTCTTCAAGTTTCTTGCCTCTTTGAAGGTCCAACGCAACAGGGCGGTAGCCACCCAAGCGAAGCGAGAATCATACGTTTCAATCCATCCGTTCCGTCAACATAGAAGGGGCGCTGTCTCGGGGAAGAAACAAGGCGAATTCGGAGGGGCGAGCGACAAGGGCGAAGAGCGGAGTCTGAATCACGATCACGTGCTGATCTCCATCACGGCATGCGTTTCAATGTTCGCTGGACGCACTGGTTCTCGAGGGCGAGCACAGACTGAAAGTTCGACAACACAATGACCAGAACGGTCTGATCTGCTTCCTCAGAAATCCTGGTGTCCCCAGACGAAGCCGGCTCGAACAATTGAAAGCGTGGCTTGGGATAATCACACTGAGGTTGTAGTGTAGCGTTTCGACCAAATGTTCAGGTGACGGGTGACGGAGGGTCCTGAACTGAACATATGGCGTGTAGGTGACGGTGACGGCGCGATTTTGTGACCAAAATACTTAGGCCCAGAAATGTTGGTCCGGCGTTTGCCGGATTACCATTTATGGGAGTTTTCCCATGATCGCCGAGAAATGACCACCTAGAAAAATGAACATCTTCGGTGACGGGTGACATACCGTGAATATTCGGTCGAAACGCTACAGTAGTGGGTCAAGATGAATGTAGATAATTCATAGTACAGAATGAGGAGCTCTTATAACATCAGGCCCTAATGAGGATTGAGCTGGTTTAACTCCAGCATAGCTCTGGCAGGGACCCGGAGACAATGACGCGGCAGGCGCGCACTGACGCGGAATCAGAATGTTAAGTAGGATAATACTCATCTTTGACTGCCCTTTAAACTTCTCGGAGCTCAACTTGGTAACGCTCAGAACACAATATTTTCTGTCCAAGTTCAACACTATTTTCGCTCAGATGACCTCCCCCTTCCACATGGGCTGACCAGATTTCTGGTTTAAAACAAGATTCTAAACCTCTTAAACAGTTACTTCATGTCGTGGTTCTCCGCGCCGTCGCCGCGTCAACCGCGCGTCAGTGCCGCGCCGATGCGCGTCAATGCCGCGCCTCGGGCGTCACTTTTACCCAGCCCGAGGGAACATGAAAGGCGATTACAAACCAGACACTATCATTGATCTTACATTTTATACAGGTACGAAAGAGCGCCATCAGCTCTGGGCTCCACCAGTCGGTGAACTCGTACGAATTAAGGCTTCAGTACCTAGCGAGGCCATGAGCGTGCGTCAATAACTTGGGGATGAAAGAAAAGAAAAATCGGGAGTTACGGCGGGGTCCTTTGCACCTGCCCAGGATCCCACCAAGGAACAAAGATGGCTCACATTTTGTACCGTGTCGTCACTTCATTTCCGTCGTCAATCTGATGCGAGATCGTGATATCCAAGTCGTGCTTGTTCTGTTCGTTGGGGACACAGGAGAGGCTGCCGATGATCTTCTGGTCCTTCGCGATCGCCAGGGCTTCGGGAGTGTAGAAGGTTGTCTGCCTGATATATATAACGGTTGTGGTGAATCAGCGTTGTGAATATAGGGACGACTACATAGGTGTGACTGACTTCCAGTTGGTGTACTTGACCTGCGGGCCAGTGGAGAATCTTATCGGGTGTGTGGTGCAGCAGGCGAACGAGACGTCGAACCAGACGACGAAGCCATGGACAACTGGGGCAAGAAAGGTTAAATGTTGGAGATCAATTGAGGGGAGAAAGATGCTCGTGAGAGGGGACACACAGTCATCGCGGCTCGCTGTCAACGAGAAGGTCGCAGCGAAGGGCAATTGGGCTCTTTCCACCGTGAGGAGATTGATTGCCTGCGTACACACTTTTAATCAGCCCCTGACATTCCGCGAAATCGATTCGTGTACTGTACATACCTTGACGGTGTATGAATCGGTGATGAGGGAATTCATGGCTACAAAATCAACCACAGGCTCTCGCAGTGCAGCCTCCTTGAGGGACGAAAAATCCAGACCGTATACGTTATCCCAGTCTTCCCGTAAGTGTCAGCGCCCATCTAATGCGGACTGTGAAGCAACACACATCCGATTTTCTCGTTCCTGTAATCTTGGTCTTCGATGGCGGCTATTGTCATCGTGGCGGTATCCGGGAAAATCAGGCCGTCTTTCTTGAGGTGCTTGTCGCGCGCAAAGAGGACTGTGTCGAGGATGGATTCGTACAAGAGGCAGAAGCCCATCCACTGCGAGATGATGATGTCGAATTTGGTGGTGGGAAGGTCGGCATCTTCGAGCTTGCCCTTCACTACCGTGATCTCTGCACATGGCATGTGCTGAGAAGTGAGCCCATGAAGTCTGCTTCTGCGGACTCACTATCCTTGAATCCGTTCGCATCGACGAGTTCCTGTACGTGATCGATAATGTCCGAAGTGTCGATCTGTGCATCATGAGACTTGAAGTGATGCGACGAACAGATCGTACCGCGTAGACATGTTCTGCACCGGCCTTGACTGCGAACATGCTAAGGATGCCGGTTCCACAACCGACATCGAGGACCCTTTTCCCGGTGAACAGGTCCTTATTGAGGTGCATGGCAGACTGATAAGACCGTATGCGGACGGAGTCTTGCAGCATCTGCGCTTGCGTAGCTGATGTAGCAGTGAGTTGAATGGTCGCACCAAATGGTATATGGATGGCAGACCGAGGTGCGAGTCTGCGAGGCTTTTGAAGGCAAGGGACCATGTATTAAATGAAAGAGCAGAGGAAATGCCTAGCTCACTAGTTTGGGGTGGCCATTCCGGGAAGCTGGTACTTTCAGGAGATTGTCGTCAGGATATCCGATATACCGCGAGACCTTATATACATTTTTGGTTGGCGCCGAACCTGCCAAGTTTTGACTGGAAGAATGCATGAGGCATTACGCGTGGGATCAGATGTCCAAGAAAGGTGTCAGTGGATAAAAGGTGCGCACTCCCCATCTTTGGCATAGACGCGCAAGGTTAGAACAGGCGCCCTTCACACGCCCTTCGTGGCTGATGGCGAATCATCGATTGTGACCGCCATTGGCGGAAGCGCCGGTCTGCAGCGCCGGAATTTGACGAAGGTCGATGACTGGAGTGATACAAACATCGTTCGCGGCTCATGACCATTTGCGGGCGAACCTAGTAACCCCGAATAGAGGTAATAGTGCAACGGCTGGGAAAGAAAGGATGCATAAACCTAGGGATGAAAAAAGCATACCCGAATCTTTAAGAGTTACTCCGGCAGCGGATTTGGATTTGGATTTGATGGCGGATTTGGATTTGATGCCCTTACGTGACGAGTGCCGAAAGATTGATGGCCATACTTCAACGTACAAAATGAGTTCGGATTCGCTCATCTCTTGTCCAACGGTCCTCAGAGGTGCTGGAAATTCAACCGGCAGGTATTTAAGCCTGAGATATGTAAAAATCCTGAGGGAAACCTACTGGATATTGACCGAAATCCTGCTCCGAAGGCAGAAAACCACTGATGTGACTACAAAATTTGTTTCACTGTACACTGTAGTTTGCAGTGAAATTTTTGTCATGGAAACTGGAAGGAGTAATTAGAAATATTTTTTAAGCTTCCAACACAAACAGCACCGGTCAAAATTGAGGCGGGACGGGACACACAGCGATTCCAATGTATCGAGCGGAGTTTGAATTATCGGGCTTACCTTGATGTACTTGTTCTGTGGTCGTTCTGCCCCGATTTTGCCCCCCAAATTTTTGTGCATGATGGTTCTACATTTCCTTCAAGTCTATCTCCTAGGTCCCATGAAAACTGACTCAATAAAAGCTGCAGTACAGCGAAATTTAGTGGTTTGATGGCTCGGTGCAGAATCTCATTCATTATCTATCTGTTTTCCCTCGACATTTTTACACATTGCAAGAATGTAAATATGTCGGGTCAATTTCCACCACTTTTGAGGATGACTGGTCCACAACTGAGGGAGCCAGAATGCATTTCATGCCTTTAGATCATCCTGTTTACTACGTTACGTAAGGGCATCAAATCCAAATCCGCCATCAAATCCAAATCCAAATCCGTTGCCGGAGTAACTCTAAAGGACGAGGTTCTCGGGGCATATGCCTGAATTTCTTGGGCGTATACCCGCAAACCACTCGAGTTCAGGGCCCACAAGATTGCAGAAAGGATTTTTTGGTGCAGGCCTTAACAGAGACATGATTATGCTTTGACAACTGGTATATATGTACATGTGTTGTGTCAGGGAATCGTCGACGGCCGACGACTATGCCGGTAGTGGTGTCAAGTTATCATCGAATGGGAGCAGAGCTCAGTCGTACCGATGGCAATTGTAGCTGGTGATGCCCTAGAGCAACGGTACTTGGAGCGCGACTCACCGTAAACAGCTCGACAATGACAGAATCCGCAGTTCTCCGGGTGCGCTACAGGGACGGGTGAGCTCGAGCTCAATCTCTGGTGCTGTTTCCCAATATATAGATGAACGTTGACGCAGCGTGAGTTCCAGAGAAAGCCCCCGGCCATTGGTGCGAGAAATTTGATAGCAAAGCCGAGAGAGAGGTACGGGGCGTCGCAGCGATTAGTTATATCGCGATGAGGATGCTGTCAAGTGAACGCACGCTGTACTTTGTGATGGTACATTCAGCGCTCCGAGGGGGGTGAGCCGTTAAGCGCCGGTAGATCTGAGGAAGGGACGAAGAGTCAGCATGGTCATATCACAATAATGAGAGCTTTCGCGACGCTGTGAGAAGTCACGGTCGTGTCGGGGAACGAGGATATAATTGGACTGTTTGTATGCAGAGAAGATGAGGAGAACCAAGAGGGGGAAAAGCGAGGAATTTTACAACGGGGCGGGCGCCATTCGGTTTGGAGGTGGGCCGCGTAGAAGGCGAATGGGGGATGGATGTCGAGATGTGCCGCCGGCATAAATTTGTTAGGATACCGCTGTGGGAGGTATGAATGAGACAAGCCGGCTGGGTTGGAATGCGGAACCGCGCGAGGGAGAGTGGGAAGTAGACTGCAGGAGGAAGAAAATGCAGGCAGGGTACTCACAGGGCACGGCACAACCCTTCTCGAGGCTGTGAAGCGCGAAGCACGTGGACGCTGTGGTTTTGACCACTAGCTGGGACGGAGGGATGTTAGTGATGGGGAAGGCGAGGAAAGTGACGGACGCCGAGAGGTAGCGGCGAGTTGTCGGAAAGCATATTGTAATGTGTATTGAATGCTCACGTAAATTGAGAGTGCCGAGTGTGCCCCAAGCTTACATGAAAAGTTATGAGGATTCGAAGAGAGGGACGCCGTGAGAGACGTTGTATAATGGGGGGAGCGAAGGGTGAGAGGTGAGGAGGGAATGAAGTTTCACCATTACATTGAAGGCAAAAGATGTTTTCATGTGGACGAGGCGGGAAGCAAACTCCCTGGTGGAATTGAATGAGCCACGAAAATGCACAGGTCAATAGTGAAAGCGCACGAGGGCGACGCCGAGGACGTCCAGAGAGCGCCGGATGGAGTTGTTGCGACGGACGGGGCAAGCGGCAGCGGCGGGAGGAGGCCCGGGAGACTTTACTGGATTGTGTCGATCGACGATGCAGTTCTCCCGGATATCCAGGGAGATTCGACACGTAGAGCAGACCTGGTGCTCTAAGAGCACTAGGTCTGGCCCCGCCGCCCCAGGAAAAAGAAGGGGGGCACGGAGAGGAATGGACGCGAGATGAGGAGGCACTGCAGCCAAGCGGTAGTGTGGCAAGCAAATGTTGTACTCAGCCTCAGTCTGTACTGTGCATGGTAGCGGCCGCGGCCGGCGGCCGGATGTCCAACGCGGTGCGAGGTAAAGAAGGATCGGACAGAGCGATGACATCATCGACGTGCCAGCAATGGCCCGACGCAGGGAAATGTAATGTAGCTGCCAGCACAGGCCGGTACCCAAACGGGGCAAATCCAGCGGAGCTTTGCAGACTGAACATTGATGTCGAGAAGCTCGACGGAACGAATGATTCTCCTGCGCTGGGAGAAAAGAAGACCAGGAAACAGAGTCATAGATAGATGGGCCATGACGGCGAACACTGCCGGACGCAGGGTCCACTCACGCATTAACTGCAATTGCGAGCCGCCCGCCACCGAGACGACTCGGTATAAGGTGGGATTCATGGGCTCCACATCCACCGTACCAATTCGCATTAGTGTAGATTGTCTTTTCTACGCTGACCCGTAATATGGATGGACGGCCGTAGTAATTGGCATGCAGGAATTATAGCCTGCTGCATTGAGAACGAGAGTCAGAACCTGCTACATGGGCAACAAATTTAACCCTGCAACCTGCAAGAAAAGTGCAAGGTGAATGGTCAGTTGGAAATGAGGAATAAGGATGTAAACACAAATATCTAGCTGCACACGGGCAACAGTGGATTTCTCCTCGTCCTCCCAGGGTTCCCGGATTCTGACCTTTCACGGGAGGAGAAATGAGGTGGTTCAATAGTAGGTCATCATGATCCTCGAGATATTGATTATCCAGTTCATATATCTTCTCGTGCTCTCCTCCGCTTTCAAATCCGGGTCGACGGGACGTTGCAGGTTTATCGTCCACAACGTGAACACCGTTCGCAGCAGAATCCAATATCATTATAGTTAAGTACTGAACATGACTGAATAGCAGTGTTATATTATTCATGCTTCGAAGTTTGAGATCAAGATATGTTTTATGTTAGCTGCACTGTCAACTCGCGCCAAAAGAAGGTAAATCTTGGAGTGAGACTCTCTCCAGTAAGTTAACAAATCTAATATACTCGGAAGCTCGAGGAATGGTATCCATTGTAGACAGATTTATTGAGCACTCAAAACATAGATCTGAAACTAGTGGAGTAAATAATGTTCTTAACATTTCCCCAAGTTTGGTGATCTGTGCCACTGTCGGTTCGGGTAAAAATACTCAACTCACCAGTATGACCGGTGCAACTGATTTCAATGTCTATAGTAAATCTTTGGTAGTATGAATAAATTGAAGAACTACATCAGAAACTATTGTCCAGTGAAGCATTGGGATTCTTTTTTCTCGATGCCTCAAGATGCCTTCCTAATCTGTCTTATAAGCTTTTTAATTTCCTTTGCCTTCGTGTGTTTGTTCAGACTGCGGTATATCGATGCCAGATTACTCATCGCCCGAAGAGTGGCTGGATGAGCATCACCTTGAACCTGTTTCTGCTTCTCCAACACAATAACTGCCAGCTCTTCTGCCCTGTGGAAGTCTCCTAGCTTTTGATATGTCGATACCAGGTCACCCATAGCCCAAAGAGTGGCTGGATGGTAATGACCGAGAAGCTGCTGTCGCTTCTCCAACACAGTAGCTGCCAGCTCTTTTGCCTTGTGGAAATCTCCTTGCCTTCGATATGTCGATGCCAGGTCACCCATGGCCCAAAGAGTGTCTGGATGATCATGACCAAGAACCTGTTTTCGCTTCTCCAACACTATAAAATGCAGCTCTTCTGTCTCGTGGAACATGTTTAGCTTTGCATATATCAATGCCAGTTCGCCCATCGCCAGTAGAGTATCTGGATGAGCATCACCGAGAACCTGTTTTCGCTTCTCCAATGCAATAACTCCCAGCTCTTTTGCCTTGTGATAGTTGTGCAGATTTCGATATATCGTGGCCAGATTACTGATAGAACAAAGAGTCTCTGGATGATCGTCACCGAGGACCTGCTTTCGCTTTGCCAGCACCACAGCTTCCAGCTCTTCTGCCTGATGGTGCTTGCCTAGGTGGAAATATGTTGATGCTAGATTACCCATGGCCCAAAGAGTGTCTGGATGGTCAGCACCGAGAAGCTGTGTCTCCCTCTCTATCGCAGCAACAGCAAGGTCCTTCGCTTCTTCATACCTTCCTACATGATAATATATCATTGTATATTGTTTGCTAAAATCAATGGCCACCTGCTGGTTGCCATGCCCCAGAGAGTCAACATGGGAAATTAATCTCAGACTAGCCAGTTGCTGATCCTCGGATGGCATTTCTGCAAAGGACATGCCTACTATGGCACCCATAATTGAATGGTATAAATGCTGCTCTGTTATTGTTGTTTGACTCCAGCTATGCACCAGTGGATGGATTGAGAATAATTTTCTCTCCGCAGCAAAACTGATGAGAGAATAGGCCCTGAGCTCATTTGTGACTTTCAAGAAGCGAAGAGAGTCCCATTCACCAGTGGAGTTCAAAAATTGCGAGAGGAATTCCAGTGGTTTTTGCAAGTCTTCTTTGGATGGAATGCACTGTCGGAATTTGTATGTGGCGGCCATGCTGAAAGTCTCCTCTGAAATTCCTTCTCGATGAAGAAATGAACAAAGCTGCAAGAGCATGGCCGCTGATGGACTGAGCCGGTCAAAGCTCATTTGCCATGTGGTATACACTGTCCAGACATAGTCGTCATGGGTCTGAGCAGGTTTTTCACTAAGCAGCTGGGCCCGATTCCGCTTATAGAAATCCAAATAACTGCCAAGGGCTCCAGATTGAGAGATGAATCCTCCGGCCTGGACAATTGCGAGAGGCAGATAGCATAATACCTTGGAAGCAATCAATACACAACTGAGGGAACAAATAGCAACTGACCTTCACAATCTCAGCAGCAATTGGTTCATTGGCAGGTGAAATCTCTTGGGCAGCACTCTTCAATAACAATGGCACAGCATCTGTTTCCTCCATATCAGACACCTGAGAATGGGATCCAGCATATACACAGAGCCCAGGGTTCCGAGATGTTATAACAATATTGCCATGATTGCACCGAGGCAGAAAACTATTCAAGTTGATGTTCGGATCATCAGCATTGTCAATGAATAGCAGCCAGTCTTCATCTTGGTTGGCAAGCCACTTCAGTGCATCCTGTGAGGAGTTCCCAATATTTTTCATTGTAGCAATGTTCTTGAGGCCTGTTTCGATAGTTTCTTCTGTGCTGGCATCCAGGAAAAAAATGTCCTTGAAGCTAAACCCATGATCATTCATACAAGTGTTTATTCATTGAGTTTCAACTTACTGGGATGAATCCTCAATGAACTTCAGAGAAATCTGTGTCTTCCCGGCACCACCTAGTCCATGAAGCACATAAATGTATTGTTTCTTGAGACCTGCATTAAAAAAAAGGCTCATTTTATCCAGGATTGCCTGTCTGCCTTGGAAGATTCTGGAAGACAGAGGGCAATTGTTAATCCGCCGACCTTGCATCACAGAAATATCTGATTAAAACAAAGGTGAGATTGAATAAACGTTATACAAATAAGCATAATACTGGATGATGTTCCAGTTGCGAGGGCTGCTTTGATTTCGTGCACTTGGAAATTTGTATCAATGACTGCCATGAGCTGTAATAAATGATGAATCCTGGGGTTTATCAAATGCAATGTATCCACTGGTACCTTGAGCCGGGAGCATATTTCTTGAATGTTTCTCTGGTATCTAGCAATCATATCCTGAATGCTGCCAGACTTCAAAAATTCCGTAATATGCCCACGAATGCTTTCTGATTTCTTTTGCATTGTCTCGACTCCAAGAATCATATCCCGCAGGAATCTCCACGGAATCAGATCAGCAGTAGATCTGAAAGTTGTGTCATTCACCTCTCAAAGTCCTCACACAGACCCTTCAGCTTCACTGCAGCTGTATCCTTATGCATGGCTATCTGATCCTTCAGAATGGTCATGATTTCCATTGCAGTGTCACAGAGCTCCTTCAGATCATCACGATTATTGGTCACTTTCTGCAATGACAATCATTAGTCTCGAACTCGACGGGGACAATCATGAAATGAACCTCGACGGTTTCAAGAAAGATTACCATGATTCCAAAGGCACCTTTCACGTAGGGGAATGGAAGACATTCTCCAGCAGCTGCTATTACCCTGGCAGCCAGGATCGTGGGACTGAGCCAGTCTGGCCCTGAAGCAGAACTCCCAGCTTGGGAGTTTTTCTTGGATAACCGGGATGGTGTAGCCCTTGCCATTTGAGGTGGATTGGGTGCTGCCTTGGCGGAGTGGGGGGAGGTCATGGTGGATCGAGATGAGTACTAGATAAGCGCCGAAGCTGTTGTGCAGTGCAGCCTCTATACAGCCTGTGACAGTTCCATTTGACGCCGTGAGATATGTCCGTTTTTTTGCCGCAGAGTCAGCTGAGGTTCTGAAACCACTGCGTTCCGTGGCCCAGGAGACAGGGCCTGTGGCCCTTGACTGACGTGTGCCGAGGTGCCGATACAGACGCCGCCCTTGACTGTTATCTCGCCGCCGTCGCCTCGACGGACCCTTCCTCCCTGTTAGGGATGCACGCCGTCGCCGTCTTTACGGGTGGGACGGGGCCCGTAAGCGGCACCCCGGCCCGCGCCGTCCTGGCATCAGCTTCAAAAAATAAGCGGGCGGTTACGGGCGGTAACGTTGCCGTCCATACCCGTCCGTTGACGGCCGCTGACGGCCGCAGACGGGTTAATTAAATTTGCCAAAACAGTCTGCGCGTTTGAGAAACTTCCTACAAGGTGATTCAGAAGCTAAGTATGTGTGTACCCCCATTCATCTATTAAATCCGGAATAGTATCGTCGTCATCTACGGTCAACTCATCCCATTTTTCCCAGCCACAATGCAAATTGCATAGCGCATCGTGCATCGACATACAACCTGTGTGCATAGTTGTTGCAACTTGAGCCGCATTTTCTGCCGACTTTTTTGTCAAGGCACGGAGCGCACCACCCGTAACATCCTGAAAAATCATAAATATAAGCCGGAAATCCAAAAGTGTGACAGACCTGAACTGAGTAGAGACTCGAAGAGTTATGAACTTCGATGAATATATATCCAGCGAGAGGTGTCACGTAGAGTTTGTCAAGAAGCTCGGGTTCAATGATTTTGAGGAGATCAACCATCTCGCAGAGGCGGGGGTATATTGTAGTGACCCCATTACATGGTGGTATGCGCGGTGCTTCCAGTTCCCGCGACTTTATCGGCTTGCGCGAGACGTTCTGGCAATACCGGGTATATTCACTTCCTCTTGATTCTTTTATATGTCGCTGATTACGATGTTTTCAGGGTCTGCCGTTGCTGTTGAACACATATTCTCAAGTGGTCGTGATACATTATCGCTGCGCCGCTCGAGACTCTCTGCCGAAACCATATCTACGCTCATGATTGTCAAACAGCATCTCAAGTTAGCGTGTACGGCCATTGATGAACTCGCTGCGATGTAATCTACTTGTATTTTCTTTTGAATATAACACCATTGATGCCTAGTACCACGAGAATCAGTTGCGGCCCATTTTATATACTAGCCAAAAATTAATGCCGTCCCGCCCCGCTTGCGGCCGTCTTTTTTACCGCCCGTCCCGCCACCAGGTTATAAACTCGAGAAATACGGCCGCTAAAAGGGCGGGCCGCCACCGTCTCGGGCGCGCGGATTTACGGCCGTCGCCGTAAACGGGACGGTGTTCATCCCTACTCCCTGTGCCTCCCCCTTGTGACGCACCCTGGTCGACCTCGCTCACATCTTGCGTGGGGTCATCCTCGTCTTATTTCCTACCAACCTACTGCCTATGTGTTGTCTTTGTGATACAAAAACCTTAGAATTCATACATACTTCTACCGGTTCTACGCTGTGCTAAGCCGACCTTGCCCTGCCCTCTGCCCTCCAATGCTGGTCGGAATTTGTGGACTCTCCTCTACGACGGGCATTAGCTCACCATCTTCCTGTCTAAGACCATGTCTGTGTGGGTTACACGTCGTCCTGGGTCCAACGGATTCCGAGTCCGAGTCGCTGACTCGCCTCATACTGTAATACAGCCGGCAGCCGCACAGTACGGCCAAAGGCACCATGGGGTAGGGAGGGGCTGAATGTTAAACTGTACATATACACCTTGAATGAGTCGTATCTTCCTGCCATGGATGTGATGAACGAGCGAAGGTCGACAAGGGACAAGCAAGTCGGATTTGCGGCCCGAATTGATGGGCACTGCTTTTGCCAAACATGTGCAATTCATCTCGGTCAATTGTTCGACGAATCGAAGTCCTTTTACCCTATCTATTTACCACATACTCACACCAAAAATGGAGTGAGAAGATTTATATCCGAGGGATGCAGACCTGTGGCTCCTCCTGTACCGACCTGTGCGGCCGCACCGCGGCAGACGCTCTGTCTCCGGGGCCCGGAACGCAGTGAATAGTGCCCAACCAGAGCCCGCTGAGCTGGTAACTGCCCAGCACTAGAGCACACACAAAATCCTAATGGGCGAGGCATTAAAGATACACATCTGAGGGCGCTGCACACCGTTCGGGCCTCCAAAGCTCAGGATTTGCAAGTCCAAAAAAAAAGAGCTTTAAAAAATCCAATTTTCTTTTGTGCAGAGTCGGAGGTGCCGAATTGGGTGCCAACCTCGGATATCTATGTATGAGGCACTGACCATATTTTTCAACCCAGCTTGAAATCTGGTGCGTCCCCCTGATCTATAATGTTCGACAGAAACGCTGACCTTACCCCACCTTTGCTGTAAATTTGCACGATCTTCAGCAATAAGCATATGGGATTGTTATCGAATGAGGTATATTGGTGTTCAGCCCCACAAATTGAGTTTTCCCTCCTCAAAATGATGCAGGCATGGCAGAATTAATAACCAATTTCCGCATCACTCGGCACGGAACCGGACGGGAATTAAGGCCGCAAATCAACGTGTCTCAGAGAGGGATCTTCCAGCACGACCACATTGGAGGGAAAAATATCCTTCCTTGCCCAAGAACATGCCCCGTCTAGACCGCTTCGCTCAATTTCAAGGAGTTTCGTAGCAGCGGTATCGAGTTAGAGCAGGGGAAAGGTATCTTGCGACGGAGATGGGAGGGCCAGACTAAAATTAAGCCCGTGCGCACTCTGGTGGGACAGCCAAAACGAAGATTGACACGGGGATGCCAGGCCTGGCACCTCACTGTCAGTCTCGCGCGAGTCCACGAGTTCCTGGTGGTGGCGATTCAGCTGCGTTACACTCATACGAAGCTCAAGAGTGATTTTCCAGATTTCCGCGCTCGAGGCCTACGTAGAGCCGCAAGAATTCGTTTCAACGTGTCCGAACTTGCGGTAACTCACGGAGTGCCCGTGTCTGGTGTTGTAAAAGTGAGGGTAGAAAGTTGTATATTCCTAGCAATTACATTCCCCGTATTTATACTCCAAGAGAACAATAGTAACTAAGGAAAGCGGAGTTTAAACTCCTGACTTGGTGAACAATGGGTGGCACGTCTGCGACACGTCTCGACGCGTTGCGAGGCGTTGCAACACGTCTCAGTGTGTGTTTCACGGGGCCAGAGCCATGCCAACCAAACTTGAGGTGTTTCGGCCACGTACGCTCCTACGTGGTCTTGGTCTTGCTGGGCTGACGCGGTCACGCGCCCGCGGGACCAATCTCAACATCTGGCCGCCAAACAAAGGGTGAAATCTTATATATCATGTTATTTTCTGATGTAAAACACCCCCAGAAGTTGGGACTGCCGAATCTGAAACGGTTGCGCTTGTCCGCCCGTTTTGATGGCCCGGACTTCGACTACTTGATGCCTATTGTTTCCTGCATCGCGCAGGCCGTGGCTGTGGCCGTGGCCGAGGACGACGGCAGGAAGACACTCCCACTTTCCGACCTTAGGCACTTCGAAGCGCACGAGTTCAATGGCCTGCTCGGAGCGAACTTCGCGGACATCGTGCCCCTCATGGCTCTGCCGAGTTTGCGCACCCTCCGTATGACGTGGAACCAGGACGACCTCGAAGGGTTTGAGTTGCCCGCCTGCGGCCTCACTGCCCAAATCACGCGTCCGCGAGGTCGAAATCCCGGAAGGCCCGGTCCCGCGCCAGGCCATTATACGCCTGGCCTAGTCTCTAATAAACAGACACTACAACAATTTGAACTCGTACTTCGTTTGTTGTAGTCTGTCATTTTCGTTGATCGTGCCATTGGTGGTCCGCCTTATTATATAATCACAATTTTTTTCGGACCTTGAACGCAATTCCACGACACGAGTTTGATCAATTCGCTAGAACAGTTGTGTTCATCAACTCAAAATGAACGCCAGTACTTGGCAGAAAAGTCAAAGAACCACGATGCCGACTTTTGATGGCTCGGCAGATCATAAAGGTCGCGTTGATTTCTGTGGAAAGGCACCCAAGGAACCGATTCTGAAGAGACAGTCGTGCTAGGAAAGGGATTTCAATACATTCTCTTTCTGAAAATTTCTGGATGGAGGTTCTGAGTGTCGAATTGGCATGAGAACAAATTCAAACTCCGATGATTTGTAATAAGGGTGTACGGTGGCCCGATCAACTTCAGACTACGCCTGGCCCGGGGCATTCGCGGCCCATGTATGATACATCAAGACTGGGGAGACAGGTATGTTCAGGCACCCGAGGATGACTAGGATATCCTCGAGATCCCATTCGAAGATGCTGGCGAGTACTGTACTATTTCAACCAAGTGTTCAGCCACTGGTCACAGTCTGACCTGAACTGAACACTTTTTTCACTTGTCCCTGGTCACTGGCCCCCGGGAAGGCGATTTTGGGTCAAAAATGCGTGGGAACATGGCGAAAAATCGCCCAAAAGGGCAGTTTCCCACGAAATGAACACTTCGAAGATGAACACTTGAGGTCACTGGTCACACCCGGTGAACACTTGGTCGAAATAGTACAGTAGTCCTGTGGTTACCGCGCTGTCATAGTAGGCGACCAGGTTTATGATGTAAGCAATCCGTTTTGGGAAGTCACGTGTCCCATCAAACACGACAACAACTGTCAACGTTCTCGACACGACTTTGTGTACTCGCGCATGGCACCGTCGCGAGGCTGGAAATGGCAAACCGAACATGGTCGTACGACCATCCAACAGATTGTCGCGATGAAAATACCTCAATGGACTGGTGGTCATCGCGACTGGCAAGTCACCGAACATGGTCGTACGACCATCCAACAGATTGTCGCGATGAAAATACCTCAATGGACTGGTGGTCATCGCGACTGGCAAGTCACCGTCATCGCCTGGATCCTCGACGGCGAGGATGTTCTTTGCATCACTGCGATGGGTGACGGCAAATCGGCCCTCTTTGCTGTCCCCATTATTGTACTTCTTGAGGTTGCAAAGAGTCCCGCGATGTACCCGGGGTTTGGGGATCAGAAGAGGAAGACGCCTGCTGGACTGGTGATCGCACCCACAAAAGGACTTTCGGCCAATATTGAATGTGATTTAATTTACACCTTCCCCCGTGCCTCTTTCCTTACCGTGTATAACTATAAGATATTTGAACTCCAGGCCCTCGGTATTCCTGCTCTTGCGTGCACACGTGAAGCTCTTGTTATATACCGAGCCGATGTGGGAGGGACAAGGCCCGAAGGTTCCGGACCGGGAACGGAACCGGAGACCGGATGACCGGAACGTTCGGAAATAAAGTAAGTGGATCGCAGACACCACAGGAGGTAAGGGTGTGCGTACTACCTGGGCCGGCAGTTAGGAAGTCGATTGGTGAAGACCGGAAGGTAAACCGGAAAGCGACTCAGAGCAAGAGGAAGTCAAGCAACGTTAATAATCAAACTCAAGTACAGGGCGTAACTAAAGTGTATATATAATAAAGTCCGTTATTGTAATCCTAAATGTGGTAATGGTAATGTGACCATGAGCGTAACAATAAGAGGATGCCCAAATGCGGATGAAGAAGAGAAGTCAAGTACGAGACAAAAAGAAAGAAGACGGATAAACGGGAAACGCTCAGTAATCCTTCATTGCGTAAAAACCCGTTCATCCGAGGCGGTCCGAAACCGGCCCGGATGGTTCCGGTGAACCGGAACCGGAAGGGAGTCGGGTGATCCCGGGATTCGGATGCACGGATGTAACAGCTCTGGCTGACACGTGCAAAGCTGGCCATAGTCACGTTGGTTTCCCCGCCCAGAAATGTGTTTGCTGCGCGCACATGGCGCGTCGTGCGCGGATCGGGTACACCGGATATCCGGTTGTAAAACATCACCTCGAGAAAATGAGCAAAAGAGTCAAACTCCTTTCCAATGGTGACCAAAATTCCGCCTGCTTTCTCCCATACATCTCGCCTCTCGGCTTTGAGCCTGGGTTGCGTTGACGGGACGTTGGCGGTGGCAGGAGTAGAGGCGGATGAGTTATTTGTTCGAGGAAATGGAGCTGCAACAGAAGGTAAGTTGATGAAGGTTTCTATTCATATCATTTACCTCGTCCCGCAGGAGTGTAATTCGGGCCCGGTATTGGGGAATTGTTTCCGGGAACCCATGTAAAGGCTCCATTTGTATCGGCGCTCACAGAAGTGGATTGCCGTGGTGGGGGCGGTCTTGGAGTGTCATAGAGGGTCTCAGGGGGGTGTTGGAAACAGTGCCTTCGGGCATCTTGGGCAATCCGCCAGTACTAACCTGTGCTGTGTGGGACTTCGGAGAATTGCTCAGACTGTTCTAGAATAGTGTAGAATATATTTATGACTCCGAATATGACTCGCAAGGCTGTCCACTCGTAGTATTTAAGCAGCTGTATTTCATACTATGAATCTAACTTATTTTTGCTTACAACTACTATCTGCGTGAAGTCGGACGCTCACCCCGTCCAAACTACGTACTCAATCTACCTGCGCTAACAGGTTATGGGCCCCGGCTTGTAACTTACTTCACGCAGATTTATTTGAGAACACTTTTATCACACTCGGCATACACAAGAGAATTTTCTACGCCCTCTACTAGTAGCTCTCTCTTACCCGTCTAACGAATCATGGCACCCGAATCGAATCATCGAATTGAACTACTGAATGACGACAATTACCTACCTTGGAAGCGACGCGTTCTGGCAGTCCTCCGTGACAAAGATCTACTTGAATATGTAGATGGCTCGGAGGTGAGACCCGTCCCAAAGGATCCAAGTGCTCCAACTGCCGACGAATTGAAAGCAGTCAAAGCATGAATTAAAGGGGATGGGAAGGCACAAAGCCAAATTGAACTGGCTCTGGGAGATTCCCAGATGGTGCATATCTTGGGCGCGAAGACTTCTGCTGAAATGTGGAGTCAGATTCGAATGGTTCACGAATCCCAAGGAACCTTGGGATGTATGTCTTACAGGCGTCGATTGTACCGGACAATTGCTGATGAGGGAACTGATATTCCTGGGCACATCAAAGAGATGCGCGCTATCAAGGATTAGTTGATTACCATGGGCGATGAAGTGAAGGACGAAGATTTTATCACAGTGTTGATAACGTCCCTCCCAGAATCTTGGGATCATTCACGTTGATAAGCCGTGTACAAACCACAGGTGTATTTTCGCATTTCGCGTCTTTATACTTATAAAGCACGCTCTCTCTATTCTATAAGAAGCTACCGGGAGCTCCGAACGAGTAGCTTAACAGTCACAGAGCTTAGGTTCTCTATTGGCATGATCCTATGGCGGTACCTCGACTTGGGGCCAAAGTACGACTTACCGGGAACAGGACTAACTACCTTATATCAGTACCCGTGTGCGTACGGATGAGCTGAGTGCTAGACTAGTATCAAGGAGATGGGGAGGAATACATGACATCACATGCAGGCGACTGGGGCCTTCCAAAGCGGCCGACTTCGAGATTGTTTACCATTGTGTCTCTTATCGAGAACAGCGCGACAAGGCACATGATGGGTCCAGACCCTTGGATGGGGCGAGACTTCTGTAAATAGACACGGAAAAAGTGAGTTGCCGACGGCCGAGCGTGCCTACGCATCAGAATAGCTGTGCCGGTTAAACATCAAATCGCGATGGCACCGGCACTTACCGAGACAAGTACAACTTTGGTCTATCATAACAACCAGACTAGCTACGGACACGGGGAAGGTGTCCACAGGTAGCCATATCATAGACGATGAAGACTGACGCTCGGGACGAGCACTAGACGAAGAAGACAACAGCTCGGAAGCTTCCATTCGATTAACCAATAACTCTCAAACCGATCAAGCACCAAGGAGAGCTCTGACTCATAGAGCCGGCGCGTGGCCAATAGGAGTCAGGGGATTCCCTAAGATCGTTCCGCGGCTCCACGCCGGGACGGAGTGCTTTCCGAGATGTAGTAATAGATGTGTTGTAAAGTCGAGATCCCAGTAGTATAAAAGCACGTAGTTTAGAGAGGTTCTGGAGCAGACTGCCCGACGGTTTTGTGTACAACTCGCGTGCACATCATCGTTTGGTTTACCTTGTTCATAGGCACATCGGTGCTGTGGCTAGGATTAGTCTTTGACTCTTCTAGAGCAGACTACCTTGGGGTTTCGCGCACAATGGTGCAGTGACATCACTTGGTTTACCTTGTTCACATACGCAACGGCGGTGTGGCTCGGAGTTGTTGTTTAGCTCTAAGACCCAAGTGACCGTTATCTCGAACCGAGTACTGTACCTTTGGCAACGATTGGATTGGATTGGATTGTATCTGTGGTTGACTGTGTGACTGAATTGTGAATTGTGTGGACTCTGTCCAGCACTGCGGGTCGTATTGTGTGTGTGTTGTGTGTGTGTTTTGTGTTCTGTGATTTGTGTTCTGTGTTGTGTTATATACTGCGGTCCTGCAGGAGTGTCTCGTGTCCCAAACCTGGAGAAATCCAACAAACCCGTCTTAATTGACATAAACTCGCCGGCTACTGGCCGTTATTGCCTTAAAAACCCACGAACCCACCGCTTGTACGAAGTCTTGAACATAGTGCGTATTGCTCGACTTTGGTTTCACGACCCTTGTCTATCCCACTCCCCTGTTCTCTGAACAGTAAACGATCTATTGACCTAATACTTGGTCTTTACCCCCGAACACCCGTGATTATCACTACTCATAAAGAGGAGGAGTTGTTGTTTGATTGATTGTTTAGTTATTTATATTGGTTTTGACCTCTATCTCGGCTTCATAGTTATCGTTCCACCGCACCCCGAGTACCATCGTATCAACGTCGTCGCATGTGGCTTCTAAAAACCTCAGTCAGAAGGTTGCTGCCGCAGTTGCACAATCTAGTTCTGGTAGTCCCTTACCTGTCTCCGCGCGGCCGCTCACGACTTCTCTTGAATTAATTTCGTTGATTCTTGATGATGACCGCCGTCACAAGGAGAAAGCTAGTGAGGCCGCAGGAGGCTCATCAGCTATGTTCTCACGCAGTCGGGATAACACGAACCAGCGAAGTTCCAACGAGACTTGTTTCAACTGCAAGAAACCTGGCCACCGTGCAGCGGATTGTTTCGCTAAAGGCGGTGGAAAGGAGGGGCAGTATCCCTGGAAAAAGAAGGGAAAAGGAAACAAGAAAGGTAAGCATACGGCAAACGTTGGTACTGACCAATCGAGCGCTGATGGCGCGCCGTATTATTCCTTCACTGCAAAGCCCCATTTCGACTCGCGCCTCCCGCGGGGGGGCGTGGCTCGCCGATTCCGGGTGTACAACACACATTGCAAATGATCTGGATTTCTTCACAGATTTTGTACCGGGTCAAGGCGAGACGATCAAGGGACTTGGAGATAACAAGGTTGAGGCTCTGGGAAAAGGCACAGTGAAACTCGAGACCTGTAAAAATGGCCAGTCGATTACGACTGAACTGCGAGACACACTATATGCACCAGATGCCGTGAACAATCTGTTCTCCATTTCTCGCGTCGATGATGCTGGGGGCAGCGCTAATTTTGCAAACGGAAAAGTAGAAATCCGTGCCAAAAATGGTGACATTGCAATGGAAGGAAAGAAGAAGTACCGGTTATATTGGCTTGATGTCAATGCGAAATCAAAGCCTGCGGCACACCAGGCTCATGTCTCGGACTCGAAAGCTCCAGACAATGAGGGTATAAACTCCTGGTATTCATGGCACAAACGATATGGACACATCTCTAAATCGACTTTGGAATTACTGGTGAGGAAAGGAACTGTTGACGGACTAACTATTGATCCAGACAGCACACCGCTTGGGCAGTGTGAAACCTGCATAAAATCCAAGATGCATCGGAAACCTTTTCCACAGAAAGCTTCCAGTCGATCTGAAACGAGAGGTGAAGGTCTGCATAGTGACCTATGGGGTCCCGCACGTACCAAGTCCACCGAGGGCAATTATTACTACATCTCGTTCACGGATGACGCAACACGCCGGATCACTGTCCTGTTCTTGAAGACCAAGGACCAAGCCAAACAAAAGGTCATGGACCATATTGAATGGCTGGAAAGGCAATACAAATGTAAGCCTAAATGGATCCGTGTTGACGAAGGCCGTGAGTATTTGAACGAGAAGTTGAAATCGGCACTTTCCAAAAAGGGAATTGAACTACGTGCCGTTGCTCCTTACTCGCAATCCCAGAACGGGGTCTCTGAGCGCCTTAATCGCACGCTAGTGGAGCTTGCTAGGGCGATGCTGGAGGAGAAGGAATTGCCAAAGAGCCTATGGGAATGGGCTGTGCATCATGCCGCTTATATTCGAAACCGGAGTCCAACAAAAGCTTTACCAGATGGAATTACTCCTCACGAAGCTTTTACAGGCGAGAAACCGGATGTTTCGCATTTCCAAGAATTTGGAACAAATGTGTGGATCTATGAGGAAGTTCAGAAAGCAGGCAAGCTGTTTAAACATGCTAACAAATTTATATTTGCAGGTTACGCGGAAGGACCCAAAGCTATCAGATACTACGACACGAAGACTCACCGAGTTAAGGTATCCCGGAATTTTACGTTCACAGAACCTGATAAAAAGATGACTGAGTTGAAGTACTTTGAAGTAGATCTGGAGGAAGGTCAGCTTGAGGGGGAGTCAGGGAATGGCAAACTGCCGTCTCCAAAAACTTCAAAACCACCAACCGTAAATCCAGCTCCGAAGGCAGCAGTGCCCGGTCCTGCACCGAAATCTGAGCCCGATCCGAGTCCTGATAGCGACGAGGATGACATACCTGACCAACAGCAAGTTGAACCTCCCTCCACTCCATCGCAGCGCAAGATAACCGCTGTACCACCGAAATTATCTTCGGCACCACCGACACCTCGTACGGAGCACGCTGCAAAGCCAAATCAATTGAATCCTATCCCACTTCGACGATTAACACGTACCGTCACAGACCATAATTACCGCCAACTCGGAAACCCCGATGCACGACTACCAAAGGCGGGCCGCGCAAATCGGACTGAGCCCGATGCGGGAGATGACGGCGAGGATATTGCGCACTATACATACCGGGCATCAGTAGGTGATATTTCGACTGGGAATAACATACCTCAGAGTGTGCGCGAAGCACGCGAGTCCCCCGATTGGCCTAAATGGGAAAAGGCGATAAATGCCGAACTTGCCACGTTGGGTCGTATGGGTACTTGGCAGCTTGAAGAGTGCCCCAAGGACCGAAAACCCGTTGGATGTAAATGGGTATTTGACTTAAAAACTGATCAGCAAGGTCAGATTGTCAAGTACAAGGCCAGACTCGTTGCGAAGGGATATTCACAAATCCCCGGAATGTACTACTTCGACACATTCTCTCCCGTCGTTCGCCTAGAATCACTGCGATCCCTCCTTGCCATCGCCGCCGTTGAAGACCTCGAAATGAAGCAGCTTGATGTGAAAGGTGCCTACCTCAACGGTGATCTCTCGGAGGAGATTTACATGGCTCAGCCACCTGGTTACGACGACGGATCTGGCCGTGTTTGCCGCTTGAAGAAGACCCTCTATGGTCTCAAGCAGTCAGGCCGCGAGTGGAATCGAAAACTCCACAGCTTACTCACCGGCATGGGATTCCAGCACATTGAAGTAGATCACGGCGTCTACATGCGCAGAATTAAAGATCAATTCGTGATCATCACGGTGTGGGTAGACGACTTACTGCTCTTCAGCAATAACCCAACCATGCTGGGCGCTGTCGAAGTCGCGCTGAAGCGCGAGGTCGAGATCAACGACATTGGAGAGCCCAAGAAATTGATCGGCATCGAAATCTACCGTGACAGAAAGGCACGAACAATCCAGATTTCCCAGGAGCATTATATCGACAGTGTTCTGAAGCGATTCGGCTATGAGAATATGTCGCCAGTCACAACGCCTATGGATCCCAACGTCGTACTCGAGAAGCTCGAGACCCAAGGTCAGACAACAGATGAACGAGGCCGTAGTTACGCCGAGCACATGGGATCGTTGATCTGGCCAGCCACAATAAGTCGCCCAGATATAGCCCATGCCGTCGCCCGCCTTGGATCCTATACAGCAAATCCCGGTCCAGCTCACTGGACGGCGATGAAGAGAGTGTTTCGGTACCTGAAGGGTACGCGATCACTCCGGATCACTTACGGCGGCATCAACCCCTATTTTGGACACGCACGGCGCGTTCAGCGACGCTGACTTTGCAGCGAACCCCAATGACCGGAAATCGGTCTCGGGACACGTTTACATGCTTGGAGGAGGGCCAATTGCATGGCACTCTAAGAAACAGCCTACGGTTGCACTCAGTACAGCCGAAGCAGAATATTCGGCGCTTACCGCCGCAACTCGACAAGCCATTTGGCTTCGTTATTTATTCAATGCACTTGAGTTCGGAAAAATCAATGAGCCTACTTTGATTTATTCCGACAATCAATCCACGATAACTATCGCACACGACCCTCAGCATCACGCCCGCTCGAAACATTTCGACATCGAGAATCATTTTGTTCGTGAGAAGATCGAGGACGGTATAATTCACGTTGAATACTGTCCGACTGAAATGCTTGCTGACATTTTTACGAAGGCTTTACCCCGCGTTAAACACGAGATGTTCACACGCGACATGGGATTACTGCCGGCTTGAGGGGGAGTGTTGGAAACAGTGCCTTCGGGCATCTCGGGCAATCCGCCAGTACTAACCTGTGCTGTGTGGGACTTCGGAGAATTGCTCAGACTGTTGTAGAATAGTGTAGAATATATTTATGACTCCGAATATGACTCGCAAGGCTGTCCACTCGTAGTATTTAAGCAGCTGTATTTCATACTATGAATCTAACTTATTTTTGCTTACAACTACTATCTGCGTGAAGTCGGACGCTCACCCCGTCCAAACTACGTACTCAATCTACCTGCGCCAACAGGGGGACTAGACCCATTTTAGATGAGTTGTTCGCCATTGTGTTGCGTCAGATGGCGGGGATACGCGTCGAGTGAGGTGGAGACGCGTGAAAATAAATGAGTTGTTTGGTGGTGTATCTCGGAGATATCACATCATTAGATAATAAGATTGGACGCCGCTTAGTTGACGACGCGGTAACTAACAGACTCTATAACGCGAGGTACGAGCACAAATTTTATAGAGTATCTGTCTTAGAGAGACTAGCTGGCGAGGGTGAGTGGACAGTGAGATTCAGGACGGATGATGTAGAGGATAGGCTGAGATCTAGTCTCTCGTAGACAGACACTCTATACGAACGCTCGTACCTCGCTGTATAGAGCTGAGATCAGCGGCAGCGAGTAATATTTTTTGTCGTCCGTTTATGCACTCTGATTCATGAAAAATAAATCTGTAGTGGGAGCGTGTTTGGAGAAGTGCGGTAATCCAGTCGCGATCGTGAGGGAAAGAGACAGTGGAGAGTTTGCGCAGGACCCACTCGAGCCGTCTGATGGCTGTGTTGTATTGGGCAGATTGATAGCTTAGTATTTACCTTGTACTATAAAGCCCTTGTTTTATTATCATTCTGTTTTTTTCTCGACTCTAATTCGTTCACCCATCTTCACATCATTGAAGGTCCCAAAAGATCGCGCGCAAAGGCTCCTCATATCAAGGTCGTCCCCGAGCCTGTCAGTGACCAAGAGGACGACGATTTTGCGCTCCCGGACCTCGTCGATCCCTCCGATTCCGAGGGTAGCGCCGACGAACATTGAGCACGACGAGGAGCTTCTTGATGGACTCGAGGATGCCAAGTTCAAGCTCGAGACTCATTTCCAACTTCACTACGCAGATAAGGCTCTGACTCCCTCCATTCAACCTTCTGTTTGCGCCCCTGTTCAATTAACCTCGCGTATTCAGGCCTCACCTGAGAAGGACTTCACCAAAATATATCAGTAGAGCGCCGGGCAGCATTTGACGAACTTAGAGACTATTACTTGCTCTCTCATGAGAATTTCAACACTTGTGATCCAGTTCAATGGTGGTTTACGCGGAAAGCACAACTCCCTAAGGGCCTGCTCGGGTGATCTGCGTTCCGAAAGCATCTGCTTGGCGCTTCTTCCGCCTATGACCGGACGCAGAACCTGTTTTGCGTGGCTCGTGGCATTCTGACCGTCCCCGGTAAGTCATTTGTGGCAACAGTGGACTGGAAAATTAACATGCTCTTCAGGCTCGGTTGTCGCCGTTGAACGACTCTTTTCCGGCGGGCATGATACTATCTCTCTCCGCAGGGCGAGTTTGAAGCCCGACATAATCAGAATCTTGATGATGGTTAAACAGCACCGTCGTCTCGCTCGCAACGCGGTTAAAGAGATCCTCGGAGATGCTTAGAACAAATTAAATAGCTTTTATTTACCACATTTCTGTCTCGTACAAAATCTTATTCGCGTTCCTTAATTTAACCATCTCTACAAGATCCTCTTGAACCTAAAATGAGTTTTCGATTGTCTCCTATATATACGTAGCACTGGCAGAAAACCGACACCTTCCGGTCGCCCGTGACGGCCATCCCGTCGGCCGTCCCGTCCCGTAGAGATTTTCTAACGGGACGGGTTTACCCGGCGCCCTCCCGTCGAAATGGCACGGCGCACAGCCTAGCCGAAAGGCCGATCTGATGTCCGATTTAGTCGGACCGCCCTTCTCTTTTTCCCACCAAAACGACATGGCGCTGAACGATGCTGGAGTGCTCTCTCTCGTCGAAGGCCCCCTGGAAACGGCTGCCAAGGTCGAGGGCTCGCGGATTCGCCCGCGTTTGGCCGAGATTACACGACATATCGCCTCCTTCGAGTCACAACTGGCCAGGTTACATGCGGAACGAGACGGCATTTTGAAGCAGTTGGATTCCATCGTTTACCCCATTCTTTCGATTCCTCCGGAGGTTACCTCCGAAATCTTCTTCCACTCCGTCGACATACGCCGCCCTGACCTCCGCTTCCCGCTGCAACTCGCGAGCGTTTGCAGGGCGTGGAGGATCATCGCCCTCTCCACTCCGAGACTTTGGACCAGCTTTTACGCTCACTCTAGTTACCTCTGTGGGCCCGATCCCGAGAAGCTGTCGAGCTTTCTTCAGTTCTGGCTTCCACGTACCGGAAGCCTCCCGTTGGATTTGAAGATACCACTCCCCAAATTGGCGGGGGCGGGAGCCGGAGCGGCGATGGATCAGATCCTTTCGATCCTCGCCAAATATTCCTCGCAGTGGTCGACTCTGAGATTGCATGCAGCCGGATTGATTTCCTTTCCCACCGACAGCATCCGGGGGTGCTTAACCTCCCTCAGAAGACTTGAACTCATAATCACATCATGTCCTCCTGGTGGCGCTATCACCGCATTTCGAGACGCACCGAACCTTCGAGAGTTACGCATCGAAGGTATTTCCGCGGCTCAACTCTGCCTGCCGTGGATACAACTCACAGCCCTGGAACTGGTGAACGCCGACCAAGAAGAAGCATGTATGGAGTGCTTGAAACTCACCCCGAATCTCGAGATTCTTACGGTCTACCCCTCCTATTTTTTCCAGCAACATGCGCCAACGCCCATTACGCTTCCTTGCCTCCACACACTGAAAATCTCCTTCCCGTGGACACTCCTCGACAATCTTACGCTTCCGGCCCTCGAGGACCTCGAACTCTCTTCCTCGTCTAGTACAGACTACGCCGCACCTCTGGATTCGTTCCTAATGCGTTCCGGATGTTCCATTAAAAAACTCCACATGATCAGCATGACGTACGGCGTGGCTTATCAGTGCATATGCAGTCTGCCCTCCCTCAGGGACCTCACTCTGCGATTTCCCCACTGGTCCACCGAAGAGCTCGGTGACGTCTTCGACGAGATAAGGGACAACGTCATTTTACCTGCCCTCGAATCTTTGCATATCAATTACTTCTATGGGCATGACATAGAAGTGTGCCCTCTCGTTGGAATGCTGGTGGCACGGTGGGCGGGCTCGGAGGGGGCGCCAAAGATCACATCTTTCCGTCTCTCTTTCCAAAATGGGAACTCGGACGAGGATGTCGAGAGTGCTCTAGAACAGCTTTCGGATTTACGTGCCCAAGGCCTGCAGATGAAGTTTTATGGCGCGCCCTGGTGGGACACCAGGAACATCACGGCGCAGATGGTGAGTCCCTGCGCCTTCTTGTCCGTACTTGGTCTCATTCTCAACGACTCACTAGATCGCCGAGCTTGAAAGGAACCCCCTTCCATGAGCACATTTACCGTCGGGGTACTTTCTGCGGTCTTGGCTGTCGAGTATTGCGTTAATGCGGCCCTAAAGTCCCAGATTGCTTTGCTATTCATTTACGTCTTCATGCCTCTTGTTTTTTACCCTTCCCAACTATGTTCCTACCCATCCATTCTTCGTGATAATTCGTACCTTAGGAGCGCAGGGGACCACCTCGAAACAGAAATGTAGCGCCAAACTAAAGACATGAGTGACTGCAGTGTGCACTGGAATTAGCAGCAAAAGTCGGTGAAACCAGAGGAGCTGAGGGCCGAGGGTCACTGTATATTGCATATGCATAAACGTGAAGTTAGAATTAATCCTAAATAGACTACTAATAATTCTAGGATTAAGCCCCATCACTGATATCATTGTTCAACTCCGACTTCAGTATCACACACAGTGGCCGTAGATATGTAGAGTGTACATTCGGATATGGTGCAAAGGATAGCGCGGCCCCAAAAAATCTCCTGTGGGCCGGGATGAGAGCGGCAGATCAAGGTTCGATTCCTCGTGTCCGTCATTTTTCGTGCTCTGGGCAACTCAGAGTACTTATCAAGTTGGATGCAGGTCGAAAATCGGGTCGGCTTCAACGCCACTCTCCGCGCATGCATGCCGTCACGGAAATATATCGTGCACGATCGATGGATTGCGGGAGAAATGACAGCAGATAAATGTTTGAGACGCGTCGAACCGAATGCGTATTGTATATCAATTGTCGGGGATTCCAGCCGATTAGTAACTACTGAGCCCTAGATTGAGAATGATTCCAGCGTGCTTCTGACCGTTCCCCTGAACATCGCTGGAATGGTAAATGCAATTGAACTCTTTCGAATAATTTACAGCTGTTCTCGAAACTAATGAGATGGATCAGATTTTTTTCAACTATTCGGGCAACACCAGATCCCAGACGGCGGGATTGAACTCGGGCAGTGTAAAAATGAACGATCCAACAAGTTCGGCACCGGCGACAGCCGAAATGATCTGTTCAATCGACTCTGACACTTGACAGCTAATCGGTTCCGTATCGTGTTTCCCCTGGCCCCATTGCATCGGCAAATTCATATACACTTCCTATATCATGCTTCATATCCCACAGGACTGTTGAACTCAAGGTAATGTGCTGCTCAATTAAAGTTTCCTTTTTGGGAACATGAAAAAAAATCTGATCAATCTCATTAGTTTCGAGAGCAGCTGTAAATAAATCGGGCTTCGGGTGGTCAAGCCAAGGCTGTGCAAAGCTGTGTAGCCGGCGTACTACTTAAGTACCTCCGATCCCGAAATTGGCTCTGCAACATGCTCGGTGACTATGGCCTGACTTCTGTTAGCGGTGCAATTTGTTTCGGTCCAAAAAGCGGCAATTTCACCTCATTCCAAGGTAAGAAAGAAGAGACGATGCAAAAAACTGTCATTGACTATGTTAGCTGCTCTAAAGGAATCTTTCCTAGCATATCAAGCATCACCGTCTGCGACCGCGTGCCAGGGTACGACCACGGGGCAACCGTTCTCTGAATCAAGTTGGATGTAGACATCCAGAACGTTACTTTCGCAAGTCCGCGAAAGAAGAAGAAATTGGACTTCTCCCTCCCGGACGAGACGGAACTCGACGAGCTCCTCATCGCTACACTTGAAGCCGGCAAAGACAACACGAAGAAACTAGCTGCGTTGCACGGCCCGGTTCTGTCGGTTACCGTCCCCCTCGCGGTGACAGTCCATGGAACCTGCCAAAACGCCGGGAAAATCACCGCGGCAGCGGAGGGCTATGCGTATTGGGGACCCGAAGCGAGGCTTAATCAAACAGGCAGAGTTTATGGAAAGCAGACGGGCCCGCGCGCTGAACTCCTCGCTGTCATTCTCGCACTTCGAGCGGCTCCGACATTCAAATCAATCGTGATTTCGTCGCGTTCGAAGTATGCAATACGGTCAGTAACATATCATGCCGCAAGAAACGACGCCTGTGGATGGAGATGTCCAAACGGACCCCTGCTCAAAGTTCTCATCGCGTTGATCAAAACTCGAACGGCACCTGTTCATTTTTGCCACATGTACATCAAAAAGACGTCGCCCACAAGAATGGCCACCTACGCGAGGCAAAGGTAGGAGCCGCCCAGCCTGTACGCTCCCTCGAGCGACCTCTCAGATCTCGGCTCCATCCAACGCCGGTATGCTCCCGAGACCTAGCTTTAGCTTAGTCGATGTACCAAAAGTCAGCGCGGACTTGCCCAATGACAACGCGGTTCCGGAACCCATCATTCACTGCGCGTCCCGTTTTCCCCGAAGGCCATCGAGGCCGGGACAAGCGTGCGACGCCTAAAAGAGATCAACCGCAAAAAAAATTATGGATGCCCCGTCGAGCGGCGTATTCTGGAAGGAAGTCAAGAGACTTGCTGATCCTAAACCCGCGCCGATCTCGGTTACGGCCGCAAGCCTGAAAGAAGTATTTGAGAAACGGCTTAACCCTCATTTCAATGCAGAGCAGCACAGCATCAACAAGATACTAGCAAGCATGATCCCGGCGGACACAACAAATAGCACACCAGAAGGCTTCTTCACTGAGAAATGGAATGAAGACGACATGGGCCGATTAAAGGACCACCTACGGAAACATTCCATGGACAGCTCCGCTGGGGATGACCAGACGTCATACGCGGAGCTGCTAGAGATCCCAAACGAGGACCTGGCATCTCTATGCAATGAATGCGTTGCAAGAAAAGACGACCCTTCAATTTGGTTCATGCCAGCTCTCGTCGGGATCCTGAAGCGTATGAAGCCCCACGATAACCCGGATAGCTATCGCCTGATAGCGCTCGAGTCCTGCTTCCTGAAAGCCCTGACGATCTCGATTCATTGGCGTGTATTCGATTGGGCGGAAGCAAGAAGTCTTATCCCACCGGCGCAAAACGGATTTAGACCGGGTTATCGAACTAATAATGACCCTTTCATTCTCCGCTGCTGGAAGGAATGGGCGAGGGCACACGGTCTCCCCCTCTATGTTGCATGCGTTGGCTTTACCAACGCTTTCCCGTCAACAGATCAACCGACACTGGTTGAAATTGTTCCGTCTCGGAATGGGAGACAAGATCGTCGCGAGGTGTCCCGCGCGGAGAAGCCCGGGGTTGAGGCATTCATCGATGAACACTTGTTTTCTTTTCTTTTGTCAATTTGTGTCAAAGTTGGGTGTGTGAAATCCCATGAATCTTTTACCTTACCACTGCCAGCGTTAGTCTGGCCGCTAATCTAGCGCGGGTCTTCGAAGGAATACGCTCGTTGATAATTGAGAACGAGACCTTTTCGAGCCGCTTGAAGCCATGCGGACACTTAGTGGGAGATCCCTGTCGTGGGAGCCGAAAAGAGAACCCCGTTCAATTCGGGCCTTGCCGCCTAGGTTACATAGTTACTGTCGCGTACCGTTTTGGTTGTTGCTGCACCGCGGGGTTGATTTTGACTGCAGGTGGAAGTAATACAAGGGGGCGCCCAATAAGGGTGAATGGGTGTGGTCGTAAGGACTCAGGAGGAAGGAGGGAGATTTGTGGATGCGATGCCCAGCGATGCCTGCGCGTACTCTTACGACACCGGAGCGCCCAAGCGCAACATGAGAAAAATACGAAACTAATCGACGTACGTAAGGGTGCCTTTGTAAGGACATCCTTCGGCTAAGTCACACACTTTCCATAGGCCCATAGCCCATGCGCTAACAGTTGATCGGACATGCTAGGAAATGGGGAAGGGGTGCGGGGTATTTAGACCGACAGCAGGAATAACATGCTAATCGAGACCTGAGCGCGTTTCAGCTCAGAGTACGCACGCGCCGCGATATCCGACGTGTGTCTCGAGGCCTCTCGAGGCTTGCCCGTGTAACGGAGATGAACTTCCAATGGAAACTGAAGCAGAAAGTAAGGAGGGAAGTAATTTACAGATAACATATGTTTGACATATGTACAGACGATGTGAAACGGAAGGGAACAGAAGATTGATTAGCGCTAGTTTCTTCTAAACAGACGCTATAACAATATCAACTCGTACCTCGTTTGTTATAGATTAGCGCGGAGATGCATACTATATTCAGTTGGCTGTGGGATCGGCCCCTCCCCGAAGGCGATGAGCGAGGCGAACCGCAACTGCACAATGTGATGAGGACAAGGTAAGAATCAGTTCCCTCTCCCACGGCCGTTCCGCTCTCCGATATAAAACGGGCGGGCACATAGCACCGTATTCCATCAACATGGCACCCCTACTCTCTATTATCCTTACCGCGCTGGTTGCCAGCGTTGTGGCTGCTGATGGACTTGCTAGCCGTGGCAGTTCAAAATACTACCCATCTCGAGTATGTCTGTCTCATGATAACTTTCCAGCTGCGAGTACTAAATTGCACCTTTCCAGGATAAGTACGCAGCATCTCATTTTTGTCCACCAAACACACCCACTGACGAGCGAACAGCACCAACGCTCCTGCCCGTGCCCGTGACGATTGTGTGGGCGATTTCGGGGACAGCGTGGTTTGCAACGACCAAGGCTGCTTCCAATTGATCTGTTGTCCCGGGTTGATTTCTGTCGCCGATAAATGCCGGGATCCGTGTGATTTGGCGCCGTCCACCTGTAATTAGTCGGCGAACCAAGACTCAGGTGTAGGACAATATATTTGTGCCTTGCATGTCGTCCGCGCGTGTGCCGCCTACAGTAGCCCCCGAAGCCGCAAACACCTTTCAGCGTCAGGGAGGAAACCGAGACCTCACGGAAGACGGTAAAATAACGATGTTAAAAAAGGTGTCGCGAACACCCTAAACCCTCGTCTAGTCCAAGGGGGTTTCGGGATTAAAATTTCGGATATAGGTGGGGTCCCGAGGAGGGCTGAAAAAAAAAATTATCATGTAGTATGAGGGAGTTCCAAAACTGCAATATATACCTCCTGGAGCACCACAGGATGCCAGGAGGATGAATTCTGGGTCTCAGAAGTCAAATATGGTGTGGGTATCCCGATTTGGACAGCGGATCATGCTTACGCACCATCAATTGGCGTGAACAATGTGTCCTGGTTTCCTCTAAGGGTGGTCAGCAGCTAAAACATGCTCACAATATATATGGGAGTATATGGGAGAACAGATTCATATACCATTTAACATCTGTGTGAATGGGTCAGAGATGTGGTCAAAGCGGCACTCCGGATACCCTCAGTCAATGTTGAAATTGAATGGTTGGAGCTCCAAAAATATAATTTACTCATATAGGGGGTGGTATGGATGTAATGTATACCTCAAAGGTCTTCTTAGTCACAGTTGAGTCCATAGAGATGGGCCGCAACATCTTTGGTTTGGATTTGGATGCTGTCAATGTGGTGGCTGTGAGCCCGCACATGACTCGGAAGCGCGGCCCACCGCTAGGGGTGGGAACCTCCTTCCTTATATGGGGGGTTGGCCGAGGGTTGAAAAAAAAATTTCGACCCTATATCCGTTTTTCGAATCCCGATTCCCCCTTGGTCTAGTCTCTTATAAACAGAACCTACAAAAGTTGAGTTGCGTGTGCCTCACATGCTGTAACCTTTATCGCCCGAATGGAAAATTGGCGATCTTTTCAAGCCAGTGCCAAGTGTGGGTATTCATAGCACTGAACTCCCTCTCTCTCTGCGGCCAAGTGAGTTCACCCTCTGGGCCTCTCGCGCAGCACAGGAGCCGTTTCATGGACCCAAAAATGGATCCACGTCCCAAAGTATGTTCGTGCATTTGACAGTCCCGAAACAGTTCACCGACGGGCAGCGGCATTGGCGCATATCAAATTAGTCTCTCTTGACAGATCACCTCGCTCGTACCTCGTTCTGTGGTCTGTTAGTTACCGTGCTATGATTACCGCTGCAGAGATCTTAAATCTCCACCGCTGAGACGCCCTCACCAGTATCGAGATATGCACCGAGAGAAACCTCGAGTTTGTAGCCCTCGGCGAATCCATCAATAGCAAGCGAAATCGAAATCGAAATCTCAGCAGGTGGCCATGGGTCGACCTCTGGATTTTGGGACACGAGTGGTGCCGAGGCTGATTAATGGATAGGTAATTCGGGAATCTGGTCCGCGATACGGAGTCGGATACAGGATGTAAATGGTGTATGCACGTGGGGACAGCTCCGGTGTATCGCTGGGACATATGCAGGATGCATGCATGTCTCACAACGTGTGCATTTTTTGTTACGGTTACAGCCTACAGGTGGCGAGTTTTTTTTTATTCGGGTATTTAAACATTGCAGAAGCGCGGCTGGGTAAAGAAAATATGGAATTCAACAGTGTGCAAACTTTCGTCAAAACTTAAGGTGTTAATTTCGTCTGTGTAAGAGTCTTTGCCTACGTGCGGTGGGTCTCCGTCCCGTGCTGCACATCCCGAGCAGGTGTTAGTCTATGGTGGCCTCCAAATCCTACAGCGTGTTTTCCGGGTGGGTTGGAATGCAGTGTCGCTGAACGCTGTCCATGAAAGCAAGCATAAGTTGGTCAAGCTGAGTTTGAAGTACATTCCCGAGCACACGTTACACCACAGCCATTGAAGACCCGCCTAGTCGTAGACATCCATCAATTAATCCATTCCACCGCCCCCTCAACCCCCAGCGCGTGCATCCGGTCGTTAATCTCCGCAATGAACTGTGGCCGGACCGGCGGCCTGAATAATAGCGTCGCCTCCGTTACATCCAGCCTACCCACGACGCGCCGTCTGCGCCTGGCACGGGGTTCGGCCGCGCGAGCTTGAGATGCAGCAGGAAGGGCTCTGTCCCGACGTAGCTCCGCGTCCTCCCCTTCGCGGGGATGAATCCAAAGCCAAAGTCGATCTCGGACCGCATGCGCGCGTCCAGGCTACGAATTAAATCAGCTAGGCGGAGTAAGAGTGGAGTAGGACGCACCGCAGCGTCGAGTTGCAGAGCATATGCCCGGGCGGACTCGCCGAATCCATGATCTCCCCGCGGTGCGTCGCCTGTGCCGCGCGCACCGCCTGCAATTCCGCGAGCGCCGCGAGGAACCGCGGCGTGCGCGCCCGCACGATGTTCTTGCGCACAGTCGCCGCATACGCGTAGTAGTCATCGCCCCCCCCTCCCCGCACTGCGATGCGGTCGGTGGACACAAAGGTGAGCTCGCTGAACGCGAGCGCCGCCGGGACGCCCGCCGCGCCGCGCACGTCCAGGAACGTGTCGATGGTGGGGCTCGGCGGGGCGGAGCCATCGGGGTCGGCGGCGTTGGTGGCGACGGCGACGAGCGCGACGATGCAGTCCTGCGGTGTGAGGAAGTCGGCGTGCGCCGCGCCGAGCGCGTGGATGGCCGCGTGGAGCTGCTGCACTTGAGTCGCGGAGACCCAGAAGTCGACCCGGACGTTCGGTGGGTGGGCGGGATCCATTTGGGGGTGCGTCGCGCCGGTGGGGTAGTATATCTTGACGGCGAGGCTCGTCCGTCCGGATGGCGGGAGGTACGTTCAAGCGGCTTTGTACACTGGGTGGGCCCATCGAAGTGCATGCCCGCGTAGAACTCGCTGAGAGCGCGGATAAAGTGGCTCACGACGTAGTCGCTGCCGATGGGGTGCCGGCGCGTGATGCCGATGCAGGTGACAGCTTGGGGAATTTGGTGAGAACGATTTTCCTGGGGCTCAATGGCGGCGTGAAGGGGAGTGGCTTCTGCACGATGGCTTCGATTGGAACGAGCTCGGTCTCCTCGCTCACGACGACGCTCACAAGGAGGCCCCTCGGCGGCAGAATCAGCTATTGGCAGAGCGCTCAGCACGAGTATGTTCAATATGATTAAAGACGCACTCTCCACGGCTTGGCCCATTTTCCGCGCAGCTCACGCGCGCGGCGTACAGGGGAAAAAGCACGAGCGTCTTGACCAGCGCGGCGTTGAGCCGCTCAACTTCTATGAGCCCAGCAACGATGTACGAGTTGGTGGCGTTGAAGCCAAAGACGTCGAGGTGGTCGATAGGGGGCTCCGAGACGCCGTCGAGAAGTGTGGGACCATCAGGCGAGAGAGGTGATTCTGCCGTAGAGTGGTACCGCAGGGAAACAAATTGACAAGCGCGTACTTAGGTGGCCCCGGCGTTTTATAAGGTGGCCCAATACATAAACTACTCACCAGGTGACCAGACATTCCCCTCCGGGGCTGGGTAAAGTGCCGCGCGTGTTGCATCGTTGACTAGGATGTAGATGATCACGCACCGTGCTCAATCTCTCTTCTTTGTGGACTCTGTGTTGAAGACGCGTTGAAGACGCGTCCAGACACGCGATCGGTGGAAGCTGCGGGTGCTATTTGTGCGGCACGTGATTGCGTTCTGATTCGAACGTTTCTTTTCAAGTTCTTGAATCTTCCACAAACGACAGGACGGACGTTCGAGTTGTCGCCCACCGCCGATCGAACACTATATGCACTGATCCAGGGTCCCTGCCTGTATATGTGACCCTCACTGCGCCGCTGAAGCCAGTCTCAAGCACAAAGACCCTACAAAAAACCGATTCCGGCGAACACAACCACGCTAGGACTGCGACTCGGACGCCCCGTCTAGAGATCTCCAAGCTCCACGCGCACATGCTCCTCGGCGCCGCACGTGTCTCAGATCCCCGCAGTTGCTGACCCCGGCGTACGTAGCCGCTGCCCCCCTCGACGAGCGGGCGGGGCGGGATTGTGCGGTGGATAAGGAGGGCGGGGGACGATCATTCGTGCTGATGGCGCGAAGGGTACTGCTGCTGTGCACCGCGCGGGACTTGTGCCTGGGCACGCTGGGACCGGCGAGGCTGAGCCCGGTGTGGGGTGCTCGCGTTGGTATGCTATCAGCACTGGGAGTGTGTGCTGTTACCAGGGCGCGGTGTGCGTGTGCAGGATCCAAGGAGAGGAGGCTGCGCAGGGCGATAAGCACAAGACGTGGGTGGAGTAGAGGGCGGGGGCACGGACTCGACGCCAGAACCGGGGCACGACGAGTCGGGGAGGCGCTACTTACCACGCTCCTCCGCTCGTCCCGGTCGTCGGAATCGCGATCGTCGGGATCATACAAGCAGCGGGATCGCGACGTGCGCTGCGCTCGTCGTCTGTGATGCGCCAAGGCACTCCAAGTCTGCACCGCGCGCGCTCCAGTTCGTTTTGGCCGCGGGCGCGCGCCTGCCCGCCGTTGGTAGTGGGCAAAACCGTGTTATTTCCAACTCCCAAATGCACTCAGCGTACCCTGTTATGACTAAGGACTTCCAGGAAATTTTGGCCTTACCGCAAGGGAGAGACTAGAGGCCCAGATTCGCCGGGTTCCGCTCAACAGTGAGATTGATGCTGTAATATATAATTACATTGTTTTTCTTATTTGCCTAGATTGGATGTTTCTAGATCATGTCAACATGGCTCACCACGGTTCTGTACAAATTGATTCAATCCACACAATACAAGTCTTACAATCAAACCCGTTCGAGAATGAACCGCATCATGCTGGCCTGGAAAACAGATAACCCCAGCGGTGGAAGGTCAGCAAGGAGCTGGGATTTGGCCCTCTCCGACGTGAAGATATTCGTGAATTGCGCATCCGTCTTGATCCCCAGGAATAAAACTGCGGGGCCGAGCTCCTCCATACCATAGTCGGCCAAGAGGGCAACGACGGACGGAGGAACGCCCTCTGCCGGGTATTTCCGATTGCGCGGACACTCGTGGCGGGACTGCAGAGAATATAAATCAAGCTGAGGGAAAGGGATGGAAATCGGGCGTACAGGTGCGCTGTGCTGGCTTTCCCTCGACTTCCCGGCCAGCCCAGCTTCTTGCGCGTTGAAGAAACGTTTCATATGCACGAATATGGGCCAAGAGTCGGGATACTTCCTCATCGACGGTCGATCTTCACAGATCTGCGGCAGATCGCATGTCGTGAGATCAACGACATGCGATCCCAAGCCAGAAAATAGTCCACACCGATTTAATGAGCGCGCCGATCTGGGCGTCGTCCTGCTCGTCAAATGCCTTCGCTAGATCGAGGTACCGTGGGATCTCGGCCTCGATTAATCCCTGCGGCGCGCAAATCAGTGTCATCTACGAAAGAGGACGAAATTACATACCACAATCTCGAAGTATTCCTCGTCGTCGGCGATGCGCATCTGCTTCTTGACATGAGCGTGTTTGCATGTATGCTTCGACTAATACATTCTCCAGCCCTTGCTGGAGGACGGGCGATCACCATCAATTGAACCTTGGCTGGACGGCTAGAAGTCTTGTCAATCTGAGTTTCCAGCATATCGGCGATCTCAATCTTTTCGACATAAGTGAGATAATCGGGAGTGAGGCTCCGCAGGAGGGCCTCGCGCTTTTTGGCCCCCAAGCTCAGGAGAGCATGGAGGTGATGATCGGCGACGACGCCGATGGCGGTGAAGACTTGTCGCAGGTCGTCTCTCGCGTTGAAAAAGAGCTCTATTTCGGTGGTTTGTTCGGAGGGAATCGGCGGCTGGAAACCACAGAAGACGCAAGTGGTGAAGATAACCTGCGGCGTGACGGGCCGGGTACGGGGGAGAGAAGAGGTACCGGCGAGGAGGGGCGGCGACGAGGCCGGAGTAGACGACTCGGTAATCTGGCTCGAAGTAAACGACTTGCGAGCTCAAAGTCAGCAGTAGCCATGATCGCGACGCTCGGGGTAACGTACGTCTTCGCGACGAGCCTTTGAAGGCCCTTCAATGCCTCTGGCGGGGAACAACGGCGACGAAGCCGGCGCCGACGTTTTAGTGGTCACTTGGCTCGAGGTAAAAGACTGGGGGTTCAAGTCAGCAGGAGACGCGACCGTGAGTCATGGGGAAACGTACGTCTTCACGACGTGCCATTGGAACATTACGTCTGTCCCGGGGTTGAGACGGGGGCGGAGCTGGTGCTGACATGTTGAAGCCGGAGGACGCGTCGCTGCGTATGCCCGGATGTTTCAGCTGAGGCTGAGTCAGCGCAGACGCGCTGAAGGTGGTCCGGATCGAAGGAAAAGACTTAGGGCTTCAAGTCAGCAGACGCGACTGGACGCGTAGAAACAGAAACACTTACGTCTTCACGACGCGCCGTTGAGGATCCTTCAATGCGCCCCCTCGGGACGAGCGGCGACGAAGCCGGCGCAAAGGTGTTACAGGTCATTCGGCTCGAGGAATCGGTCTTCAGAGGTCAGGTCAGCATAAAACATCATCGTGACGCGTATAACAGAAACCTACGTCTTCGTGACGCGCCATAGACGAAGTTTCGGTGCGGCTAGATGCTACGGGCAGCGACGACGCCGGAGCAGGCGTGGTACCAGTAATCTGGCGCGAAGGAACTGACTTGAGGGCCCAACTTGGCAGCGGACACGATTGCGACAAGAGGTAACAACCGTCTTCGCGACGCGCCGTTGAAGAGGTTTCGCCGACGTCACGTCTCTCTAGCGGGCTGAGTGACTGCCCATTTCGGCACAATGCTGTTCTGCGACGCAGCGGCCGTCTGTGTGGGGTTGGGATTGGTGCGCTATCAGGGGAGCTCAACTTCACGTGCGATATACTCAAAGCGCGACCCTACCCGCTCCGAGTCGCCCACGCTCACGTTCTCCTTCTCGCCGCGCCCCGGATCCGGGTGTTCCTTGCGCTTCTTCTGTCCTCCGCGCGACTCATCTGTGGGCGCCGCAATCGAATCCATCCGGGGAGCCCCCGCCCCGCGCTCACCCTTCTGCTTTCTCCGCTCATTCATGCCGCGCCAGTACGTGTACTGCGTGTAGTAGAACTCCACCGGCCAGCGCCCCGCGAAGTCGTTGAGTGCCGGGAACGCCTTCACGCACTAAACGAAAGCACCACCACGGTCAGCGCGTGTTGGATTCACGGCCCGGGGTGGGTAGTAGGAGTATACATACCTCGTCGACGAGCAGCGCCCACTTGTGCGCGTCTTGCATCTGCGGCCCTGCGAGCGTGTCCAGCTTGAGGCGAGATGCAAGACCCATGACGTGCTCCTACCCCAAGCATTCATTCAGCCTCCAGCGCGAAGGGCGAGCAGGCAGTAAACGGACCTTGAACCTCTGGAACTCCCCCTCAGACCACCCCGTAGCCTCGACCATGCCGCGCGTTGTACGCATCTTTATCGTCGATGGCGGCCATGCGGGCCGTGGAATTGGAATCGGAGGAGGCATCACAGTTGGGGCCGCTGCTTATCGGTCGGTTGTTGGTCGTGGTACGAGTACTATGGAGAACGTGTTCCTGTGATATGTTTTGTTATGTTGAACAGAAGGAAGGCCCACACGTGGAGATCCTCTGAGGCTCAAATTAAAAACACACGGCGCAAGCGCCGTCTTAAGCCCATGCCGGCCATGCATACCCGGCGACGCCCAGAGAGTTGCAGAGCAGCTGCCAGCAGAGACGGTTCAATTGTCAACCGTGGTCCGCTTTGCGCTGCGGTCGTGTCCTGAAATTCTTAAGAGAAGTCCTCTAGTCTTAGACAATGGTTTCCTCGAAAGCGCGTTTATTGCGGCGGGTCAAGGGCGCGTGCATGGTAAGTCGTGATGGTTTGGTTCCAAGAGGAAAATCGTGACGGGTGATGGTCACACTCCTGTCTTCTTTCGACCATCCAAAACGATTCACTGCACGCAGAAGCCGAAGCTCTCTGGGTTTCTACCAACATTGTTATTCTGAGCAAAAGCCCACGTATTTTCGCTTCTTGCGGCGATTTTGAAGGCACAATCCTGAGTTAAATCCTCGGTATTCGCGGATCCTCCCCAACTGCTCCCTGTCGTTATTAGCGCTAAGCTTCAAGATGACGATGGTCCACTGGTGGTTCTGAGAGCTGAGCAGAACAAATAAGCAGTAATGAGCACGGAGGGCAAAGGAGAAGGGATGGGAGAAGGTGGGATTGAGGCAAGATTGAGGTGAGCGGAGAGAGAGGCGGGACCGGATCAATCGGCTAGCATCAAGTAAACGTTTGCAGAACAGCGCACTGCAACGCCGTCCGCCCTGCCTAGCTTTCTTCCGCAACTCATCCACGCGCTACATGCCCAGGGCAAGCGAAAATGACGACGTACGAGCGAGAAATCTCTTTAGACGTCATTCTCGTCGCGACTCAACTCGACGGAGTCGATGCGGGATTCGTTCAACTTGGAGTGACGGCTTACTGAGGACGACGACTGGTGCGTCCGGCCCCGCGCTCGGGCTTCTGCCGCTACCCGAACGCCGCTCCTCGTTGTGCACACACCCCCGGTCCTCCCGCCCGAGCACTCTCGCCCACACCCGTGCTGGTCTGCTCTAGTGTGCGTTCGCTACATGGCGCCGGTGCTCTCCCTCTCTGTTGCCCCCCTACCCGTGTACCCCGCCTCTCTACCCCTCTCACCGCTGCCCCCCACAACACTAATACCGCTCCCGGCCTCCCACCTCGATGACTCGTGGGCAGCGCTTGTCTATCCCTATCCCATTGACACTCCCCGCACTTCCTGCGCGCTCGCTCGTGGACGATGATGGCGCTGCCGTTAGACTGCGCCCACGCACGCCGCGGACCCGCTGATGCTCGCGCCGCCCTTCTCATAAACCCACACGTCGTATTCGCGTCCTTGCATAAGCGCAGCCCGCCCCGGACTCTTACTCCTGCACTCCTTGTACAAGTATCTCGACCTCCGCGCTCGTCCTCCTCGGATGAAGAACCCGCGTATCGGAGACGGGTGGCGCCTCCCGCATCGTCGTGTCCCCACGCATCATCGTATTCATACGCCGTTTGTGCAATCATCAGACCCATTGAATCCCTGGACTCATTACCCAAATGCTCTCCATGACGACGCAATCGCTCTTCCCGAGACGACTTCCCCCCGAGTGGTACTCTTGCAACTGGCTAGAGTGGACCGATTCCCACTTCCTACGTATTGCCGAGGGATGGCATGGTCTCAGCCCCGCACGCGCGATAATTACGCACGGCTTCGGGGTCACCTGGACCATCCGCCCGCTTGCATTCTGCGAGGCAACCGAACCTGTTCTCCTCTTCGCCGCCGACGCTACGAGGGGGCTCCAGAGACCCTCATCCGATTCGGCGCCGATTTCATGTCGGATGGGGCCTTCCTCGCGCGCGCCACTGCAGAGAACCCGGTTGGCTTCGCAGCGTGCGCGTATCCGGTTGATTATCTGCGGGAGGACTTATTCGATAAAATCTACCCTCAACTCCATCAGCCATTTGACAAATAACTTGTGGCTTGTTTGGCCTTGTGAGCCTGTCGGCAACTTCCGACAAGCTCACAAGGTCAAAGCGCAGAAACACACCTCTCGTAGAATTCACTACAAAACCGGAAGATGTCTTGAAAAATCGGAGGATGTCCTCCGCAATTTCTCATCACTCATGCGCAGGGATTGGGTTTAATTTATGCCCAATTTGCGCCACGAGACAGAGTCGATCCCGCGACCTTTTGGCGACCTTGTGAGAGTTGGGACATGGTTTGTGGGCTTGCGAGATTGCGGGCTTGATTGACCTTGAATGGCCTTGTTTGGCCTTGTACAAGCTCACAAGCTATTTGTCAAAAGTCTGATGTCGACGCGGAGCAGCTTCTGAAGGAATGGGAAGTGCACGGACGCCGATCGTACATTGCGGAGTTCCTCGATCCCGGTGTAGTATGCACCCCACGGCCCTCTTCCTATTCGAACCTGCGAGGCTGCGACCGACGCTCTCAACTCCTAGAATTTCCGAGACCATCACAATCTTAATCTCCCACGCCGTCGCGCTCCCCCTGCAAAGATCGCCCTTTCCGGTCCCATATCCAGTCCTTTAGTGCGCACCCTTCCTCCGTGGAACGTACAAATCCCTTTAGACTATTACGTGGCTGACGGAGATGTGTAAGTAGGGAACGTCTAGATCTATCGATGTGGGCGCTGAGGATAGGTTACGTGAGAGGTAATCTTAGCGCTAATGCCTATTCCGTTCAAAACAATGACGAGCCTGCTTCGCCCGCAGAATCAGTAAAAATTGCTTCGATTCGACTCCTAGGTGATGTGTACGGTCAAGTCCCAGACACGTGCTCCTCGGACGGGCGCGCTGCAAGAGGGGAGGTGGTTTACGGTGGTTGGAAAGGAAAATCCAGGTCGACAAACATCAATATAGCACGAACGAGTAGCATAGCGCATTTCGAGCAAGAACAATGGGATGGAAGTTACGAACGGTGGGGCTATAATTGCTCTACTGCTGGAGATCTCTTCCATTCCCACTCTTGGCTCCGCAACTGCTGTGGGAGGTCCTGCTCTAGCCACTGATGACCATTGAAGCTCGGTGTACACTACCGTTACTTTTTCTGCTGGTTGAAGATCTTTGTATCCAAATGTATTTTTAAAGTTCAACCTGTCCAAATTCGGAAGTGCCTGCACCCCTTCAGAAGTGTAATTGGATGTGCATCTATTCATTTATTACATACATTGACATTCAGGACAAAGTGCTTCCTCGCACATGGGGGAACATATCTTCTAAACACATCCTGACCCATTGGAGAATCGCTACGAATGTCCGAATATAAAGGTCTTGGTCGAAAACAGTGTGAGTCCTACAGCCAAATATGTCGATTGCACAGACTTCCATGATCTCCTCCGGTTCGGGAAGCTGGAACTCTTCGTCGTTCAAATTGGTTTAGTCATAGAAGTCATACAGAGTTCCAGATCGAAGCCGGTCGTGGTGCACGTCATGCAACGGCGGTTCTTTGGGCGACGGGCATGGCCCAGGAAAACAATTGTCCACCTCTCTCTCTCTTCACCATCCACAGATATTCTGCATGATTTTCCTTGGGGCATCAATTAGAAGCTCTCGGCGACGGCAAGGTACTCCGAAATCATACCACAATCAAGACGGTAGGAGAACCGCACCCTGAGCTGCTCCCGAAACCTATTCCAAGAATATTTTCAGCTCCTGAATGTTGGAATCAATAGAGAAATCGAGTATTAGCAGTGAACCCGTTGCAAACGCGCGAGGAATTCATTCGACACTACAAGGTAGTTGTACAAAACTCGCCGGGAACTAATTAAGCTAAATTCGGGTGAATTAAACCAATTGAAAGCGTATTTTACCAAACGGAGAGAAAGTGACGCAGAACAAGGTAAATGAACGGGGAACAGCGTCGGAGATAGCGAGCGATGGACTCGGAATTCCAACACTGGATGGTTTAAAATTTAAAATCTCGCATCAACCCGAGTCTAGGATCCTACAGACTGATTGACACAGTGATTGGGCCCCAATTGTTCGTCACACAGATGTAAATCCTTCTGAGACTTGACCCCTCTGTTCCACAATCAGAATTCACGGCGCCCCGCGTAAACCTCACATCCTCCTACTTGCACTTGGGCGCCTGCACTACGTGGTTTCTCTTGGCGATGACTCCGACCGAGTGGTCCGCGCGGCGCTTCTGGACTCAGTGGACCTGTTTCGTACAGGTTCCGCTGGATGGGCTGGGGACCTCGCAATCATGCTTAGTACCCTCCCTACGCCAATTCGTGTCGTGCCCGCGGACTTCCTCTCTATCCCCACGATCGAAGCCATGATGGCGAAGGTTGCTGAGGTGGTTGACGCCGACCTACAGTTTGACATAGACCACCTCCAGAAGACCCATTTGCTGCGTAACCGCCTCGAAGCTGTCGGCGAAACTCTTTCCCTCGTCACACGTCGCCGCCGCCACTACCTAACGATGGTCGCTGTCCCGGCTCATCGCAAGGCTCTTACCCGACTCCTGCTCGGAGACCACTCACTCAGTATCGAACGTCTTCGCTACCCGGCCCGGTACCGCCTGGCGGTTCCCCGAGAGGAACGCTTGTGCCGTTTCTGCCGCGGAGCTATAGAGGACGAGGTACACGCATTGCTCGCATGTGAAGCCCAGCTACCGCTCGTGGAGCTGCGCGGCACCTTCCTTGCGGACGTGTTCGAGTGCGACAGCGTGCTGAACGAAGCGTTTGAGACCCTCTCTCCCCACGCTTTTCTATGCCGTGTTGTGTCTTCCAGAGCCGCGGTTACGCGATTGGCCAAGTATGTGTACGATGTTCTGATTTTCTTTGACCGCTTCCAGCGTTACATTCCCCCAGGATTCCACACTCCTTTATGTAGGTACAGTGCCCGTACGTTCCTTATTGGGACCACCGCGGTATACATCCTCCTCCTCCTCCTCCTCCTCCTCCTGTGTTGTATCGGACACACCCGACCGGCCCTCTCATCCCCATCCCCGACATTTCCTCGGCAATGTGTGAGATTTTCATATCTGCTCATTTCCTTCGCCCATACTCATATTTCGGGTAGCGGCAATCGCAACCGAGTTAGCGAGAGATGCCTCTAATACTGGGCAGACGACGCCGCTCCACCACCTGCGCTCTCTCATCACGCACACAGATCTCGTGTTGATCGCATCGATCATTGCCGGAGATGGCCGACGGCCGACGCCGACCACAAACCTGACCTGTTCAGCAAGCGGTGCTAATCCCGCATTCGGGTCCAGCATCGCCGGGAGGAATACTCAAAGACAGTTTACCAAGGAGTTCCGTGCTGAGGCCTTTATGGCAGGGTTCCCCGGACTGCGATGGGATGTCGCGGGGCTGTCGCGGGCTCCCGCCCAGCGGTATCGACCTATACCAAATGGACCACTTTAGGTTATTGCGCGGAACCGTCGCCTGGCTCTGACGTGACCTTTCGTCCACGATGCGCAATCCTCAACAGCGCACCGATAACTCGCTGGAGAGAGTCTCACGATACACTACCAATACTCCAAAGGCCATAGGCCTCGGGGGCGTAGACGAACTCGTCACGCAGACCCTCGAGGAGGCCGTACAGCTACCTGGCGGCCTCCGGAGCGTACAAGGGTCCGTGTGGTGCTTGCCAGCATCTCATTGAAAAATTGGTGAAGTCCAAGGTGGTACTACAGTTGGATGGCTCATAATGCTAAGCTCATAATGCATACCTGCCAAATTTCCTCATAATGCATAGGATTCAGGATCCACCAAAATGCATTTCACCACCATAGAGTGAGCTCATACTGCATAATGCTCATAATGCATCGGATTTGGGAAAATTCCTCTCAATTTGGCAGGGAACCGACCTTATGCATTATGAGCCATCTGACTGTACTTCCTCTCGCTGCCATGTTGGCGCTGTTGAGAACGTACACTGCCAGCTGGGTTGCCTGTGAAATTCCGCAGAAAGCACGTGTCAGTAGAAATCGCCGGGGAGGTTCTGTGGAATGACTGTGGGTCTCCACAGACTTTCTACAGAAAAACGAGGCTGTGGGAAATCTCTGGCATAAAACCGTGCCATTTCTGGTCCCTCATCAAATCAATCTGATGCGACCTGGCGGAGCTACTCAGGCTCAGAGACACAGCAGTGGAGCAGCCTCCGAGCAGCAGAGGACTAAGGGTCAAACTAGACGCCCTATTCCCCTAATCTTCTCTCCATGTATTTTATCCTGATTTATCCGCCTCTGAATATTAATCCAATCGGAATCATGAGTTGCGAGTCAAATATCTCAGGTTCCCGTTACTGAGACAGCGCGTCAACTTGAGCAACAACCACCGGTAGTATTGCAGAGCGGTTTAGAGCGTCAGCTTCATTTTGCTTTTGCTATGGTCGACGGTTCGAGCCTTTTCACTGCCATTATTCGTGCAATCCATCGTCTGTAGGTCGCCACAGGACCGTTAGCTGTATTTCACAGTCTCGTTTTTCTGTGGAATGCCTGTGGAATGTGTCACGTGGGGACGGCAGAAATCTGAAACCGCCTGATCTGCGGAATTCCACAGGCAGCCCAGCTGGCAGTGTAACGCCGTAAATACGTACGATGCCAAAAATGTGTACTTATAAATTGCGCAATTGGTCATAAATCTATTCAATATTCAATGTGAAGACAAGACGACTTGAAATTGATTTGAAAAGTTTGTTAACCGATGTTGGGACCCGATCATCAATTCGGAAAAAGAAGGAACCAAAGCGAGATCAACCGTGACAGTGATGTTCTCGAGGGTCACACGTTTTCCGATAATGCGCTTGCCGTACAGGAGACTCATTTCCCGGACCAGCCCGTCTAGAGCGCTAGCAGCCAAAAAAAGCCCTCATTTCGTCGGCATTCTGACCCCCGACATTCTCAGGCGTCGCAGATTGACCACTGAGGCGGCCGATACTACTCCCAGAGCCTGCACCTGCGGGAAAACGACCTTTGTATGTAGCAGTTCATCGCAAGTAGTGTCACTGTTCATACCTGCGCAATCATCAGACCCCATTGAATCCCTGGACGCATCACCCAAATACTCCCCGTGACGCCGCAATCGCCCCCTATCTCCCCACCTTCCCGAGACGACTTCTCCCCGAGTGGTACTCTTGCAACTGGATAGAGTGCACCGATTCCCACTTCCTACGTATCGCTGAGGGATGGCATGATCTCAGCCCCGCGCGCGCGATAATTACGCACGGCTTCGGGGTCACCGGGACCATCCGCCCGCTTGCATTCTGCGAGGCCACCGAACCTGTTCTCCTCTTCGCCGCCGACGGGAGCTACTTCCTCTACGAGGGGGCTCCAGAGACCCTTATCCGATTCGGCGCAGATTTCACGTCGGATGAGGACTTCCTCGCCCGCGTCACTGCGGAGAACCCGGTTGGCTTCGCGACGTGCGTGTATCCAGTTGATTATCTGCCGGAGGACTTTTTCGACAAAATCCACCCCCGACTCGACGCGGAGCAGCTTCTGAAGGAATGGGAAGTATACGGACGCCGGCCATATAATATGGACTTACTCGATCCCGGTACGTACACTACTGCGCTCTCCACATTCAATCCGGCGACCGATGCTTTCAACTCCTAGAATTCCCGAGGGTATGTCAGTTTTAATCACCGACACCGTCACGCCCCGGTTGTAAAATCACTCTCTCCAGTCCCACATCCCGTCCTTTTTTGCGCACTCTTTCTCTTTCTTCGACGTATTAGACCATCTTGCGCACCTCGGCGTTCCATATAAAATGATTGACCTCCCCTTTTGCGATTCGTCGGCGTTGGTGCAAGACATGAGGCGGACCTTTGAACATCAATCTGGAACAACAAGACGCAAATTTATAAACTGTTATCGATCGCTTAGGATCGTTTATCGTTTAAATGATCCATTGTCATCCAAATAATTCCGAAGAACGACGAAAATCCGTGTTGCGTTCAACCCAGGTTCAATCCAGATCTACAGGTCAACGAGAAATCTGGCCAGATAACAATTGCGGCACATTGCATTTTTCATATTATCGCCACTCGTACTCGTTGGCCACGCGCGAAATCGACTCGCCGCTTGTCGTGACCCAAGTCACAACCTTCGGATTTGTGATCGGTGACCGATCATGGCAGAATCCTCCTTCCTCCTGTGTACTAGTGTTGGCGCGTGAGATTCACCCAAAGACACGCGGTGCAGGCGGGATCCACAGTTCTCTTGAGAGTGTAGGCCCCGTCGTGACTCACGCCGTCGTCGAAGTGTTTTAGTGACCCCTAAACTTACCAATCTGCAGGCATCGCAAATTTACCACTGGCACCCAACGACCACGAGTCCCACTGTCGCCACTATGCCTGAGGAGCTTTCGCCCTACATATATAAATTCCGCAAGAAACCTTCCGATATGGCCATTGTCCCCCTCCACGATCGTCTCATTTCGCTGCGTAATCTGGCCATATCCGCGCCACTGGAGCCGGCCATGCAGTTTATGCTAGACTTGCAAATCCCTCCGCGAAATCCGCATCCAGGGTCACGTCAAGTGCCGACCATATTCACACCCGACTGCCCTCAATCCGCCACAGTTGCGCTGCAGCTCAATACCGCACTGCAGTCGGGTTTAGACGGGTTTTCCCAGGTGTGGACTGCCACAGTCATCGGCGTCCCAGAAACATGTCTTGTCATGAAGATAATTCAGCCCTCCCTCTGCCTTCTCCCAGACCCTTTCAACCTGCACTGGCGTGAGGATTACTACGACCCTCTGGATCTCGCGCACAATGAGGCCTGGGTGTATCAAAAGCTCGCGCATCGACAGGGCCTGTCCATCCCATATTTCTTTGGTCTTTTCGATGTGAGCAGGGCTATACAGTTTCCATTTGTGTCCTGATCATTGGACCGTTCAGATTATCACTCCGTCTCGGGAGGCCGCATGGGTCCTTGTCCTTGAATTTATCCCGGGCCTCACGATCCACGACGTCGCCAAATCCAGGTCGACAGCCGCTATCCATGACTTTGTGAGATCCGTCACAACGACTGCTCTTATCGGCTGACTTGGGCCAAATTAGTGCACTCTCGGTTTGGACGCGGTAAGAGACTTGGCGCTCAGTAGCTGGACCCTCCCCGATATTCGTGGCGCCAACTTCATCCTCACCGGCTCACCCGGTTCACAAGCGGTCGTCATGATCGATCTCTACGCCGCAGAGCACGTTACATCACCTCCGTCGCCGGAGCGTCTCGCAATCGTGGACGCAAAGCAATTCTTTGACATGTTCCAAAGCTGCGTGAGCGACGACTACCCCGGCATCCACGACTGGGCTACACAAAACCTGCCCCTCATCGTGTGGAATTATGACTACGATTCTAGTTTCCCCGATTTCGAAGACGTGGATTCGTTCCGAGCCGCACCCTGACAAGAGGAGATCGTTATTTGACTCGGATCAGCGATAACAATATGGGGGAGAATCTCTTACTATTACACCCAACGGGTCAGAAAGTGTACAATGGGTCAGAAAGTCGAGTTTCTCTATTTCCCCTCTTCGTCTATGCCCCCGGAGTTTTCCGGAATTGATTCATGTACTACTAGTGCGTATATGAACAAAATATCTAAGGGATACGTGGAGGGGAAGCAGCTGAGAACCAGTTGCCGGTCCATCAAACCCAGGGCTATAGGTGTAAGTGCTCCTGGTCTGGCGTGCGTGCTGGTCCCAGAACCCCAGGAAAATTCAGGGGGCTCGTGTGGTCCGTGTGTCCTTCCCCAATGTGCGGTCTCATCTCTGCCATTTATCCGGAATGTGATGCTCACGTAAAAGGATATGACGAAAATGTGATTTATTGCCGGACGTGAAAATAGGGCGCTTAAAACGATGACGAGTCCTTTCGGCTTTCGGCCACGTTGAGCACTACTTAACGTGAATTCGTCGTCCACCTCTCATCAACCACTATGAGCTGCCCCGACTGTTTCAAAGGTGCTGTGCTCGATGGCGAGCCCACAGGTGTCATTTCCACGGAGGGCGCGTACTTAGCCGCTGCCACTAGCGGGACGTCCAAAAGAGCCATCATCCTCTTGACGGACATTTTCGGACTTCCTTTAAATAACTGCAAGATCCTGGCCGACAATTTCAGCAAGCACCTCCAATGTGATGTCTGGGTTCCCGATCTCTTCGCAGGCGCGTGGATATCCACGAGCTGCTGTGGGCGCTGAACTCGGATATTCAGGCCACCCACCGGTTACCGAGGCGCAAATGAACCGCCTACCCCAAAAGGCTGGGGTCAAGCTGGGGTTCTTCGACTACGTGCACCTGTTTTTCACCATTCTGCCAAGCTTTCTGGCGATGTTCAGGAACCGTCCATCTATAGTCGAGTCGCGGGCCATCTCGGTACATTCCATATGCCGCATTTCGCGAGATAAATATTGATATTGACTTGGCGAGTAGTTCGTCAAAAAGCTTCAAGCCGAAAGGAAATATGAGAAGCTCGGTGCAATCGGGTGCGCCCCACTCGCTCGTAATTCTATGCCCGTCTCATTTACCCCGACTTTAGCTATTGTTTCGGTGGCGGTATCGCCATACAGATAGGAGCGTCGACGGACCTTTTCAGCAGCATAGTCCTCGCGCATCCCTCATTTATGACTGACGAGCAACTCAATTCAATCAAAGTAAGCAACAGAGGCTTCCTTTGAAATGTGCTGTGGCTGAATCAACGGTCCAGGCACCCACGGCATGGTCGTGCGCTGAAGGTGCGTGTCCATTGTTTCAGTATCGCTTTTTTCAACGGTTTTTACAGACGACATGACTCTCAAACCCGCTCGTCTCGAAGAGATCGAGGCTTTCTACGCGGGGCGCAAAGGCAAAGACACCTTCGTGGACTACGAAATCAAGGTCTATAAGGGTATGCACAATTCGTATTTCGATACGCGCGCGACATTGAGGCTGACACATACATTCCTAGGTACTGGTACGCGGGTTCCTTCTTGTTTCCAACGTGGGGGCAGGATACTAACACAATCTTGCTAGCGCATGGCTTTGGCGCACGTCCCAACTTCGCCTACCCGGAGGTGAAGGAAGGATTTGAGAAGGCATTTCAGCAAGCTGTCGACTGGTACAACAAGACGATTCCCGCTTGATTTGGTTCCAGAAGATTTTATTGATAATTCTTTGATGAACAGTTGCAGTGCACCATATCCCGTACCTTCATACTTTTACCTTTTTGCCCATGATCCAGCGATTGATTATATTCCTGTCAAAGCCAAATAATAATAATAATAATAACACAATCGCGATTCGTGGAAGCAGGTGCGTAGGTAGTTACATCGAACGAAGTAGATCTCGTGAAGGCCCGCAAATTTGTGGCGAAAATCGTGAGTATGTACGCGTAGTGGGCGTTGTCTCCGTCAATTAATTTGTTTCTCTCAGCGAACGCTTTCTGTTTCTTGGACGTCGGAGTCAGGGGCCGGCTGATGTCGATGACGTCAACTTTCAAGAAGGTGTATTTTTTTGGCACGCCTCAGCTACTTGGACAAACGACTGGCGATACGCACCAGAAATAGCGGTCTGGAATTGGCAAGCCTCCAGTTCAAGCCTTCTTCGTTCATTTGAGCACGAATCCTCGCCCGCATACTGGATTCTATTTGAATTGCCTATCTAATGCAGCCCCAGCCCCAGTCCCAGCCTGATCGTTCTCTCTGTGATTGCCCACTCCTTTCGCTACGGCCGGCTCCGGTTGTTAGGCCTGAAAGAAGACCCTCGGGTTTCAGCTATCCGAGGACACGTTCTGTTTTTGTCTCTTCGCTCTCGTTCTCGGAATCTCTTCATCACATACTGAACGACATATTCCAGGTGCGATCGAGTACTTGTTCGGCTTTCATGTCCGCCACCCGGGCCAAATTCGAATTTTCCCTCCGAATTTGACCGACCTGCGGTGCATTGGAATACCCGCTACATGCCCAATAATAACTCTCCAGGACACTCGCCTTTCTTGAGTCTCCTACCAGAATCGGTCTCGCCGAATCGCTGAAGCTCTGATTCGCTTTGTTCTGACAGATACCGGACTTCAGGAGGCCTTTGACGAAGCACTTGGAGAATCAGAGCATCGTATAACTCTGTGACTTCTGTCTAGATGTCATTGACAATGTCAAATTCTCCTGTACTCGGTGAGCCAAGTACCAGTGAACCCGTACATCCTGCCACACCAAGAACTCGCTACGTTTGAATTTGGCTTGTACGCGCTATTATTATCTCGGGCCGTCTGCCAGGTACAGAGTTGAGGCGCCAATCCTGCGGGCTCTGAAGCACCCACGTCCCACCTATTTAGGCGCTACTGGCTCTGATCTCCGTGCGCCTCATCGCAGCAATGCAGCAGATCCACATCTTACAGCAAAATGGGACGGTATATCTGGTCCACTACACCCGGGGAGTTCTCGGGGGAAAAGTACAGAGCCTAAATCTTAGCTATGCTTCGTCGGCTAACCACTGCGCAATCGAAGGAATAATCCGCCGGAAGTGCTGGCGATTCTTACTCCTGTCCGTACATCTGTCATCCTCAATGTCCTCCTGAAGGCACGAACCTGTTACAGATGTCAGCCCTTGACAGAAGTAGTGGGAACAGAATGGAACTCAGTGCCTTCTTGGTGCCTTCTGTGTCTCACAGAATTTCCAGCTATCCCAAGTGACTGTGTGAGGTTGGGTGTCGACCTAACGTAGCTTGTACGAATCCGTCCTACATAACCGGCGCCTTGAACCCGCGGCATCTTCACTGGACATCCAGCTCTTCTACCTGCCATTCATCCGAGCTCGTCCCTACATGTTGTGGGCACCCATCCTCCTGTTCTGTGGGCGTATAAATCATCTCCCCGGTGGTGTAGTGTCGCTGATGTATTGGTGTAAGTCGGTCGCTGTCCGTGCCTTGAATATCATTTCTCTTACCGTGATACTCGGGGGGAACATCGGCAATATCTGCGCGGTTCAGACCGAAACCGGCGACACCCGCATCATATATCAGGAGCTCCCCAGCAACAACATAATGCGGATCGCGATCTCTGGGCCCTTCGCGACGACGGCCTCCATCACAAGCCCCCTTGTCTCCATTCCCGGTGCGAATGTACTCTTTGGGACGCCCCTCGCCTGTTTCCAGGTCGGTCCCGGGTTCACCGTGGTAGGCCATACTTGTTTGCATCGCGTCTCGGCGCCGATTAATGCCCACCTCCCCCGCCAGCAAGGATACTATTACCTCGCACCAGACTTCACCGTGAACGAGCTGTACTTTTCCCTCGCAGACGATCAAGTCCACGGGTTCCCGGGCACTGCATGCTCTGACTGTATACAAAACGACGGCTTCATCGCGTCCAGAAATACCGTCGGAATGTACGCCCTGGCGACTGCCAACGGCGGGCGGCGCGTGGGTTTCCTCAGTTCGGATCAGGACGCCCTCGTCGAGGCGGACAGAGCAGCTACCGGGGAGCCATATGTCTTCACGCGGCTCCCGCCGACGGCGTAACCAACAATTACTTCCGAGTAATCGTCAGCAACGGTTGGAACTTATAGGTGGATCGAGTTTTCCTGTTGGTTCAGAATCTGGTTTCAGATCTGCAGTCACTGGAAAATCAAAAATTGACCTTGCCCTGCAATAACCCTGAGGTTGAAGAGGTTTAATTGGATCACACAACCTGCTGAAGATGAATTGATGCTCAGTTGCAGAGCCTTGGACTCAGTGAATCTTTCCCTGAAAAGAATGCGAAGGTTAGCTCGCGAGCCACGGGAAAATAATAACTCCTGGATGCGAAACAACCCGACCCGCGCGACCCGTGGGGTCAGACTTAGAATTTGATCATGACCCGACCTGGAGTCGAACCAGGATCTCCTGCTCACATGCACGTCTCAAGCATTACGTGCGGGAAGGAGCGGCCCCGTCCGTCATCGGGTCTTGCTGGTATAACAAACATCGTTGGTTAAATGTGAGACTCTTTCGGTGAGACTTCGTGCGACTATTGACCTTCTCCCCGGTTGCGACTTGGAAAGATATATCATACATAGATCCAACGAGTTAATCGGCCCGTCTAAAGAAATCATAAAGTTTAGTTTACGGGCGGGAGAAAAAGATTTCCTACAGCACCATGACCCGACCTAGACTCGAACCAGGAGCTTCCGCTTACGATTGGATTGAGCAGAGCAGCGTGCGCGGGCGCGATACCTCTCGCCATCGGGTCGTTGTAGTATACAGTAGAAGCGCACCTGGTGTGAATGTGTGTGGCTTAAGGGAGGAATTAGGATGCGAAGAAACTCATCGCGCGGAACGATCCGAAACCAAGAACAGTTCCGGATGACCTACAGACCTGGAATAGTACTCCGCGACGCGTATACCCCAAGATCTGCGCGCAAACCCGCTCCTCGGGGGCGCAGACGCACGGCGGCCTTTTGCAACGCGCGGGCAGGAGGACATACAAAAGGAATGCGGGCAGCCGCGTGGCAACAAGAATTGTGGCGAAGAACAAATACGACCCGACCTGGATTCGAACCAGAATCTTCCGTTGACGGCGACAGATTCTTCTACAAAGAAGGGGAGTGGGTTACCTTTCGCTATTGGGTCTTCCTCGTGCAGAGGTGAGGTGGGACTAGTTACCGATGGCTCCAGCTTGAAGCAGATATGATGTAGATCGTGATGAGGCGTAAGAGATCATAGGTCAAGAGTTCAAGAGTGTAATTGCAGAGGTGAGGGGGCGAAATGCACGAGAATTCCGACTAGAGCGTAAATGGACTCGTTGCGCATGTTTCAGAAATTCGGCCGATTGACCGACGCAGCGGTGTGTTTGAAACGCGGGAGACTTTGAGAGGGTGCTCCGGATGTGAATTCGGAGAGCGACGAGAGGATACGACGAATTCGCGGCGGCACGTACAGTGTGATGTCCTTGCGGTAAAGCACAGCAGAAACCGAGAGGATGCTGCTGGCGCTGCAACAAGATCAGGCCATCGAAAGCATCGAACAAGCGGCGGGGGAAGAGCAGCAGGGGACAGGAGAAGGGAAGGATTGGGCACGGGGTATCATGAAGGAGGAGGAAGATGTTGCGGCTGTGAGGTGAGGGGGATCGAGATGCACAGATGAGAGGATTGAGCCGAGATCCGCGCCGCTCTCCCAGACGTGGGGTTGCTGATTGTTAAGCGCGGTGATTCTTTAATGTAGCGTTAAAGCGCGCCGAGTCTTGCAGAAGGGAACTGCGGGCGGGCTGAGTGCAGCAAGCAGTCGTGACGCTGCGAGAAGCGCGAGCGAGTGCTGGTTGGTGCAGGAAGCGAGTTTAAACGACTCGACGAGCCACGAAGATGCGCTCGGTGTTGGGCGTCGTAGATACTGCATGGGGATGCGTGGACGGCAACCGGATACGATGTTCCGCGCAGTGGCTCGAGGCCCAGTACTCAGACCACGTCGGAGCACCATCGGAACTGCAAGGGCTACTCCAATACAAGCTAGATTTGAGTGTCCGGATTTCGGGATGGGACGAAAAGAACACGATACAGCTTAACGAGAATGTCGCTTCGCGAGAGGCGTTCTACGAACGCTGGGAAATGTTTTGTGTGTGTTTGGGGGGGGGGGGTTCGGAGGTCCCGGGCAGCTCGCGGAAAATTCCGGGGCTTTGTGAGGCCACGGGAATTGCCGAGACTGCAGGCGACGGACCGGGCACGACCGAACCCGTACACAAGGGCCGCAATGGGACGTCGAACGAAGCCCAAAGCAACCCAACTGAGCGGAGCTCCAAGAGCCGAAGGCTCGTGCGAGGGCGAGTGAAACGGGCCGAGGTCCCCAAACAGAGCAGAGCGAGATGGAATAAAAACTAGAAATTAGCAGTCAAAATAAGTCCGTCACCGTGCAACGCTGCAAATTTGGCAATACGGGCATCTCACGCACGGGTGATAGCCAGTGGGATAACGTACTCCCACGACGCCATTAGATTGAAAGGCTCATGCGAGGGCAATTACAAGTGAAACGCGTCGAGAGCATCCAATAGAGCGCAACGATAAGCAAATCAAACACATCTCAACGCGGTCACGACCGGAGGGTGTTTTCTCGTAAGATCCGTGTTGTAGTACTTGAATTGAAGTTTTCCCGGAACGACGCGAAATGGGTTGTAGGTCTTTGTGTTCGACGGAGGGCCTTACAGTTTGTTATTGGTACGTCCGATTTCGTGCGCAAGCTGACATCAGAGTACCCCGAGAAGGTTGAAATTCTGACGAAGCCAACGGCCAGCAATCCCTTGGCGTGTGTTCCGACAAAGAGATACCGCAATATATGTCAAGGACAGGAATTTGGTGGAGGTGAAAGATGTTTCCGAGTCCAGGCAGCGCGTGAGCTTTAATCAAACAAAATTCGAGAATGTGGCGCGTGAGCAACGATACCGCCGGGCGCGTGGACCAGTAGTTGGAGCCGAAAGTGGGCAAGGAGTAGAAAAGCATGTGTCTCCAATTGAGGTGATAGCCCGAGTTGAACATTGAACAGTTCGGTGCACGTTGATATAACAACATAGGCGTGTCAAAGGAGCCTCGGCTGAGAAGGCTGAGCTTACGCAGTTGCGCGTGGCCGAAAAACGAACGTCATTCAAGATAAAATGAAAAGAGAAAGGGAGCCGTGTCGGCCAGTGCAAGCGACGGCTGAGCAATCACGGGTTCTGATAGCCGCAGAGAGGATCGAGGAATTAGAAGCACCAAACTGACTAGAACCGTAGTCCATCATGCGGGAGCGCAGGATGGGATGAGTGAGATGTACACCCTATAGGTCAAATTAGCGAATGAAAAGGAGAATCTTCCGCCGAATGAGTTGGAGCGAAAAATCGAAATAAGCCGAGCAGATGGCACAGAAAGGCTGAGTATACGAGCCTCAGAGCGGCGGCGGGGCGTGCGATGCGGGATGAAGATGGAATCCACGCGCACGTGGAGAGGGTCAAAGGAACCACTGGGCAAGGCAAACGACTCGGACGAAGATACACAAGAAGACGAATCTCCAACTTGAACAAGACACGACGACGGGGCAACGAGGACAGTTAGTAGCGGGATATAGGACGAGACGGGCGCCGCTCCGCGCGTGCAACGAAGGAACGAGCGAGATAGAAAGAGAGCTGAAATAAAGGTGTTGAACTGAACGACAGAACAGCGGGCACGGAAGACGGCGCAGGAGACGGACGAGGAATCACCGGGAGATATTATGTCCGCGAGGCTGAATGCACAGCACAGCGGGGATGTCCAGTGTACAAAGACCACAACGCCACGAGTAAGAACGTCAACACAGTGGTGCGCGTAGGCAGAGCCGGACAATCAGAGCTAGGGCCTCGGATGACGCACCCGGGACCGTGGGCGGAGAAGACTGTAACCAATATATATACAACGACCACGGAGCAATCGGGACGGGCAGTAGCGGGAAAACCGATATGACGGGCGCGCAGCTCGGCGCGGGGAACGAAGGAACGAAAAAGAAAGAGAGCCTAGAGGTACAGGAATAGTGAGTAGGCAGAGAACAAAAATATGGATCCTCTTGGAAATCCGATGAGCATGATTTTGAAGACGGCCCATTTGAGTTATAGACCCCAGAGATAAACTTTGAATGCCTTTAGGTGTGACGAAGGAGTTGTGCAAATGCCGCGGTGTTCAACTGACACCAAGTGAAACATGGCGCGGAGCTGGCACGGGGCCGAGAGAATGGGACTAACAACATTAAAAAGACGCGCGACGGGTTACCAAATGTATAGAGCATGGAACGGGATGCACAGGCATACATGAATGTATATGCGGACGTGGGGGTGCAATGTCAGAAACGGTGCAAACACATAATCCCAACGAGTACCAAATGCGGGTCGACGAAAACACGAGGGGCGGGGTGTAAGCAACACCGGAATGAAAACAATATGCGAGCCACGACTCTCCGAGGGGGCGTGCTGACGCGACCTCGCGGCCGAATATAAACCTTATGGACCGGACCCGGAAACGACTACGTGGCGGCGTGCGTCAGAGCTCGAAAGGCGACGAGAAACGATATGTATGCAAGACCTCCAACGGGTGCGGAAGGAGGAACTCGGATGCGACCTCTGAGGTGGCGCGGCCCTCGAGATGAGCTTGGTAGCGGGATGGAACAAGCCTCCATGTGAACAACGTCCTCGGAGACAAACACACAGGACAAGAAACATGTGGAGGAAGAAAAGCACCTTGACCGGTGTACGGAGGATAATCTGCAGAGGCCTGGGGAGAAATCATACCCGGCCAGTCCAGATGCCAGCTGTGCGAAACGGTCGGGCGCACGCGCGGAAGACAGGGACGAGCAAACGCGCCCATGGAACGACGACACCGAAGTGTAAAGAGAGCGCGCGCAGGATGCGCGGGTCGGGAACACGTCCGCCGACACGACGTGGCTGACGCCTCCACATCCGCGCCACTGGATGTGAAGGGCACCGAAGTGCAAAGAAAACGCGCGCACGATGCGCGGGTCGGGAACGCGTCCACCGACACGACGTGGCTGACGCCTCCACATCCGCGCCACTGGATGTGAAGGGCACCGAAGTGCGGACGGAGAACGGGCGCACGCGCGCGAGACAGGAGAACGGGCACACGCGCGTGAGACAAGGCTGACGCCCCCACAAACACGCCACTGAATGTGGAGGGCACCGAAGTGCGGACGGAGAACGGGCGCACGCGCGCGGGACAAGGCTGACGCCTCCACAAACGCGCTATTTACGATTCGAGTTGATACTGAGACGAAGAAAGATATTATGCTGAAGCCCAAAGAGGTGCAGAGGCAGAACGCGTGAAGTGGCAGTGTGATCGGAATGCTTCCCATCACATGGAACGGAACGGGGGACGGAAATCTTCATTTTCTCATCTACGCTTGTCTAACACAAAGCAAGAACTAGGTCACGGGTGTCGTAAATTAAATACAGTTGGTGACACCATTCGTCAGAGGTCGAGTGCACAGTAAGAGAGTCTCAGCTGGCTTTTGGATAAAGGAGAAGTCGTTTTCAGACTCCGCCCGGACCTCGGCCCGACTCGGCGCTTCACTTGTTCAACTCGAATGATCACAGCTTTCATCGATTTATTCAGTGATTCTAGCCGCCCCAAACCCGCTGTAATGAGAACGTTTAAGCTCCCGAGGCGCTGGGGGGTTTTTTTTTTGACATCCGCATCTATTATGATCCGCCCTGGATTTTGAGTCGAACCAGGAGCTCCCGCTGCGTAGGATCCTTCTGTCGAGAGCTATTGAGTCCCCCTGGACTACCTGCGGGAGGCTGATCCAGCCGGAGCGTCCCTGGGCATGGCACTTCCCTCCGACGCAGACCGCCTTCATGCTGCAGCGATCTATCAAGCGGCTACAGGACTGCCCCAACTCTCTAGCACAGCAATGTCTCTGCGCAAAGCGGACGGACCTCGGTGCCTTGTAAACACTAGTGTGCAGCTCGCAGGAACAGCCTATTTCACACCAGTCCCGCCACGTTCCACCCCGCGGTGCTGGAGCGCATAGGACAGCCCGCCACAGCGCGGTATATAGAGGAAGGTCTCGATTCGCGCGTTCGGCAGAACTCTGTCTCGGGTAGCTGGCTCAGTCTGAATGTTGCACTCGTATGTACCGGTCTACTCTTGCCAGCCCCACATGTGTTCTGACAGGAGGGAAATAGTATATTACCGCAAAGACATTAATGGGCCGGATAATTCTTAACCAGAATGGGAATCGTGCCGACATGGCAAACTCCGTCGAGAGTCGGGTCCCGTTTCTTGACCATCACTTTGTTGAATACGTGAACGCGTTACCACCGTATGTGCGGATTTCCTGTCAGGGTTTCTGACATGCTAGCCACTGACTGGCGGCAGATCGCTCAAAATAATGCCAATCGCCGGAGATGAGCCTGGAAAATGGACCATGGTTGAGCAGTGGATTTTGCGGGAGGCAGTGAAGCCGTTTGTTGCGGAAGAGATATACCTCCGGAAGAAGATCTCATTCAATCCTCCTCCTTCCGGAGGTCCAGCTGTGGCTTCCGACCTGGTTCCCCTCCAAATACACCTCAAAGCACGAATTACCCAGGCGAGCGTTGAGCAGCTGGAGTTCGTCGATTGGCCGATCATCAAAGATCAGCTTGCCAGCTATAGGGAATCGCCTACATTTCCCGCGAACGGGTGATTGATACAAGAGCGAGGCTTTTGATGCGGGTCCTTGGTTATATCGTTCTTCAGGATCATTCCTCCCCGTATGCATTCCTTTTTCTTCTTCATTCGTCCCTTTCAATTCCCACCCGCTTGTAAGTTCTTTCGTGATCACCATCGCCGGCGACCGAGTTTCTCGACCACTTAAATGTACACACATGCGCAGAGAACGCCAATGTACACCGGCGCAAGGATTCTATGATTCCCGATGTCCTATTCAAATTTGCTCGTGGCCCTGTACGCGCGCGCTCTATATCGGTATGAAGGACTGTCTGAGGCATATCCGGGTTGCGAAATTATACCCGCCCATTTGTAAATCGGCCTTGCGAGCTCCCCTCGTCGCGCCGATCCTTTCTTCCGCAACAATAGCTCTTTTAATTATAAATGTACTGTACTTTGAGCAATGAATCGGAATCATCTGTCATGGAACACTTTTGAACACTGTGAATTTAAAGGATTTGTAGGCCTTTTATTCAGAGATTTGAATGCTCGTGAGATTAGCTGGATTGTACATATTTGACGCGACGCGTGAGACGCGCCCGTTACGAGACTGGCTTCCATGACGTGACAGTGAACACTTGATGCGTGGCGTGACACCGCGCGCCCATCTGCATTCACCTCCACTGCCAGCGCAGCAAGTCTGGTGCAAACGAGCCCACTGTAAGTGAGACCTGCTGCCGGATGAACGAACCTCATACGCATTTCCAGCGACAGCCCCGCCATCCATTCTCCGACTCGAACGACGAAGACTTGTCCAGCCACTTGAAGTTGGGAACAAACCCTTTACAAACGACAGAATAACTTCCAGCTTGCTTCACATGAGCCGCGTACCCTCCAAAATTGCGCCTTTCATCTCCTCTGGCCCTGTGCTACCTCCAGAAATCACCGACTCCATTATTCACGAACTTTCGCCCGACGCCCCCGCCTTGAGAATCTGCAGCCTTGTGTGCCACGCATGGCTACCGGCTAGCAGACACATCTTGCACAAGATGGTTGCTCTCCGCGGTGAAGACATCCCCGACTTCCTGGATCTCATCGCTCCCTCAGAAAACACGTATCTTAACAAACTTCGAGTCATCGATATCAGCCTATGCGAGAACGGGCCTGCGGCTTCGCTCTTGGAGCTCCTCCCACGCTTCCTCTGCTTGGAGTCCGTACGCATTCACTCCAGCATCTTTCACTATGAAACCCCGGATCTTCCCCGCGTCCGGTCGCTTGAGCTCTTCGGCCTACACTTTCGGTCATTCGCTGCATTCACCAATCTATTATCCCGATTCCCTGATCTCAAAAACTTGATATTGGGGGAGAATGTCTTGTGGGGATCTGTGCAGGGATGGGCGCCTACTGGGCAGGATGTGATGGTGTCGAAACCATCCCTGCCCCTGCAATTGAACACATTCAACGCCTACATCTCAAATAATTCTCAGCTCCAGGAGTGGCTTGGCTCTGGAGAATCGGGACCTATCGCCTCAAATTTGACTCTGGTGATGCCCAATGTGTACTCGAACACAGCCAGCGCCCTGACCGCCGACACACTGGCCAAACTCTCCGAATACCTCCGCCACCTCCATGTGCATTAAGTTCGGTTCGGTAGGTGAGTTCTCAATAGTCTTTGGAAGATTTTCCGGACCTCATCTTGAAGCAGCGCAAATTACACAGCTAGACTTCAGACCCAACACGGAACTTAAATCGCTTCGCCTTGACTTCACCCTCAGCGGCATAAATTCACCCAGCATATGGGTTTCATACTTTTTTACCGAGTTCCCCGACGTATTGCAGTCCTTTCGCTTCAACCGCTTTGAAGAGTTGGTCATCGATCTCCATGCGGCTCCGGTATTTAAAAAAGGGATATCTAGCGATCGACTTGTCGCAGCTTTCAGTGACCTTCCCTTTTCCCGCCTTCGGAAACTGCAGTTCAACGGACCTTGGGACTCTTCTACCTTTGATGCGCGGAAAAAAATTACTCGGAATGTTCTCGATAAACTTCCCCCTTCGGCCTCCCGCGAAGTCATCCTATTCGACCCGGCGGCAAATTGAATCCTTTTCTTGTACACTTTGCATTTCACTCTGAGGCACATGCCTTTTTTCATATGTTTCTTCTAGTGTAATATGGAATAACGCGCGATACAGCCGCTACATACTGGCTGAGCAATATTCTTATCCTGCTTCTTTATCCTGAGTCTTATCCTGGTGATTTGATGCAGTTTTCCAGTAAAAACGACACTTCCAATTTGTCTGGCTACATCCAGAAAGGAAACTATGTTGGTACTGTAGCGCCGTGCCGATTCATTGTGAATTTCGATCGAAAGCTTCGATCGGCTCCTGTCTGAGTCGGATATACGTTGCTCCTTTCGTCTGACATGCTACCGACCATCATGTCCCTCCCTAACGAACTCTGGCTGCGCATATTCGCCTCTGTAACGGATGCGCCGACCCTCAAAGCGATCTTGGCGATTTCCCACCGATTCCATGCTCTGGGGCTGGAGGTGGGGCTTCGCACTGTTGTCTGGCAGCCCGCGTGGAAGACGCACAGTCGGGTGATGGAATTTTTGGAACGCCCAGAGAAATGTCGGATCCTGAGAGTCCTGTCGTTAACCCTCGACAACAATTTCCGTGCGTACCGATGTATTCTCAGCTGCACATGCATAACTTGGAGCAGATCACGGCCAGATTATTGACGTCGAGAGTGGAGACCTAGAACGAATTTACCAGAGAGAACAGGATTGGCTCCGCTGCCTTCGACGGTTCTCTAACCTCACGTCTCTGACCATCACCGGCGGACAAATTTCTCCATTTTATTTCGACACCTTTCGCTGGCTTCGGTGCTTAACGGAGGTGAAGCTCCAATCGTGCTGGGTTGCCGCGTTCCCTCTTGAGCAGGATTCTGACTCTGACGGATCCAGCACCCTTATGTAAGCCACAGCCACAGCACAGCCACCCGCCAAATCTCGAGGGTTGAAAAAATTTCAAGTGTAAATTTGGGCTCGGGATACCATGAATTTTTTGTTTATAACTTCTGATCTGTCTAAATGGGCTGCTTAAGCTATATCAACTCCAGGAGGAGCCAAATACCAACACATATGTTTCATTTTTTCAATTGAGAACGGCTATATCCAGGCTGTTGTGTCAGGACAAATACTATACTTCCCATTAAAAGTTTGAAACCCATTGTATATGGTAAGGGCTTAACAGAAATATTCCGACACCCACATTGGCAGAAACACCACTTAATTACGCTATTCACACTATTTGAGTGTAGCGCGGGACGTCGAAAGTCGCGGGGCGATCACGTGAATGCTTATGTCATCCGCCAAATCTTCGAGGTATTTTTCGCAACATCGTCCCAAACACGCTGAAAAAGTGTTTGGAAACTTTTGAAGATGGGTTGCCTTTTTTGGAAAGTTCACCTTATAACTTTGTGAGATGAGAATATTAGCCAAATCCCCCACATGGAATCATAGATATGCTTAGTAGCTACAGTTTGGTGTCTCAGAATTGCAGAAATGTTGTTGTGGAAGGAGGAGAAAGGATTTTCGTGACGTGATGTTTTTGATTATATAAGCACGTGCTGGATCGGGGTGACGCCTATCTTAGTTTAATTTTAATTAGCGTCCGATGTATTTTGGCTCGTCTCACGCCGGGTATACCACGAATAGTAATGTCTCATTCTAACTCAACTCGTCCTGCAGAAAGGCACGCTATTCTTTCCAGCGGCCGCCTTCTAGATAGATATTCATCGGCGAAACCGAGCGGCTTCCAGAGAAGATTTTGTCTGGGTTAGCTCTCCGTTCCGACTCGCTGAACAGGACCTCCTGTCCCTCTTGTGGGCGAAGGCAGATGGTCAAGCACTATTAAAGAGACTTGTGGTCGCAAAATAACGCGATCACCTGATGTGGCGCCAGGAATTGATCACCGCGAAACAGCGCGCCGAACATCCATGAGATTCATATATGGCATCCAGGTTGAGGTCAGACCTTAATTTAAGCCTTGCACGTACTGCGCAGTGGGATGGAAAAGGCACGAAAGTTAATGTAACTGCGAATACTGTAACGGCTCTACGCTGACTACCTCGTCTTCTCCCAGATTAAATGGCGGGCATCCTAGTTCCGTGCAGCGCATCCCCGTCTCAGAGCTGCGGTGTGCTCGGACCAGCGGCCGGAATCAGAAAACGGTGCTTGACAGATAACAGAAGCAGATGGATTTACTTCACGCCCCTGGTAAGTATGATCCATCATCCAGGACGGACGGCCAGATGGTTGCAATTATTCCACCGGTGAGCTCGCCCATTGGGCCAAAGCCAGCAGGATAAAATTTGGGTTGCGAAGGACGACTTGAAAGATCTTGAATTGTTTCCGATGGAAGACGTTCAAAGGATAGGATTTTTTCTTGCGTCGAATACGGGTTTTCCAGCGAATCAAGTGCCTTGCGAATTTGATGCGAATTTGCCAGCGCTCCAGGGTCTAGGCTGGGGAGTACTCTCAACCTGAAAGAAGGGTTTATTCCAAGTTTATTCCTGAACAGAAGTGAGGTCTAAGTACTTACGCCATGAAGCTTGCAGAACATTGCAGGTTCGATTTCATGTTTATTAAAAGCTAAAAGTCAGTTCAGAGAGAATTTGACCGAGGAAAGTTCCACAGGCACTCCAGAGAGATTTCCTCGTGGTTCGCCAGCTTTTGTCGAGCTTTCGAGCTCCTGGTACGCGGCCGGCAATTGCCGCCACGGCAAATCACGTGCCACCATACTTCTTGTCCTCCGCGCCATACCTAGCCCTTCTCCCAGACTAGCTTCAAGCCGATTGAACCAAGTTCGAACTAGGCGATAGATGTCCAGCGCCTGCCGACGAGTTGACCAGATACTGGCAGCACACATGGATGGCATCGAGCTGAACGCGCGTTACGCGGTCAATGATCGGTGATGATAGGTCGGACCTTCGCAAAATTCGCTTCCACGGGGACACGAAGCAGATTCAAGTTCATTCCATCGATCGAGGCCAGGGTCACCGGTGTCCTTCCGTGCCAGATGTTCAGAATGGTTAGTATTTTTTTGTCGTCGAACGTACTTACGGCTGAGGCGTATACGTATGCATGCATCCAGATGCATCCGCGATCCACAGAATCAATTTTGAATTCGCATTGGGTGCGGGCGTCGACGGAAGCAAAGTATTCGTATCTTGGAAAATTATCGAAATTTCAATGCGGCAACGTCCAGAATATTTCAAATTTCATTGTCTCGATCTATCCGCAAATTAAAGCAACCTCTGAATGACATCGCTCATGGCGGAAGTAACAGCCAAAGTGCGAAACACCTGGACCCTATCTCCTTCTAAAAAAAATATTTTTTACTGATGACCTACAGCTAAACTGTCTGCGTTCGTATCGGCTTCGCATCCTCGAAGGCTGACACAGAACAGTGCAGGCTGGATTCGAAGCTGAGAACGTGGTACTGGCAATTGACTGGTGTAAGTGCCATATGGAGGTAAAACGGCCACAATGGCTGGGCATCTAACAAACATGCCACAACATGGGCCGTTGATAATTCGATGTGGAGTCGGCAGCGCTTTGTTGTCTCCCTCCCTCCCCCCCCTTCCGCGTTTTCCTCTTCACCTTCCTTTCCGTCTCCCCCTCGTCCGTCATGAAGTCCGCCGCCGCCATTCTTTTCTCTGCATCGCTCATCGCCTCCGCCGCCGCCCACGGTTGGGTGGGAACTGTCACCGCCGGTGGCAAGGACTACAAGGGCAACAAGCCCGTCGAGGAGACGCCAAAGGGCGCTCCGAGCGTCGTTCGCCAGATCATGAACAATTCCCCCGTGAAGGATCTTGGGCTCGACGAGATCATTTGCGGCCGAAACGCACAGCCCGCCGCCCTGATGGCGACCGCTGCTGCAGGCGACACCATCCTTCTGGACTGGAACACCGCCATGGCCGACGGCAACTGGTTCCACGACGTCGGGCCCATGATGACCTACCTCGCCAGCTGCGGCAGCACGTCGTGCGCCCAGTTCGACGCCACCAAGGCGAAGTGGTTTAAGATCTCGGAGCAGGGCCAGGATGCAAGCGGGAATTGGGCACAGGCGAAGCTCGGTACGTATTTCTTTGCAAGGTTTTCTCCGCCACTAAACTCGATGTAGACGACGGAACCCCCGCGAGCGTCACTCTGCCCTCCAACCTCAAAGCGGGGAACTACCTCCTCCGCCACGAGATCATCGCCCTCCACACCGCGCAATCCGCTGGCGGTGCGGAGTTCTACCCGAGCTGCTCCCAGATCACCGTGACTGGCTCTGGCACCGGCGCCCCCGCCGCAAGCGAGCTCGTCACCTTCCCCGGCGCCTACAAGTCCACCAACGCGGGCATCCTCATTGACGTACGTCTAGCTTGCCCCCCGTTAATACCGGTCGCTCATTTCACTCGCAGGTCTACAACATGAAGAGCAAGTACCAGTTCCCTGGTCCCCCCATCGCGGCATTCGTGTCCGGCGGAACCCCGCCCAAAGCGACCGCAGTAGGCACCACCACCACCGCCTCGACGAAACCTACGACCACCCACGCGGTGGCGCCCACGACTACCGCCCACGCGGCCACCACGACCTCCGCACACGCCTCGGCCTCGAGCTCTTCGGTGCCGAAGACCTGCAAGGGCAAGCGCTCCCGCAGCCGCTCAGTCCCCGCCGCCGCCGACATCCCCTCCATCCGCGCACGCCGCAGCCACATGCACCGCATCGTCCCCCGCTCGCTATGAGCTACGACCCCGCCCCGCACCCCTCACGTTCCTTTCCTCACCCTCTTTCCTCACATCTGTCGCTTTCTTCCTTGCTCTCCGACCTAGTGTCACTCCTTCTCCCCGACCCAGCGTCAGCCCGGACCGAGCGTCCGCCCCTCACATATGGCCCAGCGCCACCCCAGACCCAGTGTCTCGTCGCGCCAGCGCACATCCTTATTACGATCGGAGCGCCAGCGCTGTTGTACGTAAATAAACAAGTACCTAGTGGAATTGAATTTCTTGATGATCAATCTTCGATTTGAGCGAGCGCGTGGATAGGTTCGCTAATAACTTCCGTCACTAGTACTTCTGCTTGCTTCCCTTTCTTCATCGCGTGTACACTTCAGACCGCATTGGGGTTCTACCTTCCGAAAACAGATTCACGATCAATGACAGTCCGCACTGTCTGTCCTTGTGGGCGTCGGCAGACGGCCTTCTTCCCTCGCGGATGTCCATCGATATCTGTCCTTTTTCTTTTCTTTCTCACCTCGACTTCACACCACTTTCCCGGTTACTTCACACTGTTTGACTCGTGCCAGTGGTGCGCCAGTTGCTTAACCAAATGGATGCACGGCGCACGCCTATTCTTATGGAAGTAACTGCGTGCACGTATGCATCAGGCGAGCGCGCGCGCCATTAAGATATACTGGCATACTCGCGCTCCCTAGCAACAGCGTTCGTTGAGCCGCCGATGTCGTTGACTGTTGCCCACTGTGTCCGCCGAGCGGTTTCTTTCTGCATGTCTTTGCGCTTCCTTGAATAATGTGTGCGCTTTCTGGGTCTCCTTATGTAGCTGACACGCAACATACACTGCGTTCCGACGCTACCTAAACTCAGTCAGCCTAGCTCCAGTGGTGAGCTGTGTTGAACTGTGTTCAGGTGAGCTTAGGCGCTGACTAGGCGTATAAATAGACTCTGTCTAGCCATCTAAGCTGACCTGAAGACAGCTCCCCACGGCCCGCAACTGAATCATCACCGCCACGGGAAGCAACGTGGCGGCGCCAATCTTTGCTTTGTTGGGCTGTGTTACCCTCAGCTCTCTCCTCTTCCTTCCACGATGACGGCCAATAATTCTCAAGAGTTCAGTAGCGTCGTATGGCCCTACTCTGACTCCGGCTTATCGTTGGAATCGAATCTCGGAAATGGGTCGCACGGCTTCCGCCAGTCTTGGAACGAGGACGACACCAGCTGTTTAGATCGCTTCGCACACTACACCGAGCTCGCGCGCGGCACTGAAGCTCCAGTCGATTACTGGAGAATCGACATGCGGCTGACCCTACTGTGGTGCCTGGCTTACGAGGCACGCTTTCGGCGACGTAGGCCGGCGCTCGAGCTGTGGCTGGCGATTATCGAGGGGAGCCGCGACAGGGTGGACTGGAGCATGTGGGAGGACGGTGACGAAATATGGTTTCGTAACATGATAATCCAGCGCCGGATGACGAAACGGTTCAAATTGGCGGCTGAGACACTTTCGACCGCGGATTGGGCGAAAGCGAGAGACACGCTCTGGAGCGCCGCATCATTTCTGCGAGGCCCCCAAACATATTGAAAACTCTTTCAACAAAGAATCGTATCCTTCGAATCGCCTGGTGTGCTGTGACTGACGGGTTCCCGGTTGGCTCTCAATACGAGGATCTTGTGAAGCCCATTGAGTCCTGGACTCAGCTCGTTTTCTCATTGCTACAGGCCCACGACAAGGACATGCCGCTCAGGATACACGACCTATCTGACTGCACATTCTTGTCCTGCAAACTCAATGTCTGGCAATGGTTTAAAACCGCCGTGTTTGATTACGATCGCGACACAGTACAAGAGTTGCTGGGTTGTTGTGCGAGCTGTGTATTGAGGTTTTCCTGGGTTTATTCTTTAAATTTTGATGACTTATGTCTAGCGCAGAGCTTTGTCAGACATCGCAGGCTCGCGCACGAAGCGGGAGCCCTCATCCAATGAACCTGCCATTTGGCCCGTTATTCTTTGGGCTGCGTTCCAAGCCCAACGCCGGGACTGGCCCCTGGACTTCAAGTCGAAAGCCATTGACACTTTCATCGCGATGGTCGAATCGCAAGCTGAAGAGCATATCGGTTTATGGGCATGGGACACAGCGGATGAGGAAACTCTGGGTCGGCACCTTATCATTCCCGACGATACAAATTTCTCCTGGGTTGAGCGCTATCCCTCCTCATGGCGGGAATATGTTGTTACACTCGACAACGACGATTGGGCACGGCTGGAAGCTTCGACCCGCCAATCTTCTCATCAAAGATTGTCCCCCCGGAAGTACGATACTGCCATACGAATAGGAGCAGTCTTGCTATGGGCATCGTCGAACTCAACAGCTGGCTCCCCAGAGCTCAGCTCACTGGCCACTCTGAGCAGATTTTTGCCGGGCCACCACGCTTTCCTACGGTGCCTGCTAGAGCGCCGATTCCCTGTGCGCGCAAAGCATGCCACTCTCAACTCAGACACTATTGACTGGGACCATCCTCGGATCTGGCTTGAACAGAGCAGAGTCCAGCTGCAGCGCAGCATTCTCCACGATCCCGACTCTCCACCGTTTTTACATGTGGTCGAGAATGTGTATATGGTGTACCACTTGCCACGAGCTCTACCTACAAGTCTGTCTCACTGTGATTTCGACGAGCTGAGGCTAACTGACCTTATATGTGTAGCATTTTATGGCCGTGATATTTGAATGCCTCTTGAAGTTCAATGATGACAAGTGAGTTTCTCGTCGGTATGTCCGTCCCATAGACTTACTTTTACCACGACCAGACAGTCAAACCAGTTCCGGGCCTGGGTCAACACATTGAGGACATGGGATATTACAACATGTCTAGTGAATTTCCGCTCAGTCCTTGTTACTACTTTCAAGTTCTCACAATCAATCGAGGCAAGTATTTCCTGTGATGGGTAATGTTCATGATTAAAATAACGGTAATATGCTAGGACAAGGACCTCCCCCAGTCATTGGTTAATGCCACAGTTTACACTGACATTCGATGCCTTTGCGCTCAGTTCGCTGATATTTTTTGTGATCCAGCGGCATACCGAGATTTTCTGAAAGCACGAGATGATCAAGCTCAAAAACTTCTGGACCTCCTACAGGATGCGAGTTCTTTCCCACAAATTTCTCACTGTCAACTTATTCCCCTCCAGATCTTAGATTACCCGCTCTTGGATGCGCACATTAGGCCTATCCTTTTAAAGGCTCTGCTCAAGCTCTCGGCAAAGTCAGGACAGCATCCCAGATGCTTCGCGCTCTCAGAAATGCAGCTCATCGGTCATCAAATTGCTTCTGGGAGTTTCGGGGACGTTTGGAAGGGAACTGTTCTCGATGAAACGGTGTCCGTCAAAGTCATGAGGGTGTTCCAGAAGGATGATGTTCAAACATTGTTGAAAGTGAGTCACAATGGTCTCTGTAGGTCTCGGTACTCATTCAACTCAGGAGTTCTACCGTGAGGCGCCCATTTGGCGCCAGCTCTCTCACCCCAACTTGCTTCCTTTTTTCGGTGTTTATTACTTGGAGGAGACGAGAACTCGCCTGTGCCTCGTCTCTCCTTGGATGGAAAAAGGAAATATTGCTCGCTACCTCCGAGATAACCCGACTGCCAATCGATTAACATCAGTGGGTTTTGTGATTATATTCAATCCAGGATTAAACCTGTCTCTGTAGGTCGTGGATATCGCACTTGGTTTGGAATATCTCCACAGCATGAATGTAGTCCATGAAGATTTGAAAGCGGCAGGTGTTTAGAGTTTTTCCGCCGTTTATTGCTGAAGCCGTTTCAGATCAATGTGCTTACGGCTCCTTCTGGAAGAGCTATATTGGCAGATTTCGGGCTATCGTCAGTGGCGGGCTCAAAGATCCTTCTTCTATCCAACTCGAGTGTCAAAAATGGAGGGACAGTGAGATGGCAGGCCCCCGAGCTATTCATGAGTGGGGAACAGAATAGTTTTGCGTCGGACGTGTACGCTTTCTCCTGCGTCTGCTACGAGGTTCGTCGTAAGCCACTTTACCTGCATGTGCATCATTATGATTTGTCGTTAGATTTTCACCGGGAGGGTTCCATTTCAGGAACTTACCAACGATATGGCTGTTATGTTTCAAGTGATGGGAGGCAGCTGACCGACGCGGTCCGCCGGTATCACAGACGGCGTCTGGGACCTGATGGTAGAATGTTGGAAGACAGATCCCGCGCAGCGTCCTTCAGCAGCTGTGATCGTTCTCCGGATACGTGAAGGCCCAATATATGCAACACCTACCAGCATAACCTCTGATTGGGACCCTCTGTACACCTCGAAATTTCGATCCTCATTGGAAGAGCATACATTCCGTCTGTCTCATGAGACAATCAATCGTCCGACAAGTCCTTCAGCTGTTTAAATACAACTCAACTTGTCCATTGCGCCGGAATCGGACCTTGGACGACGGAAACACGCTTCGGAATCTTCCGTTGTGGAGACATGGTCATTATTTTGAAATCAGTGGTGTTTGGTCGGTGGGCCACCGGTCAAACGACCTCATAGGCACATTTATAATATACAGATGAGATCAATTCCATAACTGTCCATTCACACCGATAATATACCCCATTGCATTTATCATCCTGATCTCTCTTTTTGTGGGAACTTAGGAAACCTTAATTCGGGACGCGACTCGACCCATCATTCACGTGATCGTGTAGGCCGCATCTCTTTTCTGGCCGAACAACAGGAGAGAATGCGCCATGAATACGAGATACACCAGCACATGGCTAAATTCAACGTCAAGGGCATACCCGATGTATACGGGATTTTCGAGGACCTCGAGGGCGGTGCCATGGCGCTCATTATGAGCTCTTGCGACACCTGCCTCTGGACTCTTCGGCCTGACCGGAAGAGCGCGAAGCTGGAAGTGTCCTCTGATCAACGGTACTGTCCTCATGTTTCAAGGGATTTAGTCGACCCATTTTCCACCACCAGTGCGGAGTCTATCCCTATCCTCCAGAGCATCCACGATGCTGGTGTTTGCCATCATGATATCCGGTCAGAGAATCTCATGCTGAGGAGGAGGAGGTAAATTATACTGACGCGGTCCCACAATTGGAACTGCCAGTTTACTACGTAGAACATGGTAGCTTATGTAGGCTAAAAGATACCTGCCCTATACATAGAACACACGTACTACCAAGAGGGGGAAGGAAAGTTTAGGAGATCGACGGTATCCCCGGCCTGGCTCGGACAAGAGCAGGTAGGTCGCTCGGTTAAACCTCGTGGGTGATCTGGTCCGATTCCTTGGACAAGACACTAAACCCCGGCGGCCAGGACCCGTTCAAAACAGTCCCTCCGGGCACGCATGCTGGAGTAACTACGAAAAGAAAAATAGGTAGAGTAAAACTAAAAAAAAATTGAAACAGAATCAAATAAGCAGCTGAGCGGCCGGCCAAGGGCTACATTTCAACCATATTATTGATCGGGGGTATATAAGGCTGGGTTGATTACCAGCATAGGCTCACTGTAGAAAACCTCAAGGGTTTCATAAGCCAATTTTCCGAGGAGCCCGATGATTTCAGGCTTAACCAGCAGGTCCTTGAAGAATAATCCAGGGTCCGAGTATACACCGCGCAGCTCAGGAAGTGTTGTGAACAATTTTTCGAAGAATACCTTCCTGAGTTCCGGCAGAGGTGTATGCTTGCAGACGAACATTGCGTGGATGGCGTCTTCGAGATGGTCTTTACAGAACCGGCATAGCCTCCATTTCCGAGGAACTTGTGGCTTGTAGCGCTCAACCCATCGCATCCGCTCCATTGCCAGAGCATGCCCGGAGAGTAAGGCATGGGTTAATGCCACCCTGTGCTTGCTGTTTTGCACACGTAGATATGTGCGGAACGCCAACACTTTGTGGACCCATTTGCCGTCCTCCATCACCAACCGGTCCGGTAGCAAATCCCGGGTTCTCGAGTAAGCGCTCAGTTTCGCATGGATGCAGGCTTCCATAGAGTGCTTTACATCCGCGAGAAGGCCATCAATTGTTTTTACTGCCACTGCTGCGTCGGACGACACTTTCCAGTAGACCGGTATTGGGAGATCAGCGAGGACTATCACGATGTCATTGATCCAGGACAACTTGAGCTGGCGTGCGAGATCCAGAGAGTCGAGAAGACCGTCCTTTACTAGCCGTTCATTCTCTAGGTCTGCGAGATGCATCAGATTTTTCAGGAGCAATGTAACTCGGCAGTATGAAATTGGTTCCAGCCCCGTTTCTGAGAACAGAACTGCGACCACGCTCCATTCTGTGAGCCCAAGCATTCGGCACAGGTAATGATTCTAGATCGCTTCGCGCTCCGCCCGCCGTGATTTGACTATGTCCGGGCAGATGTCTGCAGCAGAAATGAGATAGGGTCAACCCAAGCCATATATAGTGTACACATATCCCAGACAGAAAGACCTCTGACCATGTGATTTACAGCAAGGCAAGCGTTAGATATTCTCTCCGCTTTTTCCAGGTAGATTCGGTGATGTTCCGCGTACATGTCCTTGGCGTTGAGGTCATGCCAGATCCCTACGTACTGGAACTTTGATGCCTCTTCGAGCAGCTTCCCATCGAGAAAAAATTCCTGCGCACTGTTTGGCTTGATACCTATCGCGCCCCGGAGACATTTCATGGTTTGTATCTCGCACCCAATATTCCCCATGTGCGTTCCTGTTCCATTGAGTTTATCCTGGAACCCATGGCCCGAGCAGGATAATATCATGAGGTCATCCGCGTGCTCCAGTTTAGGGATAAATTTCCCATTCACTGTGATATCACCGGGGAATGGAGCGAGATTGAAACCTGCCAGAAGTAGATTCCAGAATTGTGGAGACCCGGAGTCGCCGGTCAGAACACCCAAATACGGGAAGAAGCTTTCGGATAAATCCTTGTTGACTCGAACCATATATTCCAGCTTGTCGTACAAGAGCATAACCAGGTCAACCAAGTCCCCTGCTACTCCCATCGAGTTCAGGTTGGTATGAAAAGGGAGAATCGACCATCATTGACTTCGACGCTCCGAATTTCATCCAACGGAGGGAAGAAACGGCGAAAGATGACGAGGCTCTGCGAATTGCTCGATGGATCGCATCCTGACCCCTCGATGCCGAGTCCGCCTACAACCCGGGCTTCTCGGAGTGCAGACAGCGATGAAGCATTAATAGAGTACGGATACTCCCTTAGTGTGCCTACGCCGTCGAATGGGAACCTCGAATCGTCTGACCTCGAGGGGCCAACAGGGTGAAGTAAATGTTGTATTCAATGGAATTCATTCCATCTCCGTCTATTTGTTTACTAGTAAACCCAGGGCCCGAAGCCTGATGTTCACGAAAGCAGAATTTTGAGCCTTCGACCAAGAACGAGTGAGGGACCTTGTCTGAAAGATTGTCAGGCAAGGCTACCCTCGAGTATGGAGTTTCTACTTGGATAGGTTGTGTGCGATATTTTGCCGTTGTTAGATTTAAAAAAAGTTTGGAGTATCCTCCAAGCCCTGCCACGGAGAAAAGTGAAACACTCTCGGCGGAGGATATGTGAGTTCGAAATGAAGCCCATTCTGAACGAATGTCTGCAGGTCGGGACGGATGTCGCGCTCCATATCCCGAGAAAAGCGGACGACGACACGCTTCAGTGACCTGGATTTGATGAAGCGCAAGAGCGCCTCCTCGGAACAAGAAAATCCGTGGTTCATTTCCAGTATTTGAAGGCCTGGGCAAACAAGAATGGGAAATTCGGGAGATGGGATGAGGAATTCTAGAATGTTGTCATCGAAAATGCTATAGTCTTCCCTCAATGAGTACCAAGCGAACTCGTCCAACATGCCTATCTTGACTTCCCGAACGCTAGGCGGTAGCGCGCGAAGAAAATCGCCCAGAGATGATGTCGAGAACAATTCAGCACTGAGGTCGAGACCATCGATGCGTAGCGCAGCGGCGAGCAAGGGGGAATAAGAGACGACGGTCTCATCGCCATTCGAATCTCTGCGAAGTTTTAAATGCCGGAGTTGTGGCAAGAAGAGGCGGGTGAATAGCTGGCGAATGGTAGTCGACAAGTAGCCAACACATTCCAAGTCCAGTGTATGAAGAAAATGAGAGCTCGAGACTGGACTCTCCAACTTCGCTCTCAATGTCGACGTCACGAACGAACAGTCAACAAGTCCGCAGCTGAGGACACTGGGAGAGAAGCTGCCGGAACTTTTGACTGCTCCAGCTTGAAAGGACGGACAGGTCTGTCAAGCCGTTCCAGCGAAGCGGTAATTGCAGCAGCCCGAAACTTCTTGCCGCAATGGAAAAGGAATGAAATTGGGGGCGCGAAGCAATCCCAAGGAGTCCGATCGGATTAGATCTGCTGCAGTTCCGTGAATCTCGCTGATGCTGATCGACTTGAGCATGGGTACATCCGCCTCGTTAAGGTGCAACGCGGCGAGCAGAACTGAAGGGACGGCCGCGAAGCTGACATGCTCCCAACGTAATGCAAATGGGAGTAGGACCTGAAGGAGGTGGCCTTGGCTGGCTGGCGTAGCTTCCAGCGATATGGACAGGGGACATTGGCCGGGCCACATCTCGGTGGTTTCATCTCGCTGTGTCAGCTTCTGCTGGAATATCGCAAGGTCCGATTGGTTACTGGTGTAGAGGGAGGTGGGTTCCACGGTGTGGAGCCTCGACCACAGCCGGGGTGTCGAGATGAATATGCTTCTCCACAAGCTGCAAATGCGGCCCAACAGAACAGGCGCCTCGCTGGCACTCATAACGCAGTTGCGGTGCGTCGGAATGCAAGCTGGATAATGTCCAGCGGCAGTCGTCGAGCCGGAGAAATGAGGGCCCTATGAGCGTCGACGTGGGCACTGAGCCTGTCGCGTTCATCGGTCAGGTTTTCGAGCGCTTTCTGCAGCTCGTTGATTTCATCGTCAAGACGCTTCAATCGAACGGTGGGCTCGACGAGGAGGCTCTGAATTTCCGCTATCTCTTCGTCCTGGGGACAGTTAGTAATTCGTCGTGAGCTTTGAGGTGAATGGAGTACGGTAGGCGAGAGCTACGCGGTTTATTTCAAGCGAACCGAAACCCAGCCAGTTTCAACCCCCCAATGGCTGCCCGTGCGGTGGAAAAGAAGCTATGATATTCACGCCTCCGGTATTCTGTTCTCGCGCTATGCCCTTTTCCCACTGGGTTTTGGCTTCGGAGATCCCATATACTTTACGATACCTCACGACAGATGCACGACTCTTACGACACATCTTTTCCCTTGGGTTCATCGAGGTACTCGTACCTAAGTAGTTTAATTACGTAGATGAATATCACATTGTTAAATTGTTAAACCTTTTTTTTGACACATATTCATGAGGGTCTCTTCCATAACCCTCCCACTCCCAGAGTACTCCCAGCGATACCCGTGTGTTTTTGTATATAATAACACCGCTGAGGGAAAAACAGCTCGAGAGCCGAGATGCCGACATCATGTTCTGAACCACATAAGACCAAACAACGCACCAATTTGCGACGCGTCGGGGTTTAGTATGGCGAAGGGCATCAACAAACGTGGCTGGGCTGCTCCCTAGATTTTTTTATCTATCACGAGTTAAAACAGGGTAATATCCAGTGGAGCAGTGGCCTTGGGCCACCACTCCCTCGGACGCATGTGGTCCTGTTATGTCTCTAGCCACCGCGTTATCCGTACCTGCGACCCCGTACGACCTGATGAGCCCATCCGGGCTGGTCCACCAGACAAAGACAAAGAAAACCCGCTAACCGCCAAAGCTTGCTGAATGCGATGTCCCACTGGCAGAGTATCTGCTACATAAATGGAAAAGCTATCTGTTATCCAGTATACAACGGGTGCCATGTTATTGAGCTATTTCAGCTGTCCGAGCTTGAGACCACAGAATTTATCGGATTCAGGACACGGCCAGTGGGAAGTTTTGCAGAATGCCGTGATCATGTATGCCGCAGTTAGAATTTCCCATCCAAAGGACTCGGATTGACAATCGCCAGACCCACAATGGTCAACAGAGTTAGGATGCAGGATTAGCAGCCAGACTAGTCTTTGGTGGAAATCTCCCCACAACCTCCCATAGCAAGCAATGTTCTGCAGCTTTAACTTTAATTTTACTCACGGAACAGCTCGTAGATATAACCTCAATAGCCCTAGAAATTTAGAGCTACTTAGTCCAGTGCACCGTCTGGGTTAAAAGTCTCATCAGACAAACCTCGGGGTGGGACATACATTGACCACTCGACCAGCGGCTTTGAGGAAGATCTAAATATGTTGAAGTAGGGAACTCTTGTTGTTGTCCTAGATTTTGAACCAGTCAGACAACTCTGAGTCAGCGATCACCAGAAGGGTTTTCTGTCTTGAGGTGGAGATTTAAGCCGAAGAGGTCAGCCTTACTGTTAACTTAATGTTGCAAAATGTGCCCTGTTGATCGTGCTCCCGGCAGGGCTGGGAATTTAAACTGCACGGGTAGTGGGACAGGCACCTGGAAGATATGGAAGATCTACGAGACATTCCACTGAAGCGTTCTCGTGATAAAGTCCAGAGTGCATAGTCGTGCTTGTGCTGGTGCCCTCGCGCGTGAATCAAAATTCAGTAATGAGCAGCACCAAGCACCATACATTGGAAGTTCGTTGAGTAGCATCATTTCTCAAAACACTTGTGCGCTAAATATCTGTGCTCAGGGTAATACCATGCGATAAGGGAGCAGGGTTTGGCCTACATCATAATCCAGGGTGGTCACAAGAAATCTCGAGATTCACCAAATCCGCGGGTTTTTTATGTCTCTGGGTCCCAAAACTCAGCTGCAGCCGTTGTAGGGGAGTTGGAAACAGCATCTCTGCTCTAACTGTTTCGGGGCTGATATTCAGTACACTGGTTTGACACTGGTTAACAATTATGAGGAATCAAGGGGGTTTCGGCATTAAAATTTCGGATACAGGGGGGGGGGGGGTCCCGAAGGCGGCTGAAAAAAAACTTCTCTCATGTAGTATGAGGGAGGTTCAAAATGCCTCCCAGAGCATAGTGGGAGGGTAGGAGAGTGACATCTGGGACCTAGAAGACGTGCATGCTGTTGCGCTACTTCGTTGTCCCGATTTGGACTCCCGATCACCCTCACGTGCACAGATCAGTTCTCGGAAACACTTGCGTGCCGGCTCTAAGGGTGAAGAAATAGATTCATTGGTGTCAATAATACATATGAGAAATTACAACTACTCCGCACTATCAGTGTAATTTTTGGGACAGTGTAGACATGTCTTCACGGCCAGGAAACACTGCCAAAATATTCATACCCTCAGTTCTTGCTCAGTTCAGCATTGAATTGCTCAAAGAGAGCCCACCCATTGTGAATTGAGTATGGAATAGAAAACAGTAAACAAGAAGGCCTCTCAGTACATAGAGTGCCAGACAGGTGAGTAGTCACATAGTTGGTTGGATTAGGAAGAGCTGTCAATGCAGTGGCGGTGGTCCGCACATGACCCGGAGAGACGGCTCGCCGCTAGGGGTGAGAAACTCTTTCCCTATTTGGGGAGGAGGGGGGGTGTCGAAAAAAAAAATTCGACCCTATATCCGTTTTTCAAATCCCGTTTCCCCCTTGTGAGGAATTCTCCCGACCGCGGTTTATGATCTTCATCCTGCATGGACGGAGAAGTGAATATTGGGGAAATCTCTGATTTTCATCCTGAAAACCAATTTAGAGCTCGTATCTACCTGAAACTCTTGGTGGTACGTCGCAAATTGACGCGTTGTTTGGTCTTGTGTGATTCAGAACATGATGTCGGCATCTCGGCTCTCGAGCTGGGGTGTCGTTATGTACGAAAAACATCAGGATTTACACGGGGATCGCTGCATGGGAGGGAGAGGATTGTGTCAGGGAGCCTCACGAATGTGTGTCAAAAAAAAGATGACGGCTCGTTTGAAATTGAGCCGCGTAGCTCCCGCCTGCCGTAATTATGGGTTGACGTTGTCAGCTCGGCCAAGATTACTTGTTTTCCAGTGTGTGAAGCGATTCGCGGCGAATGAAAGAGGGGACATGCTCCAAAAAAAAAAAAAAAAAAAAAAAAGAAAGAGGGGGACATGTGACCGCGCGTCAATATATCGGAGATTGAAATGGCAATGCCGATCTGATGTGGCGACGGCTTTTCCTCTTGCCCGCCATGTCTCCTCGAGCTCTCCTCCTCCTCCTCCGCCACACCCATCCCCACCGCCCTCAACGCCCAACTCAACAAACCCAGCCTCAAGCAGAAGCCTAACCTCGGCGCGGGCTCCAAGATGTCAAGACTCAAGATGTAATAGTGCACAAGTTTCCTAGACCGTTTGAACCGCCGAAGAAAATACAGGTTGGACGCAGAGCACTGAAGAAATAACCAGTTGTGCAAGAAACAGAGGCTGAAACGAAACCCCTCGTTCGTTGTATGTATCATGTAGCTGTAGACCGATTCTGAGACATATCGCGCAATTAAAGCTGGACTGATTATCTTCCCGCCTCAACCTGCTTGATCCCTTCCACGTCCCCTAGCCACGATACACGATCCTTGACAAACTCCTCCGCTCTAGGCTTCAACTTCGTCTCATGCAGATTAAAATCGTCCACGGTGCCGACACGCAGGACGCTATACCCGGGGAAACGCGAGCCGACGCGATACATGAGTGTGCCGCAAGTGGAACAAAAGTGGTTGGCCATGGTGTGGCCCGTGGCGACGGTGCGCGCCTGGCTATAGATAGTCAGGTTGTCTTGGCCGCGCAGGTGCTTCAAGTGCGTGTCGGCGATGACGAAGTTGGTCGCGAACATGGATGCAGTGATTTTGCGGCAGTCTGGACAGTTGCATACAAAAACGTCTACAAGGCCCGGGCCTTGGGTTGATTTGTGGTTTGGAGCTGGGGTTAGCGCAAGGGCAACGGAAAGAGAAGGGCAAACTTACGAATGATAGCTGCACAGCGCCGCAGAAACATGTGGCTGTCGCCTCCTCTTCAGTGGACCAGCCGTCATTAGCGCTACTGGCGAGAGGGATGTAGGGTTTAGATTTATCGGCGGTAGCGGCCATGGTCAGGTATTGACGTTGAAGAGACTGGTGAGCAGGATCCTGAGTGGCAACTATATAGTATAGGCCTCTCTCGGACACGCGCCGGAAGGGTCAGTAGCTTCGGCGCTGATCAACCCGCTCTCTAAGCCACTTATTAATCCCATTTTGTGGCCGGGGGTCCTGTGAGTAGAATTCGAGAAAATGAGTGAAGACCTCTCTCGGACATGCGCCGGAAGGGTTAGTAGCTTCGGCGCTGATCGGCCTGCTCTCTAAGTCACTTATCAATCCCATCTTGTGGCCGGGGGCTCCTGTGAGTAATAGAAAAGAATACGGATGTGGTAACGCCGTAACATAGCGGAGGGAAACTGAAGAAACATTTGTCATTTACATTTCATGTTGAGCCCGGAGCTCGGATCTCGGATAGCGGTTATTGTAGGTAACTAAGGTAAGTAAAAAAAAATGCGAAATGCCGGCCGCATATAGAAATGAATCTCGGGACGCCCGGGTACGGATTCTGGCACTACTGCCGAATCGCCCGGATCGTGGAGTACTGTGGATCCTTGCTGTGGCCAATTCAATGCGTTTCTACACACCCAAACAAACTTATTGAGGCTTCCCCTTCAACGTTGTGCGATCGGGTTTTCTACCAAGATTCGGCCTTCAGTTGGAGCAAGACCACATCCCAATGGTACTCAATTTTGCGCGCCCACGGGTACGGATGTAAAGAAAGTCCCCGGGCGCTCAAAATGTCACAACACCACGGATCCCGTTCCGTTTCAATGGTATAAATCGGTGGCCGCAAATCATTGATCTAGTCCCGCAGCCCACAGCTTTCGAGACGGCTTATTTGCGACTTATATATATCGACACGTAGCCATGGGTCCTAACTTTCTCCCAATGCTCTCAGCGCTCATACAGCGATTTTCCGACCGCCGGGACTACGAACTTTTACCCAACGATTTTGAAAAACCTTCTCGATGGCGAAAATGGAGTCGCTCGAAGGTGGCGCGGATCGGCCTGGTCGCAGTCCTCATTGTCGCTGTCTTTTTCCTCGTCAACACCATCTCCATCTGGTTTGCGACCAGATTTTTACACCTCGCTTTGCAGCGAATTCCGTACAGCCCACTGGACAACTATCAGGATATGTGAGTTGATAGCTCCTCAAGTGCACTTCCCTTGCTCAACTTCGCAGAAATCGGGTGCCCATCACCACCTCCAAAGGCGCAAGCCACGGTGCAAATCAACGGGCTGTGGTGTCTACCCTTTACTCCGACGGGTACGCCATCGCGGTGGCGGTCGTCGGGCACTCGGCGCGGAGTGCGAACGTCAGCGCCCGTCTGCTTCTACCCTATCTGGAAGACCAGGTGTCAGAGAAGGCCCTCTGCATTGCGCGCGCCGTTGGATGGGAGCCATACCCTGTGCCGTTGATATCGCCACCGCACGGAGGCGAAGGGATCTACCCCCGTTTCAGGGACCAGTACACCAAGCTGAATATCTGGAAGCTGGACGACATGGGCATCGAGAGCGCAGTCTATCTCGACGCAGACACTCTAGTTCGTCGGAATTTCGACGAACTGTTCGACAGTCCCTTCAACTTTGCTGCCGTCCCGGATGTATGGGGGGGCGGTGATCCTCGGGGGTTCAGCTTATCGTTCAACGCAGGCGTACTTGCTTACCGGCCGTCGTCCACGGTCTTTGGTACGTCGGCAACGATTGCTAATTTGCCCCCGCTGATGTTGGCGCCTGTTTACAGCGGACATGCGGAAGAAGATGGAGATCGCAGAATATCCACTGGGGCAGGCCGAGCAAGGGTTTTTGAACCTGTACTTTGGCGGGACGTCCATGCGCCTCCCGTACATTTACAACGGGAATCTTGCCATCAAGACGAGGAGTCCTGGTCTGTGGCGACGTCTGGCCGACGAGATGCGGATAGTCCACTACACCGGAGTGAAGCCTTTCCTCTACGAGATTGAAAACTCGTCAGATACGATTCTGTCGCCTCAGGAAATGGAACAAGCAATGGATCACAACGAGGGGCGCGAAAACGGATTTTTTGCGGAGGAGGTGGGATGGTGGCGAGAGGCGTATCGCAGGATGATGTCGGAACATGGAAATGATATCGCAAAATGTTACTAGTCGCACAGCCTAGTTGTAGTCGAGATTATAGAGCTCAATAATAATGTAGAATAACCGTCAGCCCGAGGCGATCCAAAGTAGTGTCTGTATATGCTTGAGGCTCGACACTCCAGGAATGTATGCCACTGAGACATTGCGGGAAAATCAGCATTCGAAGTGATTGAGGCCTGGCCACGAAACGGAGCTATCAGAGCGACAAGATGCGACAACCGCAGATTGATCGCAGAGCCAGAAAATGCGTCCCCACCGCTTAGATGCATACCAACGTGCGTTGATAGATCTCGATCCTCCCGAGCGCAGCCTCGATTTGCGCAACCACATAATGGGAGAAACGAAGGGATGGCGTCCAAATGGTGTTGGATGCACAAAGTCTCGATGGATTGGAACGACCCGAGAAGCGGCGACAGAAAACCCGGTGCCTGACCGAGGACTTAGATCAACATATTAGTATTATTAACTCGACAGATCTTGATCCTCCGAGTCCCGCGAGCACAGGGACCCCACAGACTCGACTCGGAAGGGCCCCCGGCGAGTCGAATAGTGCGCGTTTGCCTCGTGTGTCGCCATCTAGGTCTATCAAGCGGCTGCGCGGACTCCGCTTTCTAGGGTTAGCTGGATGAAACGAGCTGGATGAAACGAAGAAGGGACTAAAGAGTTTGTCGCAGAACAGACATGTGAAAGCGAGAGCCAAACCAAAGCGGCTTGCGCACGGACCTGCACAGCCACCTGTGCTACTTTCTCGCGTTCCTTTACTCTCCTGCACCGAGCTCAAGGCCTAGCTTCAGCTTGGCTTCAGCCATGAAATGATAGTTAGCACTGTGCTCTCCTCGAAGGATTGGCTACATAAAGGAACAGACTTGCAGCAGAGAACAACGCTACTGAGGTGAAAAAACGAAAGCACGAACAGATTAGACATTAGCTAATCCGACTCGCCAGTCTTTGCTTCCATGGAGAACGATGAACGGAACGGTGAGACCTCCCGTTTCAAAGTACGCGCACGCTAACAGGATTGGTATGGGCGCACAGGCACGCGAGACCACACTCGCAAGAACATCGCAAAAAGCTTATGGAGCGCATGATTGGAACCGTAAGCACCCCCCCATTCTCTCTCAATGCTGCATTAACAGGACTGATACAGACGTATGGAGCCGCGCGCGACACTCACGATGATTTTGCCGCCCCAATTTCAGTGCGCGACGACCGGTCGTCGCGAGAAGCACTCTGCAAGTAATCACGCTGCGGGTCGTATCTCTGCCCTCGCCTCGGCTCCATGCCCTCCACCGCTCGGTATCGATCCTGCGGGGCCTTCGACGTGAGCGTCGGACTCGGAGTAATTGCGTCAATATCAACCCGGAAACGCATGGACCCGCCCGCCGCGCGCCCCACCGAGCGTGGGATTGCTTTCGCCCATACCATCACAGTCTCGATACGATTCTGCGCGCAGACCAGCCGCCGGCGCTGGGGCTGGTCTCTGTCGAGTGCGCGCCGGATTCGATAACGAGTACATGCGACGCCGGTTTCGAGTCCGACTGACTCGACGAGGACCAAGATAGGTACAAGTAGGACAAGCACGAGCGTGCAATACGGGCGCCTCCCTCCCCGCCTGTCCCCTACTTCTAAGTACTCCTCCAGCTCTTCCACGTCCACGACCGGCTCTACCGCCACCTCGGCTACCCCGAAGCTACCACCTCTTCCACGTTCACGACCACCTCCACTACCCCCTCCTGTACCGCCTCCTCTCTCCCCACGACGGCGTCGCCATGACGACGGCAGATCGTCTGCCTCCAAAGATAGAAATATCCATGCTGCCTATCTCCGTGCCACCAGTGCTACATATCAGCGTTGGCGGAGGGATGGAGCGCGCATATCGGACCTCTCGTGCTCGAAGCAGCCACGCCGTCTACGCCGTCGCCGATATGTGCTTCGCCCCACTTCTGCGCTCCTCGTACTCGAATGGAGGAGCGGGAGGCGTGGCGCCTGCCCCCTCGCAGGCCGCCCGCCCCGCATCCACGTACGTCCGCATCCGTGACGAGAGGGGGAGGAGGTATGCGGAGGTATGCGGAGCTACTCGAGGCGAGGTGGGGGCGAGGAGGCAGAGAAGCAGAGAGTCCTGCAGGGTAGCGGTCGAGCGGGCGATGGCAGAGAGGGATGGGCAGCGGGCGGGGCGTACGGTGGTGCCTCCCCCTCGCGATAGTCGGGCTTGAGAGCCATGCCCCGCACATCCGCGTCCGCGTCTGCATTCGCAATGAGAGGGAGAGGGATCCCGAGCACGAGGCGTGTTTGTTCCTCGCGCGGGGAGAGCCCTGGGCGGGAGAGGCGGTCGTTTACGCCGACGCAGGCGTACGAGCGGGAGTGGGAGTGGGAGAGGAAGCGGGAAGCGGGGAGGGAGACGGAAAGGAAGAGGACGATCCGTCTCGGACCCCGCGTCTCCTTCCCGATAGGCTGCACAGCACGCTAGACGGTGGGGGCTGATGCGGTGGGGGCGTCTGCCTCGTCTCCGTGGGTGCACGCCTGTGCTGGCGAGGGATTCGCGGGTCCGGGGGGGGGGGGGGGGGGGTGCTGCCCTATGATCGAGTGGCCGGGGCGCGGGCTATGAGGCGCATGCGCGGGTGCAGTCTGTGGCGAAGCGAATGCGCCGGTGTCGAGCGGAGCGGAGCGAGGCGCCGCGGGCGCGGGCGCGGAGATGGGGGTACGCGCGCGCGGTGGGTGCGCGGGCGATCTCTTTGTGTTGGGGAGAAGTTTTGGCCTCTTGTGCATGCCCTCGCGCCACCTCGCGCACTCACCTCCCTCACCTTTCATCTCATCTCATCTCCTCCCCCACGACGGCCTCGCACGCGCCCGCGTACATGTGCACGCAGTGCAGGCTGGGCTTCAGCTGGCGCGACACCGTCCCGCATCCGCTGAGGCGGTATGCAGTTGTGGGGATGAAGGGGTGAGGCGAATGACATTCGGACGCAAGGGAAACGGAGGATGGGGTGAGAAGAGGATGGACGAGAAGGGGGACGTCGGGGAGAAGGAGAGGATTGGGGGTGGGATGGGAGGGGAGTCATCCTTCCCCTCGTCGTTGTGTGCCGGCTTGTCGTATCCCCCTCTGTGCGGGCGGGAAGAGTGCCATGTGCGGGTGGGCTGTGTCCGGCGTGCAGCCTGTTTCGTCTGTGTGCGCGCGCGTGCGCTGTGGGGATGGGGTCCCGGTGTTGTCTTCATGATCATGCATTGCGTGGTATCGGACCATCGGCACCTTTCTTCTGCTCGTACAGGGAGCTGATGTACGCGCGGGAGGGTGCTAGTGCGTGTGTGCCGTGGTCTCGCGATCGATACTTCGCACTTCGTCCCTACTTTCCCCAACCTACACGGTCTTCTGCCCGCAGGCGGCGATTCTACGGCGTTCCCCTGTATCTCGGCGCTGTTACTGAGGCACATTCGTCCGCGCGCGGGGGCTTGTGTCCGAAGGGGGGTGACACGTTATCCGCCCTGTCTATGCTTGCTGTTTGGGTGGGTGGGCGGGTCTGCCGTCGCCCATCGCCCTTCCACCTATACCCTCAATGATCTTCATTTTGTGGAGGCCCGCCGAGTTAGCGATATATTTGGTTCTGAGAATGCCGGTAGGGCTGCAGAAGCTTTAGTTTACACAAACTGGATTCAAGCGGCCTTTAATATTTATTAGATGTACAGGATATTTACTGTCTGTCACTGAGGAAGTGTAACGACTTCAATTGCGCGGGACTGTCTATTACTCCACTGTGCATGCAGCATCTCCCCCTGCTCGGACTCACTTCCGCCATCGACTGCACCCCAGCTGCGCCGCCATGAACGTTCACAGCCCGTCAAGAGGAGCCGAGCCGCCGCGGCCCCGCAATCTAACATGCACGCGCCGCGCTCGGGCGTCCGCCGCTCCTCGCTGTGCATATGCCCGTGCATTTCCACTTCGTCGCAGCCCAACTCGCGCTCGCTTCACCACCATCCGCGCGCGTCTCAGCCGGCGCTATTCTGCGTGCGCGCGTACACGGGCGTTGCAGTCTCATCCGGCCTGCGCTCGGTCTCCGCCCCCGCTCGCCCCTCCTCGTCACATACCCACCCGCGCATTCCGACGTCGCCGCAGCCCGCGCTCGCTTCACCGCCGCGCAGCTGAGTACTCGTCCTCCCGCCCGTGGCGTACTGGAGCGCGTTCGCATACATGGGCACTGCATTCTCCCTCTCTCTCGCCCTCCTGACGCGTATATCCCTCCGCACCTCTCCCTGCCCCACGTTTATCCCCACAAGCCGCCCTCCACAATACCAATCTCCCGGCGTCCCGTGCATCGACGATTTTCCAGCAGCGCAGTGACACTCCCCTTGCGCGGTCCGGTCTCGTGGGTTCCCGCCTCGCCTCCGAGTCGCCGGCGGTGGCGTTGGTGAAGGTGTTGGGCTTAGACTGCGTTGGCGATGGCGTTAGACTGCGCCGCGTTCACGCGTACAGCTCCGCCCACAGCCCACGAGACGAGAGGGCGCGCGTCGCACTTAGACTCGCTTTCGCAGCCCTCTCGAATTCCCGCACCGGGCCATCGCGCGTGAGTTACGCCTTCCATACGCCTCACATTTTCATGCCGCGGCGCCGCGCGGACTCACTCCATGCTCTCCCCCCTCGTCGCTCCTCTCTTCACCGCTTTCTCGCCCTCCTCTTGATTGCCGGCCTTTCCTCCCGTCCTGCGCATTCGCGTATCGGCGTCCCCATGCGCGCATTCAATCGAGTTCTTTGGTCGCGGACTCTCCTGAAGTGAGTTGCTCGATCTTCGTGTGCAGTGTTGCCAGGTCGGAGGGGAGTTGACGAGCGCGGTGGTTATAACTTTGAGTCACGCTCGCTCGACGCTTTTCTTGGTCGCTTTGTCGCGCTCGCGAACCGGGAGACCCGCGCTGGGGTGAGCCAATCACTAATATCGTATCGCGAGCCGGCGTGCGGGCCAGACCACAACTGTGTTTTCCAAATCCCATCGGCACTTCTTCCGTCCTCTTCACCCACTGCCCGATTTCGATTCCGATCCGCCCGGCTCGTACATACGCTCACCGTCAAAATCCAAAATCTCCACTTCCAAAGGGCGTACGCGTCCGACTCCCAGCAGTAAATCGCAGCGAACCAGCAAAAACACGTTTCTACGGTCGTGCGCCCACGAAATGCGCAAACATGAATCACTGGCATGGCGCGCCGACGCGTGTACGTGTGGCAATTTAATGCTTCCTACATAAATGACCTGCGTTCACGCTAGAGTAACGAACGCGTGCACAGACACGACCGAGCCCGGAGTCCGATGCAAGCGTTGATGAAATCAGCCCAAGCACATCCCCCGCTCCGGACGCGTGGCTGTCCCTCCAACGAGAAAGAGGAGCAGACGCGTAGGCTGCCCCGACAATTTTTCTCAAGCTCGCCGCGGAAAATCTCGCGATCGTAATGCGTGCCTACAGCACCTGGTTCACTCCCCCTCCTCCCTTCTCGCGCCGCGCTTTGGTATGTTCCCTTCTTCATTCCGCCATACATATTGACGTCGACATTCATCATATTGTCCTTGACTCTGTTTATTGCTTCGATCTAAGTACAGCTGCTTTACAGGCAAGAATACATTGCGGATCCATTTTCGTGTATCGAAGCGGCCCGCGGTCCACTGCCTCCCCGCTCGAGCGCGCGCAGTGCGTCCTCCCTCGCCTCGCATCGGTTCCCCGCAATTCTAATGCGCACACGCACCCCGCCCCCCTTGCACTCGCACTCGCACTCGCCCGCAATGTCGTCGCCCTCCTTACGGCATGCTTCTACAGTTCTACTGTAAGTTCACGCATTAATCCACCGGCATCGAAGACTCGAAATCCCCTGCCGTGCGGGCAGCGCGCGAACATCGAGCGCATCCAGCTTTCTCAGGCTCCACCTGATACTCATCTTGTTCGGGCAGCGGGTGGACGGCGGGGAGGTTTGGTGTCGCGTGGAGATAAGACTGTTTTCTGCGCGTTCGCAGGTACGAGCTGCCGTTCTATTAATAAATTTGTGCCAAGGGGGTTTCAGCATTAAAATTTCGGATATAGGGGGGGGGGGGGGGGGGGTCCCGAGGGCGGCTGAAAAAAACTTCTATCATGTAGTATGAGGGAGGTTCAAAATGCCTCCCAGAGCATCATAAGATGTCATGGGAGGGTAGGAGAGTGAAATCTGGGACCTAGACGACGTACATGGTGTTGCGCTACTTCGTTGTCCCGATTTGGACTACTGATCACCCTCACGTGCACAGATCAGTTCTCAGAAACACTTGCGTGCCGGCTCTAAGGGTGAAGAAATATATTCATTGGTGTCCAGAATACATATGAGAAATTAGCACTACTGTACACACTATCAGTGTAATTTTTGGGACAGTGCAGACATGCCTTCACGGCTGGAAATTTCCGAAACACTGCCAGTTCATGCCCTCAGTTCTTGCTCAGTTCAGCATTGAACTGCTCAAAGAGAGCTCACCCATTGGGAATTGAGTATGAAATAGGAATCATTGAACTAGGAGACCTCAGAGTACAGTAGAGTGCCAGACAGGTGAGTAGTAGCATAATTGGTTGGGTTAGGAAGCTGTCAATACAGTGGCGGTGGCCCGCACATGACCCGGAGAGACGGCCCGCCGCTAGGGGTGGGAACCTCCTTCCTTATATAGGGGGGGAGGGGGGGGGGGGGGGGGGGGGGGGTCTGGCCGAGGGTCGAAAAAAACTTTTCGACCCTATATCCGTTTTCGAATCCCGAGTCCCCCTTGATTGTGCATACATCCAGTCACGCTTGACAGCACGGTTTCTGTCGGTCCATGAGAGCCACCGAAATGGGCCTTCATGTTAAAACGGACATGTACAGCAGCCCATGGTGGGTGGCGTCTCTCTATGGAACACCGCGGTTGGTCGGAACATTAACAGCGGCGTGCCGCACGTCCTCCGAGTCGAATTATTAGATCGATGCCAGACGACCGCATTAGTGCCGAAATGAAACACCACTCCAGGCTAACCGAATTCATCGCTTCTGTCGTAATTCATTGTCATCGACTTGGTATGCCACTACGCTCTTACTCTTGCTCTCCCACCATGGCTGCCAGCAATTCCCCCAGTGGAGTGGTATCCAGGCCCTCTCAACCAGGGAGGCGATTCACGTTTCGGCCGTTCAACCCTTCATCTTCCTCAACTTCGGACTGGCTTGCACCCTTGATTTGGAGTGCAAAGGGACTTGCCGCTGGTGCAGAGTGTCTCCCATTTCCACATGTCAAGGGTGTCTTCGGAGCCGTTGTATTTCTTCTAGAGACAGTTGAGGTTCGGACTACACTGTTCCTTGCTGAAGGTAGCTCTCATTTTAACTGCTACAGAAAGTAAAGAAGAACCGGGACAGCATGAAAGAGCTGTGTGGAGACGCTGTTGAGATCATGACTATTCTTCAAGACCAGATATCATCTGGTAGAGACACGGCTGCACTCACCTTCAAAGCTCAATGTGAAGAGCTTGAGGAGTAAGTAGACTCTATCTTCAGATCTGAATTGTTTGATATCATTCCATGCAGCTTCTTGAAGGATATGGTCCGGACAGTTGAAGAACTGCAGAAACGACCCCGAGGTCTCAGTGGTCGTCTCAAGGAGATTGCCAAGTCAAGCAGCACTACAGAGGAGATCAGCAGATTTCGGGATAGGTTACGAGAAGTGCGAGCAAATTTCACGGTGTGTACAGTCCTTTTAACCAGGCTGGTGTTGACTGATCCATGTCCCTCAGCTGACGATAAATATGAATACACTTGTAACAACACAAGACACAAATCTACAGGTCCACAAAGTCTTGACAGTGATATCCTCCAGTATGTTTCTTCCCTCTACAAATGGCTATGTAATCCCAGCTGGTATTCTTTAGATGTGCCAGTGCCACAGGTCCCTCCACGCATCAACAACTGTCCCCCACCTACCAGAATATTCCATGGAAGACGGGCTATTCTGGGGAAAATGCATCAATATTTTATGCAGAATCTGGGAGGTCAAGATATATTTCTGTTGCATGGGTTAGGTGGTGCTGGAAAAACACAGATTGCACGGAAGTTTATACAAGAATCTGTTTCTTGGTAAGTTTACTCCTCTGACACTGGTTGAGCATTTCAAGTGTTTCAGTGCAAATATTGGTAAAACACTTTCTTCATTCTTCACACTTCTTTCACTGGCAAAGGATGTGAAATATATATATAATTTTCAGTAATCTTTGATTTTATTTCGAATTTTGCACCTTGACATTAAAAGGTACTGAAAAAGTTTTGAATTGTTCATAGACTTTTTTAGTGAAAATAGCGTAAAAAATGAAGGAAGTTTTTCACCAATATTTCCACTGAAAAACTTGAAATGCTCAACCAGTGTGAAGGGTTGAAACCATACATAATTATTTTCAGCTTCACGGACATCTTCCTCATTGCACTGGTTGAACATTTCAAGTTTTTCGGTGAAAAAACTAGTGAAAAATGTTTTGAATTTTACAGCAATTTTTCAGTGAAAAACCAAATGAAAAACTTGAAACTTCTTCATGATTTTCTTGAACTTCAAAACTTTTTCAGCACTTTTTCAGAAGTTTTTCACAAGGTTCAAAAAAATCACAAAAAAGATTCAAGTTTTTCACCTACTTTTTGGACGAAAAATTGTTGTAAAATTCAAAACCTTTTTCACCAAAATTTTCAGCAAAAAACTTGAAATGTTCAACCAGTGTTGACACAAGCACTGTCGAGACCATTGATGCAGGTTTGAAAACCATAGCCACAAGCAAGAATGTTGGGATCTCATCACAAGATGCTCTGCAATGGCTTGAAAGCAAGGAGGATGAATGGCTTCTGTTCTTTGACAACACAGATGATCCGAAAATCAATCTCAACAATTATTTTCCTCAGTGTACTCATGGGAACATCCTCATCACATCCCGAAATCCTGGACTTCTTGTTTATGCAGCTTCACATTCCCATGTCTCGGATATGGAAGAAACAGATGCTGTGGATCTGCTGCTCAGAAGTGCTGCCCTAGATATCACAGATCATAATAAACTAACTGCTACCCAGATTGTGAAGGTTGGCATAGCATACCTAATTCCTCCGTGTGTTTTACTCAATTTCTTCAGGTTCTCTGCTACCTGCCTCTTGCTATCATTCAAGCTGGAGCATTTATTTCAAAGTCTGGAAACCTTGACAACTATCTGGATCTCTATGAAGAAAATAAAGCCCGATTGCTCAGTCAAAAGCCTATGCAGGGCCATGATAACTATGCCTGGACAGTGTACACCACATGGCAGATTAGCTTTGACCAGCTGAGCTGCCAGGCCTAAATATTTATGTGGCTTTGTTCGTTCCTGCACTATCAGGGAATCTCAGAGGAAATATTCAAGAATGCTACAAATTATGAATTTAAACCCTCTGGCCGATCCAAAGAAGAGCTGAAAATCCCGCTTGAATTCTTATCACAGTTTCTGGGCCCTTCTGGCATCTGGGATTCCTTCTGCTTCATGGATTTGACCAGTGAAATCAGATCATATTCTTTGATCAATTATGATTCAGGGAAAAAAATGTTTTCAATAGGGTGTTTCATAATTAGATTTTTGGGTCCGATTTGTGCTCCAACTTTGACGCCAACTTTGCATCAAGTTGGAAACCAAAATCAGGTGGAACTGAAAGTTGGATGTCAAATCGGGCATAAGACCTCGACTTGACATCCAACTTTGCTCCCAACTTCCTGCCTCAACTTTGTGTCCCAACTTTCGGGAGTTGTCGGGAGTTCCGGCGCGTATTACCGTGTCCTTATGTAATATCGAATATTATTTTTCGTCGACTCGTTCTTGTCCTCCTCTACACTCTCTAAAAAGCACTCTCCTTCCACCCTCATGGCAAAAAGAAAAGATACAAACACCCCAGCCCCAGCGACTCCTGCTCCCGAAAAGGCTCGAAAATCTAAAGCCCCACCAAAAGCCGCCGTCGACGACTCTTCCGACATCGAGGTAGCAAAAAACGGGCGCGCCCCCCGCAAACAAGTCAATTGGGTCAAGAACCCTCATTGGACCGATAAGCTCGTTAAATTTTTGAGCGAGAACCCCACCTTTCGCATCAAGCTCTTCTCGGATTCCACTGCAGATGCCAAAAAAGAAGCTCGGGCGAAGCAGGTGGCCAAGGACGGGAAAGCGGTTCAGTGTGGGGTCCTGGCCAAGTACATCTTCGAGAACGACGAACAAGAACAAGCACGCTATGCCAACGACTCCGCAAAATTTGCGGGGGCAGTGGAGACTCGTCTTCGCCGGTTTGTCTTACGTCTCCTTTGCTTTAGTTTTTGCTCTAATCATCTGTATAGGCTCAAGAAAGACTACATCGGCTTCCTTGGGCAGATTGGTGCGACAGGAGCTGGACTGGATCCGGACCGAGTGAGAGAAGGGAGTCAACTGGCTAGCGTCTTCGGTGAGTCGGAGCACAGAGCCATATCCTTCTGGCTGCTGACTGCCTTCCAGATGAAGTTCGCGAGAAGTTCCCCTGGTGGGATGAACTTCATGGCTTCTGGCGCGAGCTGCCTAACTACAATCCGATCAGTGTGCAGTCATCAGAGCCTGGTGTAGATCATGCCAGTGCGGCAGCAGACCTCTATGCGCAAACGGGGAGTGATGAAGAACGCGATTTAGACCCGGATGCAGGAGAGCAGGATGGGGAGGATGGTCGGTCGGATTGGTCGAAGGCGCAGGACGACTGGCCGGAAGATACTGGTGGAGATGATTATTCCCACTCATCCTCGCCGGACTCAGAAGACGAGGAGGATGTCATCGCGGTGAGTCGCCCGAGCTCCTTATGGACCATACTAACTTTACGTGCACCGCCGCAGCCAGAGAAGACTCCCACACCGGCAGTACCGACCAAAAAGCCGCGACAGGCAAAGGCCAAAGTTCCAGTGACTACCAGCGGGCGCGATCTCGGTCTTGCGAAGGCAAACACTGCCAATGTGTCGGCCGCTGCTAAGAAGAAGCCGCAGAATGCTCTGGATCGCATGAACGACCTTTGTGAAGCCGAATCGGTGCGACTCGCAGAAAAGAGGAAGCTACAGCATACAGAGGAGATGGAGCGCCTCGCCAACAAGAAGATGAAGTACAAGCTCAAGGTGCTGCAGGCGGAGAACGAGCGGATGCGTCTCAATCGACGTGTCAGCTCATAATCCCCACGTCGACGTTCCCGAGTGCTTAACATCAGCTCTCCATCACCTTCTAAATCCCGATCCACTCGCTACTCCGTTGACTCTCCCAGGCCTGCCACGCACTTCTATTCGATGCCAGGAGACAGCTCGATGATGGACGGCTTTTCATTTGACCCCGACACGCACTTCTCCGTGGATTCCTTGATGTCGTCGTCTACCCCATCGACCCCAGGGAGCTGGGGACTCGGAGCAGAATCGTCTGCTGCTGGGGCGGAGTCGTCTGCTGCTGGTAGCTCAAGTGGATGGGGAGCATAAGGGTGCATTAGACGTAGATAATTTGTAGTGGATTCAGTACATCCGTACTCATAATACGAGTAACTACCATTTTATTCTCTATCTGCTGCTATGCCGCTCGCAAATAACTTCGCCTTGAGATCGGTCCGCTTCCTCTGCCCCCGGCTTTTTCCGCGCTGACGACACCTCGCTCTCGATGACCTGGGGAAGTGGAGGAGCATTTGCGAGCCCTGCTTGCACCAGCTCGTCCATGAAGTCTTGATCTTCTGCGCCCTCCTCGATGATCCCGACAAGCATGTGAATCACTATACAGGCCTTGACCCAAGCAAGTGCACGCTCATGATCGTTGCTGTCGTCGATCTGCTGTCGAAGCCCGCGGAGTGACGAGAATCGGCCCTTGATGTAGCCCATTGCGTGCTCGGACTTCACCCGGACCTGGAGGATAGGTTAATACAGATATTTGCGGACATGTGTGAGATATATTACCCGCGACAGATGGTAATTGAAAGTCTTGTTATTAGGCTGCATGGACGCCGGCTTTTTGTACGGTGTGACACACCACCAATCCAGTCCGTAGGCTGAGTCGGCCCAGATCCACTCGCGATCCTTCTTAAATAAGGTCCGATGATTCTTGTACGTCCGGGCATCACAAAATGCTGTAGAGTCGTGCGCGCTGCCGCAGTGGCCGATAACATAGTCAATGACACGGAGATTGGGGAGCGTTATCAGCTGGCAAAGCGTCAGTGAGGTCAACCAAATCATGATAGTGGCACATACCTGGACATTGAGCGAGTAGTTGCTCTTCCGGTCGAAATACACCTCTCCGTGATGCCCTGGCTTCTCAAACAAAGGTATAAGTGTACCATCGACCATACAGAAGCCACCTGCCCAATCTTCGCACGACACAGACTCGACCCATGCCTTGGCTTCATCCTTCTCTGTCTCCGTGGGCCAGCGGATGACACTGTCGTGCAAGCTCAAGAAGGCGATGATCACCCGCTGCGTGCACTTGACTACAAGCCCCACGCTTACACCGGCCCACTGCGCGATGCTTTCCACTGAGGCGGTGTTCCCGTCGTGGCCGAAACGAAAGAGGACGATGGCGAGTTGGATGTAAGGCGGGGTCTGAGGATGGCGCGAGTTGTTGGAGAAAATGGGATGGTCCTGGATGCGCAAAACAAGCTCGTCGAAAGTCTCGGGCGAGACGCGGAGGTTGCGGCGAAATCTCTTCGGGTCGTCTGTCTTGAACTCGACGAGAACAAGGTGGAGCTGGGACGCCTTCGCGACGGTATGTGGATTTAAAACCCGGGTGTTGAAGATGAGCTGTAGAAGCTCGCTGTCCGCCCCGAGCCTCGACGCATACACCTCGTCGTCGTCATCCGAGTCATCCGATATGCCCCTCGCACGGGCCATGGACTCGTCCGAGCCTGAAGAATCCGAAGATGACGACGAGGAAGATGAGGAAGATGAGGTCGAGGAGGTATCGGAGGTCCCAGAAGTGTCCGAGCTGCTGCTGCGGCCGCGTCGGTCCGTGTCGTCAAAATCCATGGTGTCGTGCTCATTAAGACGCTCTTCTGTGAGGTACATGTCGACATCCATCTCTGATTGAAGGATAACACCCTGTATAAGGAGCTGGCGATCTGACGTGGTGGCATGAATGAAGATTTGTGCGTGCAAAAGCTGACACACCACAATCGACGCGGGGCTGGCTACACAAGTTCGGGCACTGAATCATCCCCGTCGCTATCGTTCAGCTCCTCTGATCTCTTCTCTGTCCCCACCCATTCCCCTGTACTCGAGTGAAAAATGCGATTTGTTGAGGTCACAGTGCTGCCCTGTAGTAAAAGATTTAAGACGGCTACGATGCTGGCTCTACTGGGTGTCAAACGGACCATAGAATCTTGTGTCAATGTCGTTGGAATGCCGCTCTGATAGTCCAAGATGGGAGCCATCGAGGCAGGGGCTGGAACGGAGGTTTTGACACCGTAGTTGCCGTGGCGCTCAAAGTGCGAGACTTGAGGCACGGCAGGGATCGGGGTGAGTGTTCCATCGACAATTTCCCATTGTTGTGTGGAGGGAATGCCCAGGAGCAGGCGGCGAAGCCAGTACATGACGGTCGAGTGAGAAGGAGCCATGTAATTCCCGTTTTGGAAGCCCATCAAAATTATTCGACGACACGAAGTTGGTAACTTTAGAGAGTCGAGGCAAAATAAGTAAGTGGGTGTTTCACAAACAAGCTCCCAACTTGTGCTCCAACTTTGCTCAAGTTGATGCAAAGTTGGCGTCAAAGTTGGAGCACAAATCGGACCCAAAAATCTAATTATGAAACACCCTAATGCATCCACTTGTGCATTACTGGACTCGCAGCACTGTCTCCAATGAGGCATTATACCACCATTGCATGGTTGCCATAGTAGGAATGGGACTGGCTGGGCTCCTAGAGGGAGATCTGAAGCTAACTTGGCTATGGATGCTCCCCCACATTGAGGTCCTCATCACACTCAGGTCAGATGTAACCCCAGAATTCAAACTTCAGTTCGGAAAAATGTACATTTTTGCAGGGAAGGTAGAGAAAGCAAAACAGCTTGTATTGTCGGTTGTTGATAAACAGAGGGAGCTTCTTGGCACTGACCATCCAGACACCCTGGAAGCCATCTTTTGGCTGGGATGGACATGTTTGAACCTTGGTCAACTCAAGGAAGCAGAGGAACTTCAGGCCGGTGTGCTGGAGAAACAGAAAACCATTCTTGGTGAAAACCACCCAGACACCATACAGTCCATGAGGAAGCTGGCAGTTACATATAGTGATTTGGGGAAATTTCAAGAGGCAGTGGAACTTGAGGTTGTGGTACTTGAAAGGCAGAGAAAATTGCTCAGTGACCACCATCCAGAAACCCTGTGTGCCATGGCGGATCTGGCACTGACATATCGCATCTTGGGAAAACTGCAGGAGGCAGAGGAACTTCAGGCCATGGTGCTTGATGAGCAGAGAAAAGTATTTGGGGACAACCATCCAGAAACCCTGTTTGCCATGGGGAATCTGGCACTGACATATGGTCATTTGGGAAAACCACAGGAGGCAGAGGAACTTGAAGTTGTGGTACTTGAGAAGCGAAAGGAAATTCTGGGGGATGACCATCCAGACACCCTGTGTGCCATGTTGAATTTAGCATGTACATACATGGACTTGGGAAAGCTGCAGGAGGCAGAGAGATTTCAGGTTGTGGTGCTTGAGAAGCACAGAAATATTTTGGGAGACAATCATCCCGACACCCTAATTGCAATGGGGAATCTGGCATTCATGTACCACTCTCAAGAGAAATTTAACGAGGCAAAAGCACTGGGAATTGTGGTGCTTGAAAAGCGGAGAAAAAGTATGGGTGAGGACCATCCAGACACCCTCCGTGCCATGAGGAATCTAGGATCCACATTCAATATGTTGGGAAGATTGGAAGAGGCAGAAAAACTTCTGGTTGTGGCATGTGAGAAGCAGATGGAACTTCTGGGAAAGAACCATTCAGAAACTGTCAAGACTATGCAGAATCTCGCAGTAACATGCGAGAAGCAGGGAAAATTGAAAGAGGGAGAGAATCTGAAGGAAATTCTCAACAGAAGCCAGGCTTAGGTTTCGTTGATACAATTTATGGTATACCTCGCACCTCTGTATTCTGTAGTTATCCATATATGTCTAAACTTGCTACCCTACCTTCTCAAGACTATCACTGGTTGAACATTTCAAGTTTTTTGCTGAAAATTTTGGTGAAAAATGTTTTGAGTTTTACAACAATTTTTCGCCCGAAAAGTAGGTGAAAAACTTGAATCTTTTTTGTGATTTTTTTGAACCTTGTGAAAAACTTCTGAAAAAGTGCTGAAAAAGTTTTGAAGTTCAAGAAAATCATGAAGAAGTTTCAAGTTTTTCACTTGGTTTTTCACTGAAAAATTGCTGTAAAATTCAAAACATTTTTCACTAGTTTTTTCACCGAAAAACTTGAAATGTTCAACCAGTGTATCTGTTACGGCTTTGCTGAAAGTCCGGACTCCAGTCAGGTTGGAAAGTTTGAAAGGAGACTTTGTAAAGTATGGTGAGTGCACATTTAATCCCGTGCCACTTTTGTGACGGTTTTTCAACTTTGCACCACTTTTATCATAAAATTCACTAATTTTCGACATTTAAATCTGTTGTCAGAAGGTTAATAAAAGTATCGCGCCAAGGTTGGTTTCCACAACACTTTTATTGGTTGAATCTGTATATAATGATCAGCTGAAAATATATATAAATAGGCAGACCACCGGATATGAGGATATAAAGCACATAGTGTATGGGAAGCAGACAGGTATGTACATATCCAAAATATCTGTCGTGGTTAGAAAACCCAAGTGAAAGGACAAGAAAATTGAAAGAATCAAAGAGACAAGGGTGTATAGTTGTATGTATATCGGAAGTTCTCAATCTGGCGGGCCCGAATTGGATGAAAATCACTGAACATATGCTCGCTCGGTGATGGATCCCGAGGTCCTTACGATCAGACCCCCAAGTCCGTAGATTTTTTCTCTGTCTGTCGACAAGCACCAGATCGTAAATTCCGACATATGTTCGGGAGGCCATCTTCTCATTGATCCTAGACATAATATACTCAGATAGGTTCAGGATTGGACGGGATATGTTTGACTACCTCGTTGGAACCCTCTCTACAAACCCTATATTTATTTCTCGTGGGCGGAGACCGCAGCGCCATGTCAAGTATCAACTTGGCTGTTTCCTCGTCCGTTACGGACCTACGTAGCAGACAAAAAATGGGAACACGCGAGATATTTGGATACCAAGAAGAAGCTGAAGAACAGCCGGAGATCTGTCAGCCCTGAATGTGAGCAAAGAATTTGTTGCATCACCTAAACCCTCCCACGGTGAAAATTGTAGTGCTGTCGGTGGGATATGGGTAATTGTGCGGCCTGCGTTTCCCTGGCGAGGTCAAGGTTATTAACCGATCTTGACCTGATCATCAATTCGGAAGAAGAAGGAACCAAACCGAGATCAACAGAGACTCGTCACGACGTTCTCGGTGACTCGGTCACATGTTTGCTCCGATAATGCACTTGCCGTACAGGAGTGTCTAGAGCGCTGGCAGCCAACAGGAACCCTCATTTCGTCCGCTTTCTGACCCCCGACATCCTCAGGCGTCGCAGATTGGCCACTGAGGCGGCTGATACCACTCCCGGAGCCTGCACCTGCGGGAAGACGAACTATGTATGTCGCAGTTCATCACAAGCAATGTCACTGTTTATACCTGCGCAATCATCAGACCCCATTGAATCCCTGGACGCATCACCCAAATACTCCCCGTGACGACGCAATCGCCCCCCATCTCCCCACCTTCCCGAGACGACTTCTCCCCGAGTGGTACTCTTGCAACTGGATAGAGTGGACCGATTCCCATTTCCTACGTATCGCCGAGGGATGGCATGATCTCAGCCCCGCGCGCGCGATAATAACGCACGGCTTCGGAATCACCGGGACCATCCGCCCGCTTGCATTCTGCGAGGCACAAAGTTTGGGAGCTCAGATTAACGGAATACCGGGGGGCTGTGTTCACCAGCAGCAACGCGGCAGCTCTAAGCGGACATTCAATTGTGTTTGTAGCTAGATGTCTATACCAAACACAACCCTCCTTTTACCGTCGCGTTCTCCCTCCCTCTTTCATTCCGTCCCTCGTCCTCTTTCTTCCGCAATGGCGCCTCCTCCCAGCATGCACTGCCCAACATGCAACAATTTTCTTGTCCCCTGCCTCACAAAAGGCGGCCTTGCTCCGAACACGTACTTGGCACAGGTACGTCCCTTTTGTCGTTCGCCACTCGCTGAGACCACGCTGAGACCCCGTGTAGTGCCTCAACCCCAGACACGCCTCGTTTCACTTCCGCTATGGCCCGGAGTTCTCCCCGCCTACGCCAACACCAGCTCTGCCCCCGCCCTCCCAAATTGCGTATATCGTCCATGCCAAACTCTGGCAACCCCCGCGCGACCCCTGGCGAGCCCCGCCGCTGTGTCGGAACCACCCGAGAAGGTGGCCAATGCAAAAGCACCCGAATCGACCTGGTGGGCTCACGGCAAATGTGCCGCAAGCATTGTAACGCTGCCGGTCCTTGCAAACTGGCACGACATGCAGCAGCTCCTCAGAACTCCTCAGTGCCAAACACCATCACCGTCCCTCCCCCACCGCTCCGTCGCCAACTGTCCGCCGACCCCTGGGTTTGCAAAGGAATAAATCCTCTTGCAACGCTACACTCTTCTGCGCTTATTTCAACAATCTGAACTACACAGGGATGTAAACCTAAATAAAACAAAAAAAGGAGTGCAAAAAGGGAGAAAAGAGGGAGCTTTCGTCGGGGGGTTGCACAGTTCATTTTTTCCGGCCATTTTTCTTCCCTGTTCTCTTCCCTCTTTTCTGCCGTTTCATGAATTCTGCGCCTAGACGCTTCGTTTCTTCCATTTTCAACCCCTTTTACATCACTGAATTGAAAGGGAAAAAATCCCGAGCAAAAACCAAGTAAGGTAGCGGACAGGCAAATACGGTTACCCCACGTGACCTGCCTTTTTGGGAGGTTTTCAGAGTTGGTCCTCGATTTCTCTGTTCTCCTTGAGAAAATACAGAATCTGGCAAAACAGAATTGTTCTAATTTGTCCCAGTAGCATTGTTAAATATTTCTATGAGTTTCAGTTCAGAATTGAAAGACTAGTTCCAAAAATCATCATTCGACCTCGATTTGGGAACTAGTCCCCCATTTCTCGTCCGAAAATCCCCGAAATATTTGGGAGACTTCTTATGGAAAAATGGAATAATTCTGTTTTGCCGGATTTCTTATTATCGGCCCTCAAACCTCGATTTTCTGAAATACTGTCCCGTTTTGGGCAAAACGGGTTGTCACGTGGGGTAACTGTATTTGCCTGTCCGCTACCTTAAAACCAATGATCCAGTAAAAATGGTGGAAAAAATGGGAGAAAAAAGTGAACTGTGAACGACCCTATTCACTTGCTAAATCAAAAGGAACCGGATCACAGGCCCAGCCACGTGCGCTTCGTCATGTGAAAGTGCTTGCTGTCTTGTCGTCATTCTCTCGCTGTCTCTTGTCGTCCTCCACGTAGCACCCACAGGCCTCAGGCCTCAGTTTCGTCCGTCATCCTCTGCGTACTACATTCTCCTCATTCTCTTGGTTGGCTCTGCCTGTGGCGTAACTTCCGTGGCAGGAACAGACACGGCGCTGTTTCGCTTAGAGTCAATCTCCTCGAAAAGCCATCCAACGATCTACACCGGCCATGCCTACAGTTAACAACTACATCTATGGTGCGAGCAACGTTTCTCCGGAGCGCAATGGTATTGATTACCTTTCACAGGCGCCGTAGGAGGTCCTGGTGGAGAGGGCCACGGCACCGGTGGTGGTGGGGGAGTCGGGCAGGGTCCCAATTTGAATTATGAGATTAAGGCCGAACGGTTTATCATGAATAATCAGTACGTCGATGCAGTGTGTGTGCCGTGAACGCTGTTTCTCAATGACAGTAGTGGCCCTGGCGCAGGAATACGCATGCTCCATCAAGCGGTCGCCTTAGAGGCTCTGTACGACTCTGCGGAGAGCTTTCCCCAGCCCAAATGTCATCCCGAAACCCGCCAGAAATTACTCGACAATCTTTATGACTGGGCAATGGACCCGGACTCGGCGTACAAGATACGATGGCTCCACGGCCCTGCTGGGGCCGGAAAATCAGCCGTTATGCAGACGCTATGTCACCGACTACAGGATGCGGACAGACTGGGCGGAGGCTTCTTCTTCAAACGGGACCACGCCACTCGCGGTAACGCGAAAATGCTCTTCGCCACGCTTGCATACGAGCTGGCACTCCATCGGTCCGAATTGTTGGGTCCGATCTCGCGAACCGTCGAAATAAATCCGTCGCTTCTCGGGAGAGGAATGGATGTGCAACTGCGCAACCTGATCCTCGAGCCGTGCAAACTGCTCCAGGATGCTACACCCTTGGTTATCCTTGTTGATGGGCTGGACGAGTGCGAGGGCCACAATATTCAGCGGGAAATACTACGTTTGATAGCATCCACTGTCGACAATCCTCTTCGGATCCTTCTGGCCAGCAGACCAGAGCCGCATATTCGGGAGACGTTCGATGGGGCCGTCTTTCAGGACCTTGTCGATTCCCTCAATATTGAACAGTCATTCGAGGATGTCCGGACCTACCTTCGGGATGAATTTTCGCGCATTCATCGCGAACATCCCGCCACTATGCAAAATATTCCAACTCCTTGGCCATCGCAAGAGACTGTGGAGATATTGGTTAAAAAATCATCTGGCTACTTCATCTACGCCTCCACTGTTATCAAGTTCGTCGATGACGAGTACTCCTGGCCGTCACAGCAGCTGGACATTATCATTCAAAACCTGGTCCCCCATGACACCGAATCGCCATTCCAGGTTCTTGATCAGCTGTACATCCAAATCCTATCGGCGGCTCCTGTCCGACACCGTTCCCATCTTTGTGATATCCTGTTCATAGTCATGCAGCTACCTTTTGACGCGGGGAACATCGATCACCTGCTCGGTCTTGAACCTGGCCAGGTTTCGTTGATTCTTCGTCCCCTGCACTCTGTCCTCGAGGTGCCTTCTGATGGAGAGATACAAGTGCACCATGCCTCGTTTCGCGATTTTCTGAACAGTCAAGAAAGGTCGTCCATTTTCTATGTTGGCTCTCCACAGCACCGTAAAAAATTGGCCTGCTCGATTCTCAAAGCACTTGCATATGAGTATGAAGATCCACAAAAAAACTGTGATGATCGTTCGTTCCGCTGGTATGTGTACATGTCGCCCTTCGCAGAAATGGTCCTTGATTTTGCAAGTTGCAGGGAGATCTTACTGAGCCCCACAGTATTTATTCGATATATCATCTCTATTGCGCCTTCTCCGGACTTTGTACCCCTCATCCGACTGGTTAATCCGGACTTCGTCCTCTTCAACCATATTGACAGTGATGTAATGACTGAGTTCATAAGGTGGTTGAAAGTCTGTTCTTTTTTTTCTCCAAAGTTGTTCTTCTCACATATCGTCTTCTCTGCAGCGAATTAATCCAATTCCTCAAGATTTGATCAGACGCTGGGATGATTACGGCTTCATCAATTTGTCCGAACATATCCAACGTCAGATCACGAGAAATTTACTCGAGAAACGCGACCAATGGTGCCCCGAAACGACTGACCGCCAGGTTTGCGCCCCGTCGCTGCGAACATTGCTCACTTTGCAGTCACGGATGACCCAAGAATTCCAGTCCATACTGGCGTCCTGTCGGGAGCTCTTGACGCAGTCTCCCCAGCTATTTCGCATCCTCCAAGTCACAAGGCTGTTCATTTCCCCTAGAAACGACAGAAGCATACGCTTTGTTGACCCTACTGGCCGATTGGTTCAACTCCGCATTGTGTTGGATCTATCCTGGGAAGATATTCGGGCGTCCTTTTGTTCTCTACGGCCATTTGTGAACAAGGAGTCGGCTTTCTTCTGCACACTATTTTTGTTCCTACCCACAATTTATGAGGAACTCGACCGTCTGTCTCTCAGGACCGTGGCTTTCAAAGACCTGGCTTGCGGGTTGCTTCGGCTCATGCGGCGGATTGAAAATAGAGAACTTCCAAAGATTTTCTGGTAGGTACATACATGGTGAATCGTGGTTGCAACTAACAATCTTTGATCGACAGGCGCTGGAGGCAGGTATCCGCTGACTGGCAGTTTCGAGAATGGGGCCGTTACATTCGATGCTCTCCGCAATCAGACCCCGAGCTGCTAAAAGAACTCATGGAATTTGTTCCGGCATGGGATGTCTTTTCAGAATGGGATGCAAGGCTTGAACCTGTTGATTTCCATGATGTGATTCAATGGCTAAAGGTGAGCCATTACCCATTACTTGCAGTTCTCATATCCTTTCAGGCATCGTCTAACCCTCAACATGACTTGATTGACCGTTGGCAGGGCTATCTCAAAGAAAGTATGGAACAGGCAGAGGTGGTTTACACTAATGATGAACTTGAGAAGAGGTGGGAGAACCATGTGGTAAGAGAGGCGTACTTTTACGGTCCTCCGCAAGCATTTGACGAGGAAGTAATTCGCTGCTGGGAGGCGTGTCTGAGTGAGTTCACAAGTAGTGGTCGTGGAGGCGAGGAGGAGTACGAGGCTTCTGGTGACGAAGAATGGTACTCAGCTAGCAGCGGCGAAGACGACAACAATGATGAGTAGCTACAGAGTCACTGCAATTTGGACAATTCACAGGAGCTCAACAGTGTGAATGGCGAACTCTTCCCCCCCTCACCTCCTCCGACTGCAATTGCAGGCCCTTCGCGCTTGCGGGCCCTCTCCCTGTCCCCCGACCTTCCTCCGCACATCCCTATTCCTAGTCCCCTGCCGGCCCTCAGTCGAGCGACTGCTCCCGATGCCACCGGTACCAATAAACGTCCCTGCCAACGCCTTGGTGCAGCTAGTGCCGTGGCAAAACGTCGCCCTTCTTCGTGCTCGCTTAGAGTCTGCTCGGGTAAATGCCAGATGTCTTCCCTCAAGCGAGTCCAGAAGCCAGAGACAGAGGACTCGGGGACACCAACAGCATTGGCAACAAACTTCGTAATGCTGGGAGGAAGGACAAGAGGGGCCTCTTCCGTGCCAGTGGGTACATTGGCCGGTTGTACGAGGAGAATGTCACGCTTGAGAACAGAAAGCAGTCGCGTAAAGCAGAGTGTTTGAGCAAGCGAGAGGCTCCGCGGCTGTTGTGGCGTGTCGACGGAGGCTTCAGGCGCGTGGTCAGACATTATCGCACTGAGACGCGTGCTTGTTTGTACGTTGTTTATTTTAGCGGGCATAGCACATCACATCACAAAAGATTGAAGCTCCGCTGCATCAAAGTGGCTGTGAACCCTCCCGATCATCACCGCCGGTGTAACGGTGCACCGTTAATCTGAACTCCCAAATGCACTCCTGCGAGGCAACCGAACCTGTTCTCCTCTTCGCCGCCGACGGAGGCTACTTCCTCTACGAGGGGCTCCAGAGTCCCTCATCTGATTCGGCGCCGATTTCACGTCGGATGAAGACTTCCTCGCCCGCGTCACTGCGGAGAACCCGGTTGGCTTCGCGACGTGCGTGTATCCAGTTGATTATCTGCCGGAGGACTTTTTCGACAAAATCTACCCCCGACTCGACGCGGAGCAGCTTCTTAAGGAATGGGAAGTATAAGGACGCCGGCCATACAATATGAACTTGCTCGATCCCGGTACGTACACTACTGCGCTCTCCACATTCAATCCAGCGACCGATGCTTTCAACTCCTAGAATTCCCGAGGGTATGCCAGTTTTAATCACCGACACCGTCACACCCACAGTTGCGGCGCGTCGAAAGGCATGCTACATCCAGCGGGAGTCTCCGAAAGGGAGATATCGGAGCCCGATGAGCGTCCACGTCGGAAACGAGCCTGTCGCGTAACTCGCGTTCCTCGGCAAGCTGTCGATGGTTCTCTGCATATCGGCGAATTCGACGTCAATACGGTTCAAGCGAAGGAACGGTTCGATGAGAAGCAGGTTTATCTGTACAACCTCTGGGTAATCATTTGGGCCAGCGCTGAGAAAAACGGAGATACTGGAGGAAAGGTAGGGAACCGCGGTAACGTGACACTGATGCAAACCAAATATGACATAGTACGCGCATGTACGCGAGCTTCTCGTATCTTCAGTGTCAAGTTTAATTACAGTGTTCAATCCCAGTGAGAGCGGGAGAAGTGGAAGATCTAGATGGACACCGTCTATCCGGATGTGAATTTCGAAATGTTGGAAATGGGGAAGCTTGCCGGTTATTCTTCCCAAAATTCTCAGGAGCTCAGCAAATGGTATATCCCTGTATATTATGTTCTGCATTACGATTAGGGAATTTAAGAATGGCAACCAAGTCGCAGGAACCAACACGTAAAATAAAGATAAGATTAAAGCTGGGAAACCTTCTGCACATCACCCCCTCGCTCGAGGTCATCTGAGACCTCGCCGTTTGCGTACGTCGTGTCTCGACGGCGACGTTGCATCTCCAGGGCCGTATGCTATGGTATAGACATACCTTAGTAATCTATTCACCCCAAGCACAATTACACCAGAAAAATGACTCACATGAGCCTTACATAAACGGCGAGGCATCGTCAGTCATGCTCGCAAGATCTTAACGGAACGACCTACAGGAATTGACCTGATCTGTAGACCGTCATCGCTAGGTGTCGTATCGAATAGCACGTTCACAGTGTACTGCGAAACCTCTTCCCTCCAGGGCCGGGTATTAAGCCTGGCTTGCTCAGTTCGGGAGGACCAAGGGGATAAATCAGCCACCTACGTGCTCAACAAAGCATTGGAATACAGTTTCGACAACGGTAAATCCCAGATAAATTGACTCGGAGTGGAGGATGAGCGTCGCGTTTCGCACGAACAAAAAGTGGCCCTACAGAGTTGTTCCCTAGGACCGCGTTAACATCTGCGGAGTTCGCACTCATAGAAAGCAACTCACCGGTGTGAAAAAGAAAACCAGCAAATCCAACATCGCTGCGATGGCCGTGATGGAGCCTGTTTGTACCGTTACTAACCATTCGAGAGATAATTAGATGTTTGTCCTGCGTTAAATAGAACGGAAGCTGACGACAGATGATCCGGTCAACATAGCGGTCCGTGGCCCCGGCACCCGTTTTCCGAGTACGCTGCAAGGAGTATTATTCGCATTATACATATTAGAGAGAGTGCGATATACCAGTGAGTAAATGAGAGCCATGCTCAGAATGACATCGCATGCGGCGCTGGAGGACAGCCAGGTCATGACGAACGGATGGAAGTTTCCAAAGCCCGCGTATTCGGGGCGAAGGCTGACCATGATCGTGACGGAGAGCCCACCGCCTTGTATCTTGTAAGTCAAGATTGTCGGGAAGGAGGGGAAGTTGGATATCACCGAAGGAGACGATCGCTAGAACCGCGATGAGAATCGGAACGAAGTAGGATTGGGTGAGCATTTTCACTCTCCAGGCTACGAAAAGCTGGACGGGCATAGATATCGCGACCTGGGATATCTCCTCAGCATCGAACGTCATGAGAAACTGGCCACCCACTGTAATCGCTGCGTCTGACATATACCAGTATAAAGGATTCAGAAGAACCGACACAGCAAATACACGACGTACCTGGTCTGAGCACTTTACATCGGCCCATGTAAGAATACCATTCAGGAAGCCCAACCATGGTACTCACGTAATGGGGACACTACCAGTGCCCTGGCCGTTGCTACGGTCGAGGTTTGGTCATTTTTCGCAGAGGCACAGATAGAACAGACCATATCGGAAGATCAGTGGCTCATAGATGAGGCCGATATCGAACACAACATTGACAGTTTCGGCCACGAGGAGATACAGGACCTGAAACTGAGTTCAGTAATGAGTTTACTGAGATGCCGGTGGTCAAGTGTCGTACGAGGTAGCGGACCCATTTTCGGTCCCTGAAGAACGCTTCAATACATCCATGATCTCAATCTCGACTTGGACGAAAATACTGTTTATATCGATTGTAATAGATCAATATCTGGATGACGAGGTCAGCGTTCGCTGGTTGAAAAAATAGTGCGCCAACCTGAACCAACAAAGCCTGTTACCAAGTTAGTGGGACACGAGGCGATGGATCGAGCGACTGACTCCATACAGTGTGGTGTTGAGGAGGACTCCAATGAGCATCGGACCGAAGCTGTAACGGGGTTTATTCACTATTAAACTGGGGCTGAATGAACACGCACAGGAGCTCGACATTCGGCGCTGGTGCTGGAGGCGTCACCATCGTGGATGTAGGAGAGGCAGGAATTACCGGTGGATCTACGATGGTTATAGCTACCTGGACGGATCTAGTTGTTTCCGGGACAGGTGATCGCCTCGTACTGTGGATCAGCGGAGGGAATGTTATGCGCCACCACCCCCACCTTCGTGGCGCATCCCGCATAATCCAGATGGTTTCAAAACCCTCCGTTGAGAGCCAGTCCAGGGCTTCGGTACTCTAGAAGTTTGTATACAAGTTGTGTCAGCACATTTAACCCCGCAGCCCCCCTCCCCCCTCACCCCATTCCCCACGAGGAATACTAGACGGGGGTCGTGATGGAGTAAACGCGCCTATAAATGGCGCAAATTCAGTGCCCGAGAATGTCGCCAACGCTGTGAATGTTATGTAAAAACACAATAACTACCTAGACTCGTGACAGTCCCTATGGGATGCAACAAATGTGGCGAGCACTGTTGCCGTAGGCAGACTGGTACTTCTCGGGCTTGGCAATTGAGCGCGGGAGTTGGAATCTTTTGAGTGGCGTCCATCAATTATCCTGTGTCATCGAATCATTTCAGTTGTAAAACTTCTACCCATGATTCATGAACATCTGCAATCGGAGATTCGTCCCTTGTTTCGTCCTCGTCGAATGTTCAAATGTTCTTGGCAGGAATATAAATTCAGGGTACACTTTAACCTCACCGGCATAAGTCAACGTGAATGCCGTCATTTTCGCATTTGGCTCTTGTTCGCAGAATGTGAGCAGTGATCCCAGCCGCACAGGAGCTATCAACTCCTCCTATGAGGTAAACTGCCAGCGGGACATCAGAGCCATGCCGCGATCGGACTGCTTCTAGGATTGAACACACATACAATTGTACAGCCAGCTCAGAATCTGATTTGGACACGAATCGCCTCGTCCTCATCAGACATGGGTTGTTGGCCCGTAGAGAGATCAATTATCGGTAGTCTGGCATGTCCTAGGCCTACAAGGAGAAAGTATGAATTATGCAATAACCGTCCATGCAATGGAGTTTGCCGACCAATGAGCATATCGCTGGACCATAGGTTCCCTTCGAATCGTGTCCACGGTGCTTGATGATCTCGAGTTCGGTCTTGAGATTGTCAACAGACGGCTTAGCTATCGCATCTGGATGAAAGACAGCTGTAAGATCGCACATTTCGTCCTGAAGGTTGTGTAATGCCATCATGCGCCGCCCGTATTTATACGTGCTTGCAGGTCCGTACCGGCCAAAAATTGAAAGAAAATGACGTGGGCAATACGGGGGTATTACTTGTATGTAAGGGCGTCAGTGTAGGACTCGGCGGGAAATGACATGGCGTGAGCACGTGCAAACATGTGATTGGGGCGCGTCGACTGGACGGCCACAACACTGCCAAGCAGTGGCAACACTCAGACTTCTAGCCAGTGGGCGATCTCAAACTCTGTTATAGTCTCCAGGAATGTGCAATGTGCGCCCCTGAATATCGCAAATCAGAATTCCCGCTTCTGGCTAGTACGAGATTGTTCAAATTCGTCGACGCGTATGCAGGGCGTCGCCGCGTCATTGCTCATCGACCAAATATTGGCTGAAGCTGTATCTTAAAACTGGGAAATGGTGGAGCTAGCGAATTAGTGCGGGTGGAAACGGTGATCCCAGGGTTAAAATCCGACCCCTTGCGTGATGAGACATCGACTGCATTAAATGTGGTTGAATATTCGTTCAATCCTTGAATCAATTTCAACCATTGTCATGTGATTGATTTGAACCTCCGAGTCTGGGTCCCCAGCTGCTTGGACGCACATTTCGATAGCGCGAGAATTTTAGGTCATGATATGACTTTCGTCCGGTTTGGGCTCGTTGTTTGCTTCGTTCGCTGTTTGCTCATTCACTGTATCACCACCACCAGAATTTGTTACTGTCATTGTTGCTGTATTTCCAACGTTCGGGCGCCGCACTCATTTCCATCTTGACGGACTGTTTTTTTTTTGATTGAGCATTTAGACCGAGTACAAATGCCGCCAGGCCCTTTCATTCTTTTGTCCATACTGGCAACTTGGAATACATCGCATTGCATTGCATGTGTCGAACTAACTATTCAAAGAAGTCGACCAGACGGCTATGGTTCAAACTGTTCTGGAGGGAAAATGTCGTTGCACTGAGTTCAACAATGCAACCCATCCGACCTCTCGAGAAACTCCATCGACGAGTGGACTGGAATAATAACGATTCTTCAGTTGCGCTCATAATGGTACAGTTGTTATTACCATCCAAATACATCATTTACGTACTTGGCCAGCTCGTTCAAAAAACCTTGCCGCCTTCACATGTTCTTCAAAATGAGTTCCACCTCGGCATCCGCCGCCTCGAGGATATGCTCGGGCGGGAACTCCGGCTCCCAGCCAATCTCCTTACCATGAACTGCGGTAAAGGTGCACCTGCCCCCAAGCTGCACGAGCACAAGCTCCTTCGGACAACCCAACGCAGCTCCCATGCGCTCTAATATCTGCGAATCCTCGTCGCCCAGCGCTGGAACGACCGCAGCGTCGCCCACGACGTTGCGCTTAGCCAGGGCTGCCGCCATGGCAGTGTAAAGCTCGTCCCAGACGATACTGCCGGAGGAGGCGAGGTAGTAACCGTTCTTGCCGTGGGGGACGTCGTCACCTGCCAGGATCCGGCGCAACAGTTGAAGATACAGGGTTGTGTTGTCGAGAATGTGGCAGACTGGCCATGACTGTAGAAGTGATGTGAGCGCGAAAGTCATGATATTCACACGTGAGCTGAGAGCTCGCGTACCGGTTCTCCCTGATCAACCTTGTAGACCCGCTGCAGCGCCTTCGCGGCCTTTACAATTGCGACGGTTTGAATGGAGATCTTGTTCCCGAATCCCTCGCCTTCGCCGTCTGGAATGACATGGCCAGTTAGTCAATTGACCCAGCTGTGAAAAGTTACTTGCACACGATGCAAGGCGCAAATATGTAGCTGCGGACACCATACTTTTCCGCCTCTTCGACGACGATATTGTTGGCCTTGACGGCCTAGAAAGTAAATCTCAGATGGAAGCAAGTCCCCCATGCACAATTTGACTTGCCTCCTGCATCCATGTGTGAGGTGAACGTTGCGATTTCTGGATGTTGTACAACTCCGGGTCGTTATCGAGCAGGGGCCTGTCTGTGGGCGCACCGGCATGAGAGCTGAAAACCTTGGCTCCCGTCGTCTGTGATTTATCAGGAATGCGTTCACCGGGAGAGGGATGTTTCTCACATGCAACAAATGAACCGCCCTCCCCGACCTCTTCCCAACCTCCCCAAGCGCCTTGATGAAGTTAACCTGCGCCTCGGCGTTCGAAGCACCGATAAGAAAGTATACGACAGCGATATCCAATTTGACCCAGTGTTGGAACTTAAGGGGTTAATAAGGGTAAATTTTGTTCTTAAGGCCTTAAGTCTTAATAATGTCTTAATATTAAGGGTATATTAAGACTTAAGTTAAGGGGAGGCCATTTTTTTTCTCTCGCTACTCTATGGCATCAGTCTTCATAGTTGTTGAGCCTTCCATTTCCCCGCCATCGGGCTCCTCGTCCGAATGTTCAGCTGCTAACAATTCCATCACCAGTTCTTGCCTGGTAAAAAACGAGCGCAGATGCCGGGCGATGGAGCTCAATGCAGCCCGACAGTATGTGTCGTGATGGGCCGAGTGCGCTTCTTTCCGGGGTAGAAGAAGGCCCCCTGGACCCTGGTGGGCGGCATGATGTGCGAAGGCGAGCGAAAGATTATGTAATGCCATCATTAAGACTTAGTTAAGGCTTAACATCGGCCGAGACTGATGTTAAGACTTAATATTAAGGGCTTATTAAGTCTTAACTTAACTTAACCCTTAACCCTTAATGCCTACACTGATTTGACCACGTTATCGCGAACCTCGGCGCCATTGCGAGTGTCGAAGGTGAGCGGTTTAGCACCGTAGTGCTTCACAGATTCGGCCTGCGCCTCAGTGCGGACGAGGGCGTACAAATTCCCGTATGCCGGAAACTTTTCCTTGACGGTTGCGAGGCGCGCGAGAAGAGTACCACCTAGATAGCCTGAGGCGCCAGTAATCAGGATGTTGTAGGCCATGGTGGTTGGTAAGAGGCTGTAACGAACGTGATCGTCCCTTCGTGACGCCCCCATCAATTGCTTTCCTTTTCCTTTTCCTCTCCTTACTAATGTCTCGTTTATTCTCTAGTTCACACACTCGACGCGTAGCCCGTGGAGCGCCGACTCCACTCCTTTCCCTCACGGTGCCGGGCCGATCTTTGATTCCATCATTATTGGCACCGCCACCCCCTCGTTAGTATAAAGCCTGTACCTGTAGTTACGATTCTTCGGTCAATTTACTACTTAAAACAGTCTGTGGTCGATTTCCCCAATCCCCAGTGTGTCGGAACTAGTGAACTTACGCTTCCGTCACAGAGGCAACCTGCGAACGGTATCTTTTTCAGACGCCGTGAGCGTGGAGACGGCGTTGATAGTAATACCCGTAACAAAAAGCCGAGATCGGACCGTGCAAGCGACTACCGGGCGAAATAATTCGTCCTCTTCCCTCAGGCTCTGCCCCATAGAGCCTCTCCACCGCTCCTCGTCGTATGCACGCTGCCGTCCCGCGTCCCCAGCGCCGTCGGATTCACAGTATCGTCTCCGCGCAGTACGCGCGGTAACCGACTTCCATGCGCGTCCATTCGCCTAACCCCATCGCACGATGCCGCTACGAAACACAAGCCGTCCATGACCTCGATCTCGACCCTCGCCCCCACCCTCATGGGCGAGCCCCGCACGCTTTCGCACAATCGACAATGACGAGGGAACGCACGCGCGACGAGGCTCGTGCCGATCGCGCCGCCCCCGCCGTCCATCTCGCTTGGGCACATGTACGGACCGCCCAGCAACGACATCTCGACTGCAAGCGTCTGACATAGGTGGTCTTTTCCCCTCTCTTTCTACTTCATCACGTCCCTCATAGCTCCACCCTCCGTTTTTGTAGGCCGAGCTCTCCCTCTGAAGCACGTCAAGGACATCACGAGCGCCTTCACCCGCAAGACTCCGAGCAGTACCAACCGCACGACAGCCACGCTGTCGAATTGTAGCCAGTCCAAGAACAAGAGCCACGCCGTCAAATCGCTCGCAGCATCCACACGAGGTACGTTTCCCACTAATATCCCCTCCCCCTTATCCACTGCTCCTCTTCGTCCCTTATTCATTTAGATCCATCCTCCCTTGTTCACTGTCTCTATAGCTCCCTCCCAACTTCTCGCTGTGCTGCCATGCCGTTCTCGATTACAAGCCCTCGCACCGCCGGGCTATACCATCGCCCACGCAGCACACCGTTTCACGGCCGCGATTCGCCTGTCACCCCTCTTTCGTCGCGGACAGTGGCTGGACCCCGCCTCCCGTCATCCCCGCAGATGCGCCCCGACCACCGCATCCATCACAAGCCCCCAGGAACATGTTCCGCACCGTCCGAAGTACAAGATACGATGCGCGCTCGCCTTTAGAACTGCGGCTTCGTCATCACACCTCCGCGCAAGACGCACTGCGGTGGCCCATGCATTTTTGGGAGCTAAACATCAAGTCCAAACACGTCGCCCGGTTTGGATACATTTTTAACACCAGACGAGGATGAGAGCAAAGTCTTACCTTTTGGGACTGCTTTTGGAGCCTAAACATGATGCAAAACATAGTAACTTTCGGTTCTCTGAATACTGAATCAAAAATTCACGGTTTTTCCCTGTCTTTTTGGCCAACAAAACATAGGTCATTTTTCTCGCCTCAACAGAAACAAAAAGAACAATATCTTTTTGGAATAAGAAATGGATGATTGTTTGTGGCCGAAATGATGATCAAACATGGGTTATTTTTGAATCTATTTTTGCGGCCAAAAAACAAGTGATTTTCGGAGTGGCAAAAAGACGAAGAAAAGTATTATTTTTGTAGACCGTTTTAGCTGCTAAAAATCATTCACGCGCTCAGCACGCGCCGCATCGCACGCCAGGCGGACCCGCATCACGCGCCTAGCGGGTTGCAAGCACACCCTTAGCGCGTCTTTGGCGGGTCCTAGCGCACCCTTTGGCGCGTTCTAAAGTGTGCTCTATACACGCGCCGAATGATTTTTAAGAAGCCAAAACGGTCTGCGAAAATAATATTTTTCTTCGTCGTTTTGGCACTCTGAAACCACTTGTTTTTTGGCCGCAAAAATAGATTAAAAAATAACCCATGTTTGCTCATCATTTCGGCCACAAACAATCATCCATTTCTTATTCCAAAGAGATATTGTTCTTTTCGCTTCTGTTGAGGCGAGAAAAATGACCTATGTTTCGTTGGCTAAAAAGACAGGGAAAACCCGTGAATTTTTGATTCAGTATTCAGAGAACCGAAAGTTACTATGTTTTACATCATGTTTAGGCTCCAAAAGCAGTCCCAAAAGGTAAGATTTTGCTCTCATCCTCGTCCGGTGTTAAAAATATAACCAAACCGGGCGACGTGTTTGGACTTGATGTTTAGCTCCCAAAAATGCATGGGCCACCGCAGTGACGGCTCTCCGCACACGCGTGCTACGACACTTACCGTTTCGGACCACGCAGCTTCCCGCATCTCTTCGTCCACTCGACGACCGTCTGCTCCACCGCAACCTGTCCCACTCATTCGCACGGACACGACTCGAGCGAGCGCGTCCGCGCTCCGCGAACTCGCATCCCGTCCACCACCCTGCCTTTCCCCACCGCAGTGAGCCTCGACCATTCATACTTTACAGGTTTCCCAGATACTTGTGTTTCCCTCAGCCATCTCCATGTTTCATAACACCTACCCCTCCTTCTGAGTTGTATACAGTCTTCAACTGGCGTTCTCCTGCAAGTAAAAAAATCCAAGACAGTTCGGCCAAAAAAGGCTAAGGGCCGATGGTCGGCTCAGTCGGCCGACCCCCATTGACCAACATCTTGTCTCAAACAACCACGGCGTCTCAACGGCGTAGTCGGTTCCTGTTTTTCCCACCTCAAAACATGACTATCATTCGGCTCACACTCGAACTTCGAACTTCACTGGCTGCGAGAGTGGAGGCGGGCGTTCACACAGCCTTCTGAGCTCTTGGCGTCTATTTTACTCTTTGTGTGCGTCGTCTTCGTCAAGATTCGGGCACCCTCAGAGGAGCGTCGGCGTCGGCATTTCACCTGGCGTTTCCCTCTTTGCTGCCGCTTGTGGGTGTCGCCGGACGCTCTTTGCCGCCTTTGCTCCGCTGCAAGACCGCCGGCTTGTCATGATTGGGGGGGTCGGGATCTTTGGGCTGTGCTAGGCTTCGCTCTCAGGCGCTTGGGCTTTTCTTTTCCGACATTTTAACCCCTGGATTCGATATCGATTCGGCGTCTTACTGTAATTCTCATTGTGGACGCCTCACTGTGAGCGGAGGGCGGGTGAGCTGGTGGCTTCCCTATACAATAAATTCGCGATTTAACGTGACTATACTTGTTTTTGGCGGCGTACAGCGGACGAAACGCTACCACCAGCACTTTCTGCATTCATTCGAATGGTGCTCTGCAATGTCCGCGCTTCCTCTTGGTTTTGGCCATTATTGTGCCCGCTCTCTCGACTTCTACAAGCTCTTGACAGCTCGATCCTGGATACGATTTGGCATCTTGCCTCTTGCGATTTATTATGGGCATTCTTGGCAATCTGCGCTTCGGCGGGAGTCGGTGGACGCTCTTTCGCTGCCCTCCGCTCCAAGCCTGAGGTCGGCATCTTGCTGTTCTTGTCGTCGCCGTCGGCGCCTGCGCGTTTTTTCCCAGCATTTCGTTCTTTGGGCAAGCGACTTCATCAAGTCGGGCGACACAGACGAATTGGTGCCTTCTCTATCCAACGAATCCTCGAATGTATTTTTTCAAAGACCAGATCCAATTCTAGCGGGACCTGCTGCTCTCGCTTTAGGTAGCCGCGGCTGTGCTTCCTTTCCTATTCTCCCCCTCGTCATGCGCTTCCTTTTTGTTTTGGGTTTATTGAGCCTGGGGTCGTAGCTTCATCATCTCGCGGACCCTTACCTCAAGTTCTTCATATGTGTCTGAGTCTTGCTCCTGGTTAAAACGCGGCGTCTGCTATTGTTATTGTGGGCGTCTCCATGCGGTAGGCGGTCGGCGGAGGACGGGTGAGCTGGCGCTTTCTTCCAAGTGATTCGGGATTTCATCGTGGCTTGCTTTCTACGTATCGAACTCGGGTGAGGCAAGGGAGCCCTTCGCCTCCTTGTCTAACTAACACCCTCGCAATTGACTGCGTCTTGCGATTATTCTGGGCCTCGGCCCGCAGCGGCGCTCCTCTAGCGCTCACCACAGGTATTTCTGGCATTTTACGCCTCGGCGGGCGCTCTGTCGCTCCTCTCAACCGCAGCCCCGACGTCTGCGTCTTGCTATAATTACCATTGTGAGCTTCTCACTGCGACGGAGGGTGACATCGCTGGCGCTTTACCTATACAATAATTCGCGATTTCATGTGGGTCACTACTTATTCTGGTCGTCGTCAGGCGAGATGACACCTTTCTGAATCGAATTCAAAACAAGAGCTTTGCGACTGTGGCCGTCTCACTGTGGCAGGGGGTGGAGATCGCTTGTGCTTCCCCTTTCGAATTGTTAAACGCCATTCCTATTCCTGTGAGCCTCAAGCGCTCTGTTGTTCCTCTTCTTTTATCGCTGTTCATCTTGGAACTCGGTGTCACCTTTCATAGTGCTCCTCGCAATATCTGACTGGCTGTGCTATGCTTCTTTCAGCGCTTGCGACTACTCAAAGAAATGTAGGCGGCGAGCAGGCGGTACTACCGATCCCGCCGGTGCTTTACTCCAGCGTCGGCATTCTCAGCCTTGCAACACCCCACTCGTGCTTCACAATGCAAGAACTTCTGTCAGCACGCACCTGTTTGACTCAGGCTTGGGAACATTCATTGGAAATCAACAACGTCTTTTTCTGCCAGTATTTTTTTATTAAGCTAGGCCGGGTGCACCCGTAGATTTTGCTTCACTTTGAAACTCGCTGTTCTTTTTGTTCACTCTAGATTCATCTCAAGCTATATGCATGTCCATGGGTCCTGTATTTCTGTGGGCCTTCAGACGACGGACTGAATGCTTTTTTTTAGACTTGACAGCGCCCATATTTCTCGATTCAAGATTCCTAGATTAACTTGCGTCTATCCACTGACTTCGATCTAGACTTCAACCCCAGGTCAGGATACATTGTTTTTAATTCACAATTAAGCTCTCCAGACACTGCGTTCCGACCCTGCCTAAACTTACCCTGAGGCTAGGGCATATATAATGAATCGAACTTTGGGAGGCCCGCCAACCAATAATGTCCCCATTTTATTCCAGCGATAATTGATGCTGTACATTTAAGTATATCCACCGTGCCTCTACGCCTAAGCGAAAGTGGCGGCCGCTGGCGGCTCACCCGAGGCAGATGCCGGAGCCGCAAGTGCAACACAGTTCAAATCCACCGCCTGCTGCGCGAGGGAGAGCGCTTGCGTCAGGTTCTGGCTTCCCTGGAGCAGAGCCTGCTCCGATGCATTGCCTCGCGCCGTTCCAATGACCCTATGGGTTCAATCAACCAGTCAGTCCTCATGAGGAACTTACATCATTTGGGATTGGACTCACGTCGACAGCGCCGTCTGCGCGGACTGCAGCGCGGCGAAGAAGCTCGCAGTCGAGTTCGCGTCCCCGGCCGGGGCCAGACTCGCAAGGTCAAGGCTTAGCACGACCGGACCAACGATGGAGTTGGCGTTGAAGAGCGCGAGCTGGGAGCTTAGGAGGGATTGTCCTGTCCCGAAGACGTCGTTTCTGGATGGGATGGAAGTGGTCAGTCAGCCTTTCGACGTCGGGGAAGAGAAGAGGATATGTACATGGGGTTGAGGTCGCCCAGGGCAGTGACGGCTGCCACGCTGCTCTGTTGAGCTTGGTCGAGTAATTTGGGGCACGCGGGGTCGGATGGGACGGCACGGCGGGTGAAGGGGGCTGTTAGTGAATGGTTAATGTCATCACTCGATGAAGGAAGGCAATACGATTTACCTGCCATGGCCTGGATCATACAAATGGAAAGGACGGTGAAGAAGATGCGCGACATCGAGTGCTTGGAAGAAAGGGCAAAAATGTTGAAAAGCAACGGACAAGGAAGAGAAGTCAAATCGAGGACACCAGGTCAGAGAAGAGAAGAGTTAGAATGCAGTATCTCGAAATCAATAGCAGTATTTATATCGGGCAGCATACCTGTCTTGAGCTTTGTATCTCGAGTAGTCCAATGCCCGAGAAGCCCGGTGCTGTACATGATCTAACGCGCAAGGCGGGCCATACCGAGCTTTTCAGCTGACATCTTTTTTGATGTCCGAGATAGCCGATGATGCAGCTTGCAGACCTCGGGTGGCCAGCGTTGATACTATGCGCAAGGCTTTCAGCCTGGGATTTCTTTGAGAGGCCGAAATGCCCGAGATTGTTTTTTCGTATGTAATTGTAAGGCTTTTTGTGCCAATAAATTCCACCCTGTCGTAGCGGATAGATCCTCTGGAAATATTGGGCGCTTCCAGCGCCGTCTTGCCCACCCGAAGCGGACTCGAGGTTTCTCGGAGTGATGTAACTTTCAGCGACGGTTGGCACGTCAGTGAACGTCGTCAGAGAGTCTCTTGCCATGATCCTAGATCCTATCAGTCGATCCATCCGCGGAAGACCGTACGCTTCTGGATCTGCGAGTCGGTTGGTAGTGCTGCGGACGTTGCACAGGAAAGTTACGGCTGCTGCCAGTGGCGAAACCGGCGAGGCTGTCCAGAGGAGATCCGTTCTGTTCAATGACAAGGTCACCCACGCATGGCTTTCGCGGAAGAGCTAGTCGCTTTTCCGGGTGGTTTTGAAAAGAGCCTGTGACGGGTGGTCACGCACTGCGGTCACATGGCAGCCGCCTTCCGGCATTTCAAACTTATTAACCGGTTTTGATCACTTCATAATTCTCTCTGCCTCCGAACAACCCATCTGCGTGCCATTCACTCTACACGTTGCTTTCCATGCAATACCACTCTGAGGTATCTTGTTAGCCTCGCTTTTACAATCCTCGCATAATTTTTTTCTCTTACTCCTTCATAACAAGTAGCATCTTGTAAACCCACCAGCTAGTTATCCAGTTCATGGACTGCTACCATAGTCGCGAGACCGCATGTAGCTACAAGACTGATTTAATGAAATGAAATGAGAGATCGACTGTGCGAGCAAGCAATAACCAACAAATACCCCTTTCTTACTCCCCGCAGAGCACGCGATATTGAAAGGCTCCGTATCTTCCGCCCTCAGAAGAATTGGCTGGATGAAGGCTGGATCCATGCTTGTTGCAACCTCTTCTAATTATGGCGACGGCCGTAGATTCCCGAATCCTCGACGGCAGCGGCCCGCCCTCGTTCGAGCAAGTTGAATCTACTGCAACTTCTACTTCAGCCCAACCCTATGGCGCCATGACACACTTAGTGTCATATCCTACCCCTTTCGCCTCGTTTATCGATTCAAGAGGTTATGTTCACGCGAGTAGACTTTGATTGGCAGTACTCACAAAGATAGTACCATTTCTCCCGATGAGACGATCGTGACACAAAGCAAATCATGGCAATACAAGGAAGGGCGGAAAGGGAGAGGGTCCTCTCCGATCAACGGCGGTGCCCGTACTCGCTCTCTTGGCGGACGCGTTCGGTCTGCATCAAAGATGGCATGTCACGTGAGCGCGTTTACTCTTGACCGTCATCTCAAACGCGGGCCTTTTGTATACTTTCTTGGTTCTCACTTCTATTCCTTCGTTTTTAGACTTGAGTCTAAAGACGTGAATCTCCTCGAAATGTCGGCATTCTGGTCACGGTCTGTCGCTCCGACTCAAATTTGTAAGTTGTGAGCGCTGCTTCGATTTAGGCTCTGAATCCTTATCTTATGGTACGCTCGAGACTTCTCCACGCCAGCCGATGCCGATTGACGCGTACCCCAGCGCAAACCATCCAAAGACGCCGCGTCCGGTGTACAATGCGACTTGCTCGTCTCGCCTCCACTTTTCTGTTCCGAGTGCCATTGAGATTGGAAGAGGGCAGGGCAGTGCATGGATGCATGGAGAACCTCCTTTACTGTGCTGGGTTTCCCGACGTACTCCATAGCATGCGTTCGTCACTCCATGGTGGCTAATAACAGAGACTCCATAATATCGGCATCTTTTCTTTTCGTTCTTTCTTTCTTTCTTTTTCGCAAGAACCATAATTCCTTCCATCAACAAATCATCATGCTCGGTCGGCGGAGAATCCAGGGTCAACTTGTGTTTGCCGCAGATGAATCGGATTCCGGAGGAAGTTCCAGTTACGAGGAGGCCCCACCGAAATTATATTTCCATTTATTTTATAGCTACAAAAGAAAGGTCTTAGAGCCCGTATTGAGGGCTTCGAATATACACTACACGATTAACTTGAAATGCACGCGAAGAAGTTCAGGCCTCAGGTGGCCGTGTAGACAGGCGGAAGCTCCGCAGGCCCAGCGGCCGCAGGCGCCAGCGCGCGCATCCCGCTATCCACGTGCTGTATGGGTGATGCTGGCGTCGCGTGCGCGGGGGCCCCATTCCCGTTGATGCCTGCCTCGTACGAGCTCACGACCTCTTGTTGTCGCCGCTTGAGATCCGCGACGGAGTCGGAGTGCGCGGTGGTGGTGTCTGCCGCCGTGGAGGAGGTGTCGCGCGCGTGGTTTCGGGACGACTGCGAGGCCGCGCCCGACTCGGATGGGTTGTGGGAGGAGGATGGGGCTGAGGTGTGCGTGTATGCGGCAGATTCCGGCACGCCTAAGTTGGGGTTGAGGTTGGGAGGCCCGCGTTTGCCGGAGGACACCACGCGTTGCGGTCCGGATTCCGCCATCGTCGCGGGAACTGGGGCGGGGAGAGGAGTGATCGAAGTCGCTGAGGACGCTGTGGTCAGTTTCGGGGCGGGAATGTCTTGGGATGGGGATATCTTGCAGACATACCATTATGCTTTCTTCTTCGGCGGAGGTATAGGAAGAGAAGACCGGCTGCGATGATGAGGACTACCACGCCGGCAACAACTCCTCCGATGAGGGCGGCATGCGACGCTCTTTTGGGCGGCGATGGGGAGGCCAAGCCCGCGTGCGTGACATTGAAATAGTCGAACCAGACGGTGCCTTCGCCAGCTTCGAAGTTGCTGTTCACCGCCACCATGGTCACAACAAGGGTACTGAAAAGTTTTTAATGGAGGGACAGGAGCGGCGCGCGGGAGATGCTCACTGAGGTCCAGCCCCTATGGAATCTGACTGCCAGAACAGTTGCTGGAAGCTGTCCTTTCCGGACGAGCGCGAAGTCACGGTGGTTAGTGGGCCGCCATCGATCTCATACGAGGTTTCGACCCCAGCAGAACTCGAGTCGAAAGTCCCGTAGACGCCAATGGCCGTGCCTGAAGATGACAATTCGATTCAGCGGAGACAGGCTGAACAGCTGGAACATGTACGCACCAGTGAACGGGACCGAAAAATGGTTCCCAACCTTTATCGAGCTGCTCACGGTGCTATTGTGTTCGTTGGGTGAGCCACCCAGATTCCATGTTCCCGTGTAGGTGATCTTCGGGTCTCTGTCGTCGATGAGGGAGAAGGACATGGGGGAGGAAAAAGAGAGGTGTGTTTGTCATAAAACAAGTATCGCTGCCGTACACTGTCGGTTTGCATTGGTTGGTCTTCCCGGCCTTTGCTCCGAGCCTCCACACCGATCGGCGATCATGACAAATTGAATAGACTCGGACCTCGAGGTCGTCCTTCTGCGCACGAGTCAGCGTAACCCAGAATTCTGCATAGCTTGACTTGGGGAGCAGATCTAGAGGTGAACGCTAATTAATTGGCCCAGTGTAGTATCGCTCGATTTTTGGCAGACTTTGTAAACGCTGCTCAAGCTGTGCCAACGCGCGAGTTACCTGGGGTAGAGTCTTCAGCCCCATTGGAGTGCATCTAATTCGGAGTACTTTAGGTGCCGGTCGGCTCGCCAGAGAGGGAGGTTGCTTGGACAATGGAGGAGCGCGAGGCGAGGCGACGATGGAGTCGGATGGCCGTCGGGAGATTACATAAGCGGCTGTGCAGCAAGCTCTACAAGTGATCCGAATGTCGTAAGCGTCGGCTTTTCGTTCCGAGTCTTTTTGCCAAATCCATGACTCGTTCCAATTCCGTGACCCGTCCTGCCTTGATCGCCTATCTGCACGACATTCGGGCTCGCACTGCCTGAGTGGCACGAGCAATGCCATTTGGCCTTGGGCGTCATTATCACTCGCGCTGAGCGCTGGATCTTATACACCTCGCGCCATTCTTTTGGCAGTTATCTCGTCAAACAAATGCGGACATCGAACTCTCGAACGACATGCACGCACTTCACATCACAGGCTATTCAGCGCCTAGTATGCCATCCCTTCTCTTCCGGCATCTTCTTCCCTCGGTCTCTGCGTGAATGGCTGATCTGGGCGCATTCTGGATGTGTTCTCTTGCTTCTAGCGAAGCTGCATGTCTCGCACTCCTCTACGCCTAGTGGACGTTCTTACGGCCTTCGAGTATGACCACAAGCGGGTGGACTATGCGCCCACTCACGCAAATGTATATATATGGGACGAACCACTCTCGGGGCCTCGCAAGCGGCGACAAAAACGGATTCGACATCCACACAGCCATTCACCTCGTAAAGCTTCCGCCGTATCCGTGCTGTAAGTATCGGTACGTCGCTTAATCGCGGCGTGGATGGCTTGTTGATGAGCTTCGTATTTTAGATGCCATATCGTCGCGCCGCGCAGATGGATTTGCTTTTGTGTCCGAAGTTATAATCGTGAGCCTGCGCCTCGTTCTAGAGTAAGCGGTCTGTGAGCGCAGGATCACAATCTCGTTGACGCGGTGTAAGGTGATGTGTACACTAGTTTTGTTGCACAAACCTCTCATACGCTTACAGCTATCGATTCCATTACTGCGCTTCCCTGGTGTGTCACGCCACCACACCCCAACCTCCTAGAGTGTTACTCGTGAGGCACCTCCCGAAGGAGAATCTCCACCGCTGGAGCAGGCGCAGGAGCATCGTCCCGGTATCTCCCGTCCACCCTCTTTCTCTTTCTCTTTTTCGACCGCGGTGGGACTGGCTGGCTCATGTGCGAGTGTCTCAGATGCGCTCGCCTGCTTCTACCTTCGATGCGGCGTATCGCACCGCAAGAAGGACATGCCTTCGGGGGACGATGATGCGCGGGGCACTGTCGCTCTGCACAACACTCAACGCGCGATGGCTGATAAATAAAGTAACCTCCGCTTGCCAAGGCGTAGACGTCATGCAACGAGCGCGGGCTTGGGACTTCGTATGTCAGAGGGGCAAGCAAGGTGTGGGTTGCGTCGCCATCGTTTGCGTCCGTTAATCCGATACCTGACCTGACTCCCATTCGCAGATAGTGCCTTTGCCACGACATTTGGACCTGGCGAGGGTGATGTGGTCCACGCAGGTGACCCGCCCGCTCAGTGTCACCACCCCATTCTTCCACTGGCCTATTGCTGAGGGCGTCGAGGAGCGCGAGTTATGCTGCGATCGGAGACAAGTGAGCGGTGAGTACCATTTCCTTTCCCTTTCTCTGTGACACTCGAGTCCTCTTTCAGAGCCACAGCCATGTGTCTGCGGCGGCTTTGGTACATCGATACGATTGATGCCAGGAGTGTCGGGTTGGCGATTTAGTACCGAGGAGAAGAAGGGCAGATGCGATCAGGATGCCGGGCATGTACGACACCACCATCTCAGTTGTTTGCCGCCGGTCCGTCCTCCATGGCACATTGCGATTCCAATTACTCGACTATAAGTCTCATCCCGATTCACTTGAGCGACGACGCTCACCTCCAGCTCAGCGTACATCGAGATGCAGCGGATTTGTCGCCTCTGCTGGTGCGATGACAAGGCTTCGGACCCCATTCGCGCGGTGACGACGAAGCCAGGGTTCGCAGGTGCGTCATCCACTTTTTTTCTCCCTTTTTTGGAGATGTGCGAAGAGGCCACGTCGGGTTGAGCTCGGCGGGAGGATGCGGCGGTGTATGGGGGAAACAGTACGCTGGGAGCGAAGATGAGGATGTGCGGATGGGGCGGGATATAAGGCCGCGTGCGTCGATGCTTCCTTCGGGCGGACGCTCCGCCGTTGCATGTACGCATTGCCTGATGGCGGTGGAGGGGCGGATGGGTCGCGAGGTACCTGCGGGATTCTTGATGAGCTGTGCTTGCGGGGTGCGCGTTCGTCGGTGCGGACTCCGGGCGACGGTAGTTGTGGCGCCGGTGTCCGATGTCTGGCGCGCGGTATTGCGTGCTGGTGTGCGTCCTCGTCGCACCCGTGCGAATCTACATTTCTGTCCCCCTTCTTACCCAACGCTGCACGGGGCACGAGTCCGCTCTCCCGGAGTAGTGAGGATGCTTTCATCTTGATCTGCAGTTGCTCTGGCTCAATGCGGAATTATGTGCGGTTCCGGCTGAAACGGGGCGGAGGACAGCTAGGGTGCTGCGTATTTCAGACATGCCTTCATGCCTACAGCGTCCCGTCTTCGGGCGCACGATGATATTTTATGATCTGTTGTCTTCCGAGGCAAGCTCGGTTCGAACGGGGTCGTACAGCATGTTCTTGCGGTGACCGAAGTGCCCCCGCCGGCAGTGCAGATGTGGCAGAGCAGGAGGGAATCACTCTGGCCGGTAAACTGCAGCACGGCCTGCACGTTACGACGTAATGACGAATGTGAGTCGTCTTAGTTCCCTGGCAACATGATGCTGATCTTCCTCGTAGCAGACTCCAAGTCGGAGAACGTACGTAGACGTGCCATGGCTCGCAGGCACCGAGTAGGCTTGAAATCAGATCGAAAAGTGCAACGCTGTTTCACTTACTCCGTGCGGACATGGGTTGGAAGCTAGCGTCATGATATCGTGTGTTATTGGGAGGGGTGCGATAGAAGTTCGTCTCACTTCCCGTCAGCATTAGAATAGGCCAATCGTCCTGTTGCCGTCCCGCACTTTGAGAGATACATAGGCACATGGCTCGGTCGCCAACCGCGGGATTAGACAAGCGTCACCATCTTTTCCGTCGACTGCGCAGATGGTGTGCTTGATGTGGGATTAATATACGTTCGCAGTCCTGCTGCGGGCGACTTTTTCACTGTTTCAATGCAGTGAGGTGGGCGTGGTGCAGCGCTCCTCGTCTCATCCCACATCCACGGACAAGTTCATTAATTCCAATCCTTCCTTTACTGATAGCCACTCAATAATGCCTCAGGTTTGAACAGTACTTCGAATTCGAATCAGCTGAGAGGTGGTCGCATAGCATTTATCACTCGCATCCGTGATAAGATTCGCCCCTCAGACACAGTTGTCGAGAACTGAATTGAATGTAGAGGTTCGATAGGCTTTTTGCGGCACCAGTGGCATCAGGGTAGCCATGTTCTCTGAGGGTGGAAGCGATGCCAGCGACGTATAAATTAAACCTCAAATCTCCACGATGTCGAGTACATATAGTTATCGCAGCCAAAGCATCCGATAGTTTAGCAGTATTCCTGGAAGAGTGTCGGTACAAAGTTGATACAAAGTTCCAAAAGTGTGAAATCATACCAAGCACTACACGGTCCGTTGCAAGGCTCCCAGCCTGCGGTTCGAACAAACAATTAGTTCATTCTCCGAGGTTAAATAAGTGGGCCGCTGAGAAGGAAACGAGTGGCTTTTAAAGCGAATGTGGAGCACAAAGAAGGTGTGACCAAGTTGGATGGAAGACGCAGAGAGAGCGAACTCGCGAATCAATCACGATTGTCGTACAGTGAGTGAATCGTGTTTCAGACCGCTTCACGGTACGACGGTGGACCCCGGTCCGCGGAGTCGCCCGGCCTGCGGACTATGGATGCCAACGCGTCGAACCGGGACTCGAGTTTGAGTAGATCTTCGGTTAGATAGCTTGGGGGTGGGTTGGTTGTCGCGGTGGGCGCGCGATGTTGGGGATCGTCGACCAAGAAGGGCTGGTCCACGCCGCGCGTCTTCCATCGGCGCGCGCGGCGGCGGAGGACAATTGCCGCGAGACAGAGAACAGCGATTAGGGATACACCGCCTGCCACAATTCCGCTGATCGCTGCGGTCGGAAACGTCCGGGATGGGAGAGCAGACTGTGCGCGTGTAAATGGCGCAGTGGGGCCAGCTGTGGGGATGGTCTGAGTCGGAAAAATCCTGAACTGCACGTAACGGCTCTGAACATATTGGGAGCCGTTGCAAGGTCATTTGCGTATGTGCGGCTTGCAGCACACATGTCAGGTTAACGCAAGCTGTCCCAAGCCACACCCCGAGTCTCAAGATGTCTCAAGGTTCTGCATGCCAAATGGTCTTGAGACACATCGCAAGGAGTCGAAAGCCGCATTTGGGTTCCTCAAGGCACTACCGGCATACTACGATATCTGGTATTGAATCGGGCATACAATACATAAGAATTCCAAGAAAGAATAGATTCATGGAGTATCTAGATACAATTGGAATACGCTACAAGCTACGAGGCAGCCAGGAATGAGGGTTAATAATAAGCGTGAGGATTCACCACATACCATATATGCTGACCCGATCTAATGCGCCGTGGGGCATACGAAGGAGAAGGGCTACACTACATACCTGCCTTGTCCATCCCTCCGTAACATTCCAACGCGCAATTTGCTTGTAGGTCAGTAGGGAATCAATGGCGACGAAGCGATGGGCGTACCTTATCACATTCGGTGGAGTCTATGTCGTCGACGGAGTTCCGTAGAATCGTAGCTGGCACGAGACATGGGAGCGTGGGGAGAGTGCTTGCTTATCGCGGTGTTGGCAAGGGCGTCGGCATCGTAGCTCTCGCGGAAGAGGTTGTAGGGAGGTGGTGGGACGAAAGCAAGAGAGGTGGGGTCACACAGTCACAGGCTGCGCATTGATATAGGCACAGCAAAGCATGACGTCAGTCGCTCCACCTCGCTCCACTGCACACTCGTCGCGACTCTAACACACGTCCCACTCCCAACGCCTCCTCGGAACGAGCGGCGCCAAGCTCGACCTGGCCATGATCCGACCATTCCGCAAGACTCCCTGGCATCCAAAGACGTACACTGACTGCCCAATTCGAGAGCAAGTCCCGGTGCAGTCCTCCATCTCCATCACGCTCGAACATATTGTACTTGGTGTCTTGCTGTGCTCGATTTTCGGTGCGAGACAGGATATGTGTTATGTTATTGATTGTATTGACGAGGACATGTATCTGCGTCTACATAATATTGATTAAACGTACCTGTAAAAAAATCCAGTAAGATGCTGTCTCAAGCCCTGGCTGCGTTTCCACGCCTTGGGAATCCTCGCAAGCTGTAGCTCACCTTCTGACGGCTTGTGAGTGCTTGGGAGACCTGGCTGAGTGCCTTGCAACCGCTGTCAAGCCGTCTCAAGGTCACAAGCTGACTCAAGCCGTTGCAAGCAATTCGGCATTTTTCCGACGAATCGTCGTGCCAGTACTGCTAGTACCACTCGTCGTTGACGACGATTGCTCGTTTATGGTTGGTGCGTCTGAGTATGAGCTCCGGGAGGGGGAGGGAGAGGAGGCGCTAGTGGGGGTGGGACTGTGACTCAGAGGTTGGGTGGGCAGCAATGGACTAGTGGGTGTGGGAGGGGGGTTGCTTGACAAACTCACAGAGGCACTAGACGGGAGCACTGGGGGGCTAGAAAGTGTGCTGGCCCTCCAGTCTCAGACCATGGGAGAGTATTGACTGGGTGAACAACATACTTGTATACACATTTAAGGCCATCGAAGTCTACGACCGTCCCTTTCTCGGATATGATCACAGCAGAATGTGTGCCATCCGGAATGGAGGTATTGTGGTACAGGATGTTTCCGACCACCGGTTGTGTTGCACGCTGCTGAATAGTGGCGACAGTATTCCCGTCGATTTGGATTGCCTCAGTAAAGTTGTGCAACGTGGTGAAATACAGCCCCAAAGTAGTCCCTTGAATTAAGTGAGACAATCTTCATCGCATAGCGTTATGAAAATACCTGTGAAATCTATAGTGATCTTGCCCGTTATAGAGATCATCGTCCCACCGAAGATCTGAGTGTAGTTCGCATTAATATTTTGTAACAAGTTGCTCGACGTGAAGCAGCCGTGAACATTGCAGCGCACGAGGGAGACTCCCGGATCGTAGGGCTCATATTTGACACCTGGGTCTGTATCGTCGATGGTTCCTTCAATCATGAGTCCGAGTGAACAGGTGAGTTGAGCGACGAGAAAAAAGAGGAGGGGGAGTAGCTTTTCGTTCATCTTGAAGTTGGGAGAAGGGAGAACGCACCAGGGGTTTTCCTGGGATGCGTGGATCAAGTAGATATATACCAAAGAGGCGCTGCATCGCGGATCAGCTGTGTTTCCACCCAATCTATCTGGTCTCATCTGGCCTCATCATGCCCATTCCATTTCTGAAAATTTGCCAGACCATACCGTGGAGGACTCGTACCGCCAAGAGAGGTGATCTGCGATGATGACACTTTACCTTGTCCCTGCAATGATCAGCGGGAAACCATCAATATATATCAAGCCGTTGGCGCTGCGAGAGGGACGTGCAGTACGAGTCAGAAACCAGAAACCCTGATACATGTCTCCATAAGAAATAAAATCCCTTCTTGATCGGCGATCCAAAAGCGAACGGGGTCTTGCCATATTGTTCCGTGTTGATTCCGAGTGCCTTTTTGGAGGCTTGACAATGGTGGGTAAAGTGCGCATACTTTTGGACTGGGGACGGAGCTCCCATAGGGCAAATGTTAGCTGACGGTTGGACCCAAGTAAAGTACTAATTACTACGCACAGCGTTTATGGCAAGCCGAATTTGGGACGGTCTATGCAGTTCGGCGAACCTCGCATCACAAGAAGGGATCGTGGTCGATCTGCGACCGGCTGCGATGAGTACCTTTAACTAACCTCAGGCTGTCATCGCCATAGAATTACTTTGGGCGACCGGCGAGAAAGCACGTTTATGGCTAGCCGAATTTGGGACGGTCTATGCAGTTCGGCGAACCTCGCATCACGAAAAGAGATCGTGGTCGATCTGCGACAGGCTGCGATGAGTAACTTTAACTGACCTCAGGCTGTCATCGCCATAGAATTACTTTGGGCGACCGGCGAGAAAGCGGCCCCATGTAGCCCAGAAACCAGGAGACCGTGATACGAGAGGCAACGAGGCAAAGGAAAATGGCCCTTGTTGAAAACTCTGCATTTCGTGGGGCGATGCAGGGGATGGAAGTCGCTAAAGCTCCTGAGTCTAAGTAGTATATTCGCCACGTCATTTGGCTCGCAGCAGAGAACCACCCGAAGTCGCGAAGATGGCCTCCACGCGCGGGTGCGGGTACATATTTTAAGTTCTTCTGGGCACAGATTGTCCTAAGATTGTCCTCCAAAAAAGTGGTGAGATAGTCCGGGTCACGCTCAGGGCGTCGGATCACGCGTGACACTCCTTGTACTACCGCGCGGCTCCTGCTGGTGCCTTTGAGCACCCCCCTCCTCGAATTCTCGGGGCCCCAGTATCCGCCTGGCTAGGAATATCTCGGTACACCGTCCCTGCGCTCTCTCCCACCTCTGCAGTCCAGCTATCTGCAGCCCTGCGATCCCCAATCGCGAATCTCGTTGATCCCATTTCGTGGGGTGTACAACGAGGATATTATAACATCTGTCTGACTGGTCTTGACCCGGATGCCGCACTTTCCCTCGTCGCTGCAGAACGGCGGGTCCAGTGGACTTCCGCGGCGGACCGACAGCCTGAATGCGACGCAGCAGAAGTCGTCATCACACCAGATCTTCCTGACGATCGAGCAGGAGCTGCACGACGCCCGCCGCGTGGGCTCGCATGGCCAGGAGGAGGACCTCCGATCTGCACTGAACATGGTCATCAACCGGGTTACCGAGCTGGTGAGCACACAGTCATTTCATGGCAATTTCTGAGGCTGATATGGGCACATAGTCCTCGCTTCTGAGCGAGGCATATAAGAGCCAGGCAGAGCTCGAGCTGCAGCTCAACGTCGCCAAGTCGAATCTCCAGCTCGTCATTGCGAACAACGAGATGCTCGAGGAGGCGCTCAAGTCAGGTGGCGGGCGCGATGTGGGATGGCGGCGCGCGAGCGGCACCGCCGCGTCCCGCAGCGGCAGTGGGGACGCCGTGGATCGTCCTGTGTCGCTGGACCCTTCCTTCTCGCCGGGCAGCACCCATCCGAACGAATCTCCGACAGACGGGGCCGGTGGCTCGCGCTTCTTCAAGACGTTTTTCAATGGGCGGCCGGGCACGCCGACGCAGCAGCAGCCGAACCTCACTTCGCCCAGCCTGCCCTCGCTGCACGGGGGCGCCGACGACGATGCGCTCGGCGCGGCGCTACAGGCCGCGCGCGCGAGTGCGGAGAAGGCGCGCCAAGAGGCGGAACGGGAGCGCAGGGCGGCGGACGCGGCGCGCGCGGAGGCGGAGGCGGCGACGCGTGACAAGGTTGCGTTGGAGGCGGAGATCGAGTCGCTGAGCCAGGCGTTGTTCGAGGAGGCGAATCGGATGGTCGCGAGCGAGCGCATGCGGCGTGCGGAGGCGGAGGGCGAGCTCGCGAAGCTGCGGCCGCTCACGGAGGAGCTCAAAAGGACGCGCATCGAGCTGAGGGAAGAGGTGCGGGAGGCGAGGGAGACGAGGGAGGAGCTGCGGGAGGCGCAGGAGGAGAAGGCCGCGCTGCGGAGCGCACTGCGCCTGATTGAGGGCGAGAATGTGGAGCTAAGGACGAGCTCGCGGCTGAGCCTGACGCACGGCTCGCAATCGAGCCTCAGTCTCTCGCACGGCTCCCCGCCGAGCAGCCCCGATCGCATCACGCGCTCGCGGTCGAGTTCGGAGGTGGGCACGAAGAGCCCTGTACGCTCGCCTGAGGCCTCGCCGAACCTCCCCTTCGCGCCGTCCCCGTACCGGTCCTCCGCACCGTCCCCGCAGTCGTCCCCGTACCTGCCGACGGCGTCGCCACGGCTCCCCCCGCCGTCGCCTCACCTATCGGCGTCCTCAGAAGACGAGGAAGAGGAGCTCACCTTCGCGCCGACGGGCCTGCGCGGGCCCCAGGACGACGCGGATGAGGAGGCGCGCCCGACGCCGCGGTGGGGCCCGCTCGCCGGGCTGCCGCTCGATTCCGACTACTCGCGCACGAGCTCGCCGGCGCTCTCCCCGCCGCCCACGGCGCTCGCGCCCGCCCCCGCCGATCCGTGGGCGTCTGGGTGAGCGCGCACTCCTCTGCTCACCCGCCCCGTATCTCGCGTCTCGCATGATCTATATCAGATACTACGCACCGTACTGCACTCATTGCACCTCGCATCGGACGTCTACCCTGCATCACTGAGACTCGCACTCATCATACGCGGATCCGGAATCCAATTTCAATTTGTTGTTTTTGTTTTTGTTTTTGGCTCCTTTGCTATTAAGTATATACTACTACTGCACAACTGTTTCCCTTGCATATCTCTACAAATGTTACACCGCTTCTGTCAGTCCAGGATGAAGACGCGAAGACGTGAAAAAGGTAAGAAAAATTGAAGAAAAATGAAATATTATATAATGGGTGCGGGCGGGTGTTTACGGTTGTTAGGTTTGGATCGTTTCCTCTTACGGCCACCACCAACAACCACTTTGTCGCGCCGATGGCACACTCCGAGCTCGCGAGTCGCCGAGTCGCCGATCTGCTCACACTCGGAAAGCTTCCCATACAAAACGGAGGTATACTCAGGTGTAAACTCACAGCAACCGTCAATAACAACAATATTACAGTATCCAGGAATTCCGAATTGCCACGAACTCTGGTCATCTCGAAGAGTGTCCGACACACCTCGAGGAAGGGCTATGGGAAGTCGAGTCCATACTTACGGCAAAAACGCGTTCAAGTCGTGTCTTTTCTTGTACCTTGCGCTAAACGGTCGCAAGGCCAATTATCTCCCGTCGGGGATAGTTGCCGGCTTGGCGCATCACGAAGTTTGACATGTATTTGTTTTCGAGGTCCCTGGTAAGTGGACGTCTTTTGCTATTCCGCGTAGAATGCCGAATGTCGAATGTTGAATGAACAGCGCTTATTGCGAGGGGCGATGTTGATGCACGCATTGGCCGCCCAAAATCCCCCTGGTTTTCCTTTCCGACTCCAGGTGACCCACCCCGACGCGTCGGAACGCGTCGCAGCCATCCGGATGAACGATCCCCGGATCCTCGCGATCGGTGTCGCTCGCATCAAACTGACTGATTTAGATAAACAAAAAGAAAGGCTCGGATAGGGCTCGGATGTATCGACGCCAGATACTAGCAGTCTGGCGCTGTTAAGCGGTAAGCGCCAGCGCCCAAAGCTCCAAATGACCCTAGTTCATATAACCTCTAGCCCTTTCCTATTATACCCACCACTGTCTCCCCTCTGTCCGGTTTCCCATCCACCATCGATTCCACCAGAGTGTTTAGAACTTTCGCAACTTTCTCCACGATATGGCTAGTCCCGAGACGAAGCGCTACACGCTCACGGACGCGCCGCCTGCGATCCAGGTGACGACCGACGCGCCGGCATCCGCCGATGGCCACCGGGACTCGTCGATCCGGCGGTCGTCGGCGATGCGCTATCCGCGCAGCCAGCATAGCGCAGACAGTCCCGCCCCGCTCTCCGCCATCGAGACAGGCTACACCGCCGCCTTCGCGCCCACGGCAATTCCCACTTCGGAGGGCAAGATCGATAAAATCGGTGCGTCGTGGTCTCTGTTCAGCACCCATCCATGGCTGAACCGCTCGCAGAGGACAAGCTGAGCGTGCCGGTCGGCAAGGCGAGCGAGGCGTACGAGACGCTGAATGCGTTTTACACAGCCAACGCGGCGACGATAAGCAGCGCGGCGGGCGCGCTCGCGTCTGCGGTCAATCTGGACGTCAAGTCCATCGAAAACACGATTACGACGTTCGCGGAGACGTCCACGGTGCTCATCAAGGGGCTCGATGCGCTCGGGCAGCTGCATCCGTTCGTGGGAGGTGCGTCGCGTTTGCTGCTCCGGTTCGCTATCTAATGCACGTCGCAGTGGCGGTCACGGCGTTCAAGCTGGTGATCACCCTCGACCTCACGCGGCGGCAGAATAACAAGAAGGTGTTGGCGGTCAAGATCGGGATGCAGGACTTGATGATTATTCTCTTCCAGTGCGTCCGGCGCAGGTTTCGCGTTGGTGCAGCAACTGATATATCGCGCTCGCAAGGCTGCGGCACATGCGGGACCCGCAGGAGAAGGGCCCCGACGGGACGACGCTGAGCGACCGCTTCACCGGCCTGATGGAGTCCATCGCAAAGAGCATCACCGCCTGCGGGAGCGCGTGCGACGTTTACGTGAAGAAGAGCTTTCTCGGTACGTCCCCCTGCGCTCAAAACACCCCCCGCGCGCTCACGCGTGCCGCCAGCCAAGACGCTCAAGTCGAAAATCTACGAGGGGCGCCTCGCAGGGTACATCACGATGTTCGCGGGGCACAAAGCGGACATCGGCTTCGCGCTCAAGGTGCATACGGCGTTGGGGGTGGACGCGGCGAACAAGAAGCTCGACGGGCAGGACACGCACCTTAAGCTGATCGAGGAGCAGATGGCGGCGCTGTTCCGCAAGCTCGACACGCCGCGCGAGCGCGACGTGCAGAAGTTCATCGACGAGAAGGGCGGCGCGAAGGCGTGTGTGGAGAACGCGGGGTCGCTGCAGGAGCTCGTGGCGAAGAGCGGGGAGAGCATCGCGGGGATCGACCCCGCGCGCGCGGGGAGCGGCGACCTTGTGCTCGCGAAGACGATTCTAACCAAGGAGCTGGCGGAGGACGTGGACGAGGCGTTCAGGAAGAACATCAAGCTCTTCGACCGCAAGCTGGATATGCAGAGCAAGCAGCTGACGGACACGATCAGCCTGACGGGGGAGCATATAATCAGCGTGCTCTCCGGCGGCGCGCACGAGAAGATCCTGGATCCGGTGCGTTGCTCACACTTACAGGGCGCCGGTACTCATTCCCCCGTAGGATCTGCAGGCGATATGGAAGGAGCAGGGCTGGAAGGGCAGCGTCAAGGCGCGCCACTTCGTCCTCGCGCTGAACGACTACTACACGGACAAATTCAGCAACATCGATATTGCCGTCGCTGTCGCGGAGAGCACGGCCGGCTCCGCGCCCCCCTCGCCGCTCATGTCGCCCGCGTTCTCGGACGCGGAGCTCCCGGCGGACGCGAAGCGCGAGGACGATCGCTGGGCGCTCTCGTACATCAACGTCGCGCACCTGCAGGCCATCCTCGAGGCCGTCGACGACGACGGGACGGGCTTCGTCAGCATCAAGGAGGCGAACGACTTCGCGGTGTCGCGGCCCGCGGGCTGGAGGTGTGCCCTCCCTCATCGATCCTCATTCTAGCCCTTGCTCACTCTTTCCTCCCCAGCTTGTTGAGCTGGGTCGCGTTCTGGGCGGAGGGCTGGCACGCGACGGTGACGTGGTACAAGAACCGGATCTACAACATCCTCATCGCGATGATGGGCATCATAGAGCGCATGAAGCCCGCGAATGTGCAGTCGGCGGACAAGTACCTCGCGGGGCCGGCGATGCGGCGGCTCGAGCTGCTGCTGCGCTCGACGCGCTCGGCGCCCAGTACGGCGTACGATGATGCGCGGCTCACGCGCATCGCGGACGCGTTTCAGGAGGCGGAGGAGACGCGGCTGGAGACGCAGCTCGACGGGCTGCTCTACGAGATCGACGACACGGCGACGCTACGACTTATCACGGGCCCGGGGCGGATTGAGCGCGTACGTCTCATCCTCTTTGCGTGTGTATTCTGACGCTCACGGCTCCTTACTTTTCTTTGACAGTATGTGTACCCGCTGATGTTCCAGCTGCTGAAGCGGCACTACGACATTATGCGGCTCGCGTGCGTGCACATCCTCGATGAGGGCGAATTCGACGTGATGAGCACGTCGCTGGCAACCGTATTCAAAGCGGTTGACGAGCGAACGAAGAATTTGGCAGGTATGGAGTTGCCCTGCGGAGGTGATGGAATGTTCTGAATCTTTGCGTGCCTTTCAGCGGTCTTGAATTCGACCTCCATGAACGTCAAAGATCGCCTCGGTCACTTCGCCTTTGGCATGGTACGCTTCCAGTCTCATCGTGTGCGTTTCCCCGCTAACATCGTCTCTCCTTTAGTTCCAGCTGACTTATGGCGGAATCACGCGCGACATCATCAACAATACCATGCTCAAGTTTGACGAGGAGGACGGCTTTGAGGACGAGGACGAGGATTTGGGGCCGGCCCCCGTCGACGACGAGGAGACAGCGAAGGAGATCTTTGCGCGGATGAGCACTGACGCGCTGCGGTATGACACCGAGGACGAGCCGAGCGACGTGTATGATTTCGATACCCTCCATCCGCCGCCGGCGACGTTGGTCGATCCCCTCGACGGCACGTGGACCGGCCAACTTCTCGATGTGGAGGATGGGGAGGTCAGCGCGCCCGAGGGGACGCTATCCCTGGTGCTCACGCGCGCCGAGGACAAGCTCACCGGCGCCGCAGAGAACTTCCTCGATACGCTGGATGTCGCGGGGACGGTCGCCGAGGGGAACAAGGTCGTCTTTACGATTACGTGGCCGGACGGATATTCGGCGGTGTGCACGGGGCAGTACGATCCGGAGACCGACACGATCGCGGGCTTTTGGGAGAGCAAGTCGGACGATGACGACGACGACTCGTCGGAGGAGGACAGCGATGATGAGGGAGACGACGATGAGGACAGTTCCAGCGGGACAAGCTCAGCCTCGGGCTCTGAAGCTGAAGACGAGGAGGGTGGGGAGGAGGAGGGAGCGGGGGACACCAAAGACGGCGAAACAGAGGTGGACGTTAAGATAGCGGCCGACGAAGAAGAGGCTGATACCGCTGAAGTGGAGGGTGCGGATGTTAAATCATCCCCTGAGGAAGGAGAGAAAGAGTCCGACTGGGTTGATGAGGATGCGGCGGAAGTGGATGGGGATGAGGAGGCGGGAGAGGATGACGCTGCAGAGAAAAGCAATGGAGCGGCGGAGAGCAACGCCACGGACGACGACTCTGACAGCTCCGCTGAAAGCTCCACCGAAACCTTCCCTTTCATCTTCCGTCGCACACCCTCTGCTGCCCATCGTTTCCGATACACCGACGCCCAATTTACCGAAAATCGCGCTCGTGCCCGATGGGCGTTCGCCATTGCAGCGGCGGTGGATGAGGTCCAGCGGACGCGAATGACGTGGCCCTACTTAAAGAAGCGCTTCGCAGAACGAAAGCGATACATTGAATTGTCCACACGGCACAAGAGCACTCTCCAGGATCTCACACCATGGACTCCCTTGGACACAGAGGAGACCGCGGAGCTTAACCGTCTCAAGCTCGAGCTGCGCACCTGCGACTCTCGATTCTATAACTCGGTTGCGGATTTTGAGCTGCAGCAGCTCACAGCCTAGTACGTCGCTGTACTGCATCGCCTAGCATCTTCTAACGCGTCCCAAGTAATCGGAACTGCGACTCCTGCAAACGCCATATACGCTCCACGCGGATATTCTGCATTCAATGCATAGACGATATGTTTTACGACACCATCGATCTGTGCAGCGAGTGCATCGAGCAGACGCCGGAGCGCGACACGTTTGTGCACACGAGCTCTCATATTCTGGCCAAGACCTTCCGCCGCATTCACGATGGGGAGATGGCGTGGCTTGTCCCTGAAGCCCGCGTCGTCGCGGCCCGCGTGAAGAAGGTCTTCAAAGCGGCGAGCTCTCTCCTCTCGCGGATTGAGGGCGGGGCAAAGGTGGGTGGCCACGCGGGTAAGACGAAGTCCTCCGAGTCGGAGAAGATCTGCTGCTGTTGTGGCGAGCCCGTTACCTGCCCGTGCTGGGTTTGCATCACGTGCGGTACGTGGGGCTTGAATCGAAATTGACAGTATGTGACTGACCGCCTACCTCTAGTCCCGGACACGTATATCTGTGTAGACTGCGACGCCAAGCGCGCCACCGCCATCCCGGACGGGGTGTCTCCTAAGCATACCCTCAGCGACCCGCTTGTCCAGATTCTCGATGGCGAGCCGATCCCGGAGCCGTTGACCACGGATTTGCGGCTCTCTGAACTGGAGACAAAGATGTTGGGACTAGACTCGAAGATGGCGGCGCTGGAGGAGAAATTGGAGAGTCGTTTTGGATCACTGGAAGCTATGCTCCAGGTTATAGCTGAGAAATTGTCGGTCAAGAGCCCATGATATTAGCTGATGTTATGATATCGCGTTCCACGGTCCTCGATCCCGATTGATTATCACAACAACACGTAATGATATTGGCCGAGTCCCGCAATATTACATAATTGAGAGGCAAGCAGATTTGCGTTCATTTCATTGCAGCAGAGCTAAAATCGACTATAGAACAATCATGACGCATCACTTTCAAAACTTCAATTCCAAGACCACCTGAAAGAGATGAATGACCGAGCTCAAGTCTACAAACGACGACATACTTTTTCGAGTTCTTCGTCAATTTTGAGATCAAGCAGATCATTGTGGAATTTGAGTATCTGCTCAAAAGCTACTTCACGACAATTCTTGCAGCCGTGAGTCTGCTTCAGAACAGGTGTCAAGAGAGCAATTGTACCAAGCGGCCCTCCAGGACAGTCGGTCAAAACCACCCTGCTTCGCTCTATGAAATCCATAAACCACCGTCTGACTGGGCGGGGCTCGCTCCCATAGCCGAGACCGTGACGAGAGGCAATCGCCTGTGTCGAGGGATGAGGTAGGCACGCCTGGCAGGTAAACCAGACCCATCCGGTGTCACTGTTCAACCACTTGAAGTCGGAGCAAACATTGAGCGCCGCAACAGAGCACTGCCAGTGGTAATGTAGCAACGCCTGGTGCTGTTCTCCTGTCAGGTACTTCAGCTCCTTCACCGTCGATTTTCGGTCAAATTTGCGCAGGGGAACGCGTAAAGACTCTCTGGCCGCCACCTTCGCCAAGTCCTCCCACTGATAGCGACACGAGATCGCGAATACGGCGACGGGTTGAGATTTCGCAAAATTCCGCAGGTGCCGCTGGGCTCGTTCTACGACTCCGTGCATTTCATACTTCATCATCGCCTCGATGACAGCGTGCAGCTGGTCGAGAGTTTCTATGCTGGGATCTGCGCACGGATAGCAGAATCGGAGTAGGGTGTCGAGGACGTCGCTGTCTTCTTGAGTAGGCACAGATTGAAGGTCACCCTCTGTCTGTGGGAGGCTGAACATGCTTTTGAAGAACGGGGACGCGAGCGAGAGGATGACTTTAAAGACACGAAAGTCGACCTCGTCGGATGTGCGTAGAATGACATCCGCTTCCGTGTCATCGAAAGGAGGTAGAGGCCGAGAGGGTTTAGGGGTGGTGCCCGGGGTAGGGGATGCCTTGTCGTCCGACATCAGTGATGAGCGGCTCAAGTGGGTCGATTCGTTCTCGCCTCGTGTGCTGTGCTCGGAGTCGATTCGGACCGAGGTATGTAGTAAGTGACGTGGTTCTATATTTGTCAGCAATTTACTATTGCACGCAAGATTCTGAATCAGAAACCAAAAACGAGCTCCCCTGGACGTACATAATGTACTATGAGGTCAGGTATGGGATTATCAAGTACTAATCGACCATCCGTAGAAACCATTTTATTTCTTTACGGAAAGATTGTGAATGTATACTATCCGTTCTTCCGTTGGACTATCTCCAATGACAGAGCGTCCGTCATGGGGCATTTTTTTGTAAGGACGATGTGTGTATGCATCGTCGGCGTCCTTGGTTGCGATCACGGACTCAAGACGGACCCTGTTAAACGCCGCTATAGACGCCTCATCCTCAGTATAATCGCCGGATTCCCCACATGTACGGTAGTCTCATCGCTGTTTTTCATCCGGACGCGATAGAGCGGCCAGAGGCGGAGGCTCTCACTGATGGGCTACAAGCGTCGCTCAAGATAATCAAACACCGGGGCCCAGATTCCTCAACGTGTCTCCTTGTTCGTCCGTTTTCCTCAGACTTTTCTTATATTCGGGACGGCTACATGTACAGTAAAGCTTTCGTTTGCACAAAATTCGGAGAGATTTGGATGGGAACTCATAGAGCAATGGTGCATTTTGCGGATCTGGTCAATTTTGCCGACTGAAACGGGTCATAGTATGGAAAGGTCATGTATGGTGCGCATCACCTAGCCACCGCCACCAAAAGTTAGTGGCCAAATCGGCCGGAGGTTTTTTTTCAATTGAATGTACCTCTGAGCAGGTTTTGGGGCCGTTTGTGGCCAGCGTATTACTGCGCCACAATTGTTCACAACAGATCACTGCTTCATCAGTAAGTATCGCAGGCAACATCAGTAGATTTTAAGCCTACTTGCGACCCAAACGACCCATTTCTTAATATATTGCGTGCATGTGGCCAAATCGGGCGCCGACAAAATTTTGAACTCGTTCAGTTTTGATCCAGTCGAAAATCCCTCTAGCAGTTCTCATCCTACACTCAAAAGGAGCACTTTCACTAGAGGGATAAGAAATCTAAGGTTTTTTGGACCCGCAAAAGTTCAAGCACGTGGTGGTGGTGGCTAGGTGATGCGCACCATAGGTAAGTAGGCAGCTTTACACGGCACGGTCCCGCTTAGGCGTCCTTGGTTACGATCACGGAAGACGGACTCCGTTACTTAAACGCCGCCATAGACTACTCCTCACATAAAGCGGGTAGGGCCGACAAGCGGCACAGCCCGCTACCAGCTACGTTTATTCTTCGGACGAAGACTGACGTTCTGACCGATTCTCAACTGTTTGCATGCATTGAAGTTGTTGAATAATTTCCGGTCTCATACCCTACGAGTGAGTCAGTGTCAATATGAACATTCAATGCTTGAGCTTGAATCGCACAGGAAGGACTCCGTAATGATTATACCCATCAAGCGGTACAACGGCCCGGCCCGACGGCAGCTTACGCGTTTGATGGGGCGCCCTATAAGAACCTGTACCTAAAGGTAGCCAGCTCTCACCTTCCCCCGCATGTGTGGTCTTATCGCCGTTTTTCATCCGGACACGATAGAACGGCCAGAGGCGGAGGCTCTCACTGATGGACTACAATCGTCGCTCAAAATAATCAAGCACCGGGGCCCAGATTCCTCAGGCACATACGTGTCTCCAGATACTCGCGTAGGTGAGAATCGTGCTGGTTTGCTGTCAACGCAGGATGTGGCAAAGTTCATCGAACCTCCCAGGACTGGGTCACGTCCGGCTATCCGTCATCGACCTCCCGACCGGGCAGCAACCTCTATCCGACAAGGAAAATCTCGTCCACTGCGTCGTCACTGGAGAGATCTATGATCACGAACGCATTCGAGCTAAGCTGGAGCGCGAGGGATATTCATTCAAATCGAAATCCGACTCTGAACTTGTGGTTCAACTGTATGTTAGCAATTTCGAGTATTGCAGACGACCGTGGCTCATCCTTTTCAGGTATAAACGTGATGGGATCAATCTTCTGTTCAATCTTCGAGGCGAGTTTGCGTTCGTGCTCTACGACGCCGAGCGGCGCTTGCTGTTCGTGGCGCGCGACAGATTCGGCATCAAGCCCCTTTACTATACCATTTCGAATGGTCGCATTATATTCGCAAGTGAGATCAAGGCTTTCATAGGCCTCGGATGGCAGGCCGAGTGGGATATCGAAAGCATCGTTCAAAACGGCGAGATATGCGACGATCGCACAATATTCAAAGGCGTCAAGAAAGTACTTGAGAATCTTACCTTTGCAGACGAGGGAACTGATACGACCCAGCTGCCAGCCGGAAATTTTGCACTATGCCGAAGCTCGGGCTACATCAAAGTTCAGTCGTACTGGGATCTTTCGTACTCGACTGCGACCACACCACCTACTTCGACGCTCGAGGCGATGATATCGACTGTCCGTGAACACTTAGTGGAGGCTGTGCGCCTGCGGCTTCGCTCAGACGTGCCGCTCGCGGTGTACCTCAGTGGTGGTCTCGACAGCTCCGCAGTTGCAGGTATTGCTACCCACCTTCTACGAGAGCAAAACCCAAGCAGCAAGTTGACCACATTCACGTTGGCATATCCCAGTGAGCGTGAAGAATTGTGAATGGAGCCGTGCTAACATTAACTTGCAGTGGACGGGCAGGAGAATGACGAGGGCCCGATTGCGGCCCGCACGGCGGCTCATCTTGGTGCAGATATCCACATGGTGAACGTCGACGAGGCTGCATTGGTGGGCGCCCTGGAAGAATCCATCTGGCATTCGGAGCAGATCAATACCACGTTTCACGGTGCCGGAAAAAATATTCTATCTAAATACACGCGGAAGAGCGGGTTCAAGGTGCGACTTTCTGCGTGCAATGGTCTCGTTCTGAGGCTGTGTGTCATAGGTTGCGCTCTCGGGTGAGGGTTCAGATGAGATATTTGCGGGATACAGCTGGTTTCCGCTCGACTACTTCAGGGACCCAGATCCTGCGGCTGTCGGTCTTGGAATATCCTTGCCCTCCGATGAGGAGCGCCGTGCCATCCTCGAACAGCTCGAGATGAGACCGGGAATACAAAATTTCAGCTCGACTGGCGCGCTTTCCAGTAACAGGGCCGCCTCCAGTCTGGTCGCGATTAGCACCCATCGTATTCTGGCGACGTTATTCTCACTCTCCGGCGCGGTGTTCCACCCGAAGATTTGGGATATCTGCGGTGCGCAGGATGTCGCTCGTGGTTTTGCGGAGGCCGCGGACGCAAAAGTACGCGAAAACTCCATCTCCGGGCGGTGGCATAGTCTCAACGTTGCGCTGGTGAGACAGACAGAATATAAGCCGAATGAAACCCTGATTAATTCGTTTTAGTACATCACTGCAAAGGTATATTTCCTAGTCAGACCTTCAAAATCCAGATCTAACTCACCAAAGACAATGATGGGACAAGCGATTCTCAACCAATCTGGCGATCGGAACGACATGGCCAATGCCATTGAGAGTCGTGTTCCGTTCCTCGACCACCATCTGGTCGAATATGTGAACAGCTTGCCACCGTACGATTCTCTCTGGGATATCTTCTGTCTTGTTGACGTTATGCAGTTCTGTGAAAATGATGCCTGTCGCTGGCGACCAACCGGGGCAGTGGACCTTGACCGAAAAATGGGTTCTCCGCGAAGCCGTAAAGCCCTTCATTACCGAGGAAATCTACACGCGCAAGAAGGCGCCATTCAATCCACCCCCCTCCAGCGGCCCAATCTCGGCGTCGGAACTGATGCCCCTTCAGTTGCACCTCAAGGCACGAATCACTCAGAGAAGCGTGGAGCGAGTAGGTTTTCTCCAGTGGTTGACGATCAAGGATCTGTTGGACAGCTATTTGGCGGCCCCAGGATTCCCTGCGCACGGTGCGATTGACCCGAGGGCGACGGTCCTTATGGGTGTGTTGAGCTACATAGTGTTGCAGGAGCGTTTCGATGTACTTCCTTTCGTGTTGTAAGATTTATATTGACAGCGGAGAAATTTGGAGACACATGCACAGACTCGGCACAGACTCACATATTTTGATCCACTGCGGGAGCCCACTCGACCCGACATTCTGGAGTGAAGAGGGAAAATGCAGCCTCCGGGTCAAGACCAGCGAGATATAAGCACAGTAGTAATGTTGGAATACCCTCGTCGTTCACTGCCCACGAAATGGGATCAACGACTCATTCACGATTGGGGATCGAAAAGCTGCAGATAGCTGGGACGTAGAGGTGGGAGAGTACGCAAGAACGTTGGGCCGAGATATTCCTGGCCAGACGGACACTGGGGCCCCGAGAATTCGAGGAGAAAGGAAAGGTGCTGAAAATTGGCCCAAAAGGCTTTTAAGGAGATACAAGAGCGCGCCCCGGTACTTCGCCGCGTCGACTGCCGTCGGTGATATCCATGCAGAGTTTAAAGGCTTCAGACAGACGTTATTTTATAAAGAGTTGGAAAAAGAGTTACATAGAAAGAGTTAGAAAATGAAGAACGCCACGCGCGACCCGACGCCCTGCGGACGCGTCCCATCAGGCGACCCCGATCAGACTGATCTCCAACTGATTTCGACCTCAAGTTTACTGGAGGAAAATCCACGGACACAGGAAGATCTGTACCCACAGTGCGCGCGTGGCCGCAGTGGGGACATCTTCGAGGCTTCGGGTAGTTCTGTGCCAGCTGCGACCCCAAATTCCAATGGATCGGCGGCTTAGCTTTTATTCGCGGCGAATATCCCTGGATTCCTCCTTATACTCACTGCTCTGGAGCTTCGCCAGAGACTTCCATACCACGTCTCCCCTTGCATCAACCCACGATATTCTAACAAACCGCATGCTTTCTGGGCTGGCTCAATGACTGTTGCGAGATTCTAGCTCTCCTGGATATCACGTCTCCTGGTTTCTGGGCTACATGGGTTCCTTCCTGCCGGTCGCCCTAGTAATTCGATGGCGATCACAGGACAGGTAAAAGTCTTCGCAGATCAACGATGAACACTTCTGAATCTCGTGATGCAAATTCACCTACTGCCACCGTGCCAAATTTGGCTTCACGTGTACGTAGAAATTAGAACGTGAGCTAACATTTGCCCTATAGGCGCTCCGTCTCCAGCCTCCACCGGTCGCAAAGTATACGCACTCTAGCTCTCGTGGAGACATGTATCACGCCTCCTGGCTTCTGAATCTCACTGCATTCTCGGCGCGACAACAACGGATTGATACATATTGGCAATTGGATAGTACCCGCTGATCAGGAATAAGTTAAAGTGACCATCGCCACAGATCAGCGCTCAGCTCTCTTGATGTTACGATTCCTGCATGGTATGGTCTGACGAAAGTCCAAGGCCCTTCCTTACAGTCCCTCCTTCGATTTTGTTTCGTCGGTGCAGTCTGTATTTCGCACCGGTGAGCACCCCCACAATCCGCAGAAATGGAATGGACTTGATGAACCAAGATGAGACCAAACGGGTTGGGTGGAAGCACGCCTGATCCGCGATGCATCGCCTCTTTAGAGCATCTGTCCACCTACATATATCTACTTGATCCCCGCATCCCAGAAAGACCCCTGGTACCGTCTCCCTCCTCCCAGGCTCAAGATGCAAGTAAAACTGCTCCCCACCCTCTTTTGCCTCCTCTTGCAATCCGCCTCTTCACTCGGACTCCTGGTGCCGACAACCATCGACGACACAGACCCCGAAATCAGATACAACCTCTACGATCCGGCCGCCACCCCCGTCCGCTGCAGTGCGAAGGGCTGTTCGCCGTCAACCGACGGGGTGCCAGATACGAACTACAGCCAGATGGTCAACGGGACAATGACCTCCATGGCCGGCAAGATCACCATTATGTTCACAGGTCTTTTCACAACGCCATGCGACGGAAATTGGTTGAACTCACATAATGCAAGGGACTACGCTGGCGCTGTATTTCGCCACCCTGCACACCTTTACTGCGGCGATCCACATCGACACTCATTATGTCGCCACTGTCCAACAGCGGGCAACCCAACCGGCGGTCGGAAATGTTTTGGGATACACCAATACCTCCATCCCCGATGGCTCACATTTCGTCGTGATCATATCGGAGCAAGGAACAGTGATCGACTTCGATGCACTTATTTACAGGTACGTTGTTCACCACGTCAAGACTCTCTTCCATCGTCTGAAATTGGAGGGAAAGCACGCTTTCCAGCCCCCCAGTGCTCCCATCTAGCGCCTCTGCGATTTCGTCAAGCAGCCCACCCCCCACGCACCCTAGTCCATTACCGCCCACCCAACCTTTGAGCCACACTCCCAGCCCCACTAGCGCCCCCTCTCCCTCCCCCTCCCGAAGCTCACACTCTAACGCACCAACCATAAACGAGCAATCGTCGTCAACGGCGAGCGGTACTAGCCGTACTGGCGCGACAGCTCTCCCCACTGCTGCTCCCACTGCGCCATCTGAGCGCGCCCAGTCTGCCCTCATATCCCGGACGTTTCCAACCGCAGCGATCGGTGGAATTGTGGCAGGCGGTGTATCCCTAATCGCTTTTCTCTGTCTCGCGGCAATTGCCCTCCGCCGCCGCGCGCGCCGATGGAAGACGTGCGGCATAGACCAGCCCTTCTTGGTCGACGATCCCGAACCTCGCGCGCAACAACCAGGCACAGCGTCCCCCGCGACAACCAATCCAGCCCCAAGCTATCTAACCGAGCATCTATTTAAACTCGAGGCCCGGTTCGACGCTTTGGCATCCATAGTCCGTAGGCCGAGCGAGTCCTCGGAGCGGAGCCCACCGGCGTACCGCGATGCCGCCTGAAGCACGATGTCCTATATGACAATCGTGATTGTGATTGATTCGCGAACTCGCTCTCTCTGTCTCTATCCACCACCATGTAACGGCGCTGGTTTCCCCATTCGTACTGACCGACAGCTTGTATTGTTCCTGACGGCTCCTATTGTTCATTTACTTACGGGGTTTATATGTTTGGGGATACTAGGATATATATTCGGCAGCTCGTAGCTTACTTTCCTTGTCTTCGCAACACCAGTAGCACCTCCCGTTGTTGCTCACGTCTCAATCCTATCCTGTTTCTCGCCCTCTGAGGCGTGGGTGACACGCCCCGTTACACACCACCCTTCCTTTTCTCCACACACTCTTTTTAAAAGCCACTCGTTTTCATTCCAGCGGCTGGCTTACTTACCTCGGCGAATCAACCAATCGTTTGTTCGGAAGCGCATGCTGGCAGCTTTCTAACGCACTGTGTAGTGCTTGGGGTGATTTTTTTTGATGAATCCAACGGCGCCAACCATGCCGCGTCCGCATTTGCGATCTTCACTATACGAATATTGTGGGCGTCCACCCGAAGGACATGTTTGCATACACCTGCTCGCACCATGCCATCAACTTGAACTTCATTGTTGACATTGTTGAACTTGTTACTTGCTAATACTTGGTCATTTGCCACCGAGTCCTCCCCATTTCACCACCTAGCCGAAGTCTCCGAGCGTGCAGCGCAACGCCTGGGTATTTATCCCCTCGCGTTTCGAGGTTACGGAAGAGTCACGTTTGTGGCGGGATCCCATCTTGCTTCAAACCCTCACTTGTTTGTGAGGGCCAGTGCTTCGCATAGCAGTACGAGTCCAGTCTTTAGCCATCAATCATCGGACTTTGAATCTGAGTGTAAATGAACATTTCCCCTGGCTCAGTGTTGGCTATTCAGATTGAACCCGTCGGAGGAACTAAGTATGCTATGCAGGGAAGAAAATACAGATGTACTACAAAAATCAAATTTAAATACAGCATGCCCTGTGCCTCAATATTCGCTCGGCCGCCGCATTCGCGGTGGCCAGCTCACATTGAGCCCTCCCTCCGGATGAGACAGAACACATTAAAGACTTGAAAAAAAAGCAAGGAAAAGACACGGATTAGGACTCAATAAGCCAATCCAAGGACTGAGTGAGAAAAGTCAACCAAAGGGGGGGGATCTTGGCAAGATGAGGGATGTGGACGTAGACGCAGACATGGGGGAAGGGAAGCACAGAAGAAGACGGAGTAAGGAGGGATGTGGGTTGAGGTGTATGTATATGAAGGGGCGAGCCATGAGTAAGACACACAGGGAATGAAGAAAGCGAGGAGAAGAAGGGTGAGAATGGGGGAAGGTGAGGACCAGTGTCAACATGAAGAGCCAGGAACAGGGCAGGGATGAGGAGGGATAGTGAGATGCAGAGAGGTGCATGCTGTGAGCGGGAACTAATATATTAGAGCAGGAAGGAAGAAAGGATGCAGGTGACAAAGACTTGAAGAGATACATATGTGAGGCAAGGGAAATACAAATACACAACAAGAACAGGGACACCGAGAGCTGTGTGTGTGTACGAAAGACCACCTTCAAGGGATATCTAAGAGCCAAATTAGTATAGAAGAAACAGTACCTCCCAGGAAAACATGACTGCACTGGCTGGCACAAGACGATCTGAGTGGTCTAGTAATCAGAGTAAAGATAAAGTGAGGAGCACTGAGCATGAACACATGCATTCAAGTGAGGAAACACGGGAAGAAGTTGTACAAACAATTTGATCAGAGACAGCTTATCCAATGAAGACAGGATGTCGGATGCTAGAACAGCCGGAAAAGCAAAAACAGCCGATAATCAGGGTGAGAGCGAGGTAAACAAGAAGGTTGCATAACATATGTGAGGGGCGTCGGGTGACTGACAAATTGGGGGAAGTAGGTGCTTCAAAGACAGCAAGGAACAACCATCAATCATGAGGGATGTCATGAACTAAGAAGGAGAACTCACCTGCTGGCAGCACCAAAGCAAAAGGCACAACGGCAATGCCATGGTGAGGGGGAAAAACACCTAGGGAAGGACCATGTGCAACAGGGGCTAGGTTGATAGTGAGTAATTGGTAGGTTAGGCCAAGAAATATGTGAACTGTTACCGAGAGGAGCAACAGGCGTAGGGAACACAAAGGGAGCGGCTAGGCGGAACCACCAGATGCATCAAGGAGGGCGGGGTCAAACACTATGGATGATAAGAGAAATGAGCAAATGGGATGAAAATAAGAGGAGGTAGCAAACCATCAGGAAGAGGGGCAGCAGGGGATAAACAACAGGCTGTCATCGAGGCCACCAGAGGAACCAGCAATGCTGGGAGCCTGAGCTATCAAAAAGGAATAAGATGATGTAAAGGAGGAGGGAGCAGGGCAAACCAGAAGGAGCTGGAGTAGCAGCGAGTGTATGGCAAGCATGGGGTCAACGAGTATGAATAGAGCTCAAGGTGCTGCCAAACTTGGCAGAGGTAGAGAAAAACTCTTCTTTGGTTCAAGTAAGCAGAACGCAAAGGACACTTCACTTTGCACTACAGACAGGGACTGCAGGAGTGTGAGTTGGGAGAGCGGGAGTAAGTCAACCAGAGTTGACTCGAAGGGCAAGAGGCACAAAGCTGAGATGAGAAAAGCAAGAGGAACGAAGGGAGAAAGAAGAAGCAAAAAGTTAAAACAGACATCAGACTGGCAGGCTTCAATTTTGACATTGTCAGCCAGCAGACTTTTGATGGCAGCTGCGAAAACGGTCAAAGGAGCACTCACGTATGTATGCAAATGCCGGTCATCGGTGCGAGCGTCGGTTCGGTGAGGCGAGAGAGCCAAACAACCAAAATCAAGGGCAAGTACATTGATGCTATTTAAAGTGGAAAAAAACACAGAAGTAGTAAATGTGACAGTGCGGATTAAAGTGGAGTAAATAGGCTCTAACAGAGCCATCCAACGCGGCTCAGAAAGAAAAGAACAGATATAAATGACACGAGAAACAGCGAAGTAAGACATAGGAATAAACGGCGAGCGAGCAACAGAGAAAGAGTATCTACTATGACGACTCAGAATCAATACGGGGATAAAGGGGGGAAAGGTAGGCTCCAAACCGGAATAAAGGACATAAGGAGAGTTAGGACTAGAGTTGATGAAGTGATCCATCTCGGAAGTGACAGACATGGGAATAAATAAGTGGTGCAAGATTTTGCAAGAAGGTACGAAAGTCGGACGAGACGAGATGGATGATGGCCGGCGAGAGTGACCGCTGAGGTAGAATATGTTCCAGGTAAATGGATAGCAAGAGGATTTTAGTGGATTGAAAAAGGGAATGAAAACTGACAGGCGAGGGCACACGGTGAAGAGACTCAGAGGGACACATTGTGAGGGAAAAGGGGACACGTGACAATTCAAGAGAAACGCACTGAAGCTGTGCCTTCAAGTTCAAAGCTCAAGGAAAAATGCACGTGAATGAGGACACATGACAATTCAAAGGAAACGCACTGAAAGCTGTGCTTCAAAAGCTCAAGGAAAATGATGAATGAACACGTGAAGAAAAACGCACGTGCATCAAAAGCGACAACAAATAACAACAACTTCAAGTAGAATGCACTGAAAGTGGTCAAAAATCTTGCGGACGAGCCGCTGACAAGAACGAGCCTAAAAAATTTTTTAGGACTCGTAATGTGGATCTCGACCTTTTTCGGGGGAAAATACATCAGCAAACCCTGGGGTTGCTGGGCAGTGCTGCGTAGCACTACGGCAGCGCTGTGCAGTGCTGTAGTGCCGTAGTGGGGGGTACCCTCTGTGCAGCACTGCGTAGTGCTGTGTAGTAGACCCCCTTGCTGTGTAGTGCCGTGTAGTGGTCACGTGCATTACTGCGTAGGGTTAGGGTTGCTGTGTAGTGCTCTGTAGCGCTGTGTAGTGAATCTATATATATAGTAAATCTATATATAGTGTCATATTCTCGCATATTAGACGCCATTACTTGTTCAAATCTCTCGTTTTCAAGATTCCAGTCAAATCTGATGCATTTCTACATTTCTACTACAACAGCACAAACATAATTTAGCTAAATCTCGGCACACACTCATCGTCGTCATCTCGAGGTCCAATTCCGGCGTCATCTCGAACACATTTGTTTTGGTGAGATGTACAATGTGCCTGTTCAAACGACTCAAAACACGCCTAGGAAGCGAGAATCTTACTTAGCGTTTCCAGTCGGGCGCTTGCGTATAGCATGAAGAAGAGGTTCTCGTCGCTGAACACGCGTCATCAGCTCAAGGTTCCGCCTGCACACCAAACACTGACCTTAGTCGGCCCGAGCAGCAGCGCGTGCATGCCCTAGTAGCACTCCGGGAGGTGAAAGTTGTACTCGACCGCGTGCGCTGCTCCGCCCGCGGCGGGATGAACATCGAGTAAAAGTTACCTCCGAACCTCATGTCGAGCCCCATCGTGCCGAGGTCCGTGCTCACGCCGCGTGGTTCACCGCCGCCGCTGCCCATACCTTGTCCGTCCGCGTCGCTCGCCTCGCGGATCATCGAGATACCTACCATTTCCGGTGCAGGAATCTCTGCATGAGTCGCTGCGATCTTTTTTCCATCATCAATGAGCAGACAAGAGGAAGAGGACACACCAACGATAAACGGGGCTCCTCGCGAACCTCACCAGCTTGATGATCGGAGTGCACAAAAGCGGGAATATGGACAGAATGCATCAGGACAACACAGAAAGCAGAAACGAGCCCGCACCACTAGTTCCATAGTGCATAGTAGCGGGGACCCAGGTGTCATGCGCAGGAAGAAGATTCAAGATATAAGTCAGGGCTGGGAACACAGAGGCTCGAGTGTACTTACCAGTACTAGTGCATGTGACACCAATTAAACAGTCGCAGTTGCGGCAAGGAAGATTAGAAATGAGGGGTGCATCAGTGCAATAAATGGAAGGGACGTTCATCACACACCAGTTCTACGATCCCAGAAGCGACGTGTAACTTGCTGCTTGAGGCGACTAAAATCTCCAACGAAACGGTGGCGCATGGGGGGTCAAAGACGGGCAATGGGCACATTGCACTTGGCAAAGACACCAGACAGAATGCGGCGGCGGGGCGAGATATCATCATGCTGCTCACAGCAGCACGATGGGAGGAGAAGGCGTTGAGAGGCGAGCTCCGTTTGGCGACAATGCGCCAGACAGATGTGGGAAGGAGAGGGAGTGGTGATCAAAGAAAGGAAAACGAACCATGACCAAATATTTGGATTGTTCCATGGTCACGTGACCGACTGCCTTGGGAATTTCTTCGACGGGCATCCTACTCCTTATCGTCTAGTACTCCCCGCTGCGCTGTTGGCTAGGAGAAGACACCATCTCGATCTTGTGCATGACGGTCATCGTGCTGCTGTGCCGGCTCGAATCTTTACTTCCTCATCCCCGTTCACTAGCTCCTCAAATCTAGATATCTCGGAGCATCACCACGTCCCGCATACAATTTTGGGCAGGCCTCGGGGCCCTCCCGGTGCTCACTGTGCTCCAGAAATGCATCTCGGGGCTCTGCCATTGAGGAAGCCTAACTGCAAGGTCGCTGCCATCAAGGTCCATCCTGCTCGAGGTCTCCTGGCGTCGGGGTCTAACTGGGGTCTAGCTGGACTTGTACCCGAGGTCTAGCTACGGCAAGAGATCTATTGGGACTGAAGCAAGAGGGAAGCGATGTCGAATCAGGCTTCTGTCATCGCCCGGTGAGTACTATGTTCTATCCCTGCCTTGGTGCGAGCGTGAGGGCGAGTGCGGGAGACGAGCAGCGGAGTGACGTCCCACGCCTTCGAAAAACAAGTGTTGAAACGCGCTGCGTGAGCATGCTCGCAATGACCTCGCTCACTTTGTCTCTTCTACGACTGCGAGGACGAGAGCGGGTGCGGTCGCCCGAGATTCGCCGCCTCTGGGTCGAGACTTGCTGCGAGAGCCGAACCTCGGCACGCTCGATGCGCGCATCCTCGCGATGACCTCGTTGAGGCGAGACGTTTGACGCTCGTCACGCTCGATGGATGCGATGAGATCGCTGCAGTCGAATCCCGATGTCGCGCTCGGCATGAAGACCCGTTGGCGCTCACGATGGGCTCGCAATCCTCACTACGCTGGTCTTCCACGCGTCTATCCTCGCTTGCCGCCACTGGGCGAAACACGCTTACTGACTCCCTCCCTCAGCAAAGCGCGCAGTATTCACGCCGGCCTCAAGACGCTGCTCTCGCGCGACGTGTGGACCAACTATCGCGAGGCCGATTTCCAGCGCAAGGAGTACATCCACCTGTCTTAATATAGATGACGAATCCTGGCTTACGAACGTGCAGCCTCCGCCGGCGCTACCTGCATCTCCTCCTGCTGCACCCCACCACGCGCGAGGCGCGCGACGTGGGCACACACCTCTGGATGCAGACCAGCTACGCTTTCATCACGCTCTACAAGCAGCGCCTCGCGCGCCCGCACCATAACAACAACAACAACACAAATAACGGCGGAGGGGGGACGGTCGAGACGCGCAAGCTCCTGCAGGGATTTCGGTAGTTCCTCGCGGACGAGGAGCGCTTCTGGCGCGCGCTCGTGCTGCGAGTGCAGCGCGCGTAGGGGGTCGCACTGCCGCAGGCGCAGATTGCGCTCCCGGCAGAGCTCATGGGCGGCGAGGGGGACGAGCCGCCGCAGCCCGAGGACGGCATGAATCACTTTGGGTTCCCGGCGGTTGGGGCCGCTGTAGGACAAGGCGCAGAGGACGCAGACGGCACAGAAGGCGGGGAAGGGCGGTCGATCGACGCAGCGCAGGCGCGGAGCGTGCTGAGCAAAGCGCTGGTGTACCTCGGCGATATCGCGCGCTATCGGGAACAATATTGCGGGGCGCCGCCGCATGGGAAGGGGACGAATGGGAACGGGGGTGGGGAGGGGAAGAAGCCGTGGGAGAAGGGCGGCGCGGCGGACTACGCGCGGGCGAGGGTGCTGTACTTTACTGCACACGCGCTGGCGCCGCATGAAGGAATGCGGCGCATCAGTTGGCAATTTTGGCGGGGTGGGGTCTGTGTTCTCTCCTTCGAACCTCATTTTACTTACACGCGCACCCATTCGCACAGCTACGAAGGCGACCCCCTCGCCTCAGTCGCCTGGTACCTCCGCGCCCTGTGTGTGCGCGCGCCGTTCGAGACCGCAGGGGAGAACCTCGGCGGTGTACTTTTGAGGGCGGCGGCGCACTATCGCGCGCAGGGGCGGCCGCACGCGAGGAAGGGCGCGCTTCCTCACGCGGGGAAGGGCGACACGGGGAAGGGCATCGCGACCAAAGAGGACGTGTGGGACTGGGCGGCGGAGTTAGAGAGGGATCTGGAGGAGCGGGAGCGGGAGCCGCCGCGCGTGCGGGTCAAGCGCTTTAAGCGGGAGGTGGTGTTGCTGCATGCACTATGGCGCGAGAGGAGGTAAGTCTCTTTTTATTCGCTGCCTGCGTCGGCTTTTTCGCGTCTTTCAAGATATTGTTCTTCCTTCGTCCTTCGTCCCTCTTCCATCCCCTTCTCCACGCATTTCTGCCTTCGCCCTTTTTTCCTCCTTCGTAATCCATCTCTCTCGCTTATCTCACCATCGTTTCCTGTGCCCCCTCCGTCCTGCCATGCCCATTGTTATGCTCTCCCCTCCCCCCCGTCGATCCCTCAAATCCCCATCTCTCGGCCCACCTCTACCGTCGTTTCCTTACAATATCCTCATCTTAGCCCGCGTCTCCCTCCGCGTCTCCCTCCCATGCATCTCGCCCCTTTCTTCCTTTGTTCCGTCTCCTCTCCTCTCATCCTTTCCCTCCTGGTGTCTGACATCTATTTGCGCCATCCTCACTTCCCCCACTTTACACTCGCTGTATCCCCTCCCTGCTCGGGGACGTCCCCTTCCGCTCTTCTTCCCTTCCTCCCTTGACCATCCTACGTTTCTTTCCCTCTCCCTCTCCCTCTCACCCATCCGGTCGCTTTCCCTTCCTCTCTCTCCCCCTCCCCTCTCTCCTTTGTCCCTCCCTCCGTCCATCGCGTCCACCTGCTGACCCGCTTCCACAGCGCCCCACCGCGCCACACGCTCGCCCTCTCCGCGCACACCGTGCGAGCCTTCGCGCGGCTCGTCGCCGTCCGCGCGCTCCCCGAGGAGCTCATCGTGCGCATCGGCGTGCTCGCACAGGGCGCCGTCTGGGCCGGGCGCATGCTCGCGCCTGCGCCTGCGCCCCTCTCCGTGTCTGCCTCCGGGGCTGGTGGTGGTAAGGAGAAGGAGAAGGAGCGGGGAGGGGAGCGGGAGAAGGGGCGCAGGCGGAGCCGGCTTCCACGCGTGCTTCTGCGGATCCCCTGGGTGCGTGGGCCGCATGTGGCGTTGTGCACATGGACAGGTGCTTGACCTACTGTAATGCAGGTGGCAAGGAGGGTACGTCGTCGCTGGCGGGCCTGCGCCGGGAGATGAGGTTGCGCGGACGCAATATTGTGCGTGGGCGTGAAGCGGGACAGCGCGCGAGCGTCTCGGGGACGGGCTGGGGCACATCCGCGCCTGCATCATCTGCGCGTGTGGAGTGGGGCTGCTCTGGCCCACTGATTGTGTGTGTCGAGGCGGGTGCGGAGGATGCGGAGTGTATGTGCGGCGCATGAGTTATTTCTATGTGTAGCTGGCGACCGTAGTTATTTTATGTACTTGGGTCCTCAATTTTTTTCAATCAAGCATCTGTTATGTCCGCGTAACGAAAAGTTATGTAAGTTTTAAATTTAACTGAGATCCATTTGTATAGGGTTAGGGTTAGCTGAGTCCCTACGCAGTTGCACCAGGCTGACTACCAAGCACTAGATAGAGGCCCCCAGGCTACACAGTACTACAAGGTACCCGGCCACTCCCCAAAGCTGTGTAGCAAGCCCACCACTACGAAGTCGGCCGGCCACTACACACCACTACGCAGCACTACACAGCACTACGTAATAGGGCCGGCTACTACCGGCACTACGGCACTACGGCAAAATCCCGGTTTTGCTGATGTATATACCCGCGGCCACGCGCGGGAGACTCTTTGCGGCCTCGGGTGATTCTCTGCTACGACGCAATGGATCGCCGGCTTACCGGTTACCTTTTACTCGGGGGAATAGCTACTCAGGACTCCTCTCAGGTCTCAATCTAGAGCGGGATGTTCTGGGATGTTCCACTTCATCTTGAGATTTACGCTATCAGGAGGCAATCATTTATCTTCTCCCTTTGTTTATATTCATTCCCGACGACCTATTAGCTACTGTCGTAAACAAACATGTCTCAGTTCTGTTCAACGCAGTACTGAGACTCCATCTTGATTTAGTTCCGATCTTACTCGTGTGATATCCCCCAGATCTTCACAGTTCACCCGATGACTGTTGCGAGACTCCAGCTCTCGCGGAGATCTCACGTCTTCTAGATGGGCCGCCTTTCACCCGATTGGCCCACAGGTCTCGATGACGATCACGGTCCAGGCAAAAGACTTCATCTACGCCACTTCTGATGGTACGAAGTTCGCGGAAATTCCAGCTAAACTAATTCAGTAGTGTTATGAACGCCGGTAGGAGTGAACCTCCGAACTAGTTATCACCGCATACCGCTCCCCACACACATGTCTATCAAGACGCCCATCAACACCGACAATCACTATGGTGCGAGGTTCATGAAACGTCCAACGCGGCTAAGTGCTATTGTATAGGCTGACCAAAATTAGGTGTCGGTGGCTTTACATAAGCGCTAATAGCAACCACATCAGCAAAACCGGGATTTTGCCGTAGTGCCGTAGTGCCGGTAGTAGCCGACGTCATTAAGTAGCGCTGTGTAGTGGTGCTTAGTGGCGACTCACTGTGTAGTGGCGGGGTCACTACATAGTGCTCTGGAGTGGCGAGGTCATTGTGTAGTACTGCATAGTCTGGTGCCTCTATGGAGTTCTTGGTAGTCAGCCTGTGCCTGCATAGGGATTCCCATTCAACTAACCCTAACCCTACACAAATGGTCATCTGTGCAATTTAAACTGTTAACGAGTATGTAAACGACAAAATACGAAGGACCAGGGCCGGCTGAGTGGGCATCCGGATTTTGATTTCAGTTAGAAGGGTTTTTCATCATTCAAACTTTTGTAATTTTTCGTGCAAACATAATGGATACATTATTGAAAGAGTCGACGTCCCAGTACATATCCTGGCTTAATAGAATCATCTTTTCCTTCACCAATGTAAAAAAACCTCATCGGGCCAACCCATGTCCATCGAAAGGACAGCTGTCGCGGGGCGTGGTGAACATCGCAAGCGCGAGCGCCTGATTATCGGGCGCGGCGGGCGCGCGGTGTGCAGTTCGCGCCGAGAGCACTAAGAGGGCGGCGAGCGTTGCAGCGCTAGAGGACGCGGCGCATGGGCACGGGCCAGGTCTGTAAAACGCGGTGCATTGGGCGCCGCGGCCCGAGTATGCGGGCGGCTATGCACGGGGCGAACGGCGCACCCGAGTACGCGTCGCGGGCTGCAAGTAACGTGTCAGCACCAGATCCAGTTTATAATAGCATGCCGCGCACCTCGGACGCGCCAACCCGCTCGCGGGAACGCGAAAAAATCGATCCGGAATTGGCGGCGGGGCTTGGACGCATCGGGGTGCTCGGGGACGCGTGGGAAGGCTGTAAGGTGTCCAGTGCGCGTCTGGGACGCGTCGGGGACTGTAAATAGCGTATCAGCGTCAGCGGGACTGTATAATACCATGCCGCGCACCTCAAACACGTACCCCCGCTCGCGGGAACACCAAAGATCACATCAGAATGTAGGGGGTGCCGTGCGTGATGTCAAGCGCGCCTCTGGACGCGTCACGAGCTAAGTAATGTGTCAGCATCGCGCGCATTCACCACGACGGTAGAACGCACCTCAAGCGCGTATCCCCGCTTTGCGGGATCTCCAAAAATCGAGTCGGAACTGCCAGCAGGGCTTGGACACGTCCGCGTGCTCGGGGGACGCGTGGGAAGGCTGTAAGGTGTCCAGCGCGCGTCTGGGACGCGTCAAGGCTGTAAATAATGTGTAAGCATCGGCTGGAGTGTACAATAGCATGCCGCGCACCTCGAACGCGTACTCCAGCTCGCGGGAATGCCAGAAATCAAATTAAAATGCTAGGGGCGCCCTGAGTTATTTGAAGCGCCTCTGGGACGCGTCAGCATCGCGTGCATTCAACACGACGATAGAACACACCTCGAGCGCGTACCCCCGCTCGCGGGGCGTCCAAAAATCGAGTCGAAGTTTGCTGGGGTGCTGGGGCGCGTCGGCGTTGAAGGGTGACACATGGGAAGGCTATAAAGTCCTCAGTGCGTGTCTGGGACGCGTCGGGTGCTGTGAATAGCGTATCAGCATGAGTTGGACTACAGAACAGCATGCTGCGCACCTGGGGTGTGTCACCCCGCTCCCGGGAACACCAAAAATTTCATTGGAGTTTTCGTTGGGTGCTGGGGTGTGTCGGCGGCGTGCGTGCATTGAACACAGCATGTAGTCTTGTTTGCGGAGCCGCGAAAAATTGAGTCGAGGTATTTGGCGGCGTCACTGCGGCTCGGGGACATCGAGTGCGCCGGTGGGCACTAGGTGGAGGTGAGCATGATGAAAAGCGCGCAGGAATGAAACATACCTCGTACCCGCGACTTTGTTCGTGGGAGCGCGAAGGAATACTGATGAGGATTATCTGCGGGACATCTAGTTAGCGCAGTATCAATTGGGAGCAATGAACATATACCATAGATAGCGCCAGCTCGCGGACTCCCGAGAATAAAATAAAATTTCCGCTGCGGCGCTACGCGCCAACAGCGCGGTCAAGCTTCTTCCGCCGATTTTTTCGCTCATCTTGGCAGCACGCTCGAGCAGCCGAGAGTACAGGTAGAGGACGTCTCCGGGGTAGGCTTCACAACCAGGGGGACGACGAACGGTGTCGACCATGGCAGCGGTCTTGCCAGTCTGCCGGTCACCGATGACGACGGCACGGGTGCGAGCAAACGAAATAAAGGGAGACGAAGGACTTTGTGAGGCAAAGTTGTCACGTGATGATAGAACAATCTAAATATTTGGTCGTGGTTCGGCTTCGCTTCTTTCTCTTCGACCACCACCCTTTCCGCATCCGTCTGGCGCGTAGTTGCCAAGCGGAAATCACCTCTCAACTTCGCGCCCCGCATGTCGTGCTCAGTCATGTTGTCAAATGTGATGTGCCCATCATCCCCTGTGCTGGCGCCGACGTTGGAGCTCTTTCGTCACTGCCACGAGCCGTTCCAGAAGCTGCAAGTTACACGTCGCACTTGGGGTTGTAGAACTGGTGCGCAATGAACATCTCTTCCAGTTATCATGTCTGATCTTTCCCGCCGCAGATGTGACCCTCCAATTGTTGTCGCGTGCACGAGTAATGGTAAGTACACCAGCCTGTGTGCTCCCAGCCCTGACTTACATCTTGAATATGCCTCCTACGCGGGATGCCCTGGGTCTTTGCTGCTATCCACCATGGGATTATTGGTGCGGGCTCGCCTTGACTTTTTGTGTTGGGCTGATACATTCTGCGCAGGGTCACACCTTGCGCACGGCGCACTCCGGCCGATTCAGTTCGCGAGGAATCCTGACATCGTCAGTGTGATTACTCCTCTCATCTACTCGTTGTTGATGAAAAAAATCAGTGCCCGCCTCGCGTAGAGCTTCCACGCTACAGACGAGAGAGAGGGACGTACGGCTCGCAGGGCCTCAAGGCTGTAGGCGGCAGATGCGCGATCGTCGCGGGCACGTAGGGAATGGGGCGCAGCAGCCGCGGCGGGTCCATCACAGGCATCACCGTGATCGTCGGCTTCGCCCATGTGCGCGTGATTGTCCTTGCGCTCCTCGCCTAGCGGCGGCGGGCTCGGTGTCGTCGACAGCACCGGGCTCGTTTTGCTCTTGCGCAATGTCCCCTCCGACGAGTCGTCCCTCCCCTCCCCGCCCATCCTCCCATCTCCACTTCGCATGCACCCTCATGGTCCCACTCCCGCTCCGCATCCGCGCGTCAGTCCACCCCGTCAAATCACACCCCCTCCTTCTCGCGCACCTCGTCCACCACGTCCACCAGCGGCATCCGTGCCACGCGCACCACAGTGTCCAGCGGGCTCTGCGCTTCGGCCGCAGGTGACTCCTACGCCGTGTTCGTGCGCTCCTTCACGTGGAGCGTGCACTCGACGATCACGTGCCGCACGACGCTGCGGAACGCAGGCAGCAGCATGCTGCGCGTCTGCCGCGTGTGCGCACGCATGCCGCCGCCGCATAGAGCTTCGATGGGAAGTATCACAATGATCTGCAAGGCGAGCGATACTGACTTTGATGCAGGCGGTGGTGGCAGCGACGGACCCGCAAGCGCGGACCTCTCTACTCGACGTTCATGATGCTGTGGGCGGACCAGAGCGCGGTGCACGTGGTCGCGCCCGACTTTCACCTCCCGGCGTGCCATGTGAACGTGCAAGTGCCGCCATCCCAGATCAAGTAAGGTCAGTCTTCAATTTTGCAGACGGTGCCTTGAGCTGATGACGTGCAGGCCAGTGCGTTCGGCGGTGAGACTATTCTTCACGTTCTACGCAAGCGTGCGGCCGGAAACGGTAAGTAATATTTTGGCTTCTTAGGCGTGTTTTGAGTCCTTCGAACAGGTGTACAAGATTCCGTTGGAGTGGAATTAGACCTTGAGATGACGACGGTGAGCGTATATAGAGACTTATGTAGGTATATCATATTTGTTGTTGTAGTAGAAATGTATCAGATTTGAATGTTGAAGATGAGGGATTTGAACAAGTAATAGTGTCTAATACGAGATAATACAGCCACTACAGGTTCACTATGGAGCACTACAAAGCGCTACAGAGCGCTACACAGCAAGCCCTAACCCTAAACAGGACCACTACACGGCACTACATGGTGCTACACAGTAAACCCTAACCCTGCGGAGTACTGCACGTGACCACTACACGGCACTACAGAGCAGGGGGGGCTACTACACGGCACTACGTGGTGCTACAAATAGGGTAACCCATACTACGGCACTACAGCACTACGTAGCACTACCATAGTGCTACATAGGGCTGCCCAGCAACCCCAGGGTTTGCTGATGCAGTCCCCCACTTTCCTCCCAACTGTCAGCAACCACTACAAATAGGCGTAGCATCCTCAACATCCATGCAAAGATAAGACATGTTATCGCGTGTAAGGTCGCACCCCAGCATTTTCAAACCTCCACCCGAAATATTAATATTATGACAAAGCCCGGCTTGCTGATGACTCACCGGTCGAGGCGAGATACTGGCTCTTGTGTTTCACGTCTCCTAGATTCTAATTCATTGACCTACTCATGCAGTACTTCACTTTCTCTTGGTAGCGACGGGATATTGATAATCATCGGATCGGGGGAGACGTAAAATGATGGCATTGCAGCACGGCACCGACGATCACTTCTCCCGTGGTACGAAGTTCGCGGGTCGACGGCTAAATCTCACTTTACAATCTATCCAAAAATCAGTGGATTGGAACAACAGCTTTCTCCTTGCAAAAATGAGTTCACCTCGATGCTGAATTCCCCACTTTGCCTCGACAAGCATTGCCCGTATGGAGAGAAGGTGAGCTTCTCTTGACGGGCCGACTACGACTTGATTCGAACCCGTCGGCCACGGCATTGGCTTCGATGCTATCGAAAACGGGTCAGACGACGAAGAGGACATTTGGATGTTTCAATGCCAGTGTTGACGATCAAAGTGCGTGTGGGTTGTCACCACAATTTTTATACTGAAGCATAAGCAATGTCCTTGTTCAACATTGCCATCTTGGAACGAACGGATCCTGCGTCTCTAGAGTAGCAGATCGGCGATACCCGTAACTATTCTGGCGCCTTCGTCCGCCTATATATCACCTCCATCTACTCGAAAGTCTCGGATACCCCGACCCTTCACGCCGGCTTCCTCATCCCTGGTCCAGGATGCATGTAGAGCTGCTCATCGTTTGTCTTGTGTGCCATTTCGTCTGTTCACTGGGATTTTCGGTAACAAACATTACCGTCGATGATATAGACTCTGCAGTCAACTACAACCTCTATGATCCGACCACTGAACCGGTCCACTGCAGTTCCCGAGGCTGCTCGCCTTCGACCGACTCGATGCCGGATATAAACTACAGCCAGATGCTCAATGGAACAATGACCTCTATGGCCGGTAAGATCACGATCGTTTTCGAAGGTATTTTGACAACGCTGTGGGAAGAATACCGTTGTCTGAATTTAATCCAAGGGATCACTCTGGCGCTCTATTTCGCCACGTTGCACACCTTTACTGCGGTCATTCATATTGACGGTGATACTGTCGCGACTATTCAACAGGATGCAACTCAACCGGTGGTTGGAAACGTCCTGGGATATAGCAATACCTCTATTCCAGATGGCTTACATTATGTTGTGATTATCTCCGAAGACGACACAGTGGTCGACTTCGATGGCCTCGTATACACGTAAGCTGTTTTTGGTTAGGACTATTGCATGTTCTGAGATTCTGTGGCCAGCACGCTCTCTACCCCTCCAGTTCCCCCAGCTGTCCCCTCAGCTGTCCCTTCGGCTACTGTTTCAAGCAGACCACCTCCGAGACCCACCATATCATTGTTGAGTTTGAGCCACAGCTCCAGCTTCACTAGCGCATCCTCTACCTCCCGGAGCTCCCAATCAAACACACCAACCAACATCGGCCAATCATCATCAACGACGAGCAATAGCCCCACTACTGGCCCCACCACATCTCCGCGCACACAGTCTGCTTCCACGGCGCGGAGGCTCCCAGTAGCAGCGATCGGTGGAATTGCAGCAGCAGGCGTATCCCTCACCGCCGCTGTCTGCATCGCCGCAACTTTCCTGCGCCGCCGCGGGCGACAATGGAAGAAGCACTCCGTCCAGCAACCATTCGTGACCGGCGATGGCGATAATCAACTTCGGAGTCGTGCGCCACCAACAGATGCTGCAGCGCCCCCAGTGACCACCAATCCAGTTCTGAGCTATGTAACCGACCATCTATTCAAACTCGAAGCCCGGTTTGACGCATTGGCGCCCACAGTCCGAAGGCCAGGCGAGACCGCAAATCGGAGTCCCCCTTCCAGCCCTGGGCCCCCAGCGTATAATGATGCGGCCTAAGATACACCACGGTCTTGATTGATTCCAGAATACACTCTCTTTCTTTCTAGGCTTTACTTAGTAGCCACCACCCTTCTTTGATACACATTCTTTGCCCTAACTACATTTTATGTGACATTTGAAGCCGACATTCCATCATGCAACCGGGCTGGAATTGAAACCCTGGAATCACCATGCCCGCTCATACTGATTCGCGGGCTTCAACTGGCATCCGAGCTGTTTCGCGGCTACCAGTGCCCAGTGCGGGTTTCGCAAAAATTCCCTCCCAACGAAAAGTACGTCCGCTTTCCCAGTTTGAAGATAAGATTCAGCCAATATTGGGTCGGTGATGCCTCCAACAGCGCCAACAACGAGCGATGGATTAGCGTGTTTGATTCCTTCAGCCAGCACAACCTGCTCTAATGAGTAACTTGAGCGATTGAATTTGAGTCTCACGCGCACCTGGTATCCGTGACCCGTGGCGGGGACCTGCTGATCAACCCAATTTCCACCCGAGCTGCAATCAAGGAGATCTACAACGCCGAGGCTTGACATGCGGGCGACCCAGATGTTGCTCTGTTCGATGCCCCATTGAAGCCAGTTCCTGTCTTCCGACTTTTCGGGACCTTCTTTCCAGTCGGAGGCGCTGATGCGCACGAAGAGAGGCAGATCTCCCCATGCGGCCCGTATAGACTCGACAAGCCGCGTGGGGAAGCGCAAACGGTTCTCGAGCGTGCCACCGTACTCATCGCTGCGGGTGTTCGACAGCGGAGATAGGAACTGGTGCAAGAGATACCCGTGTGCGGCATGCACTTCGATGAAGTCGACTAAGACCCCCGTGTTTAGCATCAAATGCTAATTATAATTAAGACTGGAACCCACATCCGATTTGTTTGCAGCGCTCCACAGCAGCAACAAATGCGTCTTCAATGTAGTTCATGTCACTCAGCGTCAAAGACTTCGGCTGTGCATACGGGTGTGAGAACGGGATTTCGCTTGGGCCATAAACTGATCAGAGAAGTAAGTTAAGATCTGCAACAAATGTGCAACGCGCACCTTGCGCAGGCCAGCCGTTTTCGTTTTCCTGTGCTACCGACGACCCGTTAACCGCCCTGTTCTTCACCCACGGCGCATATACCGACGCTTTGCGGCCCGCGTGGAAGAGCTGGACCCCGATTTTAGTTCCATGGATATGAGCAAAGTCAACAATCCTCTTCATCGGCGCTATTTGACTGTCTTTCCAGAGGCCCTGCGAGGTTGGGCTGTAATCAGTGAATCCAACAAGGATTGAAGTCTCGACTAACGGCGTCCTCGGGTGTTATGCGGCCTTCTGGTACCACTGCAGCGGCCTCTACGCAAATCGCACCTACGCCACGCGTAGCTAAGCTCTGACGACATCTAGCCTAAGCATTCCGCCATTCGTTCACTTTAAAACGGAATGCTCACCCCATAATGCACGAAATGCCAATCGGTAGCATGGCCATCGGACGCGCTTTCAGGAACGTTCGCCTCAGAGGGACAGTCATGAGGTAAATTCTCCTGACCTATATTGGCACATCGGAGACTGATGAAAATGTAGTTGTCTCTTTCGGTCGTCCTATAGTATCCCAGGACATACCACAAATATCCTATTTTTGAAGGTGACGCCTCTGATCTCTATGGGTTTGAACAACTTGGGTTTCCCGCCAGTCTGAATGGCGTGCATGATAATAATCAGGAATGCGCTTGTGAGCCCGGACTCACCAAGGGCGTCCCGATTTCAGGCTCGCTGACGGGATAAAACTCGTGCGCTCCTGCAACAGGCGTGTTAATGCGAGACATTCTGGTTCACGTTGGAGGGAGACGGATCAAGTCGAAAGTTAAAAGACATTTTATACCCGCGCGTCGTTGGCTGAGTAATCTCGTTCAACGAGGGTTTGGTAAGTCGCCTTTTGTCATCAGCGGAGTTGATGGGTGCCCGATCCGTTGCGTAGGTTAATAACCAGTAGTGCTGCAGCCATCCGGGATTCCGCATCGAATGATCCTAGAATCCACTATCACTCGACGATGCCCGTGTCAGTTAATCAGAGCCCGATTGGGGGAGAGAAATTTTATTGGAACTTTGGGCTACGGTTAAATTACTTCCGTGCTAAGTTTGGCTGATTTGGGCCTTTTGGTACACCGACCTGAAAAATTTGAATGTAGGTAAGTCACCAAGGAAACACGAATCAAGCATCACTCCTGCTTACAAATGCTCGGTCAGGTCCGTCGTTTGTGACCCATTCAAAGGAATGACTGCAAAATGCCGCGAGCATGGGCCAGAGGCATCTGGGTCACTACCTCCGGTGCCGCCAGCAACGAAAATATATCAGAGGAAGGCCCGATGTCTCTCTCGAAGGAGAAGCTTTGAATGGAGGCGAACCGAGGGTCTGCAAGTGCCTGGTCAATCAGACTCCAAGGTGGCGACGTCGGTGGGACATCTTCGTCCCAAGGGAAGTCGACAACAATGTGAATTTTTCTTAAGGAGGAGGATTGAATCATGGCCAGGATGGTGAGAACTTGTGCATCGGTTTGGAGCTGAAGTTTGAGCTCCGAGAGGTTACTGGTGTATCCGAGTACCCGTTGATGAAAGGCCTCAGTTACTAAACGAATGATCAGGTGAATCACGAGAGTCACAGGGAGCGAAGAAACACACTTAGTGGGAGCGGCGACCACGCTTCAAGTGAAAAGGACTTGAGTCCGCTCCCGGTGCGTTGTAGATATGCCATCAAGGGACCGTCCATGTCTTCTATCATCCCTTCGAAAGAGAGGGACTGCATTCTTGGCAGCACCGGGAGCGAGAGGAGCCAGGCAAAGAACAAATCGACACCGTGGTCCACAAGTATATCCAATGTGTGCAAATGTGCGGGAAATGAACAAGAGGAAGGCGGAGTCTCTGCTGTAATGTGGTTTGACCCGCTGATCCTAAAAGACTCGAGTGCTGGCAAGGATGAAAGTATATCGATTATAGTCCGCACTGAGATGTCGGTGCGAGACAGCCAGTGGAAGTGTGAAAGCGAGTGGCAATTGAGGCCCAAGTACGGCAGGTGTGTGTTTAGGAACGCGTAGACTTGTGCGACAAGCCCTTGGTCTTCGCCTGCCAGTGGAGTAACGAGGCGCAAGCTAACGAGGTCGGTGCAGTGGCGGAGACAAGCCAAGTCCGTGTCCTCGAAAGGCTCGTTCGCAAAATCCATCTGCAACCATCTGATGAGGGGTAGGATTTTGAGAGACGATGTTTGGATGCGCTCCAGGAAAATTCGAAGCCCATTTCCACCGAACAGCACCACATCGGAAAACAGATGGAATCTGCTCCGAGGGACCCATGTCTTACAGACGACCCCGATATCCTTTACGGAATCAGACAATGCCACATGGTCGATGACTTGGTCAATGAGTTCCTGAGGAAAATCGCGCATAAGGTCGGGAGACAAGCCGTGTGGCGGTAAAACAGCCACAAATAGACTGCTGCCCAAAACGGGAAGTGCGCATCAAACATCACCGACATAAGCTCGACCGTGGAGTTAGAGAAGCGGCGTAGATGAAATCAGTGATGCCCTTTGAAACGATGAGCAGCTAGGCGAAATGTGTCACGCGTCACCCGACTGAGCAATTCGACTTCAAGTTCAAGGTTGCTTCAGGCACTGCGTTCAGGTGCCGCATAGCCACGGCGCACCATACCACGGATCTAGCGAGCCGGCTACCGTTACCTTGCAACAAAAGGTAGCGGCAGCTTGCCGAACCTAGCCGGGCTGCGGCGAGACGCAGCCGCCTAGCCGGGGATGGCCGGTAGGTACCGGCACCTTGCCGAACCTCCCCATGGCCTTGGCTATTATGGCGCTGAATGCAGTGAGGGTCTTCCAACTTGGTTCTAACCCTCATACTGGGAGGTCATTCGATTCCTTGCGATTAGTTCTTTCGGATGGAGCTCCACGGGTCGTCATAGCTTATCTCTTAACCGGAGGTCCTACTCGGCCTGACGTTGAGCTAGTGCAATGCGGATTCATTTACCCAAGTCTTGAGACTCAGATCTTTGTGCGGACTGATGTTTCGCGCTTAAGATCTCATAACGACTTTCATTCAAGTTCAAATCATCTGGAAAGACGGGATATGGAAACGCTCCTGCAGAACAATGTAACTGAGAATGCTGATTAGAAGATTAGCTCTCGCATCCATCGCGCCGTGTGAAGGAAATTTCGGTGATTCCATATAGTCGGCGAGCACATCTCTGATAATCGGCCAGCTAATAAAACCCAACCGTTCAACACTAGCCCGAGAGATGCGATTCTTGAGGTGGCTTTGAAGCGGAAGGAGCTCGGAAACAGGGGAGGGACCGGCTGCGGGAGGCGGATTGAACGGAATCTTCTTCCGGACATACACCTCCTCTGTGATGAACGGTTTTACCGCCTGCCGGAGAATCCATTTTTCAACCAAGCGCCATTTCCCGGGCGTCTCCTCCGCGATTGGCATGAGTTTGACAGATCTGAGGTAAATTTGTGGTTATCAAAGCGAATATTAGCAAGGGATTGACACACGGCGGCAACGTATTCACGTATTCAACAAGATGGTGATCCAAAAATGCAACACGACTCTCGACCGAGCTTGCCATATCGGCGCGGTCTCCAATGTGACTGAGTATCGAGTCCAAAATGGTTTTCGTTGTGACATACTGTTTCCGTGCATCAGACCAATCTGTGCCAGAGTGGGAGAAAAACTTGTACCAATGAAACATGCAAACTGTGCCAGTTTCCAGACACAGACTGTTGTCGGACGCGAGCATCGATCCCTTCCTCCACGCAACGGGCGACATTTGGCATTCCTCCAATTTCCAGGATCTCCGGCCGAAATATTCGTTCCAGAAAAGGATTGGTAGAGGTTGTGACGCGGTGTGAGTTTATGCTGATCAGGCCGCTCGGATCGTGCGTCTGTGAAGCCATGGGGATGCTTGAAACCTGAGGCATAGCAGGTTGCGTTTGAATCTCTGCCGCCAACTCCAGCCGTTCCGCGTCGGAAGGTAGTGAAAGGCCCAACCCTATCGCAGATGGATCTCTGTCCCTGAGATATTCCGGAGGAAACCATCCATACCCCGCGAATATCTCATCGGCTCCCTCCCCGGACAGAACGACCTGCAGTTGTTTTTAAATAAATAAAAGGAAAAACCAAAACACGTATATGACCTTATAACCCTTGCTGCGGACCGCCCTTGAGAGAAGCATCTTGCCCGGGCCGTGAAACGAACTGATCACCTGCTCGGAATGCCAGATGCATTCCTCGAGAGCACCGACCAATTCTGTTTCGCCGGCCTCAACTTTGATTAGTTCGGCCCCGATATGAGCGGCTGTCCGAGCCGCAATCGGTGACTCGTCCGTACTCTCGTTTTCTACGCAATCAAAGTCTGCCAGTGATCTCACGGAATTTGAAATACTTACCAGTGTAAACCAAGGTGAACGTTCTCAGCTTCGCACCAGGGTCTTTTTCCCGTAGCAAGTCAGCAGCAATTCCCGCGATCGCTGAGCTATCGATCCCGCCGCTGAGATAAACCGCTAGGGGCACGTCCGAGCGAAGACGCAGCCGCACTGCATCCACGAGGAGACTCCGCACTGTCGCTACCATAGAATCCAGAGTCTCTGAGGCAGGTGCGGTCGCGGTTAGATAGGAAAGATCCCAATATGCCTGGGTTTTGATGTGTCCCGAGGCACGGCAGATCGCAAAGTACCCTGCTGGTAGCTGTAAAAGTTAGAGATGTACAGCTTGGGCCCATTGAATGTGGAGCACCTTCTGTACTCCTCTGAACAGTGTACGATCGTCACCAATGTTGCCGTTATTAAGGATGCTGTCAATGTCCCATTCGGCTTGCCACCCAAGTCCCACGAAAGCCTTGATCTCGCTCGCGAAAAGGATCCGCCCATTGCAGACGGTATAATACAGTGGCTTGACTCCGAATCTGTCCCGCGCGGCAAACAACAACCGTCGTTTGATATCGTACAAAACCAAAGCAAATTCGCCACGTAAATTGAACAGGAGGTTAAACCCGTCGCGCTTGTACCTGTAAAAATATCGTCAATGTTATAGAAATCTGGGAATCCATCACGCACAGTTGCACAACGAGCTCGGAGTCAGATTTCGATTTGAATGAATATCCTTCGCCTTCCAGCGCTGTACGAAGACGGTCGTGGTCGTAGATCTCTCCAGTTACGACGCAATGTATGATCTCGTCTTCATCTGACAAGGGCTGTTGGCCAGTTGGGAGATCGATAATAGAAAGTCTGACATGTCCCAATCCTGCTTCACGTCAGAGCGAGGTTTCAAAAGGCCGTCTGCAATGCGCACCAACACGACTGTCTGGGGAGATGTAAATACCCTTCGAGTCTGGACCACGGTGCTTGATGCTCTCGAGAGATACTTCGAGTCCGGTCTTGAGTCCTTCGAACGATGGTGGATTTACGGCGTCGGGATAGAAAGCAGAGATGAGGCCGCACATTGCTTCGCGATGGACGGTGGGGTGTCATGGATCGTGGTTTTATGTGTATGCTGACAGAACCGTACCACAAATAGAGCAGGGAGTTCAGATGACTTGAACATGTGAGCCTGCCGCGCCACTAGTCGCGCGGAGATGAAGATGACAATCATGCTTGGAGCTTTAATTAAACCTTGTTCAGAGCCTCGGTATTGTCCAAGCCGTCCCATAGTCCATTAGACGTCGAAGGATAATTGAAATTTCTTATGCGCCGGGCGTTCAATCAGCCAGATGAATCCCAGGTACGTTAGGACGGCTCGAATGAAGGCAGAAAGATTCCAGACAGCTGAATTGTGGGAAGAGCGCCAGGAGGGCCGCCGCTTGGCTGACGCGGCAATGCTCGAGCTTGACGGACCGAACAGTGTCAAAATAGGTGTTTTTTGGGCATTCGAGGAGTTTCAAGAAGGCGGGAAGTCTTTTGTCGTGAAGATCAATGTAACCATGTGCAATTTTCGACTGGCGGGCACCCAATCGCGACAGACCAGGGCGCATACTCGAATAAAAGGGAAAGACGGTCCCACTTGGTCAATAATCCCTGTGTTCAGAGCCCACCTATACTTAGACTGAGTCTAGGTGACCACACAGACCTACACAGATTGTTGTGGCTAGGTGACCTAGACATAGTATTTGTAGCTAGGGGTAGGTCTGCGTAGGTCTGCGTAGGTCTGGGCAGGTGTTTCTAGGTGGATGTAGGTGAGTGTAGGTATTCATAGTCGACTACGCAGAACCAATACAGTGTGTCCCTGCATCATTGCATCATTGAATTTGATCCCCACTGTCGGCGGTGCACGGTTCTTGAACCCGGCAAGAACCCGGTCATTGTAGTGTATGCTCTGAGATGCTGGAGGTCTGCGGAGCAGTGTGTATGTAAGTCTAGATGACACTAGATGACCTACACGTACCTGCCCACCTACACTGATCTACGCTGATCTACACAGCATCAGCGTAGGTGACCTAATCACGGCAATAAAATGGCTACAATCACCTACAAACATCCTGAGCGTAGTCACCTAGACAGACCCTTTGTAGTGACCTACGCCGAGCTGAACTTACCTACAATAAACTAAAAATGGCTGAGCATAGGCGGGGTCTGAACGTAGTGAATGCAATCTGTGATTTCAGGGGGAAATATGGGACGAGAGTAGACTGCATCGGAGTCGTCTATTTAGAATAGCGAGGTGGGGAGGAATTCTGTGGACCGGCTAGAGTTAGTTCAGCTGTGGAAACGGCGGTGAAGCACTACGGTATCGCGGTGGAATCAAGGTGGAGCAAAGACAAGGAATGTCTCGGACTCTCGGTCCGGCCGTGGCCATTACCGGCTGACACATCACGGTTGTACTTACGAAGTTGAACTACTTTGTGTTCGAGATATCGTGGACTGTTCAGTGCGAAAGGATACAGATCCCGAGTATTCTAGGACCAGCCCATTATATAAATACAGTGAGCGAATATCCCAAAGATCCGTCCTTCGTCTGTCCACCACATCTCGCTCGACCGCTGTACGACTTATGCCGCTGATGTCCCATGTATTGTCGGTCGTACTCGCACTCCGGCCCCGAGAAGCTCCCAAATCTTGGGAAGGCCCATCAAGTCGTACATTTTTTGATATCGTATGGGGCTGCCTCACAACTATATTCGCGTGTACCTGGATCTCCGTCCACCCGAATCTCCCTTTCCTTTTTTTTTTTTTTTTTTTTTTTGGTGGAGCGTTATGGCTTTCCGACAGCCGACATAGTCGTCTTCGTAGGCCCGCTAAGTTTTTCCAGGGGGGAACTGAGAAACCCCCGGACCGAATCTCCCTTTCCCAAACCTGGGCTGGGTGAAACTTACCTGTCGAAGAATCGGCATGATGCTCAGAGTAGTGATTGCACCGGCGCTAATTGTATTCTTCCCGGCGGAACAGTTTCTCGAAGAGTGCGTTTCGGACGCCGAACCCGAAGCCGCTCGGAATTCGCCGTCGAGGCTCATGCGATGGGTATTAGCCGCCATTTACGGGTCGAACGGCTACAACCCCGCGTCATCCAGCTGCGTGCCTCTGCTCTGGCGTCCTCCCATGCAACCCTCATAACCGTCATCATACTCTAGATGCTCGCCGCCGTCATCTTTGGTGCCATTCACTGCAGTGCGTGGGCCGCGGCGTTCCCTCCCACTGCAGAAAATGGTTGTGGCGCATGTGAGCTGTTCTCGTGACGGCAATCCCGACGCTCATGGGCCTCGCGCAGATTTGGACCAAGTCCGCGGTGCATTCGAGGCTGCTCACGATCTCGCGAGAACCCTCCTTCTTTACATCCTCTCCAGAGTTCTGCCGATTGTTCTCCCCTTCACAGCGCTGCGAATCCTTTCTGCCAATGACTTTATTGATGTTGACTGGACGGGATTTATACCTTACGTCTAGGTCCGGTGGTTTGTTGAATAGGCTTCTCCTTTTCTACAGACAATTCCCAGCTTCATGTAATGAGGTTAAATCCGTGGTGTGTCCGAGTCTGAATCCCTCTCTGTCTCCACGCAAATCCTACGTGTCAAGGTGTACTGGGAACTGGACCGTCAATTGAGTCGTATGACCAATGACATACTTTTGCAACTCATATCTGTCACAGCATAGGTCTTCTACGTTTAGCGTAGGATTACTGTGACCGCGCTGCACCTGACATAAAAAATCAAATAATGAGCCAATATTGTATTAGCATTTAGTTGAGGCACAGGAGCGAGGATACAGCATGCAAAATTTGAATCAGCTGGATTTGGCTGATATGTAGCGCGCTATTGTGGTCGATTTGGTCGCTGACAGTTTGCGCGGTCGGTCCCGTGACCTCTGAGTGGTTTGTCCGTGGAGTTGAGGTGGGCTATTAGTATGGGCGTGAGATCACATGAGTGGCTACCCGGAGCAAAAATTACGCCTCCTGTGTCGAAATATTCAGACGCAATGATTAAAGGATCAAAGTACAATCCAGACTTGGCAGATAATGCCAAGATAATGCAGGCCGCGGCGTGGATGAAACGTCAAAGGACTGCGTCGTAAAGAAGCTCCTGGGCTCAAATAAATAGAGTCTTGGAGTGAGAACTATCATGATGTCGAGGGAATTTTCGAGCCTCCCACAAAGCGGGCCAGACACAAAGATGCTGCAAATTGAAATTTCGTCGTAGGACTGGTGCAGATAAAATGAGGGGCAGAAAAAGTACAAAAGATAGGGCATGTCATCCCTGGCGCCTGGTACCCAATGCGTGCTTCTCGTGGGATCAGATACTGTCCATCAAGTTAAGGACGGATGGGGTCGGGCCCTTATCCGTGCTGGAATTTGGCCAAGGAATTTTCGACCGGCTAGGCATTGTCGGTGGGAGCGCCGGGGGTGAAAGGATGTTTCATTGCTCAAAATGAAGACGAAGGAAGTAGGGAAAGGCGCCCAAGCGCAGGTCTCAGCATCACATCCTGACAAAGGAATCACCATCAATTCCCCGCCCCAAAGAGTAACAATGGTTTTTGGCACATATCGACGATGCGCGAGCCCTCGACCCTCCGTGCTCCCACCCCCCCTCTCCCCCAAGCCACAGAGAAAAATTCCGCCTCAGTATTTGCCGTGTCCGACTCCGCCGCCACCGATCAAGCGCCACCAAAGGCACCCTTCCTGTCCTTCCAAAGTCAGTGTGGGCGCCGTGGATGCACCTACGTCTTTCGCTACGAAGGGACGGACCCTTTCGCTGCCCTTGCGACCATGGTGAAGGCGCACAGGTCGCACTGCTTCGGCCGCGATATCGGGTGCGTGCATCGTGCCACTGCCTGCGGATTCAGCGCCGCCGCTGATGAAGGGACAGGATTACCCACAGGTGTGACACGGGCTGGGCGCCGTCGGAAGAGATGGGGAAGCAGTGGGAGAAGCCTGCGGGCGACGCGGCAAGATTCACCTCCAAGTGGAAGGTCGAGTGAGTCGACTGTGGCATGGGCTGTCGAGGATGCGCGCTGACTATCTGATTTACAGGGCAACGGACAAAGATGCTATGGACTGCGACACAACAGACGAGTGGGACCAGCCTGCGGCGATGCCCATCTCGGAGCACAGGGGCGGGTGAGTGCTGGATTGTGCCATATATCCTCGAGGATGCTCGCTCACGGACGGATATGCAGGGTCAATGACATGGACTGTGTTACGGCGAGGGCTGGTCAGCAATGCCGTGCCGCGATGTCTGCAGACAACACGGTGATGTCCACCTCGGAGGGCAAGGCTGGGTGAGTGCTGGATAGTGCCATTGATCTCCGGGAACGCTCGCTCACGGACTGATATACAGGGCCACCGGCATGGACTGCAACATAGCGCGGACTGGCCAGCAATGCCGTGCTGCAGACGGATCTGCCGACAAGGTCATGCAGGACGGCGATGAAAAGTCATGCATGACGCCCACCGGGAGCTTCCCATCCAGCGTCGTAGCTATGCCACCATGCGCTCATGCCGGAAGCCCAAAGGCACCCTAGCCACCGCCGCAAAGCGGACCTCAAAGAAGGTGGTCGCGCCCCAGACACAACGCACGCGCAAGAAGAAAAGTGCGCACACCGAGGCGCAGCGGAAGGCGGCGCTAGAGGCCGACCCGTGGACGCTGAAAGTGGAGTTTGCCAAGCTTGTCTGCCGCGGCTGTGGCCGCACGATCCGGCTCGATGGACGCTCGCGATATTATCCGGGCCTCTGGTGGAAGCACCGTGAGCACTGCGAGCGTGTTAGGAGCGGGTGCGCACTGCCCGACCAGCCTAAGGTGAGCTCCCCGTTCGCGCGCTACTGGGACTATCATACTTACTTGATCGAGCAGCAGCACAAAAAAGATGCAATGTGCTCCGATGCGGAGCGCGCGAATGAGCTCAAGACCGTCGCGGGGGTCCGCCGTCATCTAGAGGATGTCGAAATGCCTGCTGGGACGCTGGCGAGTGGCTTGACCGAGTTTCGATGGATTCATCTCGCGCCTTGAAAGCCTCACCACACCAGAGTCTGACTTGCGCCCATGGCTCAGCTCTGATGCTCATCGTGGGGTGGGCTCCCTCCCCGGGCGATGTGCTCATCATCTGTGTATGAATACAAGCCTGCCAGCTAACGGGAGGACTCGCCTATCAATTCTTGCTTGATTCTTGCTGAACGAAAGTCAGCTCTAACAGAGTTCTGCGGCCAAAGGACGGCCGCCGGCAGAGATGGACAGAGCTGTACAAAGATGTATGTGGAACTCGTTGTGTCCTTCCGAGTCCACCTTGAACAGGCTTTGACTTATTGATTCTTCAGGCGTCATCCAGCGTGCTCGGAGACTCTAGATCTGCCACGACAATGGTGTGTTGGATGCTTCATAACATGCAGATGTCGGAGTCCATTCCATATTCCCCGAATCCTGCATTAGGCTGCATACCTCCAAGGCCAGGGGCCAGGTTCACTCGGAGGAGGGAGGCAAGAAGATTACGAGCATTGGGTTAGGGTTAACACACGTGATCGTATGAGCCTTGCACAAATTTAAAAATTCAAACCACCATCTTCGTTTTCAGTCCCTGCCCACCCTCGGCAAGATCCTCACTGGAAGCATGATCGCGAGTCCCTTGGAGCCATCCGCATCATATCACAATTCACTGCAAAGGTCGTAGAAAATCAACGTGTGAGTCGCGAGGAAGTAATCCTATGTATGTACAGCTTAAACCCAGGCCTCATTCCATGCTCCGACATGGCTGGTGAGATAGTTTCGGTTGGAAGAATGGACCGCGGGCGATCGCGTGTCCGTGAACTTCATCCTAGATCACCTCGAAGGCTACTTGAAGCCTGAAATGCTTGAGTCGAGTCCAGGAGCTGGTATTCTGACAGAATACGGGATATTCATGTGAGTTCAACACCATTCGCTTAAATCGATGACCAATACTCGCCCGCATACCGGCCCATCTATCCTACACTGAAGCGTCTATATTGCCGTGGGGACATCTTATTCGTGCGGCTCGGACTTAGTGACGACCTGATTTGTTTAATTTTTTTTTAGCTATGCGGCACCTGCGGCGTTCAACGCACTTCGGGGACTCGAGCCAGTCAAGAGCGGTGATACGTTCTGATTCAAGGGACAGGTGGCGTTGCGACGCAAGTAGTTCGCCTCTCGCTTATTCAATTACTGACCGCCCTCAGGTTTGCGCTGTAATTGGCAGTGGCGATGGGCGTCGAAACAGTCGTGACATCTTCAGACGAGACGCTTCTGTAAGCCAAGGTGCTCGAGGCCACGCATACGTTGAACTATAAGACGACACCGGGGTGGGATGCGGAGACGAGGAAGTTGACCAACGGAGTCGGGGTCGATCTCATTCTTCCGGTGAGTGCAGTAGTCTGAGGATGAGCGAGTATCCGACTTCCGAGCGAAAGCTCAGGGGATGCGAAAGCCTCTCGCGCTCGATGAATGCGCCCGTATGTCCGCCACTATCGCGATCATCAGCAACGGCATCGGTGACGAGGTGCGCTGCCTTTCACTCCTTAACACGCCCCCCTCGATGATCGTCGTTCCCACAGACCACTCGCCATTTCGGGGAATGAGTCCGAGGGAGGTGTGTCTGAATTGTGGCCACTCCCTCAAAACCTGATTCGGATATTTTCCCTGTCTCGCGGAGTGGACGCGCGCGGAATTGAGGTAAACTTGCCGTTTGGGCAAGAACTCGTATATTAGCTAACTAGCCGGGAAGGTGCGTGCGTGGTATGATAGCATGTATCTAGAGGGGTAGCTCAGACTCTCTGCTTCTCAGCAGTCAGAATGTGTTCATAATTCTCGGGCACTAAGCCGTAAAATCTGTCCTTCTTAAGGTCCTTGTTGGTGGACGATACTGTGAGCCAATCCCGTACATTGAGCATAATCAGCACTGCGATTCTGTTTGTGAATGAGTGTGGGTTCCGGCCGCAATCCGCCGACGCAATATTATGCAGTACAAGCGGGGACGCTCGAACTGCGCCAACGCCGAGATCCCCGGTTGACAAAGCGTGGCTCAATCCAAAATTGAACTTCATTCAACATGCAACTTCAACTTGAACCCATATTGAACGGTTGAACATCGAGCCGCGAGCCTCGAGGCCCCCTGATTTGCGTGCGTACGTACGCATTCCAGCTACGCGACGTCCGTCGTCTATGTAGCGACGTCCATGTACGTATACGCAAATCGGATTTGCGGCTGCATGGGGACATGCGGGTGATAGGTATCTGAGCGTGGGAGGGACAATGGAAGCGGGAGCGGAGGCGGGAGGGTATCAGGAGACGTGGGATTTGTGTACGGAATGAGAAGACTGTTCGGACGGCCACCTGATTAGGGGACCGTATCGCGGCTTCCGCTATCAGCCCGGGTGCTACTGGGAATGGACAAATGGAAATTAGGACGGGCGGGTATGGAGGGCGGGTGCATAAAGCGCGTGGGGATGTAGGCAGTGATATCCGCTCGCCTCTGCCGAAGTTGGTATCCGTTCGCCGACGTTCGTTGCCAACGGGCACCTTGTGGGCGCCGGGGATGTGGCGTCGGCGTCCGCGCCCCAGGGTCAGGGTCGCGGGGATGTGGCGGGGGGACCATGTGGCGGGAGAGCATGTGGGCACGGCGTGGGGTTGAGTTGGGTAATGGGTTGGGTTGGTCTCAGGGCTGACTGGGGTTGGAGTTGAGGTTGGAGTTGAAGTTGAGGTCGAACGGCTTCAGCTTGGATTCGATTTCACTGGCTTTTCCAATGAATTCCTCTTCTGCGGCGGTGCACATACGTTTGCAGAGCTGTACGTACGCGGTACTATATCTGTATCCAGCGGCAATTGCGCAAATTCGCCGCCTGGTGGGGTGGGATGGCGACGGTGGATCTCGCATGTTCATTATAAATCTATGACGGCGGATCGCGGATTGCGGATCGCGGGGGTAGCGGGTAGCAGATACGTAGCTGATATGATATGATATGATATCGGCGCGAGCGGAGGTATCATCTAGTATTTGCTTGTGATAAGGGGTTGCAAGGTATCCATGTCCGGACGCCGCGGCCACAATCATGTCCCGCGGATCACAGGTATAGGCGACTCGGACGACGGCATCTTGATTCTGATGTTCTCCTTTCCCTCCATTTCGCTGTCGGATTAGAACAGGAAGCGCGATGAGAAGCGCGATGAGATGCGTATCACCCCATGCACCCCCATCTGGGATGTATATATATGTGGGATTTGCGGTCACGTACATACTCGCTGCCTAAGGGTTAGGGTAGGGACATGGAACACTGCTATTGCTGAGGACCAAGAGTAAGAAAGGAGAGGAGAGAGAGAAGGACAGGCAACTTTAATTTCGAGTTCAACTTGAAACACGAGACATGGTTGTAAGCGGGGATCTCGGCGTTCGAAGTACTGTAATAAATATTTGCTCGAGGATATATGTGAGGGGATTAATTAGGAGTGTGGACGGGCGTGTTGTGGAATTAAATAATGAGCTGATGTGTTGGCGCAGGACTCGAATCAAATAACCAATCGAGTTTGGGGTTGCGGGCATACTATTCTCCGGACGCGACGCGTCTGGATGTTCTCTCTCCATTTCGCCGTTGTCCGTCGGATAAGACGCTTCGCCGTCGGATGGGATGCTGCACTGTGGGATGAGAAGCGAGATGCGTATCACCTACGTATCCATCCGGGGATGTACATATATGTGCGATTTGCATATACGTTATGTTATACCTCGAGGCTCGCAGACGACACCAGGTTCGTTCAGCGTCAGTGGGGGGTGCTTGAGCATATGTAGGGGAATGCCTACAGTGATTAGTAATATGTGATTCGGGCCGGTTGAATTTGAATTTTAATACGCCTCGGAAGCGCGATTTACATATGTAATTCAACCTCGGTGGCTCGGGTGGAGAGAACGCTGGGTGGGTGGGTTGGAAGGGAGGGGCAAAGCGCAGGAGAGAGCCTGCAAGGTTAAAGGAGTCCAAGGTAGTCTGAGTACTATTCATCCAAGTCCAGTGGGGGCGGAGTCGGAGTCGCAGAGGTAACGTTGATTCGAAGTTCGTGTCCACCGCACCGCGCGCCGCGCCGGATGCAGGTGGGGGTGTCGTCCGGCGCGCGGTGGAATGAAACCATCTCGGACTCGAGGGTATTCGTAAGTGTGTTCACTGTTCGTAATAATTTAATGATCAGTTGCACCCCGTTTGGAGTGATTCGCCGCCGGAGATGCGTGTGGTATTGCCGACGCCCCCAACTTTGGACTCCCCCACGTCCCCTTCGGCCCGCATTAATATGATGAGGATTAGCGCTGCGCCAAGGAAGGACACGGCGAAATTAAGACATACTCCAGAGGCTGGCGCTGCGCCGAGTTCCTGGACGGGAGCGGTGATGGATTGGCATTGGCGCTGCGGAGACGGGAGACGCTGCGGGATGCGGGAGAAGAGGAGGAGGGTTGGCGCTCAGGGTGGAGCGAGATTAAAGGGCGAGGACTCAGGAGGGCGGGAGCGAGATTAACGCTTAACGCTGCAGGGATGGTGAGATTGGCGCTGCTGAATGCGGGATGCGGCGGATTGGCGCTGAGATCATTGACAATTATAACGCCGCGCTGCGCTCCATCCATCCATCCATCCATCCATCCATTCAGAATCCGGGCCGGGAGAGTCAGCGTCAGAGGGAGAGGGAGAGGCGATCGGCGGAAGAGGGAGAGGAAGGAGATTGGCGCGCTTGCACCGAGATTAACGCTGCAGGCGGGACTCGGAGCCGCCGGAGCGAGATTAATTAAGTTATACCCGCTAAATTTGGCGCGACACGCGCGTTGCGCGCCGTCTTGTTACTGTTACTATTAGGTCCGTCGGTAGTGTTGGCTGGCTGCGCGGCCGTTTTACTCCGAGTCCCTGCGCGGTACTTGCGTGGCCGGTTTCCGTTTTTGTAATTTTCGTTTTAGTAATTTTCGTTTTGGAATTTTCGTGTCATCAGTGTTCGCGGGGGCTCGTACTTACAGCGTTCGAGTGTTGGGTGCATAGCATAAGTATAGGCATACGCATAGGCGAGGAGAGTAGCGTACAGCTTTCGGAATGGGAATTGGAACAGGAATAGGGATCGGGTTCGGGGACGATATGTGCCGGAGGGGAGAGGGGATGGACTCGGAGCCGGCAGAGTAGATCAGGAGTACAGCATACAGCACACAGCATATAGCTGTATGTTGCGCTACAGCCTACAGCCTACGGTTCATTTCATCTCCGGAGCGGGACGGTCACGGGGATCGATGCGGATGCGGGGATATGGTACCGGGGGAGGGGACGTGGCACCGGGGACGTGGCAGCACCGGAGGAGGAGACGTGGCAGCAGGAGAAGGAGAAGGAGAAGGCAGGTGTATTAGCACCGACGGAAGGTGTATTATTGTATTATTAAAAATCAAAAATTACAGGAACTGACCCCGCGAGGGAGGGTGAGCGTGGTTCGGATCGTGACAGACGGATCGAGACCGCGGTTTATTTAGCCCCGGCGAGGGAATGGATTCGAGGGAGTCGGAGGGAGTCGGGAAAAGATAACGCGTTGGGTTGGGGGTTGGTGAATCCGGTGATTGGCGTGCAGGTGTATAGCCCCCGGCCGCGCGAGGTTGATGGATAGACATTGACAGACGAAGGTGTATTATTGCTATGCTATTAAAAAATAACCGGAACTGGCCCCGAGTTTGACTCGGAGCGTGCTTGACAGACGGATGGATCGAGAGCGCGGTTGATTCTGATTCGAGGGGGTCGGAGGGAGATTGATCATTGACGCGGTGGGTTGGGGTGGTGAATCGGGTGATTGGCGTGGCAGGTGTATAGCCCCCGGCCGCGCGAGGGTGGTTGGTTGATGGGTAGACAGAGATAGAGAGAATGCGTTCCGTTCCGTTCTGTTCCGGTCGAGGTGGGTGGGTGGGTGGGTGGTCGGCGTTGGGGAGCGATGAGGGCAAGGGGAGGGCCGGAGGGCAGGGCGGGGCAGGGCAGGGTGGGGCAGGGCGGGGCGGGGCAGGGCAGGGCAGAGCAAAGTAAAGGAGAAGGAGAAGTAAAAGCAAAAGGAAAAGCAAAAGGAGAAGGAACAGTAGAAGGAAAAGTAAAAGGAAAAGGAAGAGCAAAAGGAAAGGCAGAGTAACGTACGGGCAATTAACGGAGTAACGGTGCGGTGATTAGGGTGTCCAAATAAAATAAATTCCAACCCGGATTCGAGATCCCGGCCGAGGTGGGACGATCGCCGAATACGGCGTTGCGAAAGGTTTAAATTTGGCTTGATTTGATTCGGGGTCAGGAAGGAATGTGAGGTCCTTGGACTGGGATTGGGATTGGGATTGGGATTGGCGTGCCACATTGATGGTGCGCGTCAGACTCAGGGGAGGTATACGCGCTAGGCGGTATGTATATTATATTCAGGGTGAGAATACGCGCAAGGGCATATGCAAAACACAAAATTCCTTTGACCATATTCGTCGATTTAAGAGCCTACGAGTTAAGCGAACACAGACATTCTCAATCCGGAAAAAGAGCGGGATCGTCGACGACGATCGTGGGAACAAATATGAAATCCAATGCATTGGCGCGCGCCGCATTGATGGTGCGCGTCAGACTCAGGGGAGTTATACGCGCGCTAGGCGGTATGTATATTCAGGGTGGGTATACGCGCAAGGCCAAGGGCATAATATACGCGCAAGGGCATATGAATATCCAATCGTATGTGAGGAGGCAATTTACACGCGCGGGGATGTGGCTTGATTGACTCTTCATCTCGTCGTCTCTTCATATCTTCATTCCCTTTATTCGCTTTATTGCATCTCGCTTGATTCGCTTGATTTCCTTCGCCTTGTTCCATCTCACCTGATGGATTCGGGAAGGATCGGAGGCAATGGAATGAGTATTCGGGGACGGAGAAGCTCAGACAGATCTCGCTGGTATTAGTTAACCGCGGGCTATCAGGAAGCTCGAGCCCGGAAAGATGGACAGCGCTTGGGAGGAAGGGAAGGGAAGGAAGGAAGGGAGGTTGTATCATGTCGGCGAAGCTGATGATATCGTCGACAGTGGGCAAGGGTTGGACGGAATGGACACGGGTAATCAAGACATATGGGATTGACGTTGCCTCGGAATCCGGAAATTGGGCGGTTGGGGAATCGGAAGGCGGCGCGGTTGCGGCGGTGCCGGGATTGGCTGGATGGAGGTATGGGTGAGGTGATCGGGTGACGCGGTGTGAGTCTTACTGCCTGCGACAGCCTGCCGTATACACACAGGCTTGCGTCCTACTACTACGCGCTTCCTCAAAACTACAGGGGACTACCACAACGGGGACTAGGACTCTAGCATTGTAACAAGACTGAAGACTTGACTTGAATACTCCTCGACTTGAAAACCAGACATGGACGCACTGCGCTCCCTCATGACGCCGCTCGTCAACGGCTCGTCCGTCGTCGACGGCATGAAGCTCGTCGTCCTCGGCGGCACCGTCGAGACCGCCCGCCGCGTCAGCAGCTCCGCGTGGAACCACTTCGTCAACTGTATGTCTCCTCCTTCTGCTCGTGGGTAGTGGCTGACGAGGAGGATGAAGCATTCTTCCTGACGGCGCACTTCTCCGAGGAGGACCACCCGTACGACTGGCTCATGCTGTGGCTCTCGCGCCGGTGCGTCTTCTGCATATATGAATATGTGAGAAGAGGAGAAGCTAATGATGTGGGTAGGCCGGAGTGGCAGCGCTCGCGCGAGTTCGAGACGACGACGCGCGCGGCGCACGCGGCGCAGGCGCAGGGCTGGGAGGGCGATCCCGATCTCGAGGAAGAGGAGGAGGTCGGCTTGGGTGAGTCGCTTTCCTGGCTTGCTTTCGTTCCCTTGCGTCCCCTTGCTTCATTCTTCGCTTCATTCCTCGTATCCCTTCCGTGCCATGCACCCCCTCGCCGTTCCCGTTCTATTCGGACGCCCCATCCTCCTCGCCCCCATCCCATCCCACCCCCCCCGTCCGCGGTCCATTCCTCCCCCCTCCTCGTCCTCCCCATCCACATCCGCACGTCGCCCCTGTTCTCTTCGCACTCTCCATTTTTTTTCCCGTCTCGCACCGCCTCATCCCATCCCATCCCATCCCGACGCCACATCTCCCCGCGGCGAGCCCGCGCCGCACATCCTCCCTCCCCCCTCCCTCCGCCGCCCCTATCCCCATCCCCGACGTGCCAGCGCCACACCCTCCCGCCTTCGTCCTCCTGTTCGCGCGCGTCCTCCCGTCCCTTGCCCGTCGTCTTACGTCCCTCTACCCCATCTCGTACCCCCCCTCCCCTCCCTCCCTGCTGATCTGATCTTATACTGACCTCGAATCCTAACCCACAGGCTCCTCGAAAACCCGCGTAATCTTCCAGCCCACATTCGACACCACGCACACGATCTACTGGCGCGCGCACTGGCTGCGCGTGCGAAGGGGGAGGGGCCAGGACGGGGGGGAGGTGTTGAGTGTTAGGTGCGTTTTTTGGCGAGTTTGTGGAGTTTGAGGAGGGGGGGGTGTGTTTTGTGGCGGAGTTTGGGATGGGGGGAGGGTGCCAGCACCGGGGATGGTGGGTGGCCAGCGCCGGGGATGGTGGGTGGGGGAGGCGGTGGGCGCGAGCATCAGCGTAGACGCACTGCGCGAGGCTCCTCTGGAGCCTCGCGCTGCTCGGCGCGTTTCGGGTGGGGGAGAGGCGGTGGGCGCGGGGACGCAGACAGCGCGGGGGAGGCGGTGGGCGGCCAGCACCTGCGGTGCTGGCGTCGGGCGAGCGAGCGGCGGGTGCTGCGCCGCGCAGTTGTGGGCCAGTGCGGCGAGGAGGCGATGGGCGGGCGGGGAGTCGCCCTCGCAGGCGTGTGGTGCGCGATTGAGGTGGCGTTTCGGCGGGGGGGGGGGGCGTGTTGCGGTGCGCGGTGGGGGACTGGTGCGGCGGGTGCTGCGCCGCGCAGCTGCGAGCCAGTGCAGGCGAGGAGGCGATGGGCGGGCGGGGAGTCGCCCTCGCAGGCGTGTGGAGCGCGATTGGGGCGGCGGGGAGGCGGGGAGGCGCATTACGGTGCGCGGTGGGGGACTGGTGCGGCCAGCACCGCAGGGTTGGGGGCCCGCGTTTGTGCTTGATTGGCGAGGAGCCGGTGCGCGTGATGTGGCGGGGGGTGTCTTTATCTCTATCTGCGGCGAGGAGGCGCACTGCGTGAGTTGGGGGCGGCGTGTTCTGGAGTGGAGTGGAGGGGAGGGGACGTGCGCTGCGGCTCGGGTCCAGCCGTGCCCGTGCGTGCCCGCTGTCTCCTTCCGTTCTCTATTTTTATCGTGCACTCGCCTCGTTCCCTCTCCCCCGTCTTACAACTCGCTGACCGTTTACTCGCCAGCGTCGTCGCGCGCTCGAACACGATCCTCAAGGCGCTCGTGCTGCAGGCGAAGCGCGAGTACGAGGCCGAGGCGGTGCACCGGATTCAGGTGGGTTTTTTGTTTGAGTTTTTATCTTTCTTTTCCCCATCTTGCTACATTCCGTTTCCCTTTTTTTTTTCTTTTTTTCTCGAGATTCTGCTTCCTTTTTCTTTCTTTCTGGGGACTTTTTTCTTTTGCGCGTCTGCGACGCGGATCCTTCCGATTTCCGCTGCGCGCGATGCAGTTCTGAGCTCGATTATTCCCACCCCCCACACGATTCTCCTTCGATTTCATACACACATACACGCGTACCTCGTCATTCCCGCTGCCCCCTACCACTCCCCTTCTTCCTACATACGCACGACTGCCCTTCCCCTTCTCTCCTACGCGCCCTTCTCCCTCCATCGACATCTATGCAGCTACTCTACCCATCCTCTCTACCTTCTTCGCATACCCCCCATCCTCTTCTTCTTATACCCCATTCGCTACTTCCTCCCTCCTCCCTTCCTTCCTTCCTCCCTTTATCCTCCTTTATCCTCCTTCCGTTCCTCTCCATCCTCTTTACCCTCACCCCCCCCTCCTCCAAGTCCATCACTGCACCTTTGCTGACGCCCGCTCTCCCCCGCAGATCTTCTTCGCCGACCCGCACGGCTCCTGGCGCTGGGCCGACGCGCGGCACAAGCGCCCCATGGGCAGCATCGTGCTCGACCCCGGCGTCAAGGAGATGTTGCTGGGCGATGCGCGGGATTTTTTGGGGAGCGAGAAGGTGTGTGTTTGAGCGAGCCAGCATTGAAAGTGCTGGTGAAGCGCGGCGGGCTTCTTCGGGGCTGCGCCGGGCGAGCGTGGGGAGACGCTGCTGTTTTGCGCCGCAGGCCCGGGGGAGTGTGGGCCATGGAGGGGTGGGCGCTGCGAGTTCTCGAGGAGGGGGAAGCGCGTCTGCGCCTGCGGCGAGCTTTGTGTCGCGGGGGTTGGGGCGGACGCGGCTGGCCTTCCGCCGCCGGCCCATGGAGGGGTTGGGCGCCGCGGGCGGGAGCTTGTCTGCAAGGTCCCGACGAGCTGACGAGCGGAGCGGGGTGTGTTTGTGCGGGAGCGGGATGCGGGCGCGCAGCCCCGCTTTCTTTCTTCGCGACTGTTTTGCGGCTGCCGAGCACGGGGCGGCTGTGGGCGGTGGGTGGTGGGCTCCATTGTCGATAACGGAGGCGAAGCCTCGGTGGTGCATGCGCGGTCTTGATGGGGCCCGTATGTGGTGCGGTGATCGTGGATGTCGTTGCGCGTCCGCGCGCCTTTCGTGCCACGTACAACGTGTTCTCCCTCCTTCCCTCCCTCCTTCCTACACCCAATACTAATACCAACTTACTCCCAGTGGTACGCAGACCGCGGGATCCCCTTCCGGCGCGGGTACCTCCTGCATGGTGTCCCCGGCTCGGGCAAGTCGTCGCTCATTCATGCGATTGCGGGCGAGGTGCGTTGGCGTTCCTTATTCTTTCTTTAAAAATTCCCTTCCTTCCTTTCGACGTACTTCCCCTCCCTCCGATTACTTCCCCACACGACTTCCTTTCCTTCCATGCCTTTCAAAACCCTCCTTTCCTTCCCCTCCCCCCCCTCCCTTCCTGTTATCTAACACGAAGCAAAACTGACGACTCTTTCACTCACAGCTGATGCTCGACATCTACGTCGTGTCGCTCTCGAGCGCGTGGATCAGCGACAGCGTGCTGATGGGGCTTATGGGGCGTGTGCCGAAGGTGGGTTTCGCTTTATGTGTCTTGCGTTATGGGTCGGCTACGTTATCACATACTCGGCGGGCGAGGAGGGCCTGCGTTGTGCGCCAGCTTCTCGCTGGAGGAAGGCGGCGGATCGTTTGCGTGTAGCTTTCTGCTCCGGCGCCCCCTCCACACCTTCCATCATCCGCCGCGCCTGTCGTCATCCTCACCGTCCTCCCTTCCATGGCCCTCCACACCTCGTCCTCCAATTCTCCTCGCCCTCGCTCTCTTTCAGGCTACCTCCCTCCCGATCCATCATCACGTCCTCGTTCTCTTCCCTCTCCTCTTACTTCTTCCATGTTTACCCTAGCCCGTTACTCACCTTCCTCCAGGGCGCGATCCTCCTCCTCGAAGACCTCGACGCCGCATTTACGCGGTCCGTCTCGCGGTCGGACGACAGCGGCTCCCCCGTCGAGGGTCCCGAGCTCCCGCCGAAACGGCGCTCGCGCGAGAAGGAGCTACGCGACCGTGAGCGCGACGGGATGAGCGACCTCAATACGCTCAGTCTGAGCGGGCTGCTCAACGCGCTGGACGGCGTAGCCGCAGCCGAGGGCCGCATCCTCTTCGCGTACGTCATCCCTCCCTCTCCCCATCGGCGCCCCGCTAACCCCCGCGCAGCACGACGAACCACCTCGAGAAGCTGGACCCGGCGCTGTCGCGCCCAGGGCGCATGGACGTGTGGGTCGAGTTCAAGAACGCGAGCAAGTGGCAGGCGGAGGCGCTCTTCCGCAACTTCTTCCCGAGCACGGACGAGGACGAGCTGCTCGACGAGGCCGAGCTCGAGTTCCCCGCGACCCCGTCGAGCGCGAGCGCGTCGACGTCGTCGCTGTGGTCCGCGTCAACAGTCACATCGTCGTCCTCGGGCGCCAGCAGCCCCCCGGCGAAGAAGGGCGGCGCCGCCGGGACGAAGGAGGTGCCGGCGCTGCCGCAGTTTGGGAGCTCGAACAAGGCGTACCTGCCGCCACCCGTGGCGCCCGAGATCGTCGCGGCGCAGCACTCGGCGCGCCCGCTCGACGGCAAGACGCTCGCGACGCTCGCCCAGCGCTTCGCGGACTCGATTCCGGAGGGGGAGTTTAGCGTCGCGGCGCTCCAGGGGTGTACGTGCTCTCTCTCTTCCCTCCCTTTCCTTATGTATACTAGCCCCATCACCCCGCGCGTTATCGATTGTCGGAGCGTTGACTGATTGATGGGTTGCACGTGCAGATTTGCTGAAGAACAAGTCGAGGCCTGAGGCGGCGGCGATGGAGGCGGGGACGTGGGTCGTTACTGAGCGCGAGATGCGCGAGCGCCTACAGAAGGAGAAGGAGGCGAAGGAGAGCCGGGAGAAGGTCGAGGTGCGTTTTTGGCTGGTTATTGGTTCCTTGGCGGTGCTGAGCTGGACGATGTATAGCGCGAGCGGAAGCGGAAGGCCGCGGCGGAGAAGGAGGCGCGGAAGGCGGACGCGGCGACGAAGGAGAAGAAGGAGAAGGAGGACGCGGAGAAGGCCAAGGTCGCAGTCGCGGTCACACCGGTACCCGTGGCACCTGCAGCCAGTATAGTTGTGGAGCCTGAAGCACAGCCTGTCATTGCGGCTGCCAAATCCGCCCCGCCCGCGGATGCGAATGCAGCGGCAGCAGCAGCACCGACGCCGCCCACGCCGCCGCCCGCAGACGCCAGCGTGGAGACGACTCCGACCGACGTGACGCCGGCGGTGGTGGAGGACCCGGCGCCCGAGCCACCCGTCACGGTCGTCGTCCCCGACAGCGACAGCGAGAGCTCAGAGAGCGAGGACGACGACGCCGGGCGCGTCCGTGCGCCCCGCCGCATCTCGCCCTGGGCGCCCGCGCGCCCCGCGCACTCGCAGTGGCCCAGCCACCCGCCGCCCGCGTCCTCCGGCTGGGGCCCGTCGACCAGCTGGTTATGACTCGCCGTACCCCCGTCCGTGCCCCTCGCATCCCCCACCCTGCATCCAGCCGCCGCCGCGCTGGCGCTCTTGTATTCCATGGCCCTGCTCCGCCTCTATCTGGCTCATCTGTATGTTTTACTGCTGCATCTCACTTATCTCCTGCCTGGGCGCGGCACGCAGCGCCGCTACTTGTGAGCGCGCGCGGCGACCGCTACGTATCATCATCTCATTGTGGTCTTCTGTGTGTACTATCTTTGTCGATTGCTGTCTTCAATGTGAAATACTTGCTTGCTCGAGGGTGTGGGCGGTGCGAGCCCGTCTGGAAATTTAATGTGAATCTCTGGGCTCACTCAAATTCAGTATTATTTATTCCAGAGTTAGATCGGACACTCCGATGTTTTGATCTTCCACGGAATTTTCTGCTTAATTTCTGCGCGGGATCCGTATTTGCTGTTGCTTGGCCGACCTTGATTTACGCGACGCTCACGTGAATTTCATCTTGCTTTGTGGATCTCATCTTGCTGTGTGAATCTCGTCTTTGTCGCTTTCTTCTTTCTTCACTTGTCTTTCACTTTACAACTCTTTTCTCTTTTCACTTTCACGCCACAACCGCTTCTTTGTCTCGTCTGAATTTATAATGGGGCGGGCATGGTCGCTCTTAACAAACTTCCTCTCTCGTTCCCTCTTTATGAAGGCTGGTCCACCCCTCTTCCTCCCTGCCTCTTGCATTCGCGCAGAAAATTCATCCTAGATTCAGCTCCACGTTCCTTTCAATTTCAGCTGCAAACACAGATCGGTACTGCATAATATATCCCATCCCGCGTTTTGCTGATGTCCTACCAGCCAGTTATCTTTGAGGATGTCAGAGCTTGCATCGTCATGGGTCAATATATCCCGCGTCTTCAATCAGGACAACCCTCGTCACGTCAGCCTCCACGCCGGCATGGTGGCCGAAAGTGCCACGGAAGACACAATCGTTAAGCTCAACTCTTTATTGTCAGCACTCCGCCGCTTCCCAGAGGAAATCCTGGCAGAAATCTTCATGATTTGCGTTGCCCATGTAAAAGGCCACCTGATCTATGAGCCTGGAGCTCCCTGGGTTCTTGGCCAAATATGCTCGCGCTGGAGACAAATCGCCCTCACTACCCCGAGACTATGGTGCGATATTGTAATATCTTTAGATGACCGACCGGTGCCAAAGGGGCTCATAAAGCGCGTCGAACTTCTCCTCCAGCGGTCGCGGAAACATTCCCTCACCGTGTACGTGGATTGCGAAGCCTATTTGGATTCCCATCCGGCGCTGGACCTCCTCATGTCGCAGTCCCATCGTTGGGCGGACGTAGAACTCTACATTCCCGTCACAATGCTGATGGGCCTAGGGCCGATCAGGGAACGGCTTCATTCCCTGCACACGCTGGACATAACCATATATCCCCTCGTGGGCGACGTCGACGTACCCCCCACTCTCACTGTTTTCAGCAACGCTCCTCTCCTACGCAGCTTCACCTTTTGGGATGATATTATCCCGGTCATCGTCATCCCCGTTCCCTCGACACATCTTACAACCTACTCCTCGAGGTCGGAGGATTTTGCGGTCTTCCTCACGGGTCTTCGCAGCATGCAGAATCTCGTCGAGTGCCGGATCGAGCCCAGAAATTATGTGGCCGGTCCTCAGACGGAGGTTCATCTTCCACAGTTGCGCATCTTGTCAATCAAGGAAACAGACGAGCCTACCGGTCATGCCGGGTCCTTCCTTGACTGCCTCACCCTTCCTCAATTACACAACCTCGAATGCACCAATGGTGTCATGCTACCCCATCTGATCGCCCTTGTCGCCCGGTCCTCCTGTTCTCTCCGGACATTCTCGTTGGCGATGCGCCGCCCCACTGCGCAAATTACCAGCAAAGCCCTGAAATTCTTCGAGCGCACACCAACGATTGTGAGCCTCACACTAGCGGCCTCCCAGTTGACGCCCAATTTCGTGAAGGGGCTGACGCGCGGCGCCGCCTCTCAGCCCTGCGTCCTCCCCGCGCTGCGCATGCTGTACATCGACGCAGCGTTCTCTGCCCGGGAGGTCATATCCATGGTGAACTCGCGTATCCACGCAAATTCGGAGCCCGACCGTGTGCCGGAAAATCTTCCAGGCCTGCGAGTCTACTTAGTTACCATGCGTTGTGGCCTGGTGGACGATTCCGCGCGCAAGGTACTCTGTGAATTAAAGGAGCGGGGTTTGCCCGTCTTCGGGATGATGTAATGGAATTTTAGATCTTGGGATATTCGCTCACTGTATTTATATAATGGGCTGGTCCTAGATCGAGATCTGTATTCTTTTGCACTGAGCAGTCCACGATACCTCGAACACAAGTTCAACTTCGTAAGTACAACCGTGATGTGTCAGCCGGCAATGGCCACGGCCGGACCGGGAGTCGGAGACATTCCTCGTCCACGATACCGGGCTCGTGCTCTAAAGTAAGGCTTTTGCAGAAAGGCCCGAGCCAATATTGCAGTCGTTTCGGCCTTTTCTTTCGTTCTTGCTTGCTTTAAATCGGGCTTTATTTAAACCAACAAGGATTAATCAGTTTGCGCCATCGTGCCGTCGCAGCTAGCCCGGTATTCTGCAGGGCTTGGAAATGCCAGAGGTGCGTCTATCTTCAACGTTTTCCCGACACACGTTACACCGAGTTATGCCCGTTCGACTTAGCCCTGAAGCGACTGATTCAGTTTGGAGATTCCTTTCCTGTCTCAGTGTTGGCCGCGGGATATTACTGCTCCGCTTAGCCCACATCTCGAACTCTCCCTGGTTTCTCAACGCTGAGAACCACTCAATTCGCCAGGCCCGGTGAAGCCCCACAGCTTACCCTGGATCCTTCCGATGTTTGCAGTCCTTCAACCCGATGAGTAACTCACCCCCGCGGAACGCTACAGGAATCACACCATGGATTACACCTGTTCAGGTCAGGCCTGAGCGCTCGGAGCCGCTGTTATCCTTCTCCAGCTTTCTTTTATTCCGGGCCCGGAAGTATACAACGGTTCGTTCAGTCCTGCTCACTGTTTTCGTTTATCGGCTGAAACGATGCCCGTTATTCAACCCCAGATCATTCACCCTGGGACACGTGCCTCCGGTCCGCGGATATCTCCTGTCCGACTCTGTGGTGCGACGACGTATACTAACGGCAGTTAAACCCGCAAGCAATCAGCGCCTGCACCAGTTGGAACCTCGGAAAGTTTTCGTAGCGCTCAGGAGCCAAGGGCCGAACTTAAAAGGGTGCAGACAGACAAGAATAGTGTTACATGGAGAGACAGAGAGAGATATCCGCAGGTATGTGTTCAGCCCCGGGAGTGATCCCCTCTGCCCCCACCTCTCGCGAATCTCAGATCGATTCCCGTCCAATCGGCTACTCCTGAGAGTTCAGTTGCATCAGAGGACCCCTGATAATAGGTGGGAAGGCCTGATGCGATTCCTAACATTTTTGAGCGATTTTGGCCCCCAGGCCTGGTCAGAATCCTGACAAAATTCGGTTTTGGGTCGGGGTGGCCTGGTCGGCAATCCTGACATCCAGGGAGAATACTAATGGGCCTGTGGGAAAACCTTCATGTAGGTTGTTGGTTGAGTGGTAAAATCGTCAGATTCCATTTTTCTCTGTAATTCCTGCCCTTTTGCTCTCTTGTTCGATCCCGCCGGCGTACACTGTTTGTACTTTATTCTACTTTGTATGCCCATGATATTTTCAGACATCTCCGGCTTTCCATTCACGTTCCTTTATTGCCTTGCAGGGAAGCCGCGCCTGAACGCCACGGGACTGGAGCTCACTGTCGAGGACGCGAACACATATAGGGATCTAAATTCTGGTCTCACCCGCATCGATGCGGCGGTCAAGCTGTCGAGGTCGCGCAAGAAGGCCAAGGAGCTTGATGCTCAAGATGATGAAGATACGAGCCAGGGATTTTGATTGCTTGTACATACACGTAGTAAGTACATGCGGGCAGTGTCTTTTTGGCATCGGTAGCGCCTGCGGAGCAAAATGAGGTGATTTTGAGGGTATTCCTGACAAAATTGGGTGATTTTGAGGCCTGTGGCGAAAATCCTGACATTTTGGGCGAAATTTTTGGCCGGTTTCACCTGTCCTGACATTCGACAGAGAAAAAAAATTGGCCTGTGTCATTCCTGACATTTTTTTCCAAAGTCATCCTGACATTTCGGCTCAAAGAAAATCAGGCCTTCCCACCCATTATCAGGGGTCCTTGCATCAGCCGGTAGAAGTGAATCCTGTAGGAAGCGGTTCGGATAACTTGGGTAGGCCGTCGGGTCAATCCCTGCAATCGCATATACTGCACAAACCCTGATCTCCCGGTTTGGGTGACTGAGATGGGTGCAGATAAATTCAGTATACATCAGTGTCGATCTTTCGGCCACGCACTTTGCCAGGGAGCAGAGGCGGACTCGCGGATATTGGTCCGCAATGCTGCCGGAAGAGTCAAATCGAACCAAAGTGCCGAGGATCCGACAAGAGCCGCGAACGATCTCCTCGTTGGAGGATTCAAGCAGTGGGGCAAGTTGCTGGACTGGGTTTGCGGGTATGACTTCAGCAACCGCCATCCAGTTCCCATTGCAAATGTTCTGTAATGCATTCATCGCTTGAAAGCACACTTCAGGTGATGGATGACTGCGAGGCCGGGAAATTTAAAAATCCAAGAGCGGAAAACATATTGACATACTGCAGGAGGTTGACGAGGTTTATACATGGCTTAGCCCGCAGAACGGCGTCCTGTGAGCTCGGCCATCTTGCAAATTCTCCCAGCAAGCGGCATGCCCAACGAGAGATGTTTGGTCCGGCTACGACCAGCCATTCCGCCATGTTTGCCAGCACCTCCAATACAACAGCAGCGTCGGCGGCAGACGCGGACTGGTGCGCCAAACCACAAAGCGCCTGCAGGGCAAATTCACAAACAGCACTGTCGTCAGATCTGTATGACATTGAATATTTATGTAGCGATTTGTCCGTATGACGCACTTGGCCAGCTTGACTAGTTGCGGGATTGGATTCAGTTCCAATATGGACTTGTTCACAGTTGCGTGCCCCGCCAGATTCGCGAACATCGCGCAAGCCTGACGAAGCAGAAGCACATTGTCAAGTTCGAGAATCTGGAGTCCCCAGCTATTCCCTGCCATGATCGCTCGCGCGTCAAGCATGGATGTCGCTCTTTGTGTCAGATGTTGGAGAACGAGCACTTTCGTCGACTCGGAGACCTCTTTTGAGCTGGCTGCCGGTTTAGTGGGAGACTGCAAATGAGCGATTTAGGAACTCGCCTGAGATATGTGAGTAATGTTTCGACTTTCTCCGGAGACAGTGGAGAGTCGTTTTCCTGAGAAATCAGCGCCAGTGCCTGTCGATAATAAAGGAGTTTTATGAGAGGTTTCGCGATCGTGTGTAGTGGTATGGTCGCGTCAGGGGGGTTGCTGTCTGACCACCAGCTCAAGACACTTTGGTAGGTTGGGGCGCGACGCAAGGGCGGCATACCGTCAAGAGATTGGATGGTGGCGGGACAAAGGAGCCTGGGAGATTTGACGGAGGACATTCCAGATAATCTAAAGAAGCACTGCGTTCTCATTAGCCAGAAATAGCCAGACACGTGCAGCTAGCCGAGCTAGGCAGATGGCTAGGCATCCAGCTATAGCCCGCCAATCCGGCCAATATTGTGATTTAATTCAAGGTTCGCCACTTGATGGTCACTGATGATGGCTGGTTATCAGGATATTTCCAATGCATTCTTCGGTCCCAATCCCGTCCCAAAGTCTCTCACGTGCCCAACGTGTACCGGACAAAGCGACAGATATCATCTGGAAATTACGGTATAGAGTGATATATTTCAACTATGCTGAACCTATTGGGCACCATTAGTTTCAAAGACTCGTCTGCTAAAGCCAGGCCCTGGTGCTATATCCCGGGAAATACAGTTGTAAACTACTAGGAAGCGAAACGGTGAGCCCGCGTGGCAGATTGTGAGCTCAATATTGAGTCAGGAGCATTGTTCCTTGTTTTAGATTGATGCTATGACATCCGGGATATACGACAGTGCAAAGGATCATGAAGTTATGTGGTGTTCCCGCTGAGAACGATGGGATTTCGTCTGGGAGTCCAAATGTGGCCAAATTTGAACGCGAAAGCGAAACACTACAAAACAAGTTGATTTACCTTACCCTGGGGGTTTGAAGGTTCAGAACGTTGATATTCGTACTCCGGGACCTGAAGACACTCTTCTGACACTCCCCAGATTTTGGCGCTTGGCAAGGCCCCAAACCATAATGCCGGGAAAATAAGCCAAATAATAGTGTATACAAAGCTGCGCAGTGCAGCCGCAATAGGAACTTTTACTCAATTCCTTCAATGTACTGGGGGTTGATATGTAGTAGAGGCACCTCCCAAAACTTCAGGTGCAATGGCAATGCTTAAGCCGGTGAACAACCCGGTGTTTCGCTTCCACGTGCTGTTTCGCTTCCTAGTTTACAACTGTACAATATTATTTCGGGGAAATAAATTGATTTCAAGCAGTAGGATACGACACAATACGCAGTATATACTAAAATGTGTGGCGGAGGTCTCGCCGCGGGAGGATGTGGCGTCGCCTTGGGAGGACATGGGATGCAGCGAGGTACGACCCGGCGCCGCGATGGACCTAACACACAGGGGAATCGGGGTGGGATGGCGGCGAGACCGGGAGGAGAAGTGGAAGGATGTGAAGAGTGCGGAGGGAACAGGCGCGACGCGCGGATGTGGCGGACGAGGAGGGAGGGAGGAATGGAGAAATGGGATGGCGGCGAGGATGTGGCGTCCCAATAGACCGAGGACGGGCAGGGGAGGGGGTGAATGGCATAGAAGGGATACGAGGAATGAAGCCAGGGGACGCAAGGGAACGAAAGCAAGCAAGGAAAGCGACTCACCCAACCCGCCCTCCTCCTCCTCCTCGAGGTCGGGATCGCCCTCCCAGCCCTGCACCTGCGCCGCGTGCGCCGCGCGCGTCGTCGTCTCGAGCTCGCGCGAGCGCTGCCATTCCGGCCTACGCGTACCACACCATCAGCCCACGCATACTTATGCGCAGCAGGGAAGGAAGGGACGCAACGCACCGGCGCGAGAGCCACAGCATGAGCCAGTCGTACGGGTGGTCCTCCTCGGAGAAGTGCGCCGTCAGGAAGAATGCTTCAAATAACCCCTCCTCGTCAGCACCCACTACCCACGAGCACGAGGGGAGACTGACAGTTAACGAAGTGGTTCCACGCAGAGCTGCTGACGTGGCGGGCGGTCTCGACGGTGCCGCCGAGGATGACGAGCTTCATGCCGTCGACGACGGACGAGCCGTTGAAGAGCGGCGTCACGAGCGAGCGTAGCATGTCCATCTCTGGTCTTCAAGTCTCTTCAAATGTCGTAAGTCTTCGAGTCAAGTGTTCAAGTGTTCAAGTGTTCTGCAATCTTGCTGCAGTCCTCGTCCAGGTAGTGCTCCTCGTCGTGGTAGTAGTTTGAGGAAGCGCGTAGCAGCTGTGTGTATACACGGCACGCTGTCGCAGGCAGTAGACTCACACCGCGGCGTCACCCGATCACCTCACCCATACTCAATTTTTCGGATTGGCTTCCGCTTGTCCCCAACCGTCCAATTTCCGGATTCCGAGGAGATGTCAATCCCATATGTGTTGATTAACGCCTTGATTCCTTGATTCCTTGATTCCCTTGCCTCCCAACCCTTGCCCACTGTCCACCGATATGATCAGCTAAGGCAACCCCCGCGCTTCCCTTCCTTCCTTCCCTTCCCTTCCTCCAAGCGCTGTCCATCTGCCGGGCTCAAACTTCCTGATAGCCCGCGGTCAACTAATACCAGCGAGCGAACTTCTCTGTCCCCGAATACTCATTCGGCTTTCGTCCATTCATCCGTCCATTCCATTCATCCATTCCGACTCTTCCCGAAGAGATGGAATAAGGAACTCAAGCGAATCAAGCGAGATGGGTTAACTAAGTGAATGAAGAGATGAAGAGTCAATCAAGCCACATCCCCGCGCGTGTATATTGCCTCTTCGCATACGGACATTGCATATACATATGCCCTTGCGCGTATACCCACCCTGCATATACATACCGTCTAGCGCGTATACCTCCCCTGACGCGCATCATCAATGTGGCACGCCCAATCCCAATCCAATGACCCCGAATCAAACCAAATTTAAACATTCCTACTTACCTCTTCCATCAACATCCGCCGATCGTCCCACCTCGCCCGGGCTCCGGGTCGATCTCGACTTACTCGGGTTCGGGTTGACCGTTGGACACCCTAATCACCGCACCGGTAACCCATTAATCCCCCGCGCGTTAATCTGCCTTTCCTTTTCCTTTTCCTTCTACTGTTCCTTTTCCTTTTACCCTTCCCTGCCCTTCCCTGTCCCGCCCTCCCACCAGTCCCGGTCCCCGACTCACCCTCCCACCTCCTCCCATCCCGCTTCGAATGGAATGTAACACGGTCTGTCTATGTCTATGTCCATCCATCCATCAAACAAGTTACAGCCTCGCGCGGCCGGGGACTATACACGCCAATCACCCGATTCACCAACCCACCGCGTCAATGATCAATCTCCCTCCGACTCCCGAGTCACCCTCGAATCAATCGCGGTCTCGATCCGTCTGTCAACCCAACCTCGGGGCCAGTTCCACTTCATTTTTTTTTTTAATGTTACGCTCTTGCTTCTGCATCGTAGGTGCTAATACACCTGCCACCCCGGGCCACCCTCCTTCCTTCTCCTGCTGCCACGTCCCCTCCTCCGGTGCCCCGTCCCGGTGCCACGTCCCTCGATCCCCCGTGACCGTCCCGCATCCCCCGCCGGGAGATGAAATTTCGTAGGCTGTAGCGCAACATACAGCTGTATGCTGTACGCTGCTGTCTTGATTTCCTCTGCCGGCTTCGAGCCTGATCCATCCCCTCTCCTCTCCGGCGCAAATTGTCCCCCGATCCCTATTCCTATTCCAATTCCGAAAGCTGTAAGTTTACTCTCCTCGCCTATGCGGGAGGAAGAGGGGGAGAGTTGGATTGGCGCTCAGGGTGGAGCGAGATTAACGCTGCGCCCCTCCATGGTCATGTTCTTGATTATTATATTCAGAATCCGAAGGGTGGCGCTGCGCTGCACGAGTAATTCATCTATTCAGAATCAGAGAATTGTTGGGGATTGGCGCATTAATATTAATATTCAGAATCAAGTGCAGGGCCGCTGCGCGCAGTCGAGTTCGGGACCGAGTCCGAGGATGAGGATGCGGCGGACTGGCGCTGCGGCATGCGGAGGGCGCGGGTATCGCTGAGATTAAAGGATTGACGCTGCTGGATGCGGATTCCATCCATCCATCCAGAATCAGGGCCAGCGTCAGTGTCAGAGGGAAATCAGAGGAAGAGGAAGAAGATTGGCGCTGCGGCATGCGGCGGATTAACGCTGCTGGATGCGGCATGCGGACTGGCGCTGAGGTTAAAGGATTAACGCTGCGCTGCGCTCCATGCCTGATTCATTCAGCGTCAGAGGGAGAGAAGAGGACGAAGATTGGCGCTGTGCTGTGAGAATCAGATTAGCGCTGCCAGTGCAGGCGGGACTCGGGACGCGGGACTAGGAGCCGGAGCGAGATTAATTAATAAAAATATGCTGCGTTCCGCTAAATTTGGCGGGGCCTCGTGGAGGGGTCGTTGCGTTGCGCGCCGGGGTGTTACTATTAGGTCCGTCGATACGGCGGTTTTCGGGTTTCAGTTCTCCGTTCTCCGTTCTCCGTTTTCCTTTTTCCGGTTTCCGTTTTGTAATTTTTCAGTAACGTTTAAATTCGGGCAGGGCGGAGGCTGTGTGCACTGTACTGTACTATGCTTACAGCGTTCGTCTCGGAATCTCGAAGTTTGTTTGGGTGCATAGCATATGCATAGGCATCCCACAGCGGCAATCGTACTCCGCAGCGTCAACCCGCATCCCCGCATCCCCGCCTTCTCCCGCAGCGCCAATCCAATCCTGCAGTGTCTCCCGCAGTGCCAATCCACACGCCCAGGAAGTCGGCGCCAACCCTTTAATCCTGCTCCCGCAAACTCCGCAGTGTCAATCCATCAACACTCCCGTCCAGGAACTCGGCGCAGCGTCAGCCTCTGCATTATGTCTTAATTTCAATTTCGTTGTGTCCTTCCTTTGGCGCGGCGCTAATCCTCATCACGACCGATATGGGACGGGGACGGGAAGTCGGCGTACTTGACTCGGCTCCGTACAGTAATCACCCAGACCGGTTGCGCAGCTGGATAAGCCTCTAGATAAAATTAAGCTCAGCGCGGTCCCGTTTCCGGAACTGGTAAGTCGTAAGTTACGATATTAATTTCAACCACGAGGTGATTTCATTCGTTCATCCTTCTTGCATCCCTACCCAGCGCATTCTGGAACGCCGGACGAGTCGCCCACCTCCGGCGCAATACATCCACACACCTCAACATCCGACATCCGACATTCGAACCACCCCCACCTCGCGCCCGTTTCACAAACGAAACGAATGAAGCTCATATCATAACAAGTCCTCATTATTTACAGTAAGTATTATTTACCCCTATGTTCAAGCACCCGCCGGTGACGCTGAACGAACCTGGTGTCGTCTGCGAGCCTCGAGGTATAACGTACATGCAAATCGCACATATATGTACATCCCCGGATGGAGCTGGGTGCATACGTAGCTGATACGCATCTCGCTTCTCATCCCACAGTGCAGCATCCCATCCGACGGCGAAGCGTCTTATCCGACGGAGCGACAGCAAAACGGAGGGAGAACATCCAGACGCGTCGCGTCCGGAGAATAGTATGCCCGCAATCCCAAACTCGATTGATTATTTGATTTGAGTCCTGCGCCAACACGTCAGCTCATTCCACAACACGCCCGGCATCGACTCCCTCCACACACACTCTTAATTAATCCCCTCATATATGTCCACGAGCAAATATTTATTCCAGTACTTCGAACGCCGAGATCCCCGCTCACATCCATGTCTCGTGGTTCAAGTTGAACTTAAAAGTTGCCTGTCCTCCTCTCTCTCCCCACCTTCTCCTTCTTTTATCTCGTCCTCTTCCTCAGCATCGTTCCATCTCCGTACCCTAACCCTTAGGCAGCGAGTATGTACGTGACCGCAAATCCCACATATATATACATCCCCCGGTGGGGGTGCGTGGGGTGATACGCATCTCATCTCGCACCTCATCGCGCGTCTCATCCGACAGCGAAATGGAGGGAAAGGAGAACATCAGAATCAAGAATCAAGATTAATCAAGATGCCGTCGTCGAGTCGGAGACCGGTCGCCTATACCTGGGATCCTCGGGACATGATTGTGGCCGCGGCCCGGAAAGACATACCTTGCAACCCCTTATCACAAGCAAGTACTAGATGATTCCTCCGCCCGCGCCGATATCATATCATATCGTATCTGCTACGTATCTGCTACCCGCTACCCCCGCGATCCGCCGTCATAGCGTTGCCATCCCACCCCACAAGGCGGCGGATTTGCACGATTGCCGCTGGATACAGATAGATACGGATACGTACAGCTCTGCAAACGCACCCCGCCGCAAGAGGGGAGCTAAATTGAACCAAAAAGGCCAGTGAAATCGAATCCAAGGTGAAGCCGGCGCCGTTCAACTCCAACTCCAACTTCAACCTCAACTCCAACCCCAGTCAGCCTTGAGCCCAACCCAACCCATTACCTAACTCAACCCCGCGCCGTGCCCACATGCTCTCCCGCCACATGGTTCCCCCACCACATTCCCGCGACCCTGACCCTGGGGCGCAGACGCCGACGCCACATTCCCGGCGGCCACACGGTGCACGTTGGCAACAAACGTTGGCGAACGGATACCAACGTCGGCAGAGGCGGGTGGATATCACCGCCTACATACATCCCCGCGCGCTTTATGCATCCGCCCTCCATATCCGCCCGTCCTAATTCCCATTTGCCCATTCACAGCAGCACCCGGGCTGATAGCGGGGGGAAGCCGCGATACGACCCGCTAGTCAGGTGGCCGTCCAGACCACCGGCTACCAGTCTTCTCATTCCGTACACAAATCCCATGTCTCCTGATACCCTCCCGCCTCCGCTCCCGCTTCCACTGTCACTCCCACGCTCAGATATCTATCACCCCCATGTCCCCATGCAGCCGCAAATCCGATTTGCGTATACGTACATGGACGTCTACAGAGACGTCGCTACATAGACGACGGACGTCGCGCAGCTGGAATGCGTACGTACGCACGCAAATCAGGGGGCCTCGAGGCTCGCGGCTCGATGTTCAACCGTTCAATATGGGTCTCAAGTTGAAGTTGCATGTTGAATGAAGTTCAATTTTGGATTGAACCACGCTTTGTCAGCCGGGGATCTCGGCGTTGGCGCAGTTTGAGCGTCCCCTTACACTGCATAATATTGCGTCGGCGGATTACGGCCGGAACCCACACTCATTCACAAACAGAATCGCAGTGCTAATTGTGCTCAGTGTACGTGACTGGCTCACAGTATCGCCCACCAACAAGGTCCTAAGGAACGACAGATTTCACAGCTTAATGCTCGAGAATTATGAACACATTCTGACTGCTGAGAGGCAGAGAATCTGAGCTAGCCCTCTAGATACATACTATCGCGTCACACATGCTCTTTCCTGCTATACGTTCTTGTCAAACTCATTCCCCGAAATGGCGAGCGATCTGTGGGAACGACCATCGAGGGGGCGCGTTCAGGAGTGAAAGGCAGCGCACCTCGTCGCCGATGCCGTTGACGATGATCGCGATAGTGGCGGACATACGGGCGGCATTCATCGAGCGCGAGACGCTCTCGCATCCCCTGAGCTTTCGCTCGGAACTCAGATACTCGCGCATTCCCAGACTACTGCGCTCACCTGAAGAATGAGATCGACCCCGACTCCGTTGGTCAACTTCCTCGTCTCCGCATCCCACTCCGGTATCATCTTATAGTTCAACGTATGCATAGCCCCGAGCACCTCGGCTTGCAGAAGCGTCTCGTCTGAAGATGATGTTTCGACGCCCACCACTACTGCCAATTGCGGCGCAAACCTGAGGGCGGTCAGTAGTTGAATAAGGGGGAGGCGAACTACCTGCGTCACAACGCCACCTGTCCCTTGAATCAGTATTGCCGCTCTTGACTGGCTCGAGTCCCCGAAGTGCGTTGAACGCCGCAAGTGCCGCATAACTAAAATAAAATAAACAAATCAGGTCGTCACTAAGTGCGAGCCGCATAAATAAGATGTCCCCACGGCAATATAGACGCTTCAGTGTAGGATAGATGGGCCGGTATGCGGACGAGTATTGGTCATCGATTTAAGCGAATGGTGTTGAACTCACATGAATATCCCGTATTCTGTCAGAATACCATTCAGGGATGCTCCTGGACTCGACTCAAGCATTTCAGGCTTCAAGTAGCCTTCGAGGTGATCTAGGACGAAGTTCGCGGACACGCGATCACCCACGGTCCATTCTTCCACCGCGTCTCCAACCGAGACTATCTCACCGGCCATGTCGGAGCATGGAATGAGGGCTGGATTTAGGCTGTGCACACATGGGATCACTTCCTCGCGACTCACAACATCAAGGGCCACAGTCCTTTGGCGATCGATAGGTCGCGGACCTGCGTCATGTTCGTTGATTTTCTACGACCTTTGTAGTGGATTGTGATATGATGCGGATGGCTCTAAGGGACCCGCGATCGTGCTTCTAGTGAGGATCTTGCCGAGGGTGGGCAGGGACTGAAAACGAAGATGGTGGTTTGAATTTTTTAAATTTGTGCAAAGCTCATACGATCACGTGTGTTAACCCTAACCCAATGCTCGTAATCTTCTTGCGTCCTCCTCCGAGTGAACCTGGCCCCTGGAGGTATGCAGGATTCGGGGAGTATGGAATAGACTCCGACATCTGCATGTTATGAAGCATCCAACACACAATCATCGTGGCACATCTAGAGTCTCCGAGCACGCTGGATAACGCTTGAAGAATCAAAAGTCAAAGCCTGCTCAAGGTGGACTCCGAAGGACACAACGAGTTCCACATACATCTCTGTCCATCTCTGTCCATCTCTGTCCATCTCTGCCGGTGGCTGTCCATTGGCTGCAGACCTCTGTTAGAGCTGACTTTCGCACAGCAAGAATCGATAGGCGAGTCCTCCCTTTAGCTGGCAGGCTTGTATTCATACACAGATGATGAGCACATCGCCCGAGGAGGGAATCTACCCCACGACGGGTATCAGAGCTGAGCCATGGGCGCAAGTCAGACTCTGGTGTGGCAATCTGCCTGGCGGCTTTCAAGGTGCGAGATGAATCCATTGAAACTCGGTCCAGCCACTCGCCAGCGTCCCAGCAGGCATTTCGACATTCTCCAGACGACGGTGGACCCCTGCGAAGGTCTTGAGCTTATTCGCGCGCTCCGCATCGGAGCACATGGCATCCTTTTTGCGCTGCTGCTCGATCCAGTAAGTACGACAGTCCCAGTAGCACACGAACGGGGAGCTCACCTTAGGCTGATCGGGCAGTGCGCACCCGCTCCTAACATGCTCGCAGTGCTCGCGGTGCTTCCACCAGAGGCCCGGATAATATCGCGAGCGTCCGTCCAGCCGGATCGTGCGGCCACAACCGCGGCAGACAAGCTTGGTGAATTCCACCTTCAGCGTCCACGGGTCGGCCTCCAGCGCCGCCTTCCGCTGCTCCTCCGTGTGCGCACTCTTCTTTTTGCGCATGTGTTTTGTCTGAGGCGAGACCACCTTCTTTGAGGCCCGCTTTACGGTGGTGACTGGGGCGCCTTTGGGCTTGCGGCATGGGCGCACGGTGGCGTAGCTACGGCGCCGGATGGGAAGCTCCCCGTGGGCGTCATGCATGACTTTGTCATCGCTGTCCTGCATGACCTTGTCGGCGTCTGTAGCACGGCATTGCTGGCCAGTCCGCGCTGTGTTGCAGTCCATGCCGGTGGCCCTGTATATCAGTCCGTGAGCAAGCTTCCTCGGAGATCGATGGCACTATCCACCACTCACCCAGCCTTGCTCTCCGAGGTGGACATCACCGTGTCGTCTGCAGACATCGCGGCACGGCATTGCTGGCCAGCCCTCGCCGTAACGCAGTCCATGTCATTGACCCTGCATATCCGTCCGTGAGCGAGCATCCTCGAGGATATATGGCGCAATCCAGCACTCACCCGCCCCTGCGCTCCGAGATGGGCATCGCCGCAGGCTGGTCCCACTCGTCTGTCGTGTCCCAGTCCATAGCATCTTTGTCCGTTGCCCTGTAATCAGATGGTCAGCGCGCGTCCTCGACAGTCCATGCCACAGTCGACTCACTCGACCTTCCGCTTGGAGGTGGACCTTACCGCGTCGCCCGCAGGCTTTTCCCACTGCTTCCCCATCTCTTCCGACGGCGCCCAGCCCGTGTCACACCTGTGGGTAATCCTGTCCCTTCGTCAGCGGCGGCGCTGAATCCGCAGGCAGGGCACGATGCACGCACCCGATATCGCGGCCGAAGCAGTGTGACCTGTGCGCCTTCCCTATCGTCGCAAGGGCAGCGAAAGGGTCCATCCCCTCGTAGCGAAAGACGTAGGTGCATCCGCGGCGCCCACACTGACTTTGGAAGGGCAGGAAGGGTGCCTTTGGTGGCGCTTGATCGGTGGCGGCGGAGTCGGACACGGCAAATACTGAGGCGGATTTTTTTTTTGTGGCTTGGGGGAGAGGGGGGGCGGGAGCAGGGAGGGTCGAGGGCTCGCGCATCGTCGATATGTGCCAAAAACCATTGTTACTCTTTGGGGCGGGAAATTGATGGTGATTCCTTTGTCAGGATGTGATGCTGAGACCTGCGCTTGGGCGCCTTTCCCTACTTCCTTCGTCTTCATTTTGAGCAATGAAACATCCTTTGACCCCCGGCGCTCCCACCGACAATGCCTAGCCGGTCGAAAATTCCTTGGCCAAATTCCAGCACGGATCAGGGCCCGACCCCATCCGTCCTTAACTTGATGGACAGTATCTGATCCCACGAGAAGCACGTATTGGGTACCGGGCGCCAGGGATGATATGCCCTATCTTTTGTACTTTTTCTGCCCCTCATTTTATCTGCACCAGTCCTACGACGAAATTTCAATTTGCAGCATCTTTGTGTCTGGCCCGCTTTGTGGGAGGCTCGAAAATTCCCTCGACATCATGATAGTTCTCACTCCAAGACTCTATTTATTTGAGCCCAGGAGCTTCTTTACGACGCAGTCCTTTGACGTTTCATCCACGCCGCGGCCTGCATTATCTTGGCATTATCTGCCAAGTCTGGGTTGTACTTTGATCCCTTAATCATTGCGTCTGAATATTTCGACACAGGAGGCGTAATTTTTGCCCCGGGTAGCCACTCATGCCATCTCACGCCGATACTAATAGCCCACCTCAACTCCACGGACGAACCACTCAGAGGTCACGGGACCGACCGCGCAAACTTGTCAGCGACCAAATCGACCACAACAGCGCGCTACATATCAGCCAAATCCAGCCGATTCAAATTTTGGACGCTGTATCCTCGTTCTTGTGCCTCAACTAAATGCTAATAAAACATTGGCTCATTATTTGATTTTTCATTTCAGGTGCAACGCGGTCACGGTAATCCTACGCTAAACGTAGAGGAGTTGCAAAAGTATGTCGTAGATCATACAACTCAATTGACGGTCCAGTTCCCAGCACACCTTGGCACGTAGGACTTGCGTGGAGACAGAGAGCGATTCAGACTCGGACACACCACAGATTTAACCTCATTACATGACACTGGGAATTGTCTGTAGAAAAGGAGAAGCCTATTCAACAAGCCACCGGACCTAGACGTGGGGTATAAATCCTGTCCAGTCAACATCAATCAAGTCATTGGCTGAAAGAATTCGCAGCGCTGTGAAGGGGAGAACGATCAGCAGAATTCTGGAAAGGATGTAAAGAAGGAAGGTCCCCGCAAGCAAAATCGTGATTAGCCTCGAATGCACGGTGGACTTGTTCCACATCTGAACGAGGCCCATGAGCGTCGGGATCGCCGTCACGAGGACAGCGCACATGCGCCACAACCATTTTTCTGCGGTGGAAGGGAACACCGCGGCCCACGCACTGCAGTGAATAGCACCAAAGACGACGGCGGCGAGCATCTCGAGTATGAAGGCGGGTATGAAGTGGGGTTGCATTGGAGGGCTCCAGAGCAGAGGCACGCAGTTGGATGACGCGGGGTTGTAGTCGTCCGAGCCATAAATGGCGGCTAATACCCATCGCATGAGCCTCGACGGCGAATTCCGAGCGGCTTCGGGTTCGGCGTCATCGACCACTGGTCCGATGGGAATGGGTGTTTGGGCATCAAGTGGCTTGCCCCACCAAAGGATCCAAGTGAAGATGTTGATCACCGCGAACGCAAGGGTGACGACCTCGATCTCGGTGAGGGGAAGGTGCTGTGAGAGGCGGGCGAAGCATTGTATGATGAACCAGAAGGACTGCATGAGCGCTACACCTTTCGATAGTGCATCACCTTTGCTCCTGTCCATGATGGATGCAGTGTCTACTGCCCGTATATCCGCGTGATATTCGGCGCCAAAGGGCCCTTCGAGTTGCTTCAAGATTATGATGGGATGTCCCATTTTGCCACGAGAAACGAACCCACCCATCGCGAAGAAGAAGCCATGAGTGGTCGAAACGCCGAATTCTTTCGATGACTGGTCAACGAAGATGATAGCACCGGGATATGAGAAAACGCACTCTTCGAGAAGCTACGAGAAAAGAGAAACTGTCTCGCCGCGAAGAATACAATTAGCTCCGGTGCAATCACTGCCATGAGCATCATGCCGATTCTTCGACAGGTAAGTTTCCCCCAGCCCTGCTTTGGGGAAGGTAGATTCGGGTGGACGGAGATCCAGGTACAAGCGAATATAGTTGTGAGGCAACCCCATACGATATCGAAAAATGTTCGGCTTGATGGACCCTCGCAAGAGTTAGGAGCTTCTCGGGGTCGGAGCACGAGTACGACCGATGATAAATGGGACATCAGCGGCATAAGTCGTACAGCGGTCGAGCGAGATGTGGTGGACAGACGGAAGACGGAGGCAGGGAGGTTGCTCGTTCGTAATCTCGTATTAATACGACTACAGCAAAGGATCCGAAGTCTTCCTCCAGATGCTGTTCATGCTGTTAAAAGAAGTTCTCAGGCCGCACAGCAGATATTTCAGGAGAATGGAAGGTCGATAACTGGGGCAGAGGGTAGAGACGCCGACACGTGGAAGCAGCTCGGCAACACGGCGTTGAACACGACATTCACTAAAAATAGGATCACACAAAGCACAAAGGGATGTTGTCATTTATTTCGATCCTACATTCCCTGCAACGTGCCTGATAACTGCCCACAGCATGCCAGCGTGGTGTGAAGACATTAGGGTTGTTCACAGTTCCCTTTTTCCTCCCCTTTTTTTCTCTCTTTTTTTTCCCCTTTTTCCATCTACTCCCTTTTTCTCAATCCAATATAATCGACACCAAGGAACTTGAGAATCAAGATGTCATCATGAGAGGTAGTCACGTCCCGGCCCCCATCATGTGTTTCATGGGGTTACGGGCTACACTAGCAATGTAAAGTTCCCATACAGCGAAAAAGGAGCGCAAAAAGGGGCGAAAAAAGGGAGATGCGGACCAGGGCGTTCACAGTTCACTTTTTCCGGCCCTTTTTCTTCCCTTTTCGCGCCCTCTTTTCTGCCGTTTCGTCCCTGGTACACCTGGGCACTTGGTTTCTTCCCTTTCCAACCCTTTTTACATCTCTTAGTTGAAAAGGGAAAAAATCCCGGGTAAAATCCGAGCCAAATCAAAGATTCAGCAAAAAAGGGAACAAAAAAGGGGAGAAAAAAGGGAACTGTGAACGACCCTATTACATAAGTTCAACCACAATTTGTCAGCGGGGATCTCGCCCGCTGGTGGTGGATGCTCAATTCAAATGCGAGGGGTCACCGCAAATATGATCGCATTCGTTCAGGGACATTGGCTCTGAATAAATTACGGGAAGTCCGGGGCGGGGAAACGAGGTCCCAACAAGGAAATGCTTGGTCAGCAGCGGGGAAAAGGCCAGTTTGCACACAAGCCACGAATCACGATGGCTCCTAGTGTGTCCGATCACCATCATCACCAAAAGCGGAATAACCTGCCAAGGGGCGCCAAGGCCGTCGCAAGGCCTCTCTAGGGCAACCTATTCCTCGGAACGTGTCACAAGGAGATTCTAAGGGGATAGTGAAACTCACTAGGTCTAGCAAGGCCGTCCGAGCCTCGGATGCCCTTGGCAGGCCTTGGACAGGCTAGTAACGCGTTGGGGGCCTCGCAAGGCTCTCCAATTCTCTTCCTCTTACTCAAAGAACGTATCAAATGAATTTCCATTGCACAAGTCGGAACGGTACAATTGTAAGTTACGGAGTAATAGCTACAGGTCGGTCTGCGAGGAGCTATGTCAGGATTGTTGACTCGGATAGCGTGCGGGTGGGGACTTACACGAAGCGAATGGGATGCGGGGTTCACTTTACAGCTGCAAGATGAAGGCGGAGTAAGCAGAAATACAGCACGATAGAAGGCGGTAACTTACATGCGGCATTGATTGAATAATTGCATTACTATGGAATGAGGTGGCTCAGCAAGCGAAGAAAGATACTAAAAGAACCGCTTACGAGAGAATTAAGCGGGGGCATCTGTGGGTGAAGACAACGAGTCAGACAAGCGACGGGACAATAAATGTATACACTTACTGCGGGGTGAGCAGCAGTAGAAACCGATACAAGCTTGAGAAGAGTGAGTACGCCAAGTGAAAGCATCTGTACGTGAAGAGGAATGAGTCAGTTAAGTTCAATGATAATAATTGCACAGACTTACTGGATTGAATAAGCGAGGGGACAGCAGTGGAGAACCTGTCAAACTGTGAGCCGGCGCTAGTTGGGCGGGTATCGGACTGTACCTGCGGACTCGTGCGTGGGGAAGGAGTGTGGATTGTCTGATTTCACCCGACAAGTCAGAGATTGTGAAAATGAGGTGGTGGGACTGACACACCGTGAGCGTTGGTAGCTGGAGAATATTCTAGGTTGACGCGGCGGCACGACGAGCTGCTCGCTGAGCCATGATACTGACCGCCGCGTTGGGTTCGGCCTCGGGATCCGAATGTGCATCCATAGTAGCAGTTCCGAACACGCCTCTGTACAAACTGTCAGCCAGGATCTGCGCTGAAGAATCACATTACTTTTGAAACCAGTCGAGTGTCTCCTTTGTCCAGTCGTCCTCTGGGTCCGCGAAGAGGGTCAGGATCGAGTTGAATAAGTCTTCATAGTTATAAGAGCCGTGACGGCGTTCCAGTCCGCCGTCTCGAGCATAGTACGAGCCTATCGCAGGTCAGTATCATCTCCTCGGGGGAAGCGAAGCACGTACCTGAACGCCTGCATATGCGACCATCTCTCGGTCCACCTTGTATGTAGCATGGTAGCGCGCGCTGCAGACGACCGGTATCCCGTCATCGAGGCCGAAAAGCGCGGACGACGGCCCGGTCCAAATGTGCCGGAGAACCTAGATGGCATTGAGCAGAAAAAACAACATTGTCAACATAGCAGACAACGGACGCACACGTAACACAAGATCGCCGCGCAAAAGACCTTTGTCCAGTTCCTTGGGGTCGTAGGTGCCTTCCTCATAGAAGAAAGAAGGAAACTGCGTCGCTTTGAGGTCGACCCTGCCAGCGACGATCAGCGCAAGAAATCTGGGCACCAAGTGATGGGCAGGCGAGTAAATGCGCAGATGTAAATGACTCACTCGTTGGTTGCGGGAGGCACATCTGCGTCCTCCACGTCGGGCTCTTCGCGACTACAGGGTAGGGAACAAACATTAGCTGGGTATATGCGCATAAATACACACGCACGGAGCGTTGGCAAGAGGAAACTGGGGCAGTTTGAGCCGATCGACCCAGGGAAGGATGAAATAGCGAAGCATTGGGTGGACGAGGCCGCGATCGGACTTGCTCTCCTGCTTTGGGATCGGGGGGAGTATGACATCCTTTGCGGGGTTTGGAAGAAGATAGTTGAGGCAGTGCTTCAGCGTGTTCGTGTCGACCGTCCGGGCGCTTGTAGCCGCATCTTGCATCTATGGGACATGAAGGGGGTGACTATATGAATGTAGCGACGCACCAGTTTAACCATCTTGGTCCATTGATGAGGCTTGGTCGCGATATCGAGGTACATTTGCTTGATTGGTTCGAGCAGCTCGGGCGCTACGGGGAAGAGCTTATCGAAAGCTGCGATACAATTTTGCTGCCGCTCGAGCTCACTAGACACCATATCAGACTTGATGAAAGGGACTCACGAAGCGGGTATAGTGACGGTGTTCGAGGCCACAGGGACCACGGGGGTGCCCCAGTGGTGCTCTGGACCATAGAGCATCGCGGCGCTGATATCCATGTATGGACTTATCGCCCGCGTGAAGAACTTTGCAGCGGTGATGAGTTTATCCACCGTGGATAACGTAGCGCTGTTAAGGAGATGAGAGGAGAGAGAGAAGGGAGTGACTATGATCCTTGCCTCGAGGATCTTTTGCGACGTTTCTTGGCAGGTGTATCGTCGGTTGTATTGCCAAGGGCGGCAGCCACAATGTCGCCGTACTGGCGCTTCAACGGGGCCGGCATGGTGGAGGTAGGGACGGTGGGGGTGGGTGCAGGAGCGGGACCGGAAGCGGGGGCGGGGGCGGGGGCGGGGGCGTTAAGGGACATGATGGTGGTAAGAGAGAAAGGAAGGCGCTTGGGGCACCAAATTTAAAGGGCGTAGGGAATCGCACCGTACGTACCGTATACGGTACGTGACCAAATACGTGAATACGGAATCCGTTCCGTATACATACGATGATTGCGAGAAGAAACAACAGCTGGCACGGTACGGTACGGGTGATATACGGCCGTAATACGTGATACGTACGGTCAAGAACCTCAACTCAAATCAAAATCTACTATTCACTGGCAGTACTGAGACGGATAGCAACTACCTCGTTCAAAGCATCGAGGACCTCCTTGTGCATCAGTCGGAGCTGAGCCTTGAGAGTCTGTAGTAGATGAGTAGAGCTGCGATCATTTCGGAAAGTTTGATCGACAGGTGGCGCAGCCATTTTCGGAGCCAAAAAAGCAAACGACAAGTAGGCGAAAAAATCGGCACAGCTCAAAGCAGACCATGGAAAGGTCTAGTCCTGAATACAAAATGTTGTCACTTGTCTAGGAACAGATTGAAATATTTCTGATGTATTCCATTGAAATATTCTTCAATGCGTTGAAGTTGAACCTCAAAGTTGAACCAGGAGAGGGACCTCTTCGTGTGTCGCGGCAGCTATGGTCTGCATGTTATTGGCTATTCCTGGGCCAAGATAATGCTTTTACCCTATCCTCGAAGATTCAATATCCGAGACACTTGATTGAGTGTTGATATCGCTCTTTCTTCAGATTGTCATTTTCTATTTTATTTCCGCCCGAGTCAGCCGCTTTGAAGAAGAAGGAAAAATAACCCACTGTGAGTACTAGGGCCTATATCTGTGCCCAATTTCCTTGCTGCCCGGCTTACCGGCAAGTGCCGAGTCAAAACATATTTTTCGTCTATCACTCAGAACAACAAGCCTTTCTATATGTTTTTTTTTTTTTTGGCCATCATTCAAAACAAAACCGTAACCGGTAGTACTCTCGGGGGACCAGCTGAAGTCGGAAGTAGTATTGAGGGCCTCCATGGGCCTGGGTGCGTACGAAAGTGGCGGGAACCGAATTGCGGGACGTCCTCCAAAAGGAGGAAGATTTGATGGGAGTTCTACTCATCTACTCAACACTGAGATGAAAGAGGGCGCGCTGTGGCGGGTGCCATGATGGCGGGAGTCAGGCGGCGTTGGTAGCCCCGCCTGGGTTGATGGGAATGATGAGTGGTGTCCTTGGTCATACAGAAAGAAAAACAGTGAAAAGCCTGCTGGCATTTTGGGAGGACGACACATAGAGCAGAGGTATTCTATAGACGTCTTCCAGTTGGACGGGTGATGCAATTGGATTTTGGGAGGAGCGAAGGTCGAAATGGATCTATGCCATTGTTCGCTTCTTGCGGCTCGCCAAGCACAGGACATGTGAAGCTTTGTTCCCTGATAATCACGAATCACCTGATCTTTTGTTGCGAGCACTAGATGAGATAAGATAATAACCCGTATACGGCCGTATACGGGTCATACCGTACGGAAAGATACGGGTTCGTGCCGTATACATACGGCACGGAGCCGAGGGACGGCTGAGGGCTCCCGGTACGGGTACCGTACGTACGTATCACCGTAACCCATACGTACGGTGCGATTCCCTAAAAGGGCGCTGCGTGATGGTCACAGATCACGTGTAACGTCACCACCGCGTTTAATTTCTCTAAATGCTTGCGCCACGAGAGGCACACAAGTAGTAAATTCGTAGGGATATTATGAAACTACAAGAATGCATGTAGGTATCTACAAATCATCATATCCCGCAGAATCAAGCAGTTCGTCATCATTCTGGCCCGTTACTGCGTCATCCTCCTCCTGCTCGCCCTCCGGCTCCTCCTCATCTCCCGAACTGGACGCGTCAGAGTCAGATTTTTCACCAGGGACATCATCCTCCTGGTCTGATTCATCCGAATCTGCAACCTCGTCATCTTCGTCCGGATGATTTGCCTCATCAATATCCATTTCTTCGTCGTCGACGACGGCCGCATCGATTCCGGTCGATTCAACGGCGGCACTAGCAGAGGAACTAGCAGATTTGTGGCCGACCCCGCGTTCAAAATACCGCATAAACATATCACGGTCCACGAAGCTGGAAATAATTAAGCATCTTTCCCAGTCACGAAATCCAATCACTCACAAATTCACGTAGTAATATACGTAGTCCTCGTCTTCGTCCTCTGGACGCCGTGCATTCGACTTGGGAAGAAGTGATGATGTCCGGCCGTAGTGGAACGCGGGGATAATATGGACACCGCGAATTACCTCGGCCGGGTCCAGAAATCCGAAAGGCGCGCTGTCTGTCGACCCTGAATCAATGAAGCCTAGCCGATGCAACCGCTTAGCTTTCCATCCAGCTTTGTAGGACAGATCGCGGCCAAACCAACGAACCCAGAGAAACTCCATTCGCCTCTTCCTGTGGCTCTGGGATCTGGGTCCGACATGACGAACCTCGGCGTGAAATATCCCGATCACGCGCGCGTACCAGTATGGATGAGGGTTCGGGTCGTCTGGATCTTCATGCGATAGAACCATGACATCAGAGTGTGTCCGAGGGTTGATTGAGTCTTCGTCATGCTGGGCGTCGTATGTGGTGAAATTCACTCGCATCACCTTGTGGGTGTAAAGGCGGTCATCGTACGGGAGCCCCAATAAACGACTCAAGAGATGAGACCGTAAATCTGGTAAAAAGGTCTAGGTTGCGCGTCAGGAACATCATAAATATGCATCATGTTTGCTCACCTCCATGGCTGGATCGCCGGCCAGCATGGACGGGAATTCATACACATTGAAGGATGTCCGTTTGGACTCTGAGATGTGGTGGTGATTCCGGGGCCGAATACCGACTAGATCGGCTTTGAATTTGACGTCCACATCGGTCCGGAGTTCACGGTATATATCAATCGTTTAAACCGTTTATAAACGGTTTTGTAACCGTGTACTGTCCTCGCTACACTAATCGGAAACGAAAACGGTTATAACCGGGTATGACATAGATTAGGCCTCTCCGAGGCGGTAGCTGAACCTTTAGGGATTCACTAGCAGTTACCCATGCTACGCCACGGGATAACAGATCAGCAGTTCAATAGACACATGTTCTGAATTGGAACTGCTGCTCGTCACCGACCTTCGGTCGACTCCTCGCACCTTGTGTGCAGTTCCAGAAACAAATTGCTCGGGATGGCACAAAATATTCTAATGCAGAAATACTTGGTATGAATACAGTGCCCCAGATATTTTTCTGTGAGAACAACCAATTAACAATGTTCAACTGAAACCTCTCTGGGTAAGCTACCGCATTAGTACTATGTATTGTTGGCCTGTAATTCTGAACTAAAAACCATTTCCTCTCAGCGTGCCATCCGAAGTGTCTTCTCCCTGTCTCGACCGTGACGGTCGGAGTTTTACAAATGCATTTCACATCAATAATCCAATTCCAAAATTCTGCCTCACATTCACCGGCTATTTCCCTTCTATATTTGAATTCCTGATGCAGATTTTGAACATTCACAGGCTACGTTCGGCGCGCCTACATCCTGAATTGTGTCAAAATTGCCTTGACCCAGTCGCCGAGCCTCTATCCTGTGGCTACTCCCTCTAAGCGTGCCATAATGTCGAAATCATTTCAAACACCTTGAGATTTCTTGCATGGTTTGGAATTGCACATCGTGCCAGTTTTCTTGTGCAACAGCCTATGTTTTCCACGCCATGACTCCAGTGAGCCAATCTTGTTTAATTCATGCAAGAACTCAAGTTCCCGGCACGAAACGGCCTATGTCGCTGGGGACTCCATTTAACACTCACCTATGAGTGCCCAGTTGAAGTACTTACATAGTCGCGCTCAGGTTGTGCTCAATGCTGCAAGAGTTCAACATCTCAACAGTTTAAAAATAACAATATATTGGCCGATAACTCAACATCTGGACAGTTTTCAGTGGGACAGTGCAGCGCAGACATAAGTGCGCTGAACACGGTGGACGACGGAAAGGTGGCAAACTGATCAAATTTCGTTTCAATTAGAAAAGGGATGGGTGGAGCAATTGAAGAAAAATGGTCTTGTCTTGCATGGAAGGGGGTCCTCAATTGTAATATAGATTCGTCGTAGTCCAGCTTAGTTGATTCTTCAGTTGATAGGCGCCAAGGGCGCTTAGATAAAGGCACCCAATAATCACAGCCCCGAAAAAGGATCGTGCGCACGGGCAAGATCATGAAGTGGTGATTGATCTCGGGGATTAATAATTCTCCGCGCGCCCGGATCCTGGCCCGAACACAAAGCAGAAATGACTAACACCCAAAATTGAACTCAGAGCATATCTTTGGTTCCAGGCGATGAAACAGGTCGCGCAAGAGGATTCAGGCAGGTAAGAATTTGAGAAACATGTCCTTGAATTTTGATTTATTTCTATGTCTTTCTCCATTTTCTATCGATTCATATTCGCAATGACTAATTTTAGGTGACTAAATCTTGTTTGTACATGTAGCAAAAGAGAGCGAAATCCAAGTTCTCCTGGGTAGCCAAACCTAAAGGTTCAGCAATAAACGTTTACACACGGAATGGTTGGAGCCTTACCAAGGCTCGTGGCTGCCTTGATCGGGCCTTGATCAGCCTTGTGACAGTCACAAGGCCTGTCCAGGTTTGGACACTTTTGGTGATGCGCCATGCCTCCATTCCTCGCTCTTCTTGCCGCCGCCGCATCTAGTACCCCCTGTCCACCAGCTCTGTCTACACCGCACAGCGCGCGGCTCCCTTCTCCCACAGCCAATATGGCCCGGGCACAATCAACAACTCGTACATCGTCATGTTAAAGCGCCATACCCCTGCAACGGTCATGCAGAACCACTTAAATTTCCTGCAGGCCACCCACGAGACGTCGCCGCTCGTCGACGACATCTTCGCCATCAGACATGTCTACAACCACATGAACGGTTACTCGGGGCGGTTCTCGCAGGATGCCGTCGCCCAGCTGCGTGCGCTGCCCGAGGTTGACTACGTCGAGCAAGACCAGATTGTGCGCATCCAGGATGCGCAGCGGTCAGCTCCTTGGGTGAGTCTCTGAATTTCGTCAGATTTCGGAGCTGGGGCAGAGGACTCGGAGGTCTGAATCGCCGGCGATTGCACTCGGCGGCCTCCATCGCCAAAGGCGGTCCTGAACCCGAGTTATTCGGCGGTATATTGATACGAAGACCGCTTGTCTGATGTGAATCATCCCGACCCAAGTATTTCCTGAATATTATTCTCCAGGGTCTCGCTCGCGTTAGCCACCGAAACAAGCTCAGCTGTGGCACCTCCACAATCTACGAGTACGAGCCAACGGGTGGCGAGGGCGTCGACGTCTATGTTATCGATACCGGAATCAACATTGCCCACGTCGAGTTCGAGGGCCGCGCGTCCTGGAGAAAGACTGTCCCTGAGAACGAGGATGACGAGGACGGCCACGGCCACGGGACTCACTGCGCAGGCACCGTCGCCTCGCGCAAGTACGGTGGCGCGAAGGCCGCGAACATCATCGCCGTCAAGATCCTCGACCCCACCGGCCACGGCTCGACGTCCGACGTTCTCGAGGGCGTTAGCTTTGCCACTCGCTCCGCCCCGACTAAGGCTAAGGCCGCAGAGGCCGAGTACGCGGCCACAGGCAAGACCGCCCACAAGGGCTCCGTCGTGAACATGAGTCTTGACGTAGGCACTTCGAAGGCACTCAACCAGGCTGTGAATGCCGCCGTTGACGCCGGGCTGCACATTGCCGTCGGTGCCGGTGCGCGCCTCCCTTCAATTTCTCCTCCTCCTCTTCCTTAACTTTGCCCAGGCAACAACAACGGCGACGCCTGCAACTCCTCGCCCGCCGCGGCGGAAAAGGTCTTTACCGTCGGCGCCTCCACCATCGCCGACGCGCGCGCGTCATTCTCCAACTACGGCCCCTACGTCGACGTGTTCGCCCCCGGTGTCAACATCAGCTCCACCTGAATCGGCTCCGAGGCGACGGGCTCGGGCACCTCCGTGGCCTCGCCCCACGCTGCGGGCATGCTCGCGTACCTCCTCTCGCTCTACCCCTCCGAGACGTTTGACCCCGAGCTTGAGATGACGCCCCGCGCTGGGGAGACGCAGCGCGCCTTCGCGCTCGCGTACCTGGTCGCGCACGCGGCGCTCCCGCGCTGGGCGGCCGTCCTCCCAGCGCCTTCTTGAGCTGCGCAGGCGTGTGCGCAAGACGATCACACCTGCGCAGCTTAAGAAGGCGCTGCTCACGCTCGCGAGCAAGGGCAAGCTTAGCGGCCTCCCGGCCGAGACGGTCAACCTCCTCATCTTCAACAACGCCACGACTTCGTGAGCATGGGCCGAACGCGGGGATAGCGCGGTGGGTGTAATGGGCTGACTATATACACAACAGATACATGTTTAATACGCCTCGGCGATCTAGGAATGCTCGTTGGATTTGACCAGTAAACATGGAAGACACGCCTGCGGGTGTAATCGAACAAAGTGGTATGGTTCCCGGGGATTCCGACTGAGAAATGCGGGTTGGCGAAGCAAGATCACTCCTTGGCCGGCGGTGTATAATCATGGTGCACTAAAACACTTTATCTCGGATAAACACATTGCTGATAATAGAGAGTTTGCGCAGGAGCCACTGGAGCCATTTGATGGCCGTTTTGCAGTGCGCAAATGGGTGGCTCCACCCGCAAAAAATGACGTCGGATGGCTCCACAGAGCCACTGGTGGCGAATTACGCTGTGTGGAGCCATCCGGTTGCGCACTGCCAAAAGGCCATCAAGTGGCTCCAATGGCTCCTGCGCAAACTCGCTAATATATAGTGCGAGTGATCTTGATATTATCGGGGCTACAATCAGTGGCCGCGCTTCAACGTATTGCTTTCTACAATATGGTGCCTACACTATTCAGCGACCTCGGCACATCTTGTGCTTGAGCGAAAGTCAACTTTCAAGGCAATGTAGCCTGTAACTGGACCTGGTGATGTGGCATGTACATATTTGGCCAGACCAGCGCGCGGGCTTCCCAGTTCACAGTGAGTTTACAAAGGATAAACACACAAGGAGGACCTGAAGCTATAATCTCATACTCTAGTAACGCACCAGACTAAATACCCGCCATCGTAGCTCTTCTCTGCCTCGGGCAGCGCCTGGAGCTGCGCATCCACGTGTACCGCACCCTCCGGGAAGACCTCCGCCCACATCGCCACCCATGACTCGGGCGAATGGCAGAACATGAACCCATCGGACATCACACTCTTCCGCAGGCCCTTCGTGGGCAGCCCGACGTGCATCCCGAAGATTACGGACCCGGGGAGCGGGGAGAGGAGGCCCGCGAGCGCGCGCGCGAGCTGGAGCTGCTGCTGTTCGGGGAAGAGGTGGAAAACCAAGGAAATGTGGAGCGCGGCGACGTGCCCGCGGAGCGGGGTAAGGCGCGTTAGCGCAGCTAACTGGGGCGCAGGGACCTCCAATGGAGTCGACACCGGTGCCGCGGGCTCGAGGAAGTCCGGGTCGAGTGCGTCGCCCGCGAGGAAGGCAATCGGGCAGGTCGCAGGTGCGGAGCGGAAGAGCTGGTGCCCTATGTTCCAGAAATCTGCGCACCAAATGAGGAAGGGAGTACACTGAGCAGGGGCAGGCAGGGATACCTGAGCGGAGGTCGCTTGCGAGTATGTTCTTCGCGGGGAAGCCATCCCTCGCGGCCATCCTGACGTCGATGCCAACTGACCCAGCGGGCTGAACACAGGGTGGATATCACGAAGGAAATGGGGCGTACAGCAGCAGCCGAGATCGAGGAGGATAGCACCGTTCCGCTCGCGTGCCAGCTGGAGGACGTGATGGTACGCGGGCAAGGTCGAGATCCGTGTCCTGCGACTCGATGTTTGGAATGAATTTTAGTCAGTTTAAATTGAAGCCATACCGAGTGAATGCAAACAAGCGAATACAGGGGTAGGGGCAGAGCTAATGCATAAAGTACATCCATCAGTGGCAGTCGTCAGAGCCGAGGAATTGGGAACCTCGTAGGCCTTCGCCTGGACGGCGAAAATGTGCTTCCTCAGCGCGTCGGGGTCACGGATACCGCTCTCCTCTGCAATCAATGCGAGCGCCACGTCGTCCGGCTGTACGGGTGACATTGGACCGGTGGAGGCATTTGGAGGAGGAGGAGATAATCACCTTGTAGAGACTCGCGTCGAGGGGGTGTGTGATGTGGACCATGGACGCTGACTGATAAGTACCAGCGTTCAAGAATATTATTCGTTCTCTTAACGAAATCCTCGGCTTTCGTTGGGGGTCGTTTGGTTCAATCCCCATCCAGTTTATTCCCTTCCGACTGCCTCTCTCCTAACTCAGCAATTCCCTGCTCGCTGCGCAGAGAGCGTTGCAACATAGCCCGTCAAAAATAGATTTCTTTCTCATCGGAGTCCGATATTCCCACTGTGCCCGAAAATTCCGCCCATAGTGTTGCTGCGAGCTGTCAAAATATGGCCTTAATCGGGCACTCGATGTGAACAGGCGAATTCCGTGGACCAAAAGCTTTGATCTACAGTTCGAACATCTCTCGTGTGCAGGCACATTTCTCACCGCGGCGCAAGATCATCAACTCGTTGGACTGCGGCCGCGCGTCCCTCACTGGGATATAAGGGCGCCGCATTCACGTCGATCTCGGTCAGGGTCGCAATGCCTTTCCCCCTCGGTTGTCCTCCATCGCTCACTCCCCCCAACAAATGCTTGGCAACTGCCTATTCCTGGGTTGTCAAACATTCTTTGCTGGCCTCCGTGATTCTCCGTAGTTCTCGTGCCCCGTTCTTGGACCACCTGCAATCATTCTGGGACGCGAGTGATATTTGTTGTAACGCTGTTTATAAGAGACTAGACGCTGGTGCTCTCAGGCTCAAGCAGTGCCAAAATTCTTCTGGTTTCCCTGCGCAATTTACCCCGAAATCCTGATTTGGTTGTCTCTCCCACGGCTCTAAGCTCTCCTCCTCACCCTACCGGTCGTGTACATTTGCCCAAGCGAATTTCCCGTCCCAAATCTGGTAAGTTGATTTCTGATATCTTCATCACTGCCAATTTCCCGGAACCTGTGTTTCGACGTCGCTTTCTCGCCTGGCTTGATTGTCCTTTATTTTACCAGGAACTCTGTAATCTTTCATTTGCAATAAACCAATTTTGGCTTTGCCTCAAATTTTATACTCAGAAAAGCGTGATGTTCTAATTGTGCCGGAGCGTAGCGAAGGCATGTCTTGTTTATAGGAACGACGCCATACCATGCACAAACGTCAAGGGATAGTCAAGTGATAGCACCGGGACTCCGGCGAGGCTACAGATCCACAACTTCGGTGACCGACCAGAAATAGCGTGTGTATCACCACACCACCTCTTTGGAACCAGACGGTCCTTCGATGGCTGCATCTACCCCTGGAACCAGCATGCCCTCCGCGAGCTGGGAGATGTGGGGGATCTTTGCAGGATCGAGCCTGCCGAAGGCGGGAAAGATTTAGATGGGCTTGAAGCATCTTGAACAGGTTTTTCAGAGAATCATAGGTAGTAGGCGGTTCTTGAGAGTTGAGACCAGACTGGAGGGTCCAGACGAGGTTTCAAGTCGACTGTCGAACAACTTGAGCCACTGGAACACGACGTGGAGGCGGGATATTTCCGGCTGCGCAGCATTGGATGCATATTCCTACACCCGAATATTGCATCGCGGTTGGTTAGGTGCGGCGTCACGGATGACCGTGCAGCGTGACAGCGAGTCCAACCAACTCCGACCGGAACAACCCGGCATCAGGAAAATGTTTTCGGCCTGGTGGCAGATGGCGCACCTGGCTCATCTGGCACACCTGGCGGTATCTCGCCATTTTCTTCGGAGCTGCCAGATTCAACCGAGACGCCAGAATTCACTGATGCGCCAGATTCTGACCGCGCATGGCACACATTCTTTTTACAGTACAGTATTTTCGCGGATTCCATCCGTTGTAACGATCGTTTATACATACAATCAATACCTCACTTGGATTTGCTTGGATTAACCTCTGAATCCAAGTCCCTACTATAATAGGGGCTGGGTAAAAGTGCCGCGCCTGCCGCGGCACTGACGCGGCACTGCCGCGCATTGACGCGGCGGTGGCTGTGTTATTGCCGCGCAGCGTTTAACTCGGTCCACAGAGCTCCACCGGCCGAAACTAATGTTCGCGCAAGGTTTATATATTGCAATACATCATTTAGACATAAAAAAATCACAGCCAAAATTTTCCTAGTCGGGCTTAGTCGGCCCTAGACAGCCCATACTTTAGGTAATTCTTGCCCTGTATACACTTTCAGGTCAGTTGACAGGCGCTATTACATTAAGTCTCACCAGTGAAATGGGTTTCATTGAGCCCAAGAAATGAGAGTCTTACTGCAGATCTGACTGACTGGTTGAAAGTGCCGCGCCACTACCATATGACATTTACACCCAATACTGTACCCTTCCTTACAACAACTTAAAGCAACTCCTCCAGAATGTCCTAAAACTCATAAACAATGAAATTAACTCGTTGCAAGATCTTTGTGTATTTTTTTCATCCATTCAAGTCAATAATCATCCAGGGGCTGGTTAAAAGTGCCGCGCATTGACGCGGCGGTGGCTGTGCGATTGCCGCGGCGCTGCCGCGCAGTGTTTAATTCACTCGACAAAGGTTCCCTGGCCCCGAATTGTGATCGCGCAAGGTTTAATAGGCCCAATATGATGTTTGGACACAAAAACCCACAACCTTAATTTACTAGGCGGGCTTAGTCGGAGCCAAGTCGGACCTAACTAAGGGCTTTTTCTCGTTAGTCCCATTGAATTATGGGAGAGAGCGACCAAAGAAAGGGAGCAGGAATTGCATCCAGCTCCACTCATAGTATAATTCTCCCTCTTTAAAAAAATAGGTGTGTCTATCCGTCTGAAACCTTTTTAAGCTCCGCCCCGAGATTACACCGAGACTTGTCCTAAAGCCAGCGACGACTTATTCTGTGTTTTCTCACACAGCCAGGAAAGGCTCTGGTCTGTCTCAGATTTATTGTTCAGCCGAAATGCTGGGGCATGAAGCGCCCCAGCACACTTTTGTTCAACTTAAGACAGCGAACCAAAATATCGAATTATCCTCCTCCCTACGATGAACCTCGCAGAATACAATGTTCTGCTGCCATTCACCCATATGACCTAGACCACATCACTGGAGAAACCAGTCTGGTGATCCATTAAACATTCCAATTGCGCCTCTGGTGCCCTTGGCATGAATCATCTTCCTCAATTCTGGAACCCAGGCTCCAACGCCGCCCCCAAATAGTAGCAAATTCCCCAGTGGTAGTTACATAAATAATGTGTCCAAGCGATGTTCAGCATTCAGTCTCAATCATACAAGTCAGGCCTGGAAGTCAGTCCCTTAGCTATTTCAATTGTTTCAAAGTTTAAATACTGCCCGGTAAAGATTACAACTCCCGAATATTCCCCTCGGTGAATATTTGGAACCCCGCCGTGGCACTCTCCCTTTCCACATTGCGTGACACTGTCTCGGATTGATTAAACTCCGGGTGTACATGAACCACAGAGTTTGTAATAAATCATTGGCTACTATTGGAGATCTAATATATCGCCCCGATGGAACTTCTTAATCGTCGCCCGCAGGGTCTGTGTCTCCAGTTCACCTGGGAAATCAGAGAGAGGTTGGATTAACCTTGGTCCTTTTTTGGAGGACACTGGATGTGCTTACATAAATGAAGACAAGACTCATGCACTTCATTCAAGCAGGGAGTGGAACATAGCAGACACATTTACTGTTTTGTTCAGAAATTAATCTACTTGGTTTGTATCAATGCCCCGAGCTTGTGGTACAGTGAGTCTTGTTCCAGAAAGTCCATTGAGGTTGTAAAACATTGCCTGAACCCGGTTTTATGCGAGAGGAAGTGTATTAAAAGAGTTAGAGGGTGCGCGGCACTCTGCCGCGGCACTTTACCCGGTGGCTGTGTTGCCGCGGCACTGCCGCGCACTGACGCTGCCGCGGAAGTGCCGCGACCATACTATGACATAAAACAGACTTAAAATCCTCAAGAACAAGTTGAACTTGTCTCAAAAGCTCATTTGACACAATCAATGATTATGTATTATATTTACGGCAATACTCGAACGAATCTGACCTTCCAAAGAACAATTGCATGTGGTACTGACCTGTATAGATACAAACAAGCTTTGAAATCGGGCCAGTAGAGGTTCAGACACCTCCTAGTTACATATTTGCTCGAGATATGGTATTCTTACGTGGCTTAGTCGGGCTTAGTCAGGGGTAGTCGGGCGTAGGGATTGCCGCGTCAGTGCCGCGGCAGTGCCGCGGCAGTGCGCGGCAGCCGCGGCATTTTCTCCTGGCCCCTATAATAGTCACGATTGTACCGTGCGCGCAGTGCTTTCAGGTTTGCGGTTTTTGGACTTCGGAAGGGGACTCCGGAGTCTTTTGAGCCAGTTCTGTTATTCAAGATTAATGTGTCAGTCACTGGCACTCCCCCAGGGCAAATTGGTGCAGACTGAGCGCAAACAGGTAGCAAGAGTTTCCCCTCAAAGCCAAATCGACTTCCTCATGTGTCTCTGGCTGGGCGGGAGCAAATGCAAGCTGCTCTGGTCTTGTGCGCGGACCGTCCCTAGTCTCTCTGCATGCCGCTTGGGTACCGCTGGGTTTGGACTGCTCCTCAAGCTGACTCCTCCTCGTCCCTGACTCCCCTTCCCTCTGGCAATCGTCCGTGTCGCAATTGCCACAATTTGTACCGTTACCTTCCTCCGCGATGTTACCTTCTCGGTGGCGCGATATTTTTCCTTCTCCTCTTCCATCTGTTATGTTACCGCCTCCCTCCAGCGGCAGGTATATCTGACACTTCTTCCCAGATCACACGTCCATGGTGATTCTAACGCTAGTGGACTGTCTGCGCTTCGGTATATACGTACGTCGCCGCCCGTCTCCATTCGCTGCATAACTGATCAGCTTGCGACGCTGCACCGCACTTGCATACCTTCGATAGGCATTCCCCGATTTACCCCGATTTACCTGCATGACTCTCACTCGCTATGTGGTGTTTTTCCATAGCCCGTCTTAGTTGTATGCATGTAACCATCTGTCCCCTGTTAATCTATACATTTTCTCTTACTAGTTCAGTCAATTGCAATTTGAAAACAGGAATACCATGGGTACATTCGGAGCCCCAGAAAAAGGTATTCTGGCGAGTCTGGTCGCCAGAAAGAAATCTGGCGCTCGGTAAGTTTTTATATCGCCAGATGGAATTCTGGCGCGCTAGCGCAGCTGGCAGCCCTGGCGCCAGGCCTGCCAGGCCAAAAACATTTTGCTGATGGGTGCTCTCACATCTTACTTCCTCCTGTTCAAAGGTCGTCAAATCCGGTTCAGATGTTCTTTCAAACGACGGTACCTATCACTGACTGTGAATCTGGGTGAATACGAGACACAGCGACCCGGAACCAACTCTTTTCGGGGCCCAGGCTTTCCGCCGCTTTCGTACTCTTCGCTTCCTGCCACTCTCTTGACACGCTCCTCTCAAAGAATTACTAGGAATCCTGGATGTTCTGTTGCGGTGCGAGTAAATACGTTGGAAACCTGACAGAAACATAAAATCACCGACTCACAATGTTGGAATCACTCCTTCAGCTTGCCTTCAGCGCACAACTAACCAGAAACCCCTCATCAAAGTCCCTACGCGCGATGCACAAGAGGCAGGCCAGGTCTGAATAGGCTGGCCAAGGTAAAAATCCGCCACCGTGGACGTACCACGAGGGAACTAGCTTTGCAGCATTAGACGCCATCTGGATCCGGTTTACGCGGCTGCCGGTTCAATCCATGGTCCGCCGTCCCAGTTCGTGCCAAACTACAGTTTGTGCGTGATGGGGGTTTGGTGGTACAAAAGGAACCACCCTCGCTCGTTCTCCACCGGCACTACCCACCGCGAAGATGCAGTTCCCTTCTCTTCTCGTGCTCTTCCTCTCTGTAACCACAGCCTCTCAGACACAATTCGTGCCTCGAATTTCCTTTACAAGCTGAGTTTCAGACGGGCGGATTTCTCCCACTAAATGGCGAACGACACAGGGTCACACGCCTAAAGGACCTCGTCACCTGGCGTCCCGCCGACAGCTACATAGGTCTCCATGGCCGGTACGCCCTTAGATAACCGCGCGGTGGATTACTTCCACTCACCCATGTATAAAAGTGGCCGAGCTTGAGAATCTGACGCTTGTCGAATGTTACCAGGCAAGTTTATCCGCTCCTCTGCTGATATCGTGTGATTGAACATCGCCTGAATAGATAGTGGAATGACCGAATTCAACGGCCGGTGAATGCAGAAGAGATAAAGAGCACGCAAGCCAAATGAACGTACCTCGATCGAGGGCATTGGGTATCGGCGTGCAGAATACTGGGAAAGAAAGCGTTATGTGCGTGGACTGTAATAAAATGGGTCTTGATGCGAGTCACCACGCTTCAACGATCAGGTCTCTGTGAGGAAAGCGAATGATGCGTGGAACTCCCGGGGAAACGCCTAGTTCGGGCTCAGCGCAGCGACTTTCATGGAGCGCCCGACTGGTCAACCGAGTCAGGCTGAGCAAAACTCGTCGCAGCACACAAATGGGTTAAAATAGGTTGGCGGTCGCGGCTTCATGGAGTTCGTTGATATCTGGCCGGCTTAAACGAGGAGAACTTCCTGTTGTTAGGCGGACATACCGGGGCTTTCACCCCCAAATCGAATGCTAGGGGATAATCCTGTTCGAAGTCCGCCGCCGCCGATTGGATACCATGACGGTTCCATGTGCTGAAGAGGGATGCTTTCCCCCCAGTCAGTGAACCATCGATCGTGCCGAGGCTAGAATCAGTGAATCAAGCCTGAAGCGCGTGCTCGCGGCTGAAATTCTTTTTCGAGGCGCCTAGCGCGAGTACTTATCCCAGCTGCAGATGGTGATTGAGGTTGGAATTCCTCCTGTCGTTCAAAATTCCTGGCAGAGAGGATTCAGCATCCATTCACGCGCAATCATGCGTCCACAGACCTCATATACGGCCACATGTCCGTGGTGCCGCCGCCTGGTATCCCTGTGGATATTTGCGACAACCGATCCTGTCATCAACACGAAAAAAAAACGCAATTTACGTGCCGTTGTCATGGGGTTATGGAACTTGGTTCCCGTGAATCCACCATGCTGTTCAATCAAATCCATTCGTATTTTGCCGATGTCCTCTTGTATCCCCGTCCACATCCTCATACGCACCTCTTTCAACTCGGTCAGGCGTATGTGGGGATCTGATATATCAGCGCACCTCCCCCCCTGCCCCATACCATGCCAGCTTGCCCGTCTGCTGCTCGTGCCCGCGCCCGCCTTGCCTGGCCCGTGCACGCGAGGCGCGCCGCCCTTGGGCCTTCCAAATCAGGTCGATCGTTTACACGTGTTAGCATTCCCTTCCCTTTTACCCCTTCCACCGTTCTGTTTCGCGCACGCTCCTGCAGCCCTCCCTCCCTTGCTCTCTCTGGAAAGACACTCCACCTGGCCCTCGGCATCTCCTCCCGCACACCATTCCTCTGCAAACGGCCCGCACACGACACAATCGGCCTCGCGCGCGCCGTACACCCAGCACCTACAAAAGCTGCCCGCGAGCGGCTGGCCCCTTCTATTTAAGTGGGCGCCCACCTGCACCTGCGATCTTGAACCTTCCCCTTACTACTCCTCGATAATGCTCCCCTTCCGTTCCACATCGCCGTTACACGCCGCCCCGCTCCGGCGGGGCGCCCTCCTGCGGGGTCCCTTCCGCGCGTGCTTCACCCAGAACATCCCTAACCCATGTCGCATCCGCCGCCCCCGTGAATCCCGCCCCTCGTGTCCCAGCGCCGCCCGATTTAGCGCGCACCGGCTCCCCCTTCCTCCTGCCCACACACGCCATCGGGGGTCATGCCTCAGATGCATCAAGATATACACCTAAACTGTCGTCTTGAGGCTATGGACCCTGGCAAGAAACGACATTTCCACTCGAAGGTCTTTTTTTTTTGGGTTTTTTTCGTTCTGGAGCCTCGAAAGATCTCTCAAAGCGCGCGGGTGAAGTCTAGACATGGTGCGTATTTCTCCGAGAGCTATCTGTGAGCTGAACACATCCGAGACTGGCCGGCACGGCTAATTCAGGATGCGCACGGAAGAAGCTAGATTGGCGGCGCGCAGTACATCGATTCCCCCTGTACTGCGCCGACCTGTGTTCACTGTAACACTACGCGCTCATGGTCCGAGTGCAGGATCCGAAGCAGCATACCTTCGGCGATCGCGAATCCGCGTTTCGTGTTGGGTATGCCGCTATGTCTGCCACATCGGCTCGAGAGGAACGGGGGACGGAAGCAGGTGCATACGATGAGATCTTCGTGTCTACATTGAGCCCTCCAGATTGTGGAATTCCACACTAATCTCTTGTTCGCCGCATTCCCAGGCATTCACAGTGCTTGACTCCCCAGCCGTGTTCAGTGCCTCAAACGGGTGCAGATCCTTCAAGCCGCCCTTCACTGTTTGAATGTCGTCGACCCCGTTCTTCTCATCAACCCATTTGCCGCCCCACCTCAGCGCCGGCCTCTCAAGGGCTCGCGAAGTACACCACCGTCCGAAAGGCGCTCGCGATCCTACGCGCGAAACGCTTGACGCGGGGGCAGAAACACTGCTGGTCCTTGCAGCTGCTCGAGCACGCACAGGAGCGCCGCAGGCCGCAGCGCTGCGCAAGACTCTGCCGCGGTCCAATCACGCGATGATGTGTGCACCGACCCCTCAAATCGACAGGAAAAACAGTGCACACGACTGCGATGCCGACGCCAAAGCGGCGCTCCCAGGGACTCGAGGGCCGCACAGACCAAATAGCTCGGGGTTAGCGTCGAAGGTTCAACTCTACGCTAGCCTCGGGTGTTCAATTTTTTTTTCAGCCGCAGGAGCTCGCATGTACTCGACCATTGTGACCTGTAAATTATATATTTGCTCTGTTCCATGTAATAGGATTGGTACAACTGTCTCACAAATAGATAAAAAAACGATAGCTTGCCTAGTCTTGGTCTAGTACTTGAAAAGTGAGATGACAAAATGAATGAGGCTCGCAGAATTCGAACTTTGAACCATACACAAAAAGGGAAACACTATGTAGAAAGATTAACCGTTGAGCATGAGCATCATTACGAAAAGGTCCCCCCGGTTCCACAAGATCGGTCCCCTGCTCGAATATTTGAAAAGCTTTCTTTTCAAATATTTGCCAGGACAAGCCAAGAGCTCGCCTCATGTTTTTTGCCAATCGTAGGCAGACTGTGTTACTTATAATATATATCTCCTAGGACTGCATGAATATATGCCGGTCCCCACTGTTGGTGCGGAACCCTTCTGACGCTATGCAGAGCCATAGTACTGAGTTTTGAATAGACATGTAGCATAAATCTCCACATATCCGTCCCCGTTTAGGCTCCTGCAATTTTAAAACACACAGTTGAAGTGAGGATGGACACTAACAGCACCGTAGCACAGCTGGAAGTGCGCCGGTCTCATATGTCCTCTCTTCGAGGATCTTGAGCAATCCGGAGGTCGCTTGATCGAAACAAGCCGTTGCTATCCTTTTTCCTTGCCTCACAGGCGGTAAACGGCATGGATGACTCACGAGGACTCGGACTGGAGCTCGAGTCAAGCTCGAGTCATGACTCATAACTCGATTTCAATGCTGGGTATGTCTAGATATTTTCGGCGGTGTGAGAATGGTAGAATGATAGTCACCAGCCCATTGACTCGCAACGCCAGGGTTGGCTCAATGTTTCCTTTCAACGCTTTCCAGAAATTGGGAGATCTGTATTTTCACATGTTTGCATCGCTTTGGCTCGACGCGACAGACACGTGATCGCATCAGTTGAACAATTTAAAAAGAGTTAAAAGACCGCCATGAACTCGGGCCTTTATCCATCGGATCCCAGGCTTTGAAGTTTAATAAAGGAACTTTGACATTGGGCAGAGGAAAATTTAAACTATCTTTTCACGCAAGAGCTCAACCATGAGTTGACCGTTGGACGGCCACCATTCGATAAAGTTTAGTGGGGACAGCGAATTTATAGTCATTTATTTCAGTGGTCTGTTCCCCACTTAAAATGGAAGGGTGGACACATCATCAGTGGGATCTGGCGCACAGTCTCAGACATTAGAGAGCTTGCACAAAAGCCGCACGCGGCACTCTACTTTTTTTGCTCCGGAGCATCACTAGGAGTGTCGAATGGCGCCCTCTGGCCGCCGGGGCGAAAAAAATAAAAAGCCGCATGCGGTGAGTTTGCGCACCCAAAAGCCGCATGCGGCTTTTGCGCAAGCCCTCTATTTCCACATCGTTCGCTCGAAATCCAGCGGGCACTGGAATCCGAACCATCATTTCATTCCGACTCGTATACATTTCGGGAGGAAGCAACCTCGAGTACAGTAACATAGAAACTCCATCGATCATGCAGCCGACATTCTGCTCTCTAAACCTCGAATAAACGATACTGGAACGATCCCATTCCGCGGGACTCCACCCTTGTTCAATGTATTAACTTCATGAGTAGTCAACTCGCGAATGTTGACGTATCGCTTCCTTGCGGAGACACGCCACACCTTCAGGACGCCTCCGGTGATTGCTGGTGAACGGGCGCAGTAATCCCGCAGGCTGTGGAGCACTCGCGCTGCCCAGTCGATCCGCCATTGTTGACTCTCCATATGTTGCACGGGGATTGTGTCGAAGCCTCGAACAATGTCTTTTGCATCCAGGAACCCCAGAAATATTTCTGGAGTTCCGACCAGGTAGGACTGCATGTCCCACCTACGCCAAGTGATGTTGCAGGATCTGGCCGAAGATGTGAACGAGATGACCAATGAGGGAGATTTCACTGACTTCTCTAGTTTCTTTGTCTTGAGCTCAACATAATGTTCGGGGCCGGGATTTTCCGAATAACCAGCTGACCAGATGGAAGTACTTGAACTCAAAATCGGGGCTGAGAGAGTACGTATACACGTACGTTTGACGCAGTCCACCTCGCCCACGAGTAGAATCTTGAGGGAACCCAAAGTTCGGGTAATTGCAGTATTCCAGAGAGTATGTAGGTCGACCTCTCTTGCACTCGATGGCTCGCCCTCTGGGCTGTCGGTCGAGCAAATTGTCTCGAATTTGTGTCTATTCGATTAATATCAGTGTTCCGGAGACGTTTGAGGTTGTTGCGGAAAACATGCCCCACGAATGTACGTTCGCAGTTCAGGCTAGAATCAACGAAACTGGAACTGAGAAAGTATGAATCATCGGGAAGGGAGCGTTGTTTACTCAAACTTTGCGCGGTAATTATTTCGAGTCTCCTCCTCCAAATAGAGCACCCCGTTATAGCACGAAATATTCAGATCCAGGGGATCTCCAAATATAATCCTAACGCATCCATCGAGTCAGTAGAGCACTCAGCATTGAATGATAAGTTACCTCTTCATGGTGCCACGTCCGGCCACAACCTCGGCCTTCAATAGTTCTTCGCTATTCTCGGACTCGAGACAAATCGTGAAAGCATCGTCAAGGCGTCTGGCGTATTGGTGAACGCGATCCTCCCATGGAAGGTTCATGAAATCCTGCAAGCCATCGCGTAGGTCGGCGTCCACAGAAGGGTGCCTGAAGTACCGCAGCGCGGCTGTACTGTCGACCTCGAGGCGCTCGTTGCATATCGAGAAGCAAGCTGATTGTTTGGCTGGTCCGAGGAGCGCAGGAAGCGGGACTTGAGGCGCATCGCAACTGTTTAAGAGCCGGAAGGTAGGATTCTGAACGGGCGCCATGGGGGCTGTAGAGAAAGAGAGGGCAGCTATATATAAACGACCCCGTGTTAACGTCGTGCTGAAAGGGCGTCTAAGCTGCGGTGGGTTTAAATCGGTGGAATCAAGCGCCGTAAGGTTGGCCACCAACTAAGGCGAGCGCTCAAGTGACATTTAACATTAAGGGAAGGCGAAAATCACATGGATTCATACGACTTCGCCGTTCAAAGTCTTGCAGGATCACAGAAAGATTATACCGCACTTGAATGCCCCTAGCTCTTCCGTTTTGCATATTTCCACCCGCTACTTTTCGATCCGGATGCAAGGCCACACTTCGTTCCTCGTTCATCAAGACTCATTCGACATCAATCCATGCGGATCTCACACGAACTCGCACGAACGTTCCTACAACTCGCGCGGAATCACCGATTCCAAAGATCGAACCACCGGTGTTGGAATTTGAGAACGTCTTCGGCGCAGGCGAATTGTGCTACCAATTATCCATCCAAATCGGCCAAGCTGAGAATCGCTGGCATCCCGAGGAGCTCGCTGTCCGCGCAACCCTGGTTCACCTGTCCTGTATCTGTTGAGGTACTATTTTAGCCCCTGATGTGTCCACGCACCCTGATGTGGAATTATTCCTGATCCCGCCCGCATTTCAAGCCCATTCCGCCCGGAAAATTTCAGGGATGTGGGTCTATGCTGTGGTAATCGTTGGATGAGATATTGGATCAATATGAGCCCTACATCATACAAAAGAAAAGAAATGGAAGGTTTTGATGTGCTTTTCCCACGTGCTAAAACGCCTGCCAAAACCGATTCCACTTCTGGTTCCATCATCGGAAGGCTCGTATCTTCCACCACTCAAGTCCAATAATTCTGGAAATATTTGAGGGTATGAAAAATACATAGATATGCCTAAGTCCAGGTGCCGAGAGGAATCTGGCGGGAGGACAGAAAGTCATAGCGCGAGATCAAACTCGTGGACACATGGGGGGCTAAAATAGTATATCAAGCCTGCACTTGGCCGCGTCGGCCTCCACCTCTTTTGAATTTTCGACCGCGGTGGGTACTGAGTTGAGCGCAGGAACGGCTAGTAGCGAGGAGTCAAATACCGCCACAGCCCACAAAATCTGGTTCAAGTTTTGTTCAGGAACAGTCGACGCTGACAAATTACGGACTTACCAATCACCACGTTGTCAGTGACGAGCGGATCAATGTGACAATGTTACACTAATCCGTTTCTTTCTTCAAACCTCCATGTCAAAATCGCGAAATGGTGCTCAATCCAGGATTTAGGCCCCTCAGCCAGCAAGAGAAGATTGATATCAAAAGAAAATCTGGAAAGGTAAACACGCCTCCAATCAGATTGAATATTTTGCCCTGACTGTCAATTCCGTTTCCAGGCTCCATGTGCGGAGTGCAAGAGGTATTCCTGTTGTCACTCAAAAGAGCATGGTTGTTGATTCCTAGTCAGGCTGAAGCTTAAATGCGACAAGAACATACCTTGCACATCATGTGGTAAACGCAGCTCCTAAAGTCAATGGCACGCTTTGTTCATGTCGCGTCTAGTTCGTCGAGGCTGTGGTGAAACTTGTCCCACTGGTGAGGTGGCGGAGTCATTCCCGCTTTTCTCCATCTTAATCCTGAACGCAGGAACCTACCTCCCAACTGGTCGCGGCCGAAGGCAGGTCGTTGTTGGATTTAGCCCACAGTCTTCCGGTCTCACCGCCCTGCAGGGCTGTACCAACCGAGTCTTCGCGCCTGAAGCGTGCCATCTCCGAGATGGAGGACCGCATCAAAGAACTGGAGACTGCTATTACAACCGCATGTGACTATCACCTCGACTACTGCCCGCATCTGGGCATATCCCCTGCCGGGGCCCTTTCCGCAGACCAGCTTGCTGACAGCTTCGGTGCGTTGACTGTGAACGACACAGGCGACACGCAATATTTCGGGCCCACGGCTGCAACAGAGGTGTGTGGCCTTTTTTTCACGCGGGGTCCGACTCATTCAGACTCGACCAGACATTGCTCTCGGTCTGTCATCTATGTTACGATGCGCCCAAAACTTATTTTTATCCAGATAGAGGCCGATGACCCGGTGGTTGAGCTATCGGCCTCCACATTCACAGCCGTAATGGACTCATTCTCCCTTCGTCTCGGCGGGACTGTGACCTGGAACGCAGAACAGGCTCTCACGCAGCTGTTTGTGCGCCTACCGAGCAAACTGCGCGCATCGCAGCTATGCGAGGTGTACTTCGAGAATGGGTGTTGGAGTGGGACGCCCATCATGCGCGATGAGCTGGTGGAACTGCTGGCCCAAGTATACAGCAGCTTCAGCGCGCCGGACCCCGCGTGTTCCGTGCACCAGGTGGCCGTCCTGTACGGCGTGTTTGCGCTGGGCGCTCTCGTCGACCTCACCCTTCCACGGTATAACGTGGAATCCGAATACTATTTCGACTTGTGCCGCGCGGCCCTCTCCGTGCGCTCGGTGTTTGACGACCCGACCGTGGCGACGATCCAGGCCCTGGTCCTCGTCTCGGTTTTTTACGCCCACGGTGGACCCAAGTTCTCGATGGAAAGTGCGTGGTCGCTAATCTCGGTGGCCTCGAACATATGTCAGAATGTGCGTTGAACTTCACTTGCCTTCTCCGCATACTCAAGACACGATTGGACAGATGGGTCTTCGTATGGATCTTCCCCTCCTGCACAGGGCCCTTGCTAATGATGATCAGATGCCGGACGGCTCCAACCAGGGTTGACACCTAAACAAATTCATCGCCAACGCGTGCGTTTTTCCCCTGCGATACTTGAAGTTCCTCACGTCCTACACAGGCCCTGTTTTGGGAGACCTATTCGATCGAGACGCTGCAGGGCCTCGCGGTGGGACGCCCGACCGGCACATTTCTCGCCAACATCAGCTGTCCCTTCCCTACCGAACAAATCGACGACACCGGCAGTATTCAAGACGGATGTGCGTACTTCTTCGTTCGTTCGTTCTTGACTGACGGATGATGGAGTGTATACATTAGATTACCGCCGCCGGTGGCAGTTCGTGAAGGAGGTGCGCAGCATCGTCTCACTGCTGACTCTCGATGTACTGACCTCACGCAGATTGCTGGCCCGGTGATGGAGATGTATCTCACGGCCGACCCACCCGCCTACGATGTCGTCGTCGATCTGGACCAGCGGATCCGCAAGTTCGTGCAGTCTACGACGTGCACCCCCCTCCGCTCCTCGGACGCCCTCAACTCCCCTGCAACCTACATCCAGCGCACGGGCCTCCACCAATCCTGCACAATCAGTTTCGTTCACCACTCTGCCTTCTGCTCCCCACTGACTGGCGATTTTCAGTGCTGCTGTACATCCACAACAATGGATTCGTGCGCGCCATGCGCGAGAACCCGGCGGACCCGTACTATACCTCCCGAGCCACCTCGTATCTGGCGGCGAGTCGCTCCGCCTCAGAGATCATCCACACCGCCATCGAGAACTTCGCGCGCCATCCGGAGCTGTTCTCCCGCTGGTGGCCCGTCTGGAAGAGTCGTGCGTCTCGAGTGTGCTCATCCCGCATCTGGAGCTAATCATGAACGCGCGTTCCCAGTATTCAACGCTGCGGTACGTATCATCCCTGCACCTATATCCGTTTATCTCACTAAACCCACTCGTACTGACCTAGATCATCGCCGGCGCCGTCGCCGCGAAGTGCCCGCAGAACAAATTCGCGCCCGCGGCCCTCCTCGAGCTCTTCGTCGCCGTGGATCTCTTCGAGCGCGGCGCCGCCTCGTCGTTCCGCGCGCGCAATGCCCTCGTAAGCAAATCAAAATCAGATCAGAATCTCGCCGTCCCTGACGTGTTTGCCATTCCGATTGTAGCCCGTGCTGCGCACGCTTCGCGCCAAGGCCATCGCGGCGTACACCACGCATACCGGGGACAATGCGCTCGGGGTGGACGCGGACGCAGAGGGCGACGCGGCGCTCGACGTGTTCGCGGGGCGCACGCGCGTCGTCGCGCAGAACATCTTCGCGCGCGAGCGGTGCCGCCAGCATGTGCCGCGGGTGTACCCGCTCCCACCTGAGGCTGCTCAAGGACACTCGCGAACTGAGACCGCTCAAGGTCAAATGCAAGACGACTCGCCGCCCGCCATCGACGCGTCGCTCGTGCAGTATTTCACTTCTGCTCCCGGATCCGGGCCCTCGTTGCCAGAGCTGGACGGCGGTGCGAAAGTGGTGGAGCCGACACACCGACTTCAAGTGAACCCAGGGGGCCTTCAGAACAGCACAAGTATGTTTCCGATTCCGTTCCTCGACATCCCTTCACGCCCACTCTCGTTGCCAAATGCGTACGGGGGGGAAGACGCGTGCATGCTGGACGAGCCGGAATGGACCGAGTTTTTGGAGACGTTGTAATTATTGCGTCTCCCCTTAGCCAACACTCGTGCATCTTAGTTCCCTGCTTTCCCTTTATAATCGTCAAGAAATGGATGTTCCGACTCGCCAATTCAGTTCACTACAGACCTAACAAGCCATGGTATCCCCAGTGTGACCGGTTATCGGTGCGAGCTCACCATACGGACGTACTTAGATCTTAGCTATGCGCACGACTAATAGGCCATCGCCGCGGCAAGCAGCTCGGGGAATTTAGGTGTGCCGAACCCAGCTAAGGCGCCGATGTTAGCCAAATGTTGGTAGAGTTGGCGCGAACTTACTAAGGGGATCCCACCCAGCCGCCGCGTCGAAAGCGACCTATTTTTGAACATGAGCAGGCGGATTCAACGGAGGCCGGAGACTGACCGAATCTGCGGGACAGGTAAAGCCCGAGTTGTGGCCGATCGTAACATCGGTGAAGGCCGATGAGGCCTTCGAGTAGATGAATGGGTTCAGGAATCCCAGTACGGGCTTACCGGCAGCAATGAGGCGGTCGTTGATGAGGGCAATGATAGCAGCGAAAGTCGGCGAGGATGCGCTGGTGCCTGAAACGGGGAATGTTTCGTTGGCAAGTACGATGGCGAAGTTCCATCCCTGAGTTGAGATATCAGGATATCCCCGTCCGGTCTTGTTGAACGTTCCAGCAAAGTCGGAAGGGACAGTCTTGAGGAAGCTGCCCACTGCTGCGGCTTGGTACCGCGGCCTGCGAAAGAAGTTGGAGAAGCCGCCACCGGTGAAGTTCACCGCTGTTTCAGGGCCGAAGCCGATTGTAGATCCTACGGAAGTAACGAAGGGACAAGAGGCTGGGAAAACCGGAACGAATGTGTTGTTTTGACAGACGGAGGGATTGTCGTGACCTCCGCGAACGCCGCCCTGAATTTAAACCCAAAGTCAGAAGAAGTTGGATGTAAGGACAGATGGTCAACATACGTCTCCGGATGAGTAGATCACAGAAATACCCCGTGAGGTCAGCGCCATGTAGCCGTTGCAGATTTTTCTGTAATATAAACTTATGAACTCGGTCAGTATGGATGGGTTTGAATACCGACGTTGCCATGCTGCTTCCGACCGCGCTCTCACTTAAGCCGTACGATGTAGTCATTACTGAGGGTGGTTCCGCAACGCCGTCGAGGAATGTCGTCGTGTCCAACAAAGCCGTGGCGAACCCAGCATCGTCCCCGACTGAGAGAAATTGTAGCGGAACCTCGGTCGCAATGCCTCATTTGCACTCAGTATCATCTTGATAAACGCGGAAGATGTGTGGGAAATACGTACCCGCTGCATATTGAACATCGAGATTAGCTTCGCCTCCGGCATCCTCTGGGCCCTGCGGGTTGGTTCCATTGTCGAGAGTCAACAGCATAAACGGCTCGTCAGAAGGTATATCCGGTCGGAATAGTTTTAGGAACTCCTACAAATGCGTTAGGTGTCAGTTGCTACTTTGTTTCCGTTGGATCACCCACAGCGAGGTCCGCAGTTTGCGCAAAGTCGTCAACGTACCCTGTGATGAGCAAAGCGTTCGTCTTTTCGGTCGCAGGGGTCGCAGGGATCCCGTAGAGCTCCTGTAGGCAAACTGGAGTGATTAAACCGGTGGCAAGGGATGTGTCGCAAGATGCATTTGGTGAGGGCTTTTTTGGGTTGGATACAGCGGCAGCCAAGCGGGGGTTGGGCTCCGGAAATGACGTGGTGGGATGGATCACATCGATGTGCCCAACCAGCTCGGAGGGGAGCGACACAGAGAGCGTACGCGTGATCGCTTGCGGCAAGGCTGGGTGCGTGAACTTTTCGAACCGCGCGTTGAACAGTGTATTTGCCTGGTGGACTGGGAGAGTGACCACGGCCCAGTCCCCATTTGGCGAGATGGTGGTGGGTGCAAGGCCATTTGCAGTTGCGAAGGCGGTAAATGCTGAAACCGTTTCTGGAGAGGGCTGAACAAATGTTTTCACCTGCAACACTCATCAGTTGTGCTTATGGTTGGGAAAGAGACCAGCGAACCTCGTCCATAGGTAACCACTGTCGAAAGTTGGAACTCCCAGGGGTGGAGATGGACGCGAGCTTTTCTTCCAAGCCCGTGATGTTGCTGGAGGTCAAACCAACACGAAGAGTGATCATCCCAGTCGCAGGTGCAAGACCTTGACTGGAGAATCCGGCGGGAGGCGCTGGTCGTCTCTCGTGTACGACCATGCGGCCCGCCACCACCGCAGCAGCGACTGAGAGAATGTTGAAGACGTTGAGGAGGATCATGATCATGGAACACGGCGGGAGACAGTGTCCTTATGAACCTGTCCAAGATTACGCGAGATCGGTCGCTCACCGCCTCTCATCGGGGTGGGGAAACTGCGGATTTCCTCACCGGCGCAAAATTGCGGCATCGGAAGGGCAGGTAGGTAGGTAGGTAGGTAACATTACACGGCCGCTCAGGAATTTCCAGAAGACACAGCATGGAATGTCAAGGATACCATATGCACGGTCGACTAGCCTGCATGTGCAATGTCGACATGTCTCAGCCGCGGCCGCCAGTGTAGGTAAAGCCGACTACTGATTTTGCGCTGATCCCTGCTGATCCGAATACTGATATATATCGACTGTATAGGTCTTCTCCCGCCCAGTATCACACGTTGACTGTAGAGCCGTGTTGCGAGTCAATTTATGTGGCTGGAGAATGTGAGCTGTACTCGGGTAGGTAGGTAAGTAGGTAGCATTACACGGCCAGCTAGAGATAGATGACTGTGAAACTGGGGAGACATCAGGAAAGGGAAAAAATGACACAGACATAGGGAATCTATGTCAGACGGCGAGTTCTGGCCCAGACGATTTCAAGACACTGCCAGACACTCACAGACATCGATATCGACACTCGCATGTGTTTCCGTCGCTTACGGGGAAGGATGATTCAAGACACAGGCCCTTCGCGACGACTCGCTCGTGTAAGGCAGTGTAATGCGTAGCTCCGTGAGGCGCGGGATTAGTATTGATTTTTGGCCGGCCACAGTTGCCCACAATTTTGGCAGAGGTCGCCTTTCAGTTTTTTCAACGTCGTGGTTAGATTGGGAGAGAGCTTCTGAGTCTGGCCGCAAGTTGAGTTAGATAAATCCGAGATACACTGGCTAACGTGAGGAACGAACGGATCAGCGCTATCAAAGGTTCCATAGTGCGTTCCGTGCTGTTCCGTGCCCGGGGCGAGTCGCGATGATCCGATGTGATGTGTGATCATTGTAACATCGCCGCGCCTCCACCTCCACCTCGACCTACCTCGACATCCTGACGCGCTAGCTGGCGGAACCGCGCGCTTTTTCGCTCTTCTTTCGCTCCGGATTCGTTGAAGCCACCTCGTCACCTCTTCTTCCCAGTCTCTCCTGCTCCTAGCTTCCGAATTACACGATCTGGACCCAGCTCCGCTGCAACGCTATTGCACATTGATTGCACACCTAGAGTACTCAACGCCGCCCGCTTACGATGTCAAAACACCATGGAGAGACACCTAAGGCACCAGCACACGCCGCGGAAACTCTGTCCGCTATCAGTGAGTCCAATACCACATTTTGTTTCTGCTCCTGGCGAGCCTCGTTTGTTTTTTCCCTGTCCATTTTCTTCCTTCATTCCTGCACGTCGAGGGCAGATGTTACGTGTCGGCACGGTTATTGCACGTTGCTCGGTCCCACTGCGCGATTCGCGGCGTGCCATTCTGTCCGTAGATGTAGGCCCACCCACGTATGCCCGTTCTGGCACTGCGCTTCGGGGATGATCCGGCGCGGTGGGTGCACGCTGACCGTGGATAGCGGCGATGCTTGTGGGCCCCACGCATTTGTTGGCGCCGACGCGCTGCGTGTGCGAAGGGTGAGTTACGCAGGCCGGAGCCATGCAGCTGCCTACGGCCGCGCGCGGACGCGTCTTACTCCTTGCAGCACAATTGCAGCACGCAGGCTCGCACCTTTGGTCAGATATTGTGTCCTTTTCCTTCCTTTCACGCTCTCTCTTTATCGCTCCTCGCTGTCGCCGGAGCCGGTTAACTGCACCCGTACCGCCAGAGCTCCTTCGTGCTCCCCCTTTCCCTATCCGAGTCCCTCCCAATTTAGTCTCGAAAACGCAATATTACCCATCATATATACTGTTTATCTTCTCAACACGCGTGCATCGGTTCCTCGGTGCCATCGACGCCATTTTGGCTTTCTTTTGTTAACCGCCATGCCCCTCGTGCTCTCAGGCCGATGTTTCGATATTTTTCTCCTTCTTAGAGCGGTGCTCGTGTCCGCACGATGCTGGAGCCTCGTTCCGTACCCTAACGACACCATCGAGGTCATGCTCATACCGCCCGTCGAGGTGACGCTCGCGCATGATCAGATCAATGCATCACTCGATGCTCGCGCTGAGACCTTTGTTCCGCTGCTGCCGCGCTCACACACGTGCTCGTTCTCGTTCCCTTGCCCCCTTTCGAGCCGTGCTCATACCCCGCCTCCGAGAGGTCGCGCCCTGCGCTCGTATGCCGCCTCCGAGGTCGTGCCCGTGTGCCGCTTCTCGTATCCATCCATTCGAGGTTGTGCCCGTACAGCGCCTCCGAGGGAGTGCTCGCATGTCACCTCTCGTATCTTAAGGTCGTGCCCGCGTGCTGCCCCATGTGCCGCCTCTCGTCCCCTTTCAGGTTGTGCTAGTAGGCCAGCTGTGCTCACATCCTGCCTCTCGTGCCCGCTCGGCTTATGCGCCTTCGCAGAGGCCGTGCTCGAACACCGCTCCCGTATTGTGTCTGCCACTTCGCGAGGTCGTGCTCGGACCCCCTCTGTAGTGCTCGTATGCCGCATCGGAGCTCTTACTCTTACTGCCTCTCGGACTTTTTGAGGTTGGGCTCGAATGCCGCCTCTCATACCTATTGAGGATGTGCCGTATTCCATGCCCATACGCTTCCTCCCGTATCTGCAACCTCCGAGCTCTTGCTCGTGTACCCATCGAGCTCGTGCCCATAGGCCGGTCCACGTACCTTTTAAGGCGAGCTTTGGGCATGTTCGAATGCCACGTCTCGTACGCCGCTCGGTTGCTATGACAGTATTTATTACTGAAAAATATGTGCTACACAAACTGAACTCCGTGCACTGTGTTCGTGGTCTTCAAATGGTGGTCCGTGGTTCCAAAACCTACTTATTTGATATCTGCGTGGTTCATGATATGTAGTTTTTCCATCGCTGGATACCTTGATGATCTATAACGTGGTTGGTTTTCTCTTGATTTAAGTTTGACGGTGTGCAGAGAACGTTGACTTTGAGCTGCCTTTTGGGAATGTCGACAGTGCTGATATTTGCCGCAGGCCGGATGACTCCGGGTCTCCACTTGAGCCAATATATCTCATCTCCAAGTTGCCCTTTGGTGCTATGTCGTACATCATATCCTATCATATCTCATCCATGGCTGTATGACGCATATTTGATAAAAAGTCCACTTTCCCGCGCAACTTGCCATGATCCCCGAACATCACCTCACCCTGCTGCCGCAACCCATGGAATGAGCACCAATGACAGAGGGAGCTAACCATTCGACGATGACGCGTTATGCGTTATGAGTATAATTGTAATTCTTTCGCGCCGACTTCCGACTTCCGAACATCCGTCCCCTTTCTCAATCTCCATCCATGACGCTCTTCGTCGAAAGCCGTTCCATTGCTTCCTTCACTTTCTCCGGGTTTCCTCGGACCCAGATCTCCACGGCTTTCTCCCAGACGTTGATCAACCCAAACGGCTTCTCGTTACCGCCGTCGTCCCCCCTCAGGGCTCATTCTCTTCCCTCCTCGATTGCATCGTTTCTTCGGCTGCTTCTCACGATGTTGTTCTTGGTCTCGACTGGTCAGCCAAATCCGAGAGTCGCTCATATCTCTCGGGTTTCGTATCGACAGCGCCTTTGATGCTTGGCGCTACCTCATCGATCCTGCCCATCCTATGCAATGTGCGCTCGCCTTTGATCATCTGTCCGCAATCCTAACGTCCTTATCTCCATGCAGCTTTCCCTTTTATTCAAATTTGGCCTGTTGAAGCCGTGTCTTACTACTTGTACATTTTATCTCCGTAACCTTAGCTTATGCTCACATTCTTTTCCCCAGCCCCTCTCATGTGCCTCCATACTCTGAAAATATAAACTCTGAACTCATAAAACATGACCATAACCATATAAATCTCGTCTCAGACTTGGCCCTTTACATTTTCCCCCTCCTTTCAATAGTCGTCTCGCTAGGACCCCTCGTGCATGCCCTTCTCACTCTCCCTCACTTCCCGTTCCCTCATTTAATGACATCTCCCTTGATCAACTCCTACTTGCCTCGGACCCTTCTTAAAATATATTTTCGGCTCCCCCTGTACTTTTGTCCTCGTTGTTGCGCGCTCATCGCATATCACACGATTCTGGTGGTCCTTCATCCCAGGCACGCCATTCATTGCTGATTCACGTTCTGTCCGGGGCTTGTGCCAATGTATGTGATCCTGGTCCTGATTTACACAAGCACGAGCGCGCCTCTCGGCAGTTTGGGAATGTTTTTCCGACTCAGCAGTCCATATCATTTTCTGCACTCAGTATACTCAGTTTCTGCATCTGAGGACCGCCTCCCTCCTGCACATATATCAATGATTGCTATCTTTCTAGGTTTATCTTCCTCCATCGACCGCCCCCAGCTCATGGCTGAGCGTGCGAAGCGCCGCCGTCGGATTTTAACTTTGCACTCAACTATTAATACTGCACAGGTTCTGTTCGAAACTATTAAGACCCTCCCTAAAGGAAGTATTCTGTCTCTTGCCACCTCGAATGGATTGGACACTCGCAGCTCTAATACTTGAGATTCCCTATGTGTCGCGATCTGGAAGCATTTGGGTGCCATTGGATGTACTTATCACTCGAGAGGGCCACACATCTCACTTGGAATGCTCTTCCATATCCTCTCAGCTCAACTCTGGTGATCATGTTCGCGGTATCGACGACCCTTCTATCCGGATGCAAGTTCATACCCTACAGCAGCTTGCACCAGTTCTCAAAACCAACCCTTTACGGCGACTTTTAGAGCTTCACACTATCAGTGATGTTGAGTTGGACAAATGCCGGGTTCTTCGAAAGCGTCTCCGAGATTTTTTGTTTCAGCTGGAAAATGATCATCAGCCTGGATCTGGCAAGCGTGTTAATAGAGGCTTGTAAACTGCGCGCCTTCGCTCCGAGCGACCCCAGCTAGTTCCCGACCATCTCAAGCGGAAACTCTTGTCCCCTTTCAACATGAAAATTTCGAAGACTGCTTTATCCAGTTTCGTTTGCGGCAGTTGCGGCTGTTGTCGATCACACGCTGAGCGGGGTTCTGTTTTCTTGGACTGCCATGCATCTTCTTCGAAGGCCGGACGAAATCGATGATGTGCCTCTTCCGGGCTCCTCTACCTCTGAAACCGACGAAGTTCCAAGGAGCCCAGAAGGAACAGAGCCTATTGCCACCCACTCTGATTTCCACCCCGATGAAGACTCGATATGCACGTTGATGATCCAACCCCTCGGCGTACTCCTCGGCTAAATCCCCGCCGTCCTGACCCTTCAATGCCGAATACTGTCAGCACCTCGTGTAGCAGCGAGCGAGGGCGGCCCGAAGGGCCGAGCGAGAGCGGGGAGAAGTTAGATATACTAGAGAGTTGGAGTACGAGAGGTCAGGGTCCACAACGTTTGGGGTGCGCAACGTTTCGTCTGTCAGCACCTCGTGTAGCAGTATTCTCGTAGAGTCTCACGGCGGACAATCAGATGTCACTTGCGTTTTAAGAGGCTACAGTCACTCGGACTGTCACTTACGGTGCCGGCCTACTGTCACTTGCAATTCCTTTGTGCGCTTTCCTTTGTCTTGAGGCCACCCGGCTTTGTTTGCTTTGTTGCCGATGGCCACACTGATAGTTGGTCGAAATTCGGGCGAAAAACATTTGCAGCTGAAAAGACGAGAGCTCTATGTCACAACCGTGAGTTTTGCACCAATTTTCCCGGCCAAGATCGTCCATTGTGAAGTCGGATTCGGACTGGTTGATAAGATCTAGCCGAACCGATCAGTCAAGATTATATTTGAGATAGCGTGTGATAAGATAAGATTGAGCCGTCCCAACAATCAGAAAATACGGTAAGTCGAAGGCATATGGCATACTATTCTAGGAAACCAAAAACATCGTTTCTAGGTTCCGAACCAGCCCCGGGTTTTAGTTGTCATTCATTTAACAAAGTTCCGACCCGGAGCGGTCTTGCCAAGAGCGGTCATCGCTTTCCTCCACTCTCGCGCATTCAATGCCACTGGAACTCAAGCCGGACTCCCAAGAGGACAAACCGAACTACGCTATCTATTTTTGCAGGTCATCCGACTGCAAAACACGAACACGGCTGTTCAAAGATGGCCAGGTGAAGAAGGGCAAGTGGTTGCACCGGAGCACGATTGTGAAGCACACCAAGAAGGATACAGAGCTAATGCAGGAAAAGATACTACCACCCGTACGTTTGTGCTGAAATTCTGTCCGGTTTACCCTACAATTTGAAGAGGCTGTTAAATGAATGACAACTAAAACCCGGGGCTGGTTCGGAACCTAGAAACGATGTTTTTGGTTTCCTAGAATAGTATGCCATATGCCTTCGACTTACCGTATTTTCTGATTGTTGGGACGGCTCAATCTTATCTTATCACACGCTATCTCAAATATAATCTTGACTGATCGGTTCGGCTAGATCTTATCAACCAGTCCGAATCCGACTTCACAATGGACGATCTTGGCCGGGAAAATTGGTGCAAAACTCACGGTTGTGACATAGAGCTCTCGTCTTTTCAGCTGCAAATGTTTTTCGCCCGAATTTCGACCAAATATCAGTGTGGCCATCGGCAACAAAGCAAACAAAGCCGGGTGGCCTCAAGACAAAGGAAAGTGCACAAAGGAATTGCAAGTGACAGTAGGCCGGCACCGTAAGTGACAGTCCGAGTGACTGTAGCCTCTCAAAGCGCAAGTGACATCTGATTGTCTGCCATGTCTGACTGTCTGGAACAAGACCCTGAAAAGGACGAACTTGTTTCGGTCGTTTGCCCAACCTGTCGAGAAGATCTAATGGCCAAAAGAGTCCCCGCGCTGTCAATGGCCAATCACAATTATTTCGACCCCGTCCCTCCCGAACTGAAAGATCTATCTGTAGTCGAGGAGGCCATGATTGCACTCTGCCGTGCTAAATGCTGCATCATCCAACTGCGCGACGATGACTACGACAGCAAATTCCTACCACGCAGCGTGGGTGAAAGGCCATATAATAATATATTCTCAACGGCCTTCCGCGACAGCGAAGACTCTGCCGCCATCCATCAACGACATAATCACCCCGATATGTGTAATTTTCATTGGGTCTAGTCCCCCCCGCACAAGAGTGGTTGCAGAAGAAGGCGAGCCCACTCGTAGTCCGGAAGGAGAAGGTGATGTCAGCGCTTGCATGGCTAAAAATCCACAACCACCTTTACTGTGATGTGGCTATCGACGTGCCGTGCTTGCAGGCCAACCTGCCGAGACGCTGTTGCCTTTTCATGTTCAGCACATAGTTCCGAGCGCGGGCATAGATAGACTCGACCACTTCCACTTACGTTCCTGGGTCTGCTGCTCCACCTCCTACTGCCGAGTCTCCGTCCTTCCCTGATCTCACAGAGGTTTTGAATCCTCCTCTCACCGCTGCATAGTTCCAGAATGTTGTTGTTACTGATGTCAATGGGAGCGCTCCGTCCAATGATCCTCGGGCCGCCGCCTTGAAGCATATGCACAAATCAGGCTCCAATTATATCGAACTACCACACGACCGTAAACCTGCTAACGAGTTCAAGAATCCGACACTGTTTCCGATGATGTTTCCCACATTATTTCCCTTACGGCCTCGGTGGCCTTGAAGATGAAGCTCGCAAGACTCCGCTTGGGTTCAAAAGGCACATCAAGCATTTGTTCAACTTGAATGATCGTCGCTTTCAAGAACACTATTCCTTCCTGTTCACTGCCTTCAATATGGTCCAGCATCGGGCCCTCTTACTTCACACGAGTCTCAAAGTCAAACGGGCCAATTTTGACTACATTGCGGTGCAATTTGGCACCGTATCTCTTGCGACTATTCACACTGTTGCTGAGCGTGTCGCAAAGGGTGACAATGCAACAGCCAACTCTGCTGAAGAACGCCGTGTACTGCGGTCATGAAAGAAGTCAACATGATCAATGCTTATGTCCCGGGATCGGCCCAGTCGAAATTAGTAATAGGGGAAGTCAAAGCGGTCAGAGAGGACCGATTCATCATTCGATTCTGAACCCGATTCTGGTCAGAATCGACGGAAAGAATCGGATGAGAATCGGCGCAGCTCTGACCGACCCGATTCTGGCGTCGATTCTGCGGTCGCTGCTCGGATCGCTTCTTGGGGATCAGAAGCGATATTTCAAGAATCGGCACCGATTCTGATGAGTTCCTGCTCCGAAGCAGGAACACCGATTCAGACCGATTCTCGATGTCGCCGATTCTCGACCGATTCTCATCCAAAATCAGGCCAAGAATCGACCTCTGAATCGACCTCTGAATCGTGCGTGAATCAGCCTCGTCTGACCGCTTTGACTCCCCCTAATGAGGAACGAGATTAGAGCTTTAATGGGGCAAAGGGATTTTGACGCAACAGTGACGTTGACGCTTGCAGCGTCAGTCTCAGCGTCAGTTTGCGTCAGTCCAAATTTGGGCATATGTTGAACTGACCTTATATGGTCTCTCTCACCTCCTATTTTCCGTATTCACAGTCCCTGGGTATGAATTGAGCCTTCGCCGTCGATTCATCCTTTAATATTGAACAATAAGGCCGTCAAAGACATAAAAATCAATTTCTTGTAGCGTCAATCTGCGTCAGTCTGCGTCAACCAAACAGCAGTAAACACTGTGCAGCGTCAGTCTTCAGCGTTAATTCAGCGTCAAACGGCACTTTGTTGCGTCAGTCTAAAAATTTTCAGCGTCAGTCAGCGTCAGTTAGCGTCAGTCCAGCGCCGTGACACAACGGCAGTGTGACCTATCCGCGCCAATCTCGGCGTCAGTCCGCGTCGTTTCGTGGCAATTCTGCGTCAGTTTCGCAGCAGTCTGCAATGGTCCTGCCCGGCAGTCCGTGTCTGCAGCATTTCTACACTAGTATTTCATTTTCTTGACCATCCCCAGCACCGCTACCGCCATTCCCAATTATGAACTTTCCAGGGAAGTATGCTACCGACCTCGATCAAATTGAACCATGCCGTGAACTTACACCTCTCCCTCCAAGTGAGCATGAGCTTGAATTATGTGAGCTGCGGCCTACTTAATAATAATTTGGGGACCTTGTGGTAGGTAGGTAGTATTACACGGCCGGTCCCGCTAAGGAACGCCGGTTTCCAGGAGGTATCTAAGTGCACATGTGCAAGTACACTATTGCCCCTGGGCCTCCGTAGCCGAGCTCACGGTTGCAGCCTCATGACTCGCCGCAGTAGATCTAAAGGAATAAAGTTAAACGGAAAAATGGGGGCCGGGCAGAGTAGATCAACCACTATTTAAACGAAACACGGGAGTAGCGTAGGAAATTTCGAGGATATAGGGGTCTATTTCGCACCGAGGCCAATGTTGGGTCTGGAGTAAATCATGGTCTTTACGAACTCCGTGTTCGATTTTTTGCCATGCGGCGTTGAAGGTCTGGAGAGTTGGAGAGTAATTTAGTCAAAAATGTTCCGCGTAGCCGCACGAGCTCGTTTGAGGATGTGCAGGTCATTAGAGCATGTTCTGGTTTTTCGATCTCACTCTTGCAGAGTCTACAAAGCCTATCGGCATGGGCACTGGTTGATGCGCGGGATCCACGCAACGCAAAACTTCAACGGATAGAAAAAAGGATCGAGGTTAATGCCTCTCGTTGCTTCTGTGTTATCACCATTGTGAAATAGTGCCATATTTTGGAAGTCACTTGCGTCGGGGGTTTGTCCTTCTGAGGTTCTAGTCTTCCATGAAGTAAGTATAGTTTGTCTGACGAGTCGATTGCATCCTTTAACCATTCCAGCATGAACCTTTCAACCACTTTAATGTAGTTCTTGACGTCCTCAATTGAGGTGCTGTCGTTCAGAACCAGTGCAGGGCAGCAGAATGGTAGTCTTGAGGCAGCCTTGGTCCAAGATCTTTCACCCATGGCCGATAGTTCAAGTGAGCTATCGAGAGCCGCGCGGGCATAGTGCTTCTTGTCGAGTCCAAGAAAATAAACCAGTTGATTCAAGACGATTAGGAGGTGTCGTACTCGAAGCAGCATTATCCCAGTTTCGGTGAATAGCGGCGCGATCATAGAACGACGATGTAGATTAAGCATTTGACGAATGAAAATGTGTGCTGACTCACTCAGTTCGACTCAGCGTCAAAGCACCGCCACCCTGCGTCAATGTCTTTGACGCGATTCTGAAACTTTTTTTGAGATGCAGCAACCAAAAGACAGTGAGCCTTTTGTATAACAGCATAGCAAGTGCCAAAACTGCTGCCTTTATTTTCCAAATGAGTTATTTCTCAAATAGCCCTCAGGGTAGCCTGGGTAGATACACCCTAGGTATCCTCACGCCCTCAAAACTTGGTCTGTGGGACGCCAATTGCTCACGGAAACTCAACAGACTAATGAGAAAGAATTGCAGGTGCAATATCTACCGTCTAAAGCTACCACATGGTTCCATATCTCTGTTTGTGTCGAATTTATTCAAGAAGGGTGCAGAGCGAAATAATTTGGCCTGAAATGGGGCTCGTCGTTGGCCTTGAGTTCAAATTTCGGTTGAATTAGAACATTGATCTTTATCTCTTTAACTCATCCCATTTCTCATCCCGCATTTATTCTCTGGGTCCACCTGACGGTAACAACTCAACATGAATAATCATCTCAGTACTCATCCACTGTGGGTTATCCCCGCGGCTCGTTCTCCCTAGACTCGAACCAGTCGCTATGAGAAAATGTCGACACTGAGACTCTGACGATGACTACGCCCCTCCCCAGCCCAAACGCCGCCGAGCAGAGCCCAAAAACACAGTCCCGAGCCCGCCCACATCCCCGATGAAAGAAGTGCTCAATCACAGCCCGCCGCGGCCCTCGACCCCGGAGACAGAACCAAACCCTACACCCCTGCCATCTCTTCCATCGATGTTTGGGTGATCGACGCCCCCCCGCGGCCTCAGGCAGTCGTCTCCTCCCATCGGATACTCCCCCCGGGCGCGCACCACCTCCCGCTTCCTCTCCAATGTCGTCTGTCTTCGATTTAACACCTGTGAAGGAGTCTCGGGGGCGTCCTACGTGCACCCCGGAAACACGCGAGCTCACCTCGACAATCCGACGTCTGGGTACAGCTCAAGATACACCGAGCCGTGGGGCACACGAAAAGGCCGAGGCAGAGCTCAAAAAGAAGAAGGCGGAGGGAGCCGCTGGACGGGCACAAGCGGTTGAACAGGAGGCTGCTCAGAAGGCAAAGGCCAAGGCTGCCGCAGAAAACGAATTGGCTACGACGGCTGCTGCTGAAAAGAAGCTTTCGGATGCTCATAATATTCTCAAGGCTCACCGAGTAATAGCCGACCTCACGAAAACGACCGCGGACGGCGGGTACAGCTTCAAAGACCTCAATGAATTCTTCGAGAGCACGTTTAAACCCGGCGGAGACCAGCAAGTCTCTGCCAAGCTTTCGCGCTGGGTTCACGGTCATGGGCCAGACTTTTCAAGGGGCATGTTTGCCCGGTCCGCTCCTGCCAAAGAGGAGTACATTTCGGGAGAGCTCGCCGAAATATATCAACGCGAAGGCCGCGCCATCCAAGATGTCTTGACACGGAACTCTACGACGACCGTGATGGAGCTTTTAAAGGTCTTTTCTATGGAGAAGCTCGCTGGAGAGCTCGAAAGGGCTGTGCCATGGTTGTGGAAGGCGTTAGTCGTCATATCCGAGCCCGATAATTACACTCGTCAAGAAAGTGATGGAGAGGCGCGAAGAGACAAGGGCTTGGTGAGCTCGAGTCAGAACAAACAGTTTATTTCGACTAACTGGTCCTACGCAGGTCTTCACCACTATCTGCGCGCTGATCAGTGTCATGCGCTCTCAAAAAGCGAACAACTTCCAGCTTGTCATTGGTCTATTCCTACTAGGTGTTGGAATTACGAGTACGTGCTCGCACTTACCACCCAATTTGGTCTTTTACGGTGACACCTGAAACTCACTTTTATATGCTATCGCACACTGTACCTTACCGCACGTGCCTTTCATTTCGCTTTATTCGTGCTAATTAGTTCCCGCTCTTCATCTATTTAACTCGTAGTTATTTGTTGAATCCCCTGCGCGTTTGCGAGGGTCTTCTGCTAATCCCGAGTAAAGGCCGTGGTTACCTTTATTTCAACACTAGGTTCAGGGGCCTCCAAGCGAGAAATGGAGGTTCTTGCTCACGCGGGTTTGTCAATATCTTACACATCCATCACCAGCCACGTCAAGAGCCTGTCAAAGGAGGGGATGGATCGCGTTCGCGAGATTGTGAAGACGTCGATGTGTCAGATCGTATGGGATAACCTCAATATTGCATTCCGAGTTGCCGCCGAGCGCTCACTTCGATAATGGAACGACTGCCACGGTCATACCTGTATTCGACCCCGCCACAGGCGGTCACGCTGCGCACGGCACTTTGCCGTTCTCGATGAAACCACCACGGGAAGTTCACTCCCTGTCCTCGACTGGACCGCGGAGGATGCTCTTCCCTCCCCGCAGGGTGCAGCGTAGCTTTCGACCAGTTGTCTCTGGCAGCTGAAGCGCCTTGCGCTCGAGCACATCCCCGGTATATCCGAAGCGCTGAAGAAGCAGCTCGAGGAGTGTCCTGTGGTCAATCAAATACCCCTTCACACGTCCGAGCAGTATCCGGTACCAGCGATGAATTTGGACGAGTCGAGCCTTGAAGGGACGCTCAAGGTCTACATCACGATCCTCCGCAGTATGGGGCTAGACGACGAGGCGCTGGAGGCTCACGGCTTGATGTTTGACGACGGAGACCTCTTGACAGATTCACTGAAAGAGAAGGCGAGTATTTTGCCTCCTTGCAGTTACCCCGCTGACTGCCGCTCGTTCTCAGATCGAAACTGCTCGAAGGAACAGCACGACTCAGATTGCAGGCATGCGTGGATCCGTTCGCCGCTGGGGGCTCTTCCACGGCGAGATGGCAGGGGGAAGACTTACTGTCAACGAGCACTGGGGAAAGCCGAATTCGCTCTGGGCTGGTGGCCTCTGGTGGTGGGAGCACAACAAGCTTCTCAAGAGGAAGTCAATCACCGCTGGATGGTCTGGCAAAAAAGCGACGCCGTGGAAGCCAGCCCACGAGCTCATCCACATCTCACTTCCTGCGCACATCGTTGATGGGTTCCGGATCTATTGCGGGAATGACGACCTTGAATCGTGGGTGAAGACTGCGACGATGGAAGAGTTCAATCGAGTGGTCCAGATAGTATTTGACAAGTTGTTTTCGACGGCGGCGGTGGAAGAGCTGCGCGCTCGAGACGCAAGTGACTAAGGCTCCAACCGTTTCTGTGTGTAAACGTTTATACACGGTTATAACCGTTTTCGTTTCCGATTAGTGTAGCCAGGACAGTACACGGTTACAAAACCGTTTATAAACGGTTTAAACGATTGATATATACCGTGAACTTCGGACCGATGTGGACGTCAAATTGAAAGCCGATCTAGTCGGTATTCGGCTTAACCGCAAAGTCTTTCATTCGGGCGCTCTCGGAAGCAACAATCCAGCAGTTCCACATCTGTACACCTTGCGCCCTGGGTATAAATTGTGACCGTCAATGACCTGTCACCTGACATGGCAGATTGTCTAATTTCCTTCCACCATCATGGCTCAGAGGAACCCGGGTTTGGCTCATCACACGTCGTTGCACTCTCGAAAGGTGTCTATGTAATCGCCTTATTGATGGTACCAATGGACAAACATAGGCCCGCATCGAGTTCGGTAAGCACGTGTCTTTCTGATTTTGACGCGTGTATTGACACAAGATGGCCGATAAAAGGAGGCGATGTTGATCAAGATGTGGATCAAGGCCGGATTCCTCAAACGCGCGTTTTTGGCCTGCGGTAGAGGCTAGTTTTTGGGTTGTTTTACAGTTGACTTCAAATAACAAAATTGGATTTTGTACCGCCCAGAAAATAACGTGTATAATCGGTTATAAACGGTTTTAACCGTTTACATACCGTTTTCGTTTAGTGTACCCAGATGTGTACACGAAAACTATTTGATTGGAGCCTTACAAGTGACCGTGACATCACGCTCGAGAACGCCATTCTCTACAATCGCGACGCGCTGTTTTACATCGAATTCATCCAAGCAATCAAGAAGGGCGACATAGGCCGCGTTCTCAGCGTTCTCAGCATCTGGATGGTCATGATGCGGACTCCCAAGACTATGCCGCGGTACACAGACGCGATGTTGGAGACACTCGTGCGCTTGAAGCACTTCCCTCCGAAGCTGCGGTACGTCTGCTTTCTCCTTGATACGACGGCTACTGACATTAAAAAGCGAGCTTTTCCTTGCCAACCGGCTCGTCAACCTCACTGGACGACCATACAGGTTTAAGCCAGTGGATTTATTGCAAGAACACCAGAGCTTCTGGGCGAAGATCATTTACACGGCGAAAGGCACCAACAAGAGCTGGGAATGGCTTGCAATGATCACCGTGTGCATATTCACCCTGCGCGACGCGATGCGAACAGTGCAAACTGCCTTCAAGATCCCTGCATACGGTGAGAAGCACAAGACCCCAGAAATCAAAGACGAGGTTGCTCTATTGGCCACCGCTCTTGAGGCCGAGAAGATCCAATCTTTCGTCGCTCACCGGCCCTCTAACGACCACGTCGCACCTGTGCGGGATCTGATACGGGAAGGCTTGCACTATGCCAATAGCAAGAGGGCCCTTTGGCGGTTTACTCGGGACACGCGCAAGGCCGAGAAGCGCGGTTACGCTGCGAAGGAGCCAAACGGTACGGAGGATGCGGAGGAGGACGATGGGGAGGGGCAGGAGGAGGATTACGCGCCGACAGAGGATGACTTACGTGCTGACGACGAGGAGTTTTTTGATATGGAGCCCGAGGAGCTGCTATCCCGCGCGATGGACGTGGTAGATGATATGATGGCCACGTAAATTTAATAAAATATTTAATACAGCTACAGATGGTCAAAGTGAAGGAATACAAGGTGCAGAAGGTAACTCGAGCTTCTCATGTCCTGGAATGTCGTGCAGAGCACTGAGAACGTAAAGTGTATGGTCAAATATCTTCTGCAAATAATCAGCGTCGTCATAAATCTGCGAGCCGGGCTCGTTATATTGCCGGGCATTGTTGAAGAGTAAGTGCCAGTCTGCCCTGTACGCGCCGAGAGTCTCGTAGTGGGTCGGCTTCTGCGAAAATGACTTGATGTTTGAGATAGACATTGGCTCTGCAATGTCTACGTAGTAGCGCGGGTGGGCATAAAATACCGGTAAGAGTTGGAAGGTTTAGAAGTAAAGAAGAGATGTACATTTGACCGTGGAAGTTTATAAAATAGCTTGCAGATCTGGCGAGGTTGTTTGGGTTTGGGGGGTTTTTTGATTTTACGAGTCGAGGGTGGCGGTGCGGGCTCGTGTTCCGCTAATACCGCATTGTGGCACCCGTCGAATACGATGACGAGGCGGGAGCGCAAATCCTTCCATGCGGCGGCGTCCAGAGTTTTCTGGGTACGTTCTGCGGCTTCGAGTTCTCGGGCAGCTTTCACGTGATCGGGGAAACGAAGGACAACCTCCTCGATGGCCTGGATCACAGTATTGCCAAATCTGTGTGCTTGGCTCCAGCGGGTCTGTTGTAGAAGGGTGTCGACGGAGGTAATGAGGCGTGGGCGCTGGGCAAGAGTGTCCACAACGTTGTCAGCAAGTATGACACTCCCAGTAATGAAGTGCTGATTCGGGTATTGCTCTGCCACGATCTCCTTCCGAACGAGACGCAGCTTCTCGCGAACTGCAGCCTCCAACTCTGGTGTGCTCTTCTCTCTGCGGCCCGTTTTGATATTCTGTCCTCCTACCAATGCAACATTAAGGTTGTTCACGGTTCCATTTTTCCTCCCATTTTTTGTTCCATTTTTTCTTCCGTTTTCCAAATAAATATATCCGCATCAAACAGGGTGGGAGACAGGCTTTTGTTATGCCACGCATGCACGTATGAGGCCCCCTGAGATGTCCCGTAGGGATCTGAACTACACAGGGATGTAAACCTAAGTAAAACGAAAAAAGGAGTGCAAAAAGGGAGAGAAAAATGGAGCTTTCGTCGGGGGGTTTCACAGTTCACTTTTTCTGGCCATTTTTCTCTTCCCTCTTTTCTGCCGTTTCATGGATTCTGCACCTAGACACTTCGGTTCTTCCATTTTTAACCCTTTTTACATCACTGAATTGAAAAGGGAAAAAATCCCGAGCAAAAACCAAGTAAAACCAAAGATCCAGCAAAAAATGGGGGGGGAAAATGGGAGAAAAAAGTGAACTGTGAACGACCCTATTCTCCACTCGAAACTTCTCTGGCTCGCAGTTATCGCAGCACGGCCCCTCTGGAACCGCAAATCCCAAGCTTTCTGTAGAGGTGTAAGCACAATGCTGCTAGTAGTAATGAAAGAACCTCACTCTTGTCTTTGTTTCCAAAGAACCTATTCCACGGAACACGCCGACATGCCTCTGTTACTATATACTCCAGCAAGTATTTTCGGTCGCGTCTCTCGAGGGGAGACATGGCATGCTTGGTGCGTTTGCGGCGCTTTGCGGGCGGCGCTTCCTCTTCTTCAGACGCGTCCTGAACTGCCGCTGCAGCATCTCGGTCCACCTGCACTCCGTCCTCATCTTCAGGTTCCGACTCTGGTTCCGAATCAGAAGAGTCATCTTCCTCCTCACGGCGCATAATATCAAGCTCGATGCAACACCGGGAGTACATTGCCTTGGTGATGTAAAGTACGGCCTCGCCTCGCTTGGTGTGGTCACGTACACACCGTCCGATCTTTTGAATCAAGGACAGAAAGGTACGTGGCCGCATCCACATTATGACCCGCAGAATCTAGCGGAAGTCCATCCCCTGCGGTGGAGTAAGCCATTTATTCTCAACACATGCTGCGCACTTACTAGGCCCAGAGCACCTGTCGCAGGTACACCACGCATCGTGCCATCGTTCAGCCCATCTTGAATATGGTGCTTCCATTCGTCGTCGATTTCTTTGTGATAAAACTCAAATATCTTGACATCGATCCCCTCAGCTGTGTTATCCCGCAGAAAATCCTGGAGCTTTTCGGCATCCTGACGCCCGTTGACATAAATCAAGGTCTGCAGGAAGTCCTCGGGCTCTTCGAAGTTCTCTGGAAACAGCGTGATAAGGTCAGCAAACAAGTCCGGCTCGTGCTGTAGTATGCGGACTGCTAACGATACATTTAGCTTCTCGTTTGAGGCCTGGACCCGTGCGATATCCTCCCCTAGGTCGAGGTAGCGCAGGATGTCTTTAATGACATCGTGGGGTGCGGTCGCAGTCGCGGCAAGTATTGGAGTCCCGGTAGGCAGCCGGGCGGCAAGCTGGACGATTTTTGCGATATTCTGGCCGGAAATCGTCCCCTCCCCACTCGCAAATACAGTGTGCTTCGTTGATAACAAGGGTCATTATGTTGGTGGTGAATAAAATGTTGTTCAAAACTTTCTGGTGGAATTGCGTGCTGAGTGCCATTTCTGGGCCTACGAGACCGACACGGAACTTGTTATTGCCAAGGTCCTGAGAACGAAATGTAAGATGGCATATCTGGATGGCTGTTCCCGCACCGTCAGAAGTTGCTCTAGATTTTCGCTCTTGGATGTGATTGCGGCTGCAGGTATGTTTTTCTCATTCAAAGTCTTCGCTTGGGCCTCCAGGAGCCCAACCAGGGGTCCAACAACGAGAACGACCTTCTGGCAGTCCTCTGAAGTATTGCCAGGCTGCCAGTGGTAGAGCAGGGCATACCAGAAGGCAACTGTCTTGCCGCCGCTCGTTGGGACATCTAGAAAAGTGCTGACCCCTCTGAGAATATTCTGGCCGGCTTCCTCCTGGTGTGGATGAAGGAATGGGAGACCAAAGACATCGCAAAGGGTTTCCGCGGCGATTTTAAGTCGTTCTGGGTCCAGTATCGCGACGCACTGGTTGAACATTTCAAGTTTTTCAGTGAGAATATGGGTGAAAAACTTCCTTAATTTTTCGCACTTTTTTCACTGAAAAAGGGAGTGAAAAATTTAAAACATTTTTAGGACTTTTTGATTGCAAGGTGAAATTTTCGAAATAAAATTGTAAAGTACTGAAAAACTGTTAGATTTTTCATCTACTTTTTCAGTGAAAAAAGCATGTAAAATGAAGGAAATTTTTCACCAATATTTTTACTGTAAAATTCAAAATGCTCAACCGGTGACGGGAGTGAAAGGCATGTAGTTGCCCCTATTCCCCTGAGCCAAACAAGATCGGATCGGCCAGGGGTTAAAGTTGACTGCTTTAAAATTCATAAGGCCCTCCGGGCACCCCTGGCACCTCTTAGAGACTTAGCTACATACTCTAAGTGAAAGGCCTAGAGTGAGGTCTCGGAACTTACCGCATGATCGAGAAAAACATTAGTGCTTTCTGAGGCGCCGGTAGGGCTGTTCGCCGTAACCGTGGCCACGGTTCCACGGCATCCGTGGCACGGCTACCGTGCCGTGCCATCCGCCATTTTGGCATACCATGCACGGCACGGTCACGGCACGGTTCTGACCGTGTTAGGCCGTGGAAACACGGCCGCAACGGTCGCAACGGCATCCATTAAATAACTATCTGTCGGCATATCTAGTGGCCATGAGATACTACGGCTACACACGGCTCATGGAGGCATCAGCAGAAACACCGAAAGGGTATCTCGGTTGGCGGCTTAACCCTCCGAATGGCTGACGGCATCACACGTTGTTGCTTGTTTGGACGGTCGCGCCTGCCTTACACCTTTACATCTAAGTCCCTTCGACGCATCTCGACGCGCCAAATTACCTGAGGCCCTATGAGATAAGCCTACAGCTTTGTTCAATTCCTCAAACTATAAAACCCTCGAGAACAGTGCCAGTTGGACTCAGTCCCTATCAGTGCGCATGCAGGCCCGTATGACGGCTGCATTGGTATCCATGGCACAGGTACCTTGCGTCGTCGAGCGGGGACCTTCCAGGGGTGCATATGTACCTCAGGCAATGGCAGACAGTATTTTCTCTTTTTTCTTTTATCCTTTTAGTTATAGCCAGGAACTCGTCTCTAGTATATATTGCACGCACTCGAGTCGCCTCTCCTCAGAATTCCGCTACATATGTCTGCGCGAAGACTGAGTTACTTACTATTTCGCTCTCGTGCACTATCCATCTCACTCTAACATATTCTTTCGACGAGCTCCGCAACTGCTACAACTTGCCGCGTGAAGATTTCACCCTTTGTGATCCAGTTCAGTGGTAAGTTGCACACAAGGCACAATTCCCGAATCTTTTCTGTCTTGCTCGTGACTTGATGATTGTCCCTGGTGTGTGGATTCTCTCTGGAACTTGATCTACAGCTCAATTTCTCATTTCCAGGGTCTGCTGTTGCAGTAGAACACATTTTTTCAGGCGGTCGCGACACAATTTCGCTCAGACACGCGAGTTTGAAGCCGAAGACGATCAGGACCTTAATTCTGGTCAAGAAACGTCTCCGCCTGGCTCGCAGCGCAATTCAAGAGATTCTGGGCTGGCTAAAAATGTTGTAAACACCGTTCTAATGCTTTTTTCCCAACCGTGCCAACCCGTGTAGCCGTTTACGGCCGTGCCGTAGACCGTCCCGTCCCGTCCAACGGTTTGAAATTCATTTTACGGGCCGTGCTTGAGACGGCCGTGCCGTGTAAAACCCGTCGATTCCACGGCCGTGGCCGTCACGGCACGGCGAACAGCCCTAGGCGCCGGAAAAGGAAACGGTCTAGACCGCGGTCTCGGAACTTACCGCACGGTCGAGAAAAATACATTAGCGCTTTCTGAGGCGCCGGAATAGGAAACAGTCTAGACCGCGTTCTCGGAACTCACCGCACGATCGAGAAAAATACACTAGCGCTTTCTGAGGCGCCGGAAAAGGGAAGGGCCTAGACCGCGGTCTCGGATCACATGATCACAGATAACGTGATATCTGACTTTGGGAATTTTTGGACGTAGACCTGGTCCCTAAATCGGTACCAGGGATTTGGAGAACATGGAGACTCTTAGAATTCTACCCTCTAGAGAACTGTCTATTCAGAGTTTCGAAAGAAGAAAGTCGGTCACAGAGGCTCGCTCGCAAAATGACAAGTTTTTTATAAATCTCGGCAACTTCCGACTGTACTAATTTGGCGGATTATTTTCCAGTCCCTATCGGGTGCTGATCAAACTACCATCTTTGATCTGTGCACTTTTCTGATAGGACTGGTTCGAGTCTACGTTCTCCCAGAGGATTGCTCTGATTCACCACATATTTGCGGACTTCCAAAACGGAAACTCTGTCTCTGTTCACGCGGGGTTGGGCGGGGAACTGCTTGACTTGCCGACCCGCTGATAAAATTACGTGGGTTGGAAATATTGAAATAACAATAGCTGGCGCGGACTGTGATTGCCTTGCCATCGTTGATTCAGATATGATACGGGGATGTCTGCCACTATTCTGAGGATTTGCGCTGTATGTGGCAATGACTGCGTCAACGACTAAGCGACAAACGGCAGTGTGACAATTGCTGCGTCAATCAGCGTCAATGTAGAATTTCACCGCGTCAGTCTGCGTCAATCGAAACGTCACAACGTCACTTTCCCCCTGCCCCTGGTGTTGAGCCATTGAGAGTCACTTTGTTATCACCGTTCTTAATTTGGAGTATGCGACTGAACTTGTCAACGGTGTCCGGAATAAATGACTCAGTCTTTCGAGTCGCAACTCCTCCCACCGAATCCTGCTTATTTATTCTGGAAAGTGATGAAAACGGCGAAGACCCGTGTAAGAGATCAGCTCGGCAAGACTCAATGAAGTGCCAAATGGTGTGGGACACCCACATGTACTCGGTTTCCCATCTCAGTGTGCATCGTCTTACCGTACATCCCCAAATAAATATGCATTACTATGCGTCATTCTGGAACAAATCAGTCATTATGGGACAGATCCGGCTGGCTAATGAAATTGCAGTGCTTCCCCTTCAATCCAAGCGAGATCCAATGGCTATCGCTTCCCAGTTGCAAGTACTGAAAATATTATGTTCGTTATCCTTTAACATATTTGTAACATACAAGGAGTTCCACCCCATCTCTGACTCACTATAAAATCCATGTATGCCCGCGTCGCCTGATAATATGTACATACGAGTAGGGTGCTTAATGCTGATCGAAAACTCAACAAGTGCACATAAATGACCGGGAATGTCGCAATAATGGGCGGTGAGCAACTCGAAGCTCCCACATTAACCAGAGAATCATCTATGAGCTCCCTCCGACGGATCTCTTGCAAAACCTGTGAACATCTCTGCAATTAGCTTCCGAGACCTTATGATTGTCCTTGGCGAGAGTTCACCTCAATTCGGTTCTTGAGCACTTTCATTTCAAACAGGCAGCGCAATATGGGGATCGAATATCCACTCAGGATGTCCCATATGTTGAACCAGGGGCGGAGTGCATTACGGAGGTGCCGTTCGCGAATATATGAGACTCTACGCTGGAGGCTATGCAAGGAGCGGATTAATTTTGGGACCGGTAGTGATGCATTGCCAGTATACGTACCAGTGGAACACATCGGTAATTTCTGGCTGAGTAGACGGGCTGAAAACGCCTGCGATGATAAATCCATGGAAAAGTCGCTCCGTCGCTTCCAAGTTTGCCTCTAGCGTTTTGCAAAGCCTTGGAGGGAAAGCGAACCAGAGAACGAGGATGACGGTTATGAGCGTGAAAAATCCTATCAGCGTACAGCGCAGACATGGGAGCCATCGGAGTGTGTGCGCTGCCATGCTTACGACAGACTGGCAGTCGGCGGTAATTTGAAAAGCAGGGGTAAGTAGGTGGCATGGCTTGCGTTGTGAGTCTGTTATGATTCCTTCGGGAGTTCATGGAGGTTATATGTTGTGCGGGAGGTCTCGGCCATCTACAGCTCTTGGGGCCCAGATCCTATTCATCCTATGCAACATAGGATAGACTTGGAAAGCTGTTGCTGATTCACGTCAACCGACAAGCATCCATGGTAGAAGCCAATCAGATGCGACCGGTAGCCGCACAGATTATTACCATGGGTGGTTGCGGCTTTTATATAAAGCTCCGGAAGGGTCGAGACGGCCCGAGTCAGATACAGCAGAGAGGCCACAGAACCCGCAAAATATATCATCCAGGCCCTTCGTATGTGCCTGGGTCTCCGGTTATAGGTGCTGGAGCGCTTACTTATTTGGAGGATACTCAAGGCATGAGCACATCAGCAGTCATATTTCCTCCCATACACCACGGGCTGACACAATCTCTCCCGCATTACTCAGCTTTCGGGAAGGATCTGTTTGTATCTGCTGTCGCCGGAGGAACGCGTCGTGCCTGCACGTGCCGTGGGGGGCTGTGAAATGATGGGCACCGCCACAGCGTAAACCTCTCCTTGTAACTTCTACAATCACAGTCGATGCCTAAACCTGGCGCTGCTTCATCATCTACGAAGTCATCTTACCTTGACACTATTCTACCGGTGCTGTCTCTGGCAAAGGCCAGCGTGCAGGGGATCGGAATTCCTGGAGTGGAGCCGGCCCTGGGCTGTGTTTTCGAGATAGCATCGATGGTTTCGGTGCGTGAATGTACGTTATATCCTGGTCCCCATCCAATATGCATTTCATAGACCATGAAATCAAACCGGGAGAGTCTCCTGAAACTCCAAAAATCCTTGTCTGAATTCAGTGCAATCCATGCGCCCGACGGAGCGGGTGATCTGAGAGATCGATTAGGAACCTTGTCGATGTTAGTACCTTTCCGGACAACAGGCTCTCCATACGACCTGAAGCATCTCCAGAAATCTCAAATCCATCTCCGCAGAGTGTGAATCACTCGCCGTCAAGAGCCGATTTACGCAGTTCTTCAATAGCAAGGACTTCAAGGACAAAATCCAGGGCATCAGGGATTCGATAACCTCTCACATACGAGAATTCACTGTGCGTATTTTATTCTGATTGCAATCTGCATTACCCTGATCCTTTGAAGTTCTATGGAAATATTTCCATCGAGACGATGCTCGCGGATATGGTGATCAAAGGTAAAGATTGTCGGCAAAATATTACTGTTTCTGAATTCTGTGTCCTAGCCCAGATCGCGCACGCGAAAATTGACACCATCCTCGCAAATGGTATTTTGGACAAACTTATATGTGTTCCCGCACGCTACAACGCCGAGAATACGCCCTTGATGTGCATGCCTGGTACACGGGTCGATCTCATCCAGGACATCGTGGGGCGGTTGTCGAGCCCTGACGACGTGTCCCAGCGCATAATAATGCTCAGCGGCTCGGCGGGCTCAGGAAAATCGACCATCGCGAAGAGCGTAGCGTCCATTCTGGCAGAGGAAAAAGGCATCCTAGGAGCCTCTTTCTTCTTCTCACGCGACTACACGGAGCGGAGGGATATCCGTCACCTCCCCACCACCCTTGCTCGCCAGCTTGCTGATTACCACACCGACTTTCGGCGTCTACTCGTGGAATGCTTGAACGACGACCGAGCTGGAATCATTTCTGCGGAACCACGGCTGCAGTTTCAGACACTAGTGGTTGATCTACTGGAACAGCTGCCGCCTAGTACGACTCCCCTCGTTATTTGTCTTGACGCACTGGACGAATGTGGCCCAAATCGTGGCCAGCTCTTCCTGCGCTGGCTGTCTGATAGCATCGTCCAGATTCCACCACACGTTCGATTATTTTTTACTGGTCGCCCCGATGTTCCGTCCTACCTCAAGTTTAACACCCTTAGATCCCTCATGCATGACATTCTCCTTGACGAGATCGACGCCGCCGTCGTCCGGCACGACATTCGCCACTATGTCGAGCGATCATTGGACGGTCAAAATTGGATGACGCGGGATCCGTGGAAGGCTCGGGCGGAGGATGTGGACACAATCACCACCCGTGCTGGTGGGCTCTTCGTTTTTGCGGACACCGCTGTGCGCTATATTATTGCTGGCCTACCACAAGAGCACCCGCAGCGGTCTGTCGACTACCTTCTACGCGGGGCCCCGCTCGCCGATCTCGATGCGCTGTATAATCGGATCGTCGATGATGCGATTATGGTACCGCGCCGAGGAGACCACCGCGCGCTCGACTTTCGGGATCGCTCCATGACAGTCCTCAGCACAATTTTACACCTACTCGAGCCGCTCGACCCCCGAAGTCTTGCCGAACTCATTGGCATGGACGAAGACGATCTCCGGCGAACATTGCTCCCGCTGAGCGCCGTCATCCGTGTTCCCGAGGACCCTGCCAGAGCAATCCGTATCATCCACCTCTCGTTCCGGGAATTCATGACCTCCACCATTCAAGACACGCGTGCAGACCTCCTCTGCGGAACGGAGGACCAGCAGTCTGTCGTCTTATCTTCGCTGCTACGCGTGATGCGCAGCGAACTCCGGTTCAATATCTGCGAGCTGCCGACCTCACACCAGCGCAACATCGACATACTAGATTTACCGCAACGTCTGGATCGATACGTCCCTCAGCATCTCCGATATTCGTGCCGATTCTGGGGCGACCATCTTGTCGCCACTTCTTACAAATCTGATATCGCACTCGTCGTAAAATCATTCATGTTTGAACAGTTTTTGTTTTGGATGGAGGTGTTGAGCTTGTTCGGAAATGTGGGACACGCACCGCGTGCTCTGTCGAATCTGGCCGTGTGGGCTACTGAGGTACTGCATTTCACTGCCTCTTTTATTTACATATGTTAAAATCACCCCAATAGGATGCATCTTTTGGCGGATTCGCCACGGATGCCAAACGATTCATCGCCTTCTTCGCAGATGCAATAATTCAGAGCGCACCCCATATCTATGTGTCGGCCCTAGCATTGTCGCCCACCCAATCGGAAATATGCACAAGATTTCGGCCCCGATTCCCGCGGCTGCTCTCGATCAAACGTGGTGGAATGACCCGGTGGCCGAGCACGATAGCTGTGCTGGAAGGACATCGAGGCTGGGTCAAATCTGTCGCGTTCTCACCGCACGGAAAGTGGGTGGCCTCCGCATCCAGTGACAGAACGGTGCGAATATGGGACGTGGATACTGGGGAAACGATTGGCGCACGGCTAAACGTAGATGGGGTAACATCCATTGCCTTTTCCCCTAACGGCAAGCACATCGCCTGTGGGGCTTCCAACACCGTGCGTCGCTGGGACATTGAGAGTGGGGAGGAATTTGGGAAACCATTTGGGGGCCATCGCGGCGACGCGGAAGTGACCTCGGTGGTGTTCTCGCCCGACGGCAGGTTTATTGCCTGCGGCTCGTACCATCGTGATGTGCGCGTCTGGAATGCACAGACCGGCACGCAGCATGGTGATCCATTTCTGGGCCACACGAATGTCGTCTGCACGATCACGTTTTCACCGGACGGCAAACTTCTAGTCTCTGGCTCTTTCGACTACACTCTGCGTGTATGGGACATCCACAATGGTGGGCCCCTTGGCGAGCCGTTTGCAGGACATACCCACACGGTTAATTCGGTTGCTTTTTCCCCGGACGGCACTTTGGTAGTCTCCGGGTCCACCGATAAAAGTGTGCGTTGCTGGAATGCAAGGACCGGGGAATCTGTAGGTGAACCCATTATGGGCCACAGCAGCGGTGTCGCGTCGGTCGCATTCTCGCCTGACGGCAAACACATTATATCGGGTTCCTCTGACAAGTCAGTGCGCATATGGGATGCAACAACGGGGACCATGCTTGGGGATCCGTTGGAAGGCCACACCTTGGGTATTATGTCTGTCGCCGTTTCTCCTGATGGCACCAAAATCGCTTCTGGCGGGTATGACGCAAGTGTACGTGTCTGGGACGCGGGCATCAAGGCCGCTACTGAGCCTTTTAAAGGCCACACCAGGGGAGTCACCGCAGCCGCATTCTCTCCGGATGGAAAGAGCATTGTCTCGGGGTCCCAGGATAGTTTGATCCGTCTGTGGGATGCGACGAGTGGGGAGATGGTTGGTGGTCCGATGGAGGGTCACACCGACATCGTAAACTCGATCGCGTTCTCACCCAATGGCAAACAGATCGTCTCTGGGTCATACGACGCCACTCTGCGCATCTGGGATGCAGAGATCAGACAGTCCATTCGTGTACAGTCGGGCGGGTGGAAAAACACAGTATTCTCCGTTGCGTTCTCGTCCGATGGGAAACATATTGCGTCCGGCGATTACAGCGAAGCAGTGCGTCTGTGGGATGCGGAGAGTGGGGAGGCGATTGGGAAGCCGCTTCACGGCCACACAGCCACAGTTGGCGCGGTCGCCTTCTCTTCGGATGGCAGATATATTGTCTCTGGGTCGGATGACCGCACTGTGCGGGTGTGGGACATCGAGAGCGGGGACTTGCTTCATCCACCCTTCACAGGCCATACGCACGAGGTCCTCTCGGTCGCCTTCTCCCCGGACAGCAAGCATATCGTATCTGGATCGAATGATGATTCCCTGCGCATATGGGATGTGGAGCACGGGGAACCCTTTGGAACTCCCTTTCAAGGTCATACACAGACCGTGAATTCCATTGCATTCTCCCCGAACTCCAGGCACATTGCTTCCGGCTCCTCGGACTGCACCGTGCGTGTGTGGGACTTCGAGACCGGAGAGCCGGTGGGTGAGCCGTTCGAAGGCCACACCGCCGATGTCAAGGTAGTCGCCTTCTCGCCAGATGGACGGAGGATTCTGTCTGCCTCCTCAGATGCCAATATCCGGGTGTGGGATGCTCCCGGCCTGCATGGTATTCCGGCAGACGCCACTGTCCCGAACCAGAGGTCAACGAGAGTAAGACTGTTTGGATTCCTCCAAATCATGATTTATTAAACCTTTTTTCAGACATCCCTGGGCAATTGGAGGATTCAAGAAAGTGGCTGGGCCTCCAGTGACTCATCGAAGCTGCTGTTCTGGATCCCGGGACCGCGCAGGAACGGGCTCTGGTCCCCACACACCAGGCTCATCATTGGGAGAGATCAGACCTTGCTGTCATTCGACGACTTTGTGCACGGTGCGAATTGGGTCGAATGTTACAGACCCAAGTCTGAACATTCGCGCCTCGGAAAATAGGGCAGCAACGTTCGGAGTACTTTTGTGAGGGAAGCAGCTTGAATGGGTATCCATATACACTATTATACGGTGTACCATTTTAATCCTTGGCGACAAATCTCAAATTAAACATCACGACATGGAGAGAGTGTGATCAACTTATCTTAAATACTAGATGAAGAATCATTCTGGGTTCAACTTTGGTTCAACTATTAGTAGTAGAAGATATCGGAGAAGGATTCGGAAGTTGCAGGATTCCGTTGGGTTCAGTACAAGTGTTCTGATGGCTGCTGATCCTGGAACTCGGAGAGCTTTCAAATCCTCACAGCAAGTTCCAGACGCAGCAGCCAATTTATAAAAAATGACCAAGTGATCAATACACACGCCGAAAGACAGCGGCTTCTTGTACCAGGGCAGGAAAATGACTGGAGCCACCTATACATATCACCTTAGATGAAAAGTTTATAACCAAGGATTAGAGAAAGATTTGAAGTTGCAGCAAAGTTGCAGTAAAGTGATCTCCTTTGCCAAGTTTGAGCGCAGCCGCCGAGCCGGAGCCGCGCTCAGGATTCGGTGGCTGTGAGTCTTTGACATTTGTGTGGCTCTGTTGAAGTCCCGCGCAATTCACGCTTTCCACGGTCTTGGTGCAGTGCCCTGGCACACTTTTTGGACATGCTTATGTTGCACCGCCACCTCAGCTATCTCGTCTATTCACATCGCAAAACCCACAAACCAACGAAAAATGATGCTCGCACAAGATGCCCGATACAACGAGCGGTGCGCGGACAGCCCACTGGCACTCCTTCAACTCTCATGACGACTCGCAAAGCTCGGGGCGCAAGCTACGCTTGTGGAATATCGCAACACCGCGTGCTGGCTTGAGAGTCGCCCCGAAGGCGAACACGGCGATTGAAGCTCCACTTGGCACGGACGGCGGTCGCTCGTGGCGCAGCAGTGCCGTGGACAGCGCGTGCGCGTCCACGCAACGCACTCCAGTGGATTGGGAGCGACGCGGCTCGGGAGACGATGTGTGCGGAGAGCCGCCGCTCGTCCTGCACATCCGAGTCGTCCAGGGGCGTGCGAGCAGCGCAAGGAGCGCGGCTTTCGTGAAACGAGTTGTTCAGGGAGCCGTGGCGAGACCGGCGTGGGCACGAGCAGCGCGGGTGTACCGACGGCGCCGGCGCTCGCTGTGTCTTCGTCGGGAGTCCTACTTCCCCCTTGCGTTGTGCTGGATTTCCGCGCCGCCGCCACTTTCCCCACGTGCACCTCGCCCCGCGACCACACGCCGACTCGCACCGCGAGACATAGACCGGGCGCAAATTGCACGGATTTCGTCCGACGATGGTTGCCGCGCCCGGTGCTCGTGCCACGAGCGTGGGCACCACGGCATGCGCTGCTTAGACTCGGATGCGCAGAACGAGCGCCGCAGCTCACGCCCACCTTGTCCCGTTCGCTGTAGTGCACCCATTCTCAGTCTACATCCTCACAATCATCAAAAAAAAAAACCTCGACGTTGAAGGAGTCCATCCCATGCAGACACGCCGCCGAAACACTACAGGCAGCGGTGTTTTTTTGTCATTGAGGTTCCCGCCGGCGTCGGAGCGCTGCGTTTCCAGCCGCACGACTTCTGTGTGTTCTCCCATGAGAGGGGGGCGGTTTGTGCGCACCTGGACGGGCGGCGCGAGACACTCGTGGTGGGGACCCTGACGGCGGACGGTGCGGACCCAAATAGTTCGGGATCAACATCCAAAGCGTGCATCGAGGCCCGGGACATCTTCAGTGGTCCATGATCTTTTTGACGAGACTAGGACTTTGCATGTACTCGCGCTGGCATGCGGGCGCGGGCTGTTTGGGACTTGATAGTGTACAATTCAGTATCTTCATGTTAATTCTGAATAATAAGATGCTTTAAATTGCTTTAAATCATAATAGATGGTCCAGAGCTGGAGTAAAGCCTGGCATGTGAAAAAGATGACAGTCGCAGAATTCGAACTTGCACCACATACAAAAAAGCCATTTTCAAAACTTTACTCAGAACAACCACTACACAAGGACGGCATTTCCAAATATCTCCCACAATGGTTTAGAGGCAACCCCGGCTTGAATGTTTGAAAAGTTTTCTTTTCAAATATTTGCCAGGAGTCCAGGACATAGCACCAAAGCCCTTTCCACCTTACCACCACCTCTCAATCACGATGAGCGGCGCCTATAGCAACACTCCGGACGACGATGAGGATTCTGTAGACGAACAGACCTTTTTCGCAGGGGGAGAACGAAGGCTTTTTCATCTTCTATCCATCCAATTTCGGCTGCCTAAACGCACCCGAATCGCAGTGACATCTCCGTGCAGAATCCTGGGAGAAGGAGAGTTCCGGTAGGAGATCTAGTCAGAGATCTTCTCCGGCGCACTGAGGAGTATGTACCGTGTCCTTGTCTTTCATCGAACTCGACTGATCGTGGTGGCAGGCAGGGCGCAGCTGTTCCTGAAGGCGTGCGAACGCGGTCGAATGTATTTTCTAACAGCGGACATACTGTCGGGGGTAGTGACGTATCCCGCTCTTTTGTACCCGGTCGAAACGCGGGCCAAACAGGTGCGTAAATTTTTAGCTGCAGACTTGTGCTACTGACGATATGGTTTTTGCAGAAAAGACTGCGATCCGGCGTCTGACATTCTGGAGAGACGGTTTTAACCTTGAGGACGGTGTCCTGTGCTTGCTGCGATCCACGCCGGGTGTCGCCTCTGTGCACACATATTCATTTTCGATTTTACTCATCTCTTGGATAGATGTGCTCCTCCGTCAATTCTGAACGTCCAACCGGGCCAGCTCGTCGAGGTTCAAGTTGCGAAGCGCACCGAAGAGGATTACATCCCGCCGAAGCCGCGCCCCTTCCAAGGATCGGGGACTAGGTGCGTCTCAATATTCATGGTATTGTGATTGTGTCTCCAACTCTTCCCCCTCAGGCTTGTGATCCGCATGAATCTCACGCACACCGTCCTCGATCTCAGGAACTTCATCAACGCGTACGTCTTCCTCAATCTCCCGATCCTACACATATGGCTCGTTCATTTGGGTACCCAAATGAACCACACATATAACTAGCCACCAGTGGCTGTGCCAGGACACAGCCATCTTTTGTGGTACAAAACAGAGCGGCAAATGTATAGGGGATGCCAAGTATCTTTTCAGCTCGTCTCGAGGCTGGGTTCGAGCCCGCTCTTCTTGCTGAACCGAATTTACAGCATCCATCAAAATGAACTGCCGTACCGATGTAATGAAGGAGGCTCAACAGAGCTGGGTGCGGCGACCGAGGTTTCAACGTTTTGCATGCCTCTCCCGCAGCATAGTACTTGTCAAACTTAAGATAGTGAGAAATGCGTTCGTAATAGGGAACATGGGACTTACAACATCCTCCAGAGCCTTCATGCCCTTCTTATATTCACTATTACCCCAACGAGTGCGAAAATAGACATCCGGGTTGATCCCGACGGCCACCATCCGGCTGCGAGATACCAGAAGATGTAAATTCCTCGTTATCCGCATTTCCCTTGGAGGTCTCCATTGAATGGGCTGGCGCAGTCCCTCCATTCCTCGACGTGATGCATCAAGTTCCAATTCAATGCTGTGGCCTGGTGGTTGCCATGCTTTACCGCCATGATCGACGTCACTTACCTCGTTCTATACTCTGTCTGCTAGCCAGCAACCTCACACAAATTTGGGCAGCTCTCCGGTGGTTGTTCCTACTCATTTCTGGTCCACGGGACCCCGATTTGGTCACGTAACTAGTTCGCGCGCGAGTCCAATCAAGTCAGGTCAGGCTGCATCCGTTCCCTCTCGGCGATGTAAGCTCATTTGTCAAAACCGCGCCTATTTTCCCCTCAGATTTCATCCAAAACATTGTCACGCGCGCCTGCTCCTCGTTTCCGCCCGAGGTAGGGCTGCCGCCCGTGCCCGTGACAGGCACGGCCGTCGAATCCACGGCTTTTCGACGGCACGGGCCGTCTCGAAACGGCCCGTCAAGTGGATGAAAAAATCCTTGACGGGACGGCACGGCCGTAACGGGTACACGAGTATGTTCGAAACCTTTCATGTTTGTTCCTTCATCTGAATTCGATCCCTCGGCTCCTACGCGCTATATGATAACCTTGGTGAGCTGTCAGACGTCGATCTCAGAAGTTGGTGGAATTATAACCATATCTTACACTGCGTTCCCACCCCATGTAGACAGAGGGTCCGTCTACCCCCGTAGACGAAGGGTAGATGGAACCCTGTGTCTACCTGTGTCCACACCATGTAGACACAGTAAGTCTACATTGGTCTACATAGCTCCACATTTGATCACTGACCTACACCAACGTAGACACACGTAGACCGACGTAGCCGCACGTAGGCAGATGTAGACACATGCACACGCACCTGAGCCAATTTGGGGATCCAGAATGGGCTGAGGAAACTCAAAGAGAATCCAGAGCAAATTTCGAGATTTCGCGGCGGTTGATCATCATTGATGGCTGTGCTTGGCAACGTCGGCTTGGAGTTAGGTAGCCGACGGGTAGACGGACCGTGTCTACGGCATGTAGCCGGACGGTAGCCGGACGTAGATCAAGCTCGCCACAGGTCTCGGTGTACACATAGGTAGCCGGACGTAGCCGAAGATCGCCGCATGTCGCCGCATGTAGAACTACGTAGACAGAGGTCGGTCTACGGGGGGTGGGAACGCAGTGTTAGCGCTCAGAGAAGCACATGTACCCTCAAATATTCCAAGAGCCTATAATGTTGACTGGACCCCCTTCAAATGAATAATATTGGAGGAATCAGTGAACACATAAAGAAAGTTGACGGTGAAACGAACTTGAAAGTCCGCCATCACTTTCGGCAATTGCCGGTATTGCCGCAACTTTTGCAAGTTTGGAGGCAAGAAGTGTCAGAACACACAGAAGGCATGTTGAATGTGTGTCGAGGACACTTGAAACACGCTCCGTTCGAAATCATGCCTTCCCAATGACGGGAAAAAACAAGCCGTTCCACGGCCGTGACGGCCGTCTTTTAACGGGCCGTCAAGGTGCAAACCCATGCCGTACCCGTACCGTTGAACTCTGGTAAAAATGGCCCACGGAACGGGCACGGCACCCGTGCCACGGGTGCCGTCGAACCGTGGCCACGGTCACGGGCGGCAGCCCTAGCCCGAGGGCGTAGCGTAGATGTTGAATTTTGACTTAGTAATACAGTACACTTGAACGTTGTCAACTGAGATCGCTCCAGATGATTAGATGTTTTAATTGCATCTGCGGCAAGTATAAGCGATTGACGCAGCATACGGCAATGGGCTGCATCAACGACGTGTGACAGAGCGGCAGTGTGACGGTGTTGCGGCAGTACTGTCAACTTGAAATTTTGCTGCGTCAGTCTGCGTCACTTGCAACGTCACAACGTCACTTCCCCCCTGCCCGCTTTAATGCTTGAAAAGATCTCCCCAGCTTTTATATTACTATCAATCTTAGCCGGCGACGAAATTGATCTCGACGAACTCCTTCCGAAAGATAAACTACGTTGACCAGGGCAAAGTTGCAATAGCGAAGAACTCGTCCCTCGCTGCCCGCTTTTTACAGCTGTTCTCGAAACTAATGAGACGATCAGTTTTTTTTTTTGTGAGTTCCTAAAATGGAAATTTCCTCAACACCATTGGATTTAGCCATTGTAGGGTCCATAGACGAAACCTATGAACATTACAAGGTAACCCCCCAAAATTGAGCCTATTCGAGCGAGAAATGGGCTCAGGAGAACGCCGCAATGTCCGGATCACGCAGTGATTTCGTCTTATTGATTTGACCTGTGCCGACTGACTTTGACCGCACAGATGTCGACTTTTCAACTTATAATCATGAACTTTCGAGGTTTTATTCATTTGCTCTCATTCCTGGACCTATGCTTCAGGTACTGTACCAAATTTTCATTTTGGGAACGCGAAAAAAAAAACCTATCAATCTCATTAGTTTCGAGAACAGCTGTAACATATAAATGAAGGCCTTCATCCAAAGCATCTTGGCTTATGACCCCACTCAGTGTGATCGGGAAGGAGATGCCCTTGACATCGTGAATGCGTACTAGGGCACAGTGGAGACCCCATGAAGAGGCAGCTTACACTGCCATATGATGGTCTGGGTATCCGGCAGTTTAAATCCCAATGAGATCAAGGCGAAGGCACTTGAAATCGGCGGAAATGCAGAGTTCCAAAAGCGCCTCACAGATTTCTGGATGACACTATTTCTACATCTGTTTCCCCCGACGATGAATCCGCTTTCGAGACCCCTCTGTCTAAATTTCATCCTTGCTCCACCCAAAGGCCTGGTCCGGACATTCCACCCCATAAGGCTGGAGCCGCAAAGATTTTCATAAGTTTTTCGAACGTTGCCTGCGTCATAAACATACAGTTACTTATACATGTTACAAGTACTGGAAAGGCCACCCGGACCCTAAAGAGTGTCGCTTTGACCTCGACTCTTCCAACGAGACTCCGATCAGCGTTTTCGACCCTGAAACTGGTGAATTTACTTTGCGTTGTCTAGGGGGCCTTGTCAATAATTTTAACGCTACTATGTTGCGTGCCATCAGATGCAACATGGACATTAAATTCATTGGCTCTGGCCCTTCTACTAAAGCGATTCCGCGCTATATCACGGACTACATAACCAAGTCACAGCTTCAGGCACACGTAGTGTACGCAGCGCTCGAACTCGCCGTCAATAAGTTAGGTGAATTTGAACCTGAGGAAGACGACCTTGCGTCTAGAGCCAAACGGCTTTTGCAGAAGTGTGCACATTCTCTGATTTCGAAGCCCCGAACTTTATGTTGAGCTCAAGACAAAGAAACTAGAAAAGTCAGTGAAATCTCCCTCATTGGTCGTCTCGTTCACATCTTCGGCCAGATCCTGCAACATCACTTGGCGTAGATGGGACATGCAGTCCTACCTGGTCGGAACATCAGAAATATTTCTGGGGTTCCTGGATGCAAAAGACATCGTTCGAGGTTTCGACACAGGCCCGTGCAGCATATGGAGAGTCAGCAATGGCGGATCGACTGGGCAGCGCGAGTGCTCCATAGCCTGTGGAATTACTGCGCCCGTTCACCAGCAATCACCGGAGGCGTCCTGAAGGTGTGGCGTGTCACCGCAAGGAAGCGATACGTCATTAGTCTCTTATAAACAGACGCTACAACAAATGTCACTCGTACCTCGCGATGTTGTACTCGTGACCAATCTGCCTACGATCTGCAACAATGTGGCGAGCACATTGCCGTAGGCAGACTGGTACAACTTGGGATTTCCAATTGAGGCGCGCGAGGAGTTTGAAACTTTGGGGATTTTCCGAATAAACAGCTGACCAGATGGAAGTAATTGAGCTCAAAATCGAGACTAAGAGTGCATATACGCGTACGTTTGACGCAGTCAACCGCACCCACGAGTAGAATCTTGAGGGAACCCAAAGTTCGGTTAATTGCAGTATTCCAGAGAGTGTGTAGGTTGACCTCTCTTTTACTCGATGGCTCGCCCTCTGGGCTGTCGGTCGAGCAGATTGTCTCAAATATGTGTCTATTTAATTACTATCAGTGTTTCGGAGACGGTTGAGGTTATTGCGGAAAACATGCCCCACGAATGTACCTTCGCAGTTTAGGCTAGAATCGACGAAACTGGAACTGAGAAAGTTTAAATCGTCGGGAAGGGAGCGCTGTTTACTCAAACTTCGCGCTGTAATTATTCCAAGTCTCCTCCAAATAGAGTACCCCGGTATAGCACGAAATAGCGCAACCCCGGTTCACCTGTCCTGTGTCTGTTGAGGCATATGTATCAAGCCTGCACTTGGCCGCGTCGGCCTCGGCCTCTTTTGAATTTTCGACCGCGGTGGTTACTGAGTTGAGCGCAGGAACGGCTAGTGGCGAGGAGTCAAATACCGCCACAGCCCACAAAATCTGGTTCAAGTTTTGTTCAGGAACAGCCGACGCTGACAAATTACGGACTTACCAATCACCACGTTGTCAGTGCCGAGCGGATCAATGTGACAATGTTACACTAATCCGTTTCTTTCTTCAAACCTCCATGTCAAAATCGCGAAATGGCGCTCAATCCAGGATTTAGGCCCCTCAGCCAGCAAGAGAAGGTTGATATTAAAAGAGAATCTGGAAAGGTAAACACGCCTCCAATCAGATTGAATATTTTGCCCTGACTGTCAATTCCGTTTCCAGGCTCCATGTGCGGAGTGCAAGAGGTATTCCCGTTGTCACTCAAGAGAGTATGGTTTTTGACTCCTAGCCAGGCTGAAGCTTAAATGCGACAAGAACATACCTTGCGCATCGTGTGGTAAACGCCGCTCCTAAAGCCAATGGCACGTCTTGTTCATGTCGCGTCTAGTTCGTCGAGGCTGTGGTGAAACCTGTCCCACTGGTGAGGCGGCGGAGTAATTCCCGCTTTTCTCCGTCTCAGTCCTGAACGCAGGAACCTACCTTCCAACTGGTCGCGGCCGAAGGCAGGTCGTTGTTGGATTTGGCTCAGTCTTCCGGTCTCACCGCCCTGCAGGGCTGTACCAACCGAGTCTTCGCGTCTGAAGCGTGCCATGTCCGAGATGGAGGACCGCATCAAAGAACTGGAGACTGCTATTACAACCGCATATGACGATCACCTCGATTACTGCCCGCATCTGGGCATATCCCCTACCGGGCCCCTTTCCGCAGACGAGCTTGCTGACAGCCTCGGTACGTTGACTGTGAACAACACAGATGACACGCAATATTTTGGGCGCACGGCTGGAACAGAGGTGTGGCCTCTTTTTCACGCGGGGTTCGACTCATTCAGACTCGACCAGGCATTGCTCTCGGTCCGTCATCCATGTTACGATGAGCCCGAAACTTATTTTTATCCAGATAGAGGCCGATGACCCGGTGATTGAGCTATCGGCCTCCACATTCACAGCCGTAACGGACTCATTCTCCCTCCGTCTCGGCAGGACTGTGGCCTGGAACGCAGAACAGGCTCTCACGCAGCTGTTTGTGCGCCTACCGAGCAAACTGCGCGCATCGCAGCTATGCGAGGCGTACTTCGAGAATGGGTGTTGGAGTGGGACGCCCATCATGCGCGATGAGCTGGTGGAACTGCTGGCCCAAGTATACAGCAGCTTCAGCGCGCCGGACCCCGCGTGTTCCGTGCACCAGGTGGCCGTCCTGTACGGCGTGTTTGCGCTGGGCGCTCTCGTCGACCTCACCCTTCCACGGTATAACGTGGAATCCGAATACTATTTCGACTTGTGCCGCGCGGCCCTCTCCGTGCGCTCGGTATTTGACGACCCGACCATGGCGACGATTCAGGCCTTGGTCCTCGTCTCGGTTTTTTACGCCCACGGTGGACCCAAGTTCTCGATGGAAAGTGCGTGGTCGTTAATCTCGGTGGCCTCGCACATATGTCAGAATGTGCGTTGAACTTCACTTGCCTTCTCCGCATACTCAAGACACGATTGGACAGATGGGTCTTCGTATGGATCTTCCCCTCCTGCACAGGGCCCTTGCTAAGGATGATCAGATGCCGGACGGCTCCAACCAGGGTTGACACCTAAACAAATTCATCGCCAACGCGTGCGTTTTTCCCCTGGGATGCTTGAAGTTCCTCACGTCCTACACAGGCCCTGTTTTGGGAGACCTATTCGATCGAGACGCTGCAGAGTCTCGCGGTGGGACGCCCGACCGGCACGTTTCTCGCCAACATCAGCTGTCCCTTCCCTACCAAACAAATCGACGACACCGGCAGTATTCAAGACGGATGTGCGTACTTCTTCGTTCGTTCGTTCTTGACTGACGGATGATGGAGTGTATACATTAGATTACCGCCGCCGGTGGCAGTTCGTGAAGGAGGTGCGCAGCATCGTCTCACTGCTGACTCTCGATGTACTGACCTCACGCAGATTGCTGGCCCGGTGATGGAGATGTACCTCACGGCCGACCCACCCGCCTACGATGTCGTCGTCGATCTGGACCAGCGGATCCGCAAGTTCGTGCAGTCCACGACGTGCACGCCCCTCCGCTCCTCGGACGCCCTCAACTCCCCTGCAACCTACATCCAGCGCACGGGCCTCCACCAATCCTGCACAATCAGTTTCGTTCACCACTCTGCCTTCTGCTCTCCACTGACTGGCGATTTTCAGTGCTGCTGTACATCCACAACAACGGGTTCGTGCACGCCATACGCGAGAACCCGGCGGGCCCGTACTTCACCCCCCGAGCCATCTCGTATCTCGCGGCGAGTCGCTGTGCCTCAGAGATCATCCATGCCGGCATCGAGAACTTCGCGCGCCATGCGGAGCTGTTCTCCCGCTGGTGGCCCGTCTGGAAGAGCCGTGCGTCTCGAGTGTGCTCATCCCCCATCTGCAGCTAATCATGAACGCGCGTTCCCAGTATTCAACGCTGCGGTACGTATCATCCCTGCACCCGTATCCGTTTATCTCACTAAACCCACTCGCACTGACCTAGATCATCGCTGGCGCCGTCGCCGCGAAGTGCCCGCAGAACAAATTCGCGCCTGGGGCCCTCCTCCAGCTCTTCGTCGCCGTGGATCTCTTCGAGCGCGGCGCCGCTTCGTCGTTCCGCGCGCGCAATGCCCTCGTAAGCAAATCAGAATCAAATCAGAATCTCGCCGTCCCTGACGTGTTTGCCATTCCGATTACAGCCCGTGCTGCGCGTGCTTCGCGCCAAGGCCATCGCGGCGTACACCACGCATGCCGGGGACAACGCGCTCGGGGTGGACGCGGATGCGGAGGAGGACGCGGCGCTCGACGTGTTCGCGGGGCGCACGCGCGTCATCGCGCAGAACATCCTCTCGCGCACGCAGTGCCGCCAGCATGTGCCACGGGTGTACTCGGTTCCACCTGAGACTGCTCAAGGACACTGGCGAACTGAGACCGCTCAAGGTCAAATGCCAGACGACTCGCCGCCAGCCATCGACGCGTCGCTCGTGCAGTATTTCACTTCTGCTCCCGGATCCGGGCCCTCGTTGCCAGAGCTGGACGGCGGTGCGAACCCGCTAGCAGGCGGGGGCCTTCAGGACAGTACAAATATGATTCCGATTCCGTTCCTCGACGTCCCTCCACTCCCACTGTCGGTGTCAGATGCGTACGGTGGGGAAGACGCCTGCATGCTGGACGAGCCGGAATGGACCGAGTTTTTGGAGACGTTGTGACTACTGCGTCTCCCCTTGGCCAACACTCGTACATTCTAGTTCTTGCTGCTCTGAATCACCAATCCAGTTGACTAAAGTCATGGTGTCCCATTGAAACTGGTACCAGAATAAATTCACTGTGCAAAATCGCCAAATAAACATCTTAGATTTAGCTCTGCGGACGACTAGTAGGCCATCGCCGCCGCAAGCAGCTCGGGGAATTTGGGTGTGCCGAACCCAGCTAAGGCGCCGATGTTAGCCAATTCTTACTATATAGACTTGGTGCGAACTTACTAAGGGGATCCCACCCAGCTGCCGCGTCGAAAGCGACCTGGTTTTGAACATGAGCAGGAGGATTCTACTGAAACAGGCCGGAGACTAACCGAATCTGCGGGACAGACAAAGCCCGAATTGTGGCCAATGGTAATGTCAGTGAAGGCCGACGATGCCTTTGAGTAGATGAATGGGTTCAGGAATCCCAGTACGGGCTTGCCGGCAGCAATGAGGCGGTCGTTGATGAGAGCAATGATAGCAGCGAAAGTCGGCGAGGATGCGCTGGTGCCTGAAACGGGGAATGTTTCGTTGGCAAACACGATGGCGAAGTTCTGTCCCTGAGTCGAAACATCCGGATATCCCCGTCCAGTCTTATTGAACGTCCCTGCAAAATCGGCAGGGATAGTCTTGAGGAAGCTGGCCACTGCTGCGGCTTGGTAGCGCGGCCTGCGAAAGAAGTTGGAGAACCCGCCACCGGTGAAATTGACTGCCGTTTCAGGCGCGAAGCCGATTGTAGATCCTACGGAGGTAACGAAGGGACAAGAGGCTGGGAAGACCGGATCGAATGTATTGTTTTGACAGACGGAGAAGTCGTCGTGACCTCCGCGAACGCCGCCCTGAATTTGAACACAAAGTCAGAGGAAGTTGGATGTAAGGACAGCTGGTCAACAGACGTCTCCGGATGCGTAGATCACAGAAATACCCCGTGAGGTCAGGGCCATGTAGCCGTTGCAGATTTTTCTGTAACATAAAGTTTGTAAAAGCGATCAGCATGGGTGAGTTAGAATATCGACGTTGCCATGGTGCTTCCGAAATCCCCTTCGCTTAACCCGTACGATGTGGTCATTACTGAGGGTGGTTCGGCAACGCCGTCGAGGAATGTCGTCGTGTCTAACAAAGCCGTGGCGAACCCTTCATCGTCGCCGTCCCCCCCGACTGATAGAAATTGTAGCGGAACTTCCGTCGCAAGGCCTGGTTTGCATTTAGTACACGCACGCGCACCCAGCACGAAGCCGTGAGGAAAATGCACACCCGCTGTATATTGAACGTCGAGATTAGCTTCGGCCCCGGCGTCCTGTGGGCCCTGGGGGTTCGTTCCATTGTCGAGAGTCAACAGCGTAAACGTCTCGTCGGAAGGTATATCCGGTCGGAATAGTTTTAGAAACTCCTACGATAGCGTCAGGTTTCAGTGGCAACTTCCTTCTGGTTGGACCACCCACAGCGAGATCTGCAGTTTGCGCAAATTCGTCCACATAAGCCGTGATGAGCAGAGCGTTCGTTTTTTCGGTCGCAGGGGTCGCAGGGATTCTGTAAAGCTCCTGTAGGCAAACTGGAGTGATTAAACCGGTGGCAAGGGATGTGTCGCAAGATGCATCTGGTGAGGGCTTTTTGGGGTTGGATACAGTGGCAGCCAAGCGGGGGTTGGGATCCGGAAATGACGTGGTGGGATGGATCACATCGATGTGCCCAACCAGCTCGGAGGGCAACGACACAGAGAGCGTACGCGTGATCGCTTGCGGCAAGGCTGGATGCGTGAACTTTTCGAACCGCGCGTTGAACAGTGTATTTGCCTGGTGGACTGGAAGAGTGACCGCGGCCCAGTCCCCGTTTGGCGAGATTATGGTGGGTGTAAGACCATTTGCAGTTGCGAACGCGGTAAACGCTGAAACCGTTTCTGGAGAGGGCTGAACAAATGTTTTCACCTGCAAAATTCATCAGTTATGCTTATGGTTGGGGAAGAGACCAGCGAACCTCATCCATAGACAACCACTGTCGAAAGTTGGAACTCCCAGGGGTGGAGATGGATGCGAGCTTCTCTTCCAAGCCCGCTACGTTGTTGGAGGTCAAACCAACACGAAAAGTGATCATCTCAGTCGCAGATGCAAGACCTTGACTGGAGAATCCGACGGGAGCGGCTGGTCGTCTTTCGTGTACCACCATGCGACCCGCGACCATCGCAGCAGCAACTGAGAGAATGTTGAGGAAGTTCGCAATGATCATGGTTGGGAAATACGGTGAGAGACAGACCGCGGCCATTCCTTATGAACCGGCCCAGGATTACGCGAGAACGGTCGCTCACCGCCCCTCATTGGGGTGGGGAAACTGCGGATTTCTCTTACCGGGAGAAAATTGCCTCATCGGAAGGGCAGGAATTGCCAGAAGGCGGCACCATTGAGAGTCAAAGATAACCAACTGCTGCCAGTCTGTCAGTGTGGTAAATCAGATGCTGATTTTGCGCTGATTCTTCTGATCCGCAGACTGATATATGTCGACTGTATAGTTCTTCTCCCGGCCATATCACAGAGTAGCACGCGGTCACTGCGGAGCGGTGTTGCGAGTCAATTTATGGGGCTGGAGAATGTGAGCTGTACTCGGGAGATAGAGATAGATGACTGTGAAACTGGGGAGACACAATTCAGTATCGAAATAGACGGCCATTAAAACTCGGCGCAGGCCCATATTTCGGGACCGGTGGGCGGTATTTGCGCGAAAATTTCAACCCACAGGCTCTTCGCGGCGAGCGCGCGCAGACTCACTCGTGACTCGTCTATGGTGTGATGTGCAGCTCCGCGAGGCGCGGGATTAGCATCAGCATCGTGCGCAAGGCCCTCGTAAGACCTTGGATCATAGGATTCGAAGGAATGTACTGGAATATCTTTGCGGTGATTACGACTGGTAGAGCATTGTTCGTCGCTATCTCGCGACCTTCCAGAATGAGACCATCCATCTGAGACTTTGCTGAGACTGGAGCCGATATATCTTGTGCCCCCTGGGTGTCATGCTCGTGATCCTTGGAGGAATACGATGGACTGGCCGCTTTGCCGATAGAAGCCTTAGAGAAGGGAATTTGCCAAGATCAAGCGCCTTTACTTTTGATTTTTGGCCGCCCACAATTGCCTACAATTTTTGCAGAGGTCGCCTTTCAGTTTTGTCAAGCCACCGTCACGGTTAGATTGGGAGAGATCTTCTGCGTCTGACCGCAAGTTAAGCTAGATAAACGATAGGCAGTTGTGGCGTAGTCTCTCGTAGACAGACGCTCTAACATGAATCTCGTACCTCGCAGGTTAGAGTTGTGGCGTAAAGATAGTCGTTTAAGGCCTGTGTAACCCAAGTGTAACCTGCCAGCATGTGGGATGTACGGCAAGGAGTTCGAGTCTTGTGTCGCGTTTGTCAGTGTCAGAGTGGCGAGTGCAGAGTAGATGAAGGACTGCAGGTGTCGGTGGTGAGTGGTGAGTTTGGTCTGTACTCGATACAAGACTGAGACCGGTGGCGCAGGCTGTTGTACAGTATGGACCGGACAGCCGCCCGCGGCCGGCACCTTTTGATGGTGGTAAGAGGCAAAGGTCATCCGTTCCCAGTTCCTTCTCGTGGCCATTGTCCAAATGGCGAGATTCAGTTTTAGTTGGACCCCTATTTCCCCGGAACCGTCCGGCCCGTGGCTGTCATCGGCTGAGCCAGGGCCACGTCCGACTCAGATGCCATTCCCATGTCCTTCCTCCCGCGCCCACTACTGCGGCGTTCTCTCGGATTAAACGGCTGGAAGCCTTCGAATCCTGCAATCAGGCGCTATGGGTCACCGACCGCGCAAACCAGACCTGGACGAGGGGGCCTGGCTGCTCTTGCCACGGGCATTTGTGGAATCGCGATAGGCTTCGGTGCAGCGAAGGTTCTTCCGGAGACTAAGGCGCCTGGGGCTCGGGATCCCCGGCAGCCTCGCTATGGATCTCAGCAAGAATTCCGCAAGGCGATTGAACAGCTACGGACCGCGTTTTCGACCCGGTCGGCTGTGGTATCCACGGACCCAGACGACCTGAAGGTGCATGGGCTCTCGACGAATACATATCACACTGGTACGGTTCCCACCCTATTCTGGTCTCGCTGGGGCTCCTCATACGTGCAGGCGTCGACCATAGCGTCGTCGTGTATCCGGAATCCACGGAGGACGTGGTAACGATCGTCAAGATTGCTAATGAATACAAGATGCCTATCACCGTTCGTTATCCTCGGCGTTTGCCCGACCGAGCCTTCCTGACGAATCGCCGCAGCCGTATTCTGGCGCGACGAGTCTGGAGGGACAGTTTATTGGTGTACGTGTATTCATTTTTCAGGCATGTCCTTGATTAGACTTTGTATATAGCATCCCGGGGGAGGCATATGCGTCGACATGACGGGGATGAACAAAATCTTAGAAATCCACGGTAAGTATTCCAGTTTTCCTTCTGTGTGCATCACTAAACCAAGAATTTCCAGAGGCGGATGCTGACGTTGTTTGCCAGCCCGGTTTGGGCTGGATGGAGCTCAACGAAACGCTACAAAGTCAAGGTAGCGTCTCCCATCCGTTCCAGTGCATTTATAAATCCCCAGGAAGGCATCCCACTCTTCTTTCCCGTATGTGCTGCCTTTCACTCTGCGTCCAAAACTATTGAGCATTTCGTCCCAGATTGATCCTGCTCCGGATGCGACCATCGGCGGCATGGCGAGCACCGGTTGTTCAGGGAGTAGGCATTTATTTCGACAGTGATCGTAAACTGCTGCTAACAAAACTCTTTCTACAGCGAACGCAGTTCGCTACGGCACCGCAAAGGCCGAGTGGTTCTTGAACGTTACCGTGGTGCTACCCAGTGGGGAGGTCATCAAGACGCGCCGCAGGTCGAGGAAATCGTCCGCCGGCTTTGATACCACTAAGCTGTTCATTGGCGCGGTATGATTCTACGATCCGGGACAAAATCATTGCTCATTCATTTATTCCCGCAGGAAGGCACGCTGGGCATCATCACCGAAGGCAAGCCCCGTTCCATTTCCCCCTTTCCCAGTGTTAACCATTCGGCGGCGTTGCAGTCACCCTCCGGCTCGCGCCACTGCTGCCCACGACTGTCGCGAGCGTGCAGTTCCCTGACGTCAAGGCGGCTGTAGAAGCCTCGATAGAGATCCTGCGCTCTGGAATCGCTGCCGGCATTCGTGAGCTACATGCATTCATGTACAGATGCATCCATCTGACGCCTCCCAGAATGCGTAGAACTGGTCGACGACACCTTCATGGCCGCGACCAACAAATACGGTTCGTCCATCCACTCCTCATATTATGCGAGCGAACTTGATAATCCGGCACAGGCGTCTCGCAACACCAGTACCCCGTGAGTGACGGCCTGTTCTTCAAGTTCCAGGGCCACTCCCCGGCATCGCTCTCCGAGACCGCGCGCGTCGTAAGGGAGGTGTGCGCGCGGCACGGTGGGACGGGCTTCCGGCTCGCGGACGGCGTGGAGGAGGCGCACGATATGTGGCAGGACCGCAAGAATGCGCACCATGCAGGGATGTCGCTACGTCCCGGCGCGCGCGGGTGGGCCACGGACGTGTGGTGCGTACTCCCAATTAAATGAACACTTCGAGCGTTGAAAGTGCGATGATGATAGCGTCCCCGTGTCGAAGCTCCCCGAGCTCGTGCTCGAGACGAAGAAAGATTTGGAGAGGATTGGGCTGCCATACACGATCGTCGGGCACGTCGGGGACGGGAACTTCCACGCGCTCCTCCTCTTCACCACGGACGAGGAGCTGGAGGTCGTCAAAGAGGCCGTGCACCGCATGGTCGTGCGCGCGATCGCGCTGGATGGGACTTGTGCGTTTTGTTGTAGAGGTCCCTATGAGTGGATGCTTATGTGTGTGGCACAGGTACGGGGGAGCACGGCGTGGGGATCGGGAAGCGTGAATTCCTCGTGGAGGAGTTGGGCGCTGGGACGGTGGAGTTGATGAAGACGATCAAGCGCACTATAGATCCGTTGGGGCTGTTCAACCCGGGGAAGGTGCGTACCATCGTGAATTGCGCAGATGACTTCTCACCAATATGATAGCTGTACCCGGACGATGTTGCCCCGGATTTCGATCATGGGCATGCGTAATATTCGACCCTAACCCCTCTCCAATAACTATTTGGTCGACGTTCTGGGTCTCGGTTCTGCAGGGAAATACATTCGTTATGGGCATTTTATACAGCGGGAATCCTACTCTCCAGCCCTCGGATGAATGACGACGGTATGATCCCATTCCGGGGCACGCCTCCCTTGTTCAACTTCCGCACTTCCCCGACGTTCAATTCGCGGACGTCGACGTACTTGTTCCGTGCCTCCACGCGCCAGACCTTCAGAGCTCCATTCTCAGTTTCGGTTGAAACGGCGCAGAACTCGCGCAGGGCGTGGATGACGCGCGCGCCCCAGTCAATCCTGTGCTGTGCAGCAGACTGCACATCCCGCACAGCGAGTGTTCGGGTGCTTCGGACGACGCCCGCGGGATCGACGAAGCCGACGAATATCTCGGGCGTGCCGAGGAGGTAGGATTGCATTTCCCACTTGCTGCGGTTGGAGGTGATACTGTAGCTGTTGGGAAATACCCATTGTATTCATAAGAGCAACGAGGCTAGAAGTGTTACTGACTTTGTTCCTTCGACGCGCTTTGTTTTGAGCTCCATGTAATTCTGAGGGCCGGGGTTTTCGAGGTAATTGGCTGGGAATCAACGTCAGCGGTGGGCGCTGGAAACTAGGATAGCGGCGTACGTGTGACGCAGTCAACCTCGCCCACGAGCAAAATGTTCAAGGCGCCCAATTTCCGGGTGATTGCCGCGTTCCACAGAGTGTGCATGTCCACCGCGCCGCCATCTGCCTCGCCGTTCGGCGCTGCGGTTGTGCAGAATGTTTCGAATCTGTGCCTGTCAATTTAAATGGAAGGTGGGTGTCCCGTGTCGGGGAAGCTGCGATCCACTCATGCGTACCCCATGTATGTGCCTTCACTGTTGTTGCTGAATTATAACGGTGAAAACCCACACCTCCCACCCGAAGAGAAAGGCTTACTCAAAGCGCGTACGGGTGCTGTCCTCTTCCAGATAGAGCACCCCCTTGTAGTACGATACATTCAGATCTAATTTCTCCCCTAACATGATCCTGGGGAGCATCGAACTCAGTCATCGCTTGGACTTCAACGGCGGAAGGTTGATACTTCTTCATAATCCCCCGCCAGGTCACCACTTCGGCCTTCAACAACTCTTCGCTATTCCGCGCCGCGAGACACGTCGCGAAGACGTTGTCGAGGCGCCGTGCGCGCTGAAAGGCGCGCTGTTTGAATGGGAGACGCAAGAAGCGTTGCAGTCCATCGCGCAGGTTGAAATTCGGATTCGGGGGAGGGGACACGAAGTACCGCAGGGCGGCGATGCTGTCGACCTCGAGGCGCTGGTTGCAGATCGAGAAGCACGCGGATTGGGTGGCGGGACCGAGCAGTACGGGGAGGGGGCATTGGGGGGGATCGTCTGCGTTGAGGAGGCGGATGGTGGGATTCTGAGATTGAGACATCGAAGTTTGAGCGGAGAGGCACATCGATGAGAAGAGCTCGCCCACAATACTTATAATAAAACGACCTCGTGGCGCTGTGGGCGCCTAATTGGCGTTTCGATGTGTAGGCGAGGGGCTTTGGAATTTCGGTTCCTAGAATATCACTTCCGATCTCATACATAAACCTGCGTACCACTACCAGGTCCAGTTCTCACCCACTTCGCTGAACTTGAACCGGCAACAGCCGAGGCTGAAACCAATCACCAAGCCGCTGATCCGTCCCTGCCTTGCTTCAAACCTCCATCTCCGAAGAACGAGATGGCAATCAATGAGCTTACCTGCTATTGAATTTATACATAGACAGACTGGTAACGACTGTAGCTTCAAATGGTCTCCGCTCCCCCTGGCGCCGACCCGGCGCAGTCGGCTCAAAGTCGGCTGCATGGAAATTCTCCAAGCAGTGTGCTGTGAGAAGCGCTGCTTCCAACAAACGGAAATTCATTACAATAGATATCCTTATCGCCCGATCGCGCCGCCGCTGAAACGCAGAAGGAGTCCTCTCGGACTCAGTAAATCTTGATTACTTGGGGATAGCTGCAAGTTGCCCGCAACCACCATGCCGATTCTCACTCTCCTCGTCGAACTCGTCCAGGACATTACATTCCAGGTGCATCATATTCCGCTAAAAATCTTCCCCCGCGCTCACCAGGTTAAGTTCTCATGGACCGACAAGAAGAATCTCCGCACGTCATACCAAGCGTTGAATAGCGCGCTCGCGCCGCTCGTCCTCGCGCACCTCATTGTGCACGCCGATGTGGCGCGCACTTCGGGAATGATCGAGCGGTTCGAAAGTCTCGCAAAACCCGACTACCGCCCGTCCGTGCTCGTCAAGAGCGTGCTCATACCGACAGATTCTTTAGATGACGAAGACTGGGAGCGTCTGTGCGTAGTACTGGTCCCAGTGATTGCGGCTCTGGTAAATCTCCATTCAATCACGTAAGTCGCCCTACGGCCCTGCGCGAGGACGGAGTCATTGGAGCGTGCAGATGGCACATTGATGCCGTGGGCTCAGATTCGACAATGATCGATGCCTTGAGCACACTTGTTCATCTGGCACACGTCGAAGTAGTCCTGCCCTACATCTTCTCGGAGACAGGATCCCCTTCAACATGCTTCGCAGCCTCCGCTCTATATCGATCTCCATCACCTCGCGTGAGGATCCCACCGATTTGGACTCGACGACTGTCGAGCGCATGCTCCAGCCTCTCGGCGAGGCGGTCGGCCAGAGCCCCCAGATCGAGAGCCTGGCGGTGATGTACCCGGGCGTCCGCCACAGGCCGCGATACGGCGAGGATCCAGGGTACGTATGCCTCCGGCATCTCCTCGCCAGCATGCCCCACGGGACCCCTCCACGGCTGAGACACCTCGCGCTCTAAAACGACGTCCTCGACCTCGCGGAATACACGCAACACCTTGGGTCGCTGATCTTGCTCGACATCGAGGTCCCGAGCACCGGGCGGGTCGACGATCAAGCGCGGACCCCCGTACCCGACAGTGCGGCCGTCGTCGGCGTGCTGGAAATGCTGACGGTAGCAGGGATCTTCCCCCCTCAGCTGTGCGCCCAATGGAAATGGGCAGCCGACGGCACGCTCCTCCCCTACCTCCGCGTGCATCCCGGGCTCGCGCAGCTGGGGGACTCTGTGTGCACCTCGTGGACTTCGTGTACCGCCTAACCCCGTGCGCGGAAGACCGCGGCGCGATACAGTTCACGACGAAGAAGTCCGGACACACGGAGTAGGGCGCGCCCGATTGGCGCGGTCGCCTGCAGCCCCGGTACTAGTAGGTGGGTTCTTTCGCACTGCGAGAGCGTACCTCAGTGGTGTTGCCTCTCGAGTGGCCTCCCACTTCTAGTGTACCATGTATTCCTTATAATGTACGTTGAAATGTCCCGTTTGGATTTCCTGGATGGCAAGTCAATGATGGTTGTTGGCGGCGGGTCTCCCCGTCGATACTGATATTCCCCTTGCAAACCAACAAAGCTACAAATACACTCTCCCTACCGCCTTCAACGCTTCAACAGCGGAAGGCTTGTCAACTAGCAACATGCCCGCGTCTCGCGATCTCCACGCGCTCGTATCTCCCACCTCTCAATACGCACTCCCCTGCGCCGGCATCCCCCCCGGGAACACCTGCTTGAACAACTCGGGGTAATGGCGCTCCGCGACATCCGGGTGGCTCCTACACAAATGCGGCAGTTCAAATTTTATCAGTCAAGCATTTAATCAGAGAGATACGAGAGGGAACGAGGAGGAAGAAAGGGAAAAAACGCACTTGACCCTCCCAATGAGATTAACCCTTCCGCTCGGCTCGTGGTCGAATTCCGTGAAGTTGACCGCTATCCGCCTTCGCGTCAGTTTTCACTTTCAGGATGAATAGGGGGTAACGCACAATCCGTCGCCCCAAGCGCCCCGCGCGCTTCGCGGAGTTTTAGGATTTCTGGCGGGACTAAACACCCCACCACACGTCAGCTCGCTAGTACGCATTTAGTTTTAAGATGAGAACGTACACTCAAGCACGTGCTCCGCGAGCCGCACGTCGAGGCCGATGTTCTGGAAGAAGGGGACGGAGTACCGGGGCCCCGGGGAGGAGGAGGATGAGGGCGAGAGGACGCGGTGCGAGGTTGCGCGGGCGAGGCCTTGGGTTGCGAATTCGAGAGCTGCGAAAGAAAAGAAGCGCGTAAGAAACGAGGTAGGGGAGAGGAGGGAAAGAGGAAGGGAAGGGAAAGCACGCACCACGTCCGATGTTGACGACGAACGTCCCGGGAATGGGGGGCACGGCGATCCACTCGCCCGCGAGGTTTTGAACTTGTAGGCCCGGGTGGTCCGACGCTTGGAGGAGCTGCATTCGGGATTAGTACACGCGATTGTCCTGGGCGAGAAATGAAGGACGCACGAAGGTAAGGAACCCCGCGTCGTAGTGCGGGCCGACGCCCTGACTCTCTCCGGGGGCGTCGGTGGGCGGGTACTGCACGATCTTGCCGCGATGCTGCATGAGCTCATCGGTGTCGTAGAATTGTGAGAGGGCGTCGGGGGGGAGGCCGAACGCTTCGGCGAGGAGGGAGATGAAGGCGTAACTCAGCGCCTGCACGTCTAGGAGGTAGCGCTCCATCGTGGCTTTGAAGCCTGGGAGGAGGGCTTCATCTGGCCACTAACGAATGTCGAAGTCAGATTTGTGAGGGAATGAGGATGTGGAGGAAGACGCACCTGCGATGGCCCCCAAAGGCTCCAGTAGTCCGGATCCCCGCGCCCCTCGACCGCGCGGCACACATGCGGCGTCGCGATGTCAAACTGCTCGCGCCAGTCCGTGCGCCCTTTGGTGAGTTCCGCGCCGAGCTTCGAGTACCCGAGGAAGTGCTTGCTGTTGCGCATGCTGATCTCATCCTTCGCCGCCTGCGGGAGCGCGAAGAGACGTGGGATGTAGGCGATGAGCGCGTCGGTCTCGACGGGGACGTTGGCGAGGTAGAGGAAGCCGATGTTGATGAGGGCGTGCTGCAGCTCCTTGATGAACTGCGGTTTGAGCGCGGGGGAGCTGACATGCGCGTAGTCGAGGACGGGGACAGAGGAGAAGTTTGGGGAGGCCATTGGGAGAGAGCAAGATGTGGAGCCTGAGGCTAGACGCCGCTACATTGGATCGCGTGATATGGCGCGATTCCACGCGATAACGGTCCGCATTTTTGCTTTCGAATTTACGAGGCAAAATATAGGACGATTTCAAGACGAGGAGGGTGTTTGTAAGTTGTCGATGGCAAGTCGACGTTCAAGCGAGGGGGGATGGAAGTTATCCGAAAACTTAGGCGCCGGGGCCAAACAGCGCCAAACTGGGACCGAATGCGGCAAACGTTGAACCCATTGAACCTTGACGCTTTCGAGGGGGTAGAGGATGAATTGGAGAAGAGGGAGTACGCGGGACGGGCGAGTAGGCGATGAGCGATGGACTTGAAGAGCGAGAGGCGGGAAGATAGTACTAGTGAATATTGGGGCCAGCCTGAGCGTGGTTTGTTATGCATTCAAGTCAACTGAATTCGTGATTAGTAACATCACCTCGCGCGCCCCACGGCGATCAGCGATGCCCAGTCCAACTTGCTAGGACGCATAGTTAAGAGTGATAATTTCGTTGGAATACCTCATACGTCCCAACCCCATGAACCTAGCTTGTAGCTGCGTTGATTCTGTCGAATCTAAACGAGCGTGTTTGACTGAATTATGGGACGAATGAGGCAAACCGGTCCGGATACAAATAAATACTACAGAGACGAGGTAACAACACAGGTGAGATATAGCACAGAATAGGTACATTACACACTTCCTTCCTTCCTTCCGATCCAGCGGACGAACCTAGATTTTACCTACTCCTCGCTCCCCACGAGATCGGGCTGCTCCGCCATAGACACCCTGACAAGCTTATACTCCTCCGGGGGCTCCGCATTCCAGCTGTTCTGAAACGCAAGCGCATCCTCGGCGGTGGGAAACTGCATCAGCGCCATATTGGGTTCGTCCGCGGCTGTGGCGGTGATGCGGTAGTCGCCGGTGTACCCTTGAGGCATCAATGGGAAGAGGGCGCGGACCTGGCCGGCGATGTCTTCGCCCCACACCAGCGGGCCGAGGACGAGGCTCACGGCGTCGACCTCTTCGTAACGGGGCGGAGCTGGCCGAGGTGCGGTGGGAATGGCGGCGGTACCACTGTTTTGAAAGGCTTCTTCATACTATATCTCATTTGTAAATATTTCTTCACAGGAGGCAGGCGACTTACCTTGAGGGTGAAGGGATCAATGCGTGTCTATGTGACCGCAGACCTCGTCAGTCCCTGCTTTCATCGAAACTCTGCCAACCCAGCTCACCGGTATATAATCCGAAACCTTGTTCCGGAACTCGACCACAGCCTTGAAAATTTCCTGCTGTTTGCGTAGATTGGAAGGGGTGATTTTTATTCCTTCTTTGAGAGTCTCCTTAAAGGAAGCCAGAGTCGTCTCCAGCTCCAAGAGATCGGCGACCAACCTGCGGTGGCAATGAGGATGGATGTACCCAATGAAGCCACATGGACTTACATGTCATGCTCAGGTGAAAATATGCTTTGTTGGTCCTCACTTGAAGCCAGGAGTCTCTTCGTTTCCTCGAGAATTTTGTCGGTTTTCTTGATAGTTTTATGTGTGAGGGGACCGTAAACATCCAATAATGCGATCCCATAGATTGCGACTCGGACAGCAAACACGCCTAGAGCGAGTGGTCTATGAGGCGATTGAAAGGGAACTGGGTGAAATTAATCAGGCTTCCCGGTTTTATATCAGCCCACGACAAAAAAGCTCAGTGTCGGCGCTCTTGTAAACAATAATCAGGCTAGTTCTGAATGAAGGACACAGTTCCGAACTGACGGTTGGCAGCAGACCACGGTCGAGTACAATTGTCCAGGCGCTCGTCATGTTGAAAACATCGAGCAGATCCTGATCAGACACCTCGTTCACATCGTAACGAGGGATACGGTGGGATCTGGCTAAATTAAAGAACAAGGAGAGAAAGATGCAGCGGCAACTCGAACAATGCGCATGCCTTCGGGTATTGTGTCGGAAATGGCAATTCCGCACCTTTGTGGGTCCATCTGTTGACTGCGTGAGACAGTGCTTTTGTGTCTATTTTGGAGGCACAATAGCCGTCGCGACGTGAGGATAAAGCACTCCTTGTCCACTGTGAGGTTCTGTCAGAAACATATATTTATTACTCACCAGATTTCGCGCCTTTAAATAGACAACGGCAACATTACACTGCCTTGTAAGTTTGGGGTTCGTATCCATGTTGCGCGAGGCTCTCATCGGAGCTTCTTCGTTGCGAGACTCAGGTTATGAATTTCGAACACCCAGGATTTTGGTGTCCCGCAGCAAAAAAGGACCCGCTCCTGGCGCCAGAGTGGCCGCGTTTCTCCATCGACGCAAAGTCAAATGATTGAAACTCCGGTTGTTTGATCCCCGACGCAAAGTCAAGGGAGAACCGATTACATGCCAGTGCAAGCCGGCGCGCAGGAGCGGGGCAGAAGTATGGACGTACAGAGGTGGTCATTGATCGAGTTGTGTGCCGGGTTCGGCGCACCGGGTCAGCAGACTCAGTATACTCTCAAATGCTGCGCCTAGAAAAATATTAAGCCATCGGTGCTATGATGTGGCGGAGATAGTTAAAGGCTCTTGAGCCAACCGAAGAGAACGTGTAGACACATCAACTCTTTACCATGCGCCGGCAAAATAAACCACGTCGCGCGCAGAGACCGCGTCGTCGATTGGTCCGCGCCGGAGAGTAGGCATACGCCGCCACAACGACTTGCATGCCAAAGCAGCGAGCGCGGAAACGACGGTCCCCAGTGTGCTGTAGTGATTGACGGAGTTTTGCACCGTGTCCAGTCCAGCCCACCGGGATGCACAAATTACCCTGCCTCACAGTTTTCTGGGCTCAGGGGGTGTGTACGCCCGGGGCGGTTTTTGATTACTCCTTCGAGTGGCATAAGGAAGCTCCCCACAAAGCAGCCAATAGTGGAAGTTGAAGGATGGGGCTCACCCGGTAGGGTGTACAAATTGGCCGCGCCTGCCGAAGACGGGTTAGGATCGGCGGATCGCCGAATGTCCAAGATGAGGAGCATTTATCATTATCAAGCACTTTGCGGGACCAAGTGCCCGACCCAAGGACAGGGCTCAGGAAATGTTCAGCGCCGAACGGCGACCAGACGGTGGGCATTGGAAAGCTAAATGTGAGACAAAGGCGATCTAATCTGTTGCTTCTTTAGCGTTTGCTTTGAGACGAAAGGGAAGGCTCATTTTCAAATCATCTACTTGCATGTACAAGGACAGACAGAGGGAGGAGCCGAACGATGAACAACGAGGAGAGGAGAGATGAGACAGGCGCGGCGAAGGGTATTGCTGCGGTGAGCGCGAGCGTCATATGGTGCGGGCTAGCCATTCACAGCCGCACTCTCACGGCTAGAATATAAGCAGTTGGAAATATAGGCGCCGAGACGTCCACGCCCAAAGCAAAGTAAAGAACGAAGTAAATCCGACTACCGTGACTTAGCGCCAAACGCCAGTAAGAAGAAACGAGCTGTGCAAAACAAAAGAGGAGAACAACTAGCAAAGCATATCCAGCATAGAGGTCGCTGCATACAGTAGACCATACAAAGTCCTTCCTTCGAGCTGTTTCGTGCCACCTGGTTGCCATAACCTTTACTGCTCAGCCTCGTTCTTGATCTTGCGTTTGAGCTCATTCCGAGGGGATGAAGTACCAAGGACCTCCGATGGCGAAGGTACGAGAGAGGAGGCAGCAGCAAACGCAGTGGGGTGGGAGCAGCCGCCGCGAGTTGCAAAGCAGAGAGAGCCTGAGCTATGTGGCCGTGTTTGGCGCCTCGGCCGAAGTGATCCGAATCATTCCGACCGGTTTGCACGGCCACCAGTCTCCCTCAAGGGCCAAGGCCTCAGGTACTGTACGACACGACGACAGTACGCGACCGACGAAGGAGGGAGCCCCAGACCTAGCCAAGACGGAGTTGCACTCATCGGATAGAAGGTTTCATACTCTAGGTGCGCAATTTATTATTTGCCGCTCTTCAAAGTCTCTTCCCCAAGTCACTGTCTATTCTGCAGAATTATTCATGGGACCCATGCTCAGTGAATATTGTGCCAACATCAGTCGGAAGTGAGAATATGATTTCGTCATACATCGGTGTTCATCTCTGCCTCCATCATGTACGGTGTAGCATTCTGCTACTGACTTAGCGCTCAGCCTCAGGCGCTCTGTCCCAATCCCCCAGCTGTGTGCGGCTCAAATCAGACCAAATCAGACTTTCTCGAGACGGCATGGCATGACAAAGTCCCCCGACCTCGACCGGATGCAAGTGTCACGCGGATCGATTGGCGCCATTCTCAGGTGGATGTTCTCTTTCTGGAACGTCGAAGGGGCTACCATCCTCAATCACTGTAAAAATATTCCAGTACATCGGCCCGGCCTCCCAATGTTATGATTCAATATGGCCTAACGAAAGCACGTTTCGACGGCCTGCGCGATGCCGACGCTGCTCCCGCCTTCGCGGATCCGCGAAGAACCCTTCCGCCGACGGCTACGCGTCCAGCTAGGGGCGCTCGTCCCCAATGGACTCGGTCATACGCCCACCGGTCCGAAAGATTGACCGGCTCCACATTTAATGGATGGCCGTCTATTTCGAGACTGAATCGTCTTTGCGCATTCTCCCGAGGTTCACATTCATCTATCTCCAGCTCCTGAATACAGCTTGAATTCTCCAGCCCAATAAATTGAAGCCCGCCACGGGTTCAGTCAACGCATGATACTGGGCGGGAGAAGACCTATACAGTCGGTATAAATCAGTCTGCAGATCAGGAGGATCAGCGCACTATCACATCTACTTTACCTCACTGACAAGCTGGTCAACGGTATGTTATCTTCGACTCTCCATGCTGTGTCTTCTGGCAATTCCTGCCCTTCCGATGCGGCAATGTTCTCCCCTCCTCCCCGCGAGGGAAATCCGCAGTTACCCCTCCCCGATGAGAAGCAGCGAGTCACCATTCTCGCGTAATCCTGGACAGATTTATAAGGACCGGCCGCGGTCTGTCTCTCATCGTGTTTCCCAACCATGATCATTGCGAACTTCCTCAACATTCTCTCAGTCGCTGCTGCGGTGGTAGCGGGCCGCATGGTCGTACACGAAAGACGACCAGCCGCTCCTGCCGGATTCTCCAGTCAAGGTCTTGCACCTGCGACTGAGATGATCACTCTCCGTGTTGGCCTGACCTCCAACAACGTCGCGGGTCTGGAAGCAAAGCTCACGTCCATTTCCACCCCTGGAAGTTCTGACTTTCGACAGTGGTTGTCTATGGATGAGGTTCGCCATTCTTCTCCCGCTTGAGCACGGACGCGACTGATCTATCTCGAAGGTGAAAGCATTCGTTCAGCCCTTTCCAGCATAGGGTTCCGCACGGGTCCACCCGCGGGTACTAGAAGGCCAACCCGGACCCGGACCCGCCAATACCGTACCCGACCGACCCGCGGGTTCAAAACCCGTACGGGTTACCCGCGGGTCGCTGATATACCCGCGGTTCCCCGGAAAAACCGCGGGTCCGTACCCAAACCCGGCATGGAAGACGGAAATATGATCCGTGGATGATCAGATCAACATTTCGTGTGCGCGGCATATCGAAATGCAGCCGCCATATGGCACGGCACCCTGTTTAGCCGACCGCACGAGGCGGGAACGGCTTCGGCCGAGTGTCGGCTGAGGCTCCCGAGTACCCGCGGGTTCACCCGTGCGGGTCCACGGTATTGCGGCGGGTCTGAAATCTCGACCCGGACCCGGACCCGGCAGACCCTCGGGTCCAAACCCGCAAATGGACCCGATACCCGTGCGGAACCCTACTCCAGCAACACTTTCGGCTTTTAATGCGTTCGCAACTGCAAATGGCCTTACACCCAGCATAATCTCGCCAAACGGGGACTGGGCCGCGGTCATTCTCCCAGTCCACCAGGCAAATACACTGTTCAACACGCGGTTCGAAAAGTTCACGCATCCAGCCTTGCCGCAAGCGATCACGCGCACGCTCTCTGTGTCGCTGCCCTCCGAGCTGGTTGGCCACATTGATGTACTCCATCCCACCACATCATTTCCGGATCCCCAGCCACGCTTGGCTGCCGTTGTACCCAACCTTGAAAAGCATTCACCGGATGCTTCTTGCGACACATCCCTTGCTACTGGTGTCATAACTCCAGTCTGCTTACAGGAGCTCTACGGGATCCCTGCAACTCCCGCGACGGAGAAGAAGAATGCGCTGCTCGTTACAGCTTACGTTGAGGAATTTGCGCAAACTGCGGATCTCGCTGTCGGTGATCCAACCAAAAGGCAGTTTCGGCTGATATGCAACACTCTCCTAGGAGTTCCTAAGGCAATTCCGACCCGATATAAACTCCAGCGAGACGTTTACCCTGCTGACTCTCGACAATGGAACAAACCCGCAGGGCCCAGGGGAGGCGGGATTCGAGGCTAATCTCGATGTTCAATATGCAGCGGGTTTGCATTTTCCCCACGATCTCGCACCCGGTCTATGTCTGTACTGAGTGCAAATCAGGGATTGCAACGGAGGTCCCGATACAATTTTTATCAATCGGGGGGGATGACAGTGTTGCTGGGTTCGCCACGTCTTTATTGGACACGTCAATTTTCCTCGACGGCGTTGCCCAACCACCCTCAGTAATGACCACATCATACGGCTTTAGTGAAGCCGGGTTCGGAAGCAGCATGGCAACGTCAGTATTCCAGCTCATCTATCCTGGTCAATCTTTTACATTTTATATTCCAGGAAAATCTGCAACGGCTACATGGCCCTGACCTCACGAGGTGTTTCTGTGATCTTCTCATCCGGAGACGTCTGTTGCCTCTCTTTCCCTGTACCTATCTTTCTCTAATTTTAAATTCAGGGCGGCGTTCGCGGAAATCACGACGACTTCTCCGTCTGTCAAAACAATACATTTGATCCTGTCTTTCCGGCTTCTTGCCCCTTCGTCACTTCCGTAGGGTCTACGATCGGCTTCGGTCCTGAAACGGCGGTCAACTTCACCGGTGGCGGGTTTTCCAACGTCTTCGCATCACCATCGTACCAGGCGGTGGCCGTCGCAGGTTTCCTCGAGACTATCCCTTCTGACTTTGCAGGGACGTTCAACAAGACCGGACGAGGATATCCTGATGTCTCACTTCAGGGATGGAACTTCGACATCGTGTGGGCCAACCAGACAATCCTCATTTCAGGGACCAGCGCATCTACGCCGACCTTCGCAGCTATCATTGCCCTAATCAACGACCGCCTCATTGCTGCTGGCAAGCCCATTCTCGGATTCCTGAACTCATTGATCTACTCGAAGGCATCGTCGGCGTTCACCGATATCACCATTGGCCACAACTCGGGCTTTCTCTGTCCTGCATCTTCGGTTAGTGCCGGATGTGTTTCCGTATAATCCGCCTGCTCATGGTCAAAACCAGGTCGCTTTCGACGCGGCGGTTGGGTGGGATCCCCTTAGTAAGTTCCCCAACTCTAGCAGGATTCCACTAACATCGGCGTCTTAGCTGGGTTCGGCACACCCAAATTCCCCGAGCTACTTGCCGCAGCGATAGCCTACTAGCTCTGCGTGTAGCTAACATATAAATACGCCCGTATGCAACCCGTATGGGAATTTTGCATAGTGAATATATTATGGTGCCGGTCACAACGGGGACACCATATATAGACTTGTTAGGCATTTTTATCAACTGCATTCGGAACATCGACTGCTTGCCCCTTGTGATAAACAAAGAATTACATAGGATGCACGAGCGTGACAACATGAATCGTAATCGTAAACGTGCGTGTTTGGCTTGATTATTGGCTCGATCCCAACCAGAGGTAAATTCTTCTTCTGCTTTACGGTGTCCCTCGAATGAAGGGAGATTCCTCTCGAGTTGAAGGAGATCCTTAACCAACCTGTGGTTTCGATTGAGTTGGAAACACGTATTCGAGAAACCCACATGGAGCTCACATGTCATGTTCAGGTGTAAAGATTCTTTGTTGATCCTCGCCAGAAACAAAGAGATTCTTCGTGTCCTCCAGGATTTTGAACGCCTTCTCGGTACTTTTAAGTGTGGCGAGATCGTGGAGATCCATCGCTGATGATGGCGAGGCGCGCAATAACCAGCGCACTCACGGGATCCATTGTCGTGAGGGAACGGGAGCTGGTTGCTGTTAATCAGGATGATATTCCCTTCCCACATTCTGAGGCGGCGGCAGCGTCCCGCCGGAGACGAGCAGGGAGCCGAGGAGGGAGGTGAGCCGTTATCTGGCGTTATCTTTGGCAGCTGTCAAGATAACATAATACTAATGCCCTCCGGGCAGACCTGGATCATCTGGGCCGTGTGATTGATTGTGGCAGGATTTGATACGGATTTTGGCTCAATCTACTGTAATGGCCTCCGACTCCGTTCGGACTGTGGCCTTTCGCGACGGTGGCTTGTCGCCTCCGGCCCGACCGTGACTTTTTCTTATAACTAGTGAGTTTCGTTGTGGCGTCTGTCTGAAGACTTTCGCCTCCGCGGCATGTAGTTTTGTGGTATTTTAGGCGTTAAAGGTCCGTAATGCCCAATTGATTTCTGTAACCTTTGTAAAGTACTGTATGAAGTTGGATCCCAAAAATCTAGTTTGTGTATTTCTGCGGGAGCAACAAAACTCGGACGGCAGGTACATTGAAGAACCAGTCACATTAAGATCAAGCACGGTACATTCGTTCAAACTCGGCAGATTTGCCGCGAATGTGCCGTTCCCGCGGAGAAACACGGCATATTGCTGGCGACGCTGATGGCATTTTCCCCGGACACTTTCGTTAATGCAGTTGCAACAAGTTTTCAAGCCCACGCGCTTACGCAGATGGCACGCAATCCCACCAAGCCAAAAGTTTATTTAGTATGTCTAGAAACATCCTGTCAATTTTTTGCAAGCTCATTTAACATCCCAATGAAGTTATAACACGTTTTGACTAAAGAACCCAAGGCCGCTGTTTCAACCTCGCATGGCTAGAAATATGGATGATTCAGACGATAGAATGAATGAAATGGGAAAAAAAACATACCTTGCTTCCCCTTCGCCCCTTTTTGTGGTTTTTCTGCGACATCTTCGTCTGCGTACCGCTTGCGGGCAGTTAGTACAGTAAAGCGGGGTCAAAACTTGGGTTGAATGTTGAGAGCTCGGTACCGGGAATATCCTGCGCAGAAAATGAAGTAGCGGTGGGACGCGCTTTCCGACGCGTTGTGGCGGGCTGGGGTGAGTGGTGGTGGTAGGAGAAAAGATGAAACGGCAAGAGCTGACACGTGTCCCTTTCCGTAACAGGCCCTTTCCCGACACACGGTACATTCCAAATTGGCAAGTGGCGCCTTTTGCATCAAAGGCGGCACATTGATGGCAATGTGCCGTGTTTGATCTGAATGTGACGCATTCTTGAATGTACCTGCGTTCCGAGTTTCGTATATCCTCGTATTTCTGGGTCAAATAAATGACTTCGGGCTGTTGAACTAGCTCTAAGAGCCAAAGCACAAAGTTGCAGTGAAGAAAGCGGAGGCAAGCGCGTACAAGTAAAGCCAAACAAAAATGTGGGAATGAATATTGGGAGCGTTCGGATGTAAGACAGACAGTTACTGAAATCAGACCTGGATACCTCCGGATCCAGGAATAATCGAGTGTCCCCTCATTAAGATATAATCTTGATCCGATCTGCGACAATCATATCTGATTGCGAGCACAGCGAGCCAAATGCAGTCAACAAGGATAACACGTAAGTGCGTAGCTGACAGTCCGTGAAGTCAGCAGAAAAGGCCTTCAAATTCGTTCAATCTGGGAGATATTGCTTCACGGTTTGTTCCAACTGATGAGGCTTCTAAGCGGGTTCGAATAGTGCCCATCTTTCCGGGACGTCTGAAAAAGAAAATTGGAGGTCTAGACCGTGGCAGTGCTGAGTCTCGGATCCCAACGGATCCTCATTACATAATCTGTCGCGCGGTCTAGACCCATCTAGACTCCTTACCGACAGTAAGCTCCCGGTTCATCCCATATCCACATCCCGCCTGCATTCCTTCCACCACGATGGTCTTGGGTGCACGAGCCCGGCAACTCCTCCCGTACGTCAACTTCGTCGTGGCCGGCGCCGCCCTCGCCTTCCAGACGACCGTCCTGTATCCATGGCACTACCAACTGGACAACGCGTTTCACGGGCTCAAGGACGAGCAGGCGGAGATGCTGAGGATGTACCATGATGTGAAGATCCAGCGCTTTAGTGAGCTCGAGCGGCGGATGGAAGGGCTCGAACGGAGGATACAGGTATGTTCGTCGGTCCGTCCAGCCGGAAACTACATGACTGACGCGGAAGCAAGGCGCTCGACCGAGCGGCGGCTAGCGGCTCTTCGTGACCGTCATGTAAGAAATTATAGACCTCTCGAGAATTCTCTAGGCGCCGCGCCATCGAGAAACACTTATCAGTGCACTTATCTTCCCCGCAATTATTCGGACTGCGCGCTTATACCAGCACATTGCACAGGACTGGCATGCTTCGAAGGTACTTTAGATATCCTATATGAATACCAAATTACCTACCTACGGCCCTCGCGTATCCACTCACGTACCAGCCACATAATTCAATCCAGAACCACGGTTTGCTGGGAAACGAGTCCTCGGATCACCTTTTGCTGTGCCCATCCATGCGCAGGACTCTTTTGCAAAAATTAACCGCCCATGAGGCCGCAACGAGCCAACTTGGAGTCAACCGAAGGTTGACGACAAACGGCGTCTTCAGTACTATCAGTTTGCCCAGTTCGTCCAGTTCGCTTTTCGGCCCTGCAAAATCTGAATTCGTCGCGTCAGGTGGGAGTTATTTGCTGCGACGCGCTTCCCGCCCGTTCTTAGGTGGTCTTAGCCAGCGGCGACTCAGATGAGTCGATGCATTGGTTCAAATTTCCTGTCCCGTATTGCGTCTCGCTCCTCCGGACACCAATTCATCGTGGCTGATACCAACATATTTCTCACATAGCCGGTGTCATTGTAAGAAGCTGCCACCTAAGCTTCAACTCTACGTACGGGTCTCCGCCCCGCCTCAGAAATAGCGCGCGCCCTTAGCCGGGAGACCTGTCATATGATCTCGAAACGCCGTTCAACCCACGACCCTCAATTTCACCGCAGGTACCCTCCTTGGGTCACAGTACATCTTATCCTCCTCCGATGAACTTTGTGGGTTATGCACTTCACCAGCTTTTGCAGCCCTCATTCCATTCCTCCACCCCATAGCCGGGCACCCGTGTTTTCTACTTCAATTCTGCAGGCACCGCAGTATACGGAACGGTGCAACAGGTGATGCCAGTGGCAGGCGTAAGTCTCCGTCTCACTGATGTCCATGTGCGAACGCTGACAAGGATGGCGTGCAGGGTACGCCGCTCCTGCTCATCAAGCTGGATAGCGGGCTGACTGTCAGCATACCGTGCGCGCGATATTCCAGTATTCAGTCGAAACTCCAGCTGAGACATTTGTGGTTCAGGTCTTCGGCGGTTACGAAGGTCACGTAGCTGAGGAGAATTGCACGGCTCGCCCATGTTACTGCTCCTCGCGCCTCGCCATTTCTCGTCTATTGAATCGCCAGTTTCGTGGTTACTTCATGTACAGCGCTAGAGGAACCTCTGCATTCATTTACTATGTTGCACAAAGGCAAAGCGGGTATAGAATCGATATCGATGCGAAGGATCGCTCGTAGCGATGCGGAGGCGCACGTTCATGCTACTGTGGGCACTCAGCGATTAGGCTCGGTAATTTCGTTATCGTTGGACAGCGGCAACCCTGGTCCCTGAACCACATTCTACTTGGGCGGTCGATTCTCGGACTCTATTGCTATTGCGTGACTTGCATTCATGGAGTCTCAGCACATCTGATATCTCCTCCGACTGATATCCCCGGTGAAAGAAAGCCTCACCAACTTTGGACCCCTGTTATTCGACATCATCACCCTGATCTATGAGTCAAATTCGAACGATCTTCGTCTTTCCTGTTAGCCGCTCTTAGTGCGGCAATACCGTTGACATTCCGCTGCAAACCTTAAATCTGAATTGGGCAATTGATGGTGCCGAAACGCGATAATCATAATGTGCTACCTTCGATGTCTTCTTCCGTCTCGTGAGAGAAGAAGTTTGGCCAGCTTATCGATTACCCACATGTGCAAAAAAAGATTGATGTTACCGCCACAACCCCAAATCTTGCTGAATGGTCTCGGCATTCGTACATAACATCTTTACCACATCTAGATGTCAAGAAAGCTAGATGGTTGAAGAAGATTTGAGGCCAGAGATAAGTCGCTGAGTCGCCACATCAAAATACCTACATGTGCAAAAAAAACTACTGATCTTGTTTGGGGTTCAATTCATCACTGTATCCTCCAAACTTCTCACCATGTCGTTCCTCGACAATAGACACATTTTTTCACATTTTATTTCGAGGTAATCGGAGGAGAATTGAGGTAAAAAAGAATATTTCCTTTTTTTTTGTTTTTGCAGATGTAGATATTTTTGTATCTGTCCGGTAGTATATTCATCCCAGCGTCCCAGTCTGGCGCCTGTTCTTTGGTTCGTATTGGGTGACTTCCCGGTAGATTGGCTTGGTCGGGACACCTACCAGGACCCCATCAGTTGGACCGCCCGAAAACGGACACATTCTATTCCGCATCACTCGAATAAATCATAGTTCTCGGCCACACCGGCACCGCCGTCCGGAACTATTATCCTGGCGCCAACCCCTCCTCTCCTGCCCCCACCAGTCTCACGCGCGACCACCGTCGACGACGTCACAGAAGTCGCCGATCTTTGTCATTCGATGATCCTACCAATTTGGGGTCGACGTCGATCTCAACGGCAATCACTGGGCCCGTGACCGCGCCGGCATCTACCAATGCGGTTCCTCCTTGGTTCCTCCCTCCCAAGCTCCCAACTCATCGACGGAGAACGCTGGCCCTGGCGCGAGAGCACCCCCTTCGCACGCAGAGCACGTCCTCGCCTCGCTGGAGCTCTCCCGCCCCCTTGCTAGTGGGACCCGCTGGAGCGTCACCGTGGGGAACGATCTCCTGCGCAACACGAATACTACCGCCGCATTCGCCGCGCACGAGAGCCAGCGTGCGCGCGAGCGCCACATCGACACGGAGAGCCGGTTCGACTGTGAGCAACGTCGTCCTAACCCTTTCAACTCTTGTAGTAACAACCATCCAGGGCTCACTACGCGCGTCGATGCGCTCGCCGATACCATCCACGAGGGGCCCCGGAACAATGACGACAGCCTCCTTGCGTCGCTCGCCAACGGCCACAACGAGGCCGTAGCCGCCATCGCACCGAAATTTTTGAAATTCTGAGATTGGGATGGTTCGCGGCTCTTGAATCCCCATGGAAAAAGGCCTGTGCGGACGCAGGAGTTGAGGGAGACCGAAAGAGAGCCTCATTTTGCTGTACTAATTTTTATTCTTGCATGCGGGAGACATGAATATCCTGCACATTGATCTAATCACTGGCACCTTCAAACAAGCTCGGAAATTGCGCCAGCATATATTTACCTTACGGGAAGTCACCCATTTAGGTAACTTTCCATAAGCATAGAATAGTCTGGGGGAATCTTCTTCAGTCGATTCGCCGAGATGCCGAGCAGCTGTCAGGACCCCATCGGATTTGGATCTCAATTTTACCCGTTTCGACCCTCACATAAACTTTAATCTGTTTGAATCTGTACAGGGGTAGGAACCCCCAACCAGATTATATATAAAGGTCGTCCGACCTCCTCCAGTCACTTCGCCTTTTTCGGCTGTGTGTCACAAAGGATCACAACACTGCCACCAGCTCATTCCGCCGTCGCTCGGGCGCGCAGTCGGCTGTTGCAGTTACTGCAAACAGCTGTTTATCCTCCATTTCGTCTAGTATTGATCAAGAATGAAAGTGTCGACGTCCATTGCAGACGCGCTCGACAGGAAGGACGCGTTGATGGGTGTTGTTTGCCAAAGACAGTCAGGTAAAAACATGTGTAATTCTGCTGAGTATATTACAAAGTATATATTATCTCTGTTTGTGGGAACCAGAAACGGATAGAATTCCCGAGTAAACAAGCATGCCAACATTGTTGGCACCCTTTAAATAATCCCCCAAAATATTTTATGCTTATGGAAAGTCACCCATTGACCATGCCCTCTCCCTCTTTATAAAAAGTTATGTGTGTCTGTCTGTCTGAAGCCTTTTTAAACTCTGCCCCAAGATTACACCGAGGCCTGCCCTAAAGTCAGCGACGACTTATTCTGTGTTTATGAAAGTAAAATATCTGCAGCTTTTCCACCGACATGGCCAACTTGAGATTTCACACAGTCAGGAAAGGCTCTGGTATGTCTCAGATTTATTTTTCAGTCGAAGTGCTGGGGCGCGAAGCACTCCAACGCGCTCTTGTAAAATCATACAATTACAACCAGATGACGGACCGTTCTACTCAGTAGTCTCGACGTCGTGCTTGTCGCCCGTGATTGTTTCAGTCGTGCATGGTCCAGCCTCCGCTTGGTTTGTCTAATTTTTCTCACTGCGGACTTCTAAGACCGTGAAATTCACCGGGTTTTTCACCTTCAAAATGCGGTGGTTTTCACACTGAAAGAACCATGATTTTCATGCCGTGGGTTGCCGAAGTCCCGAATACACTCAATTTCTTATCTTTGTATGTTCTTGGTGTTCTTGGATGCCTTCCTGAGCCCTCCCGATGATTCCAATCTTTTTTGGTTTTGCTTCGAGTTGACTTTGAGTGGTCCGAGTCCGGCATTGGTCGGCATCAAGAGTATATCAGCCACGTGACGACGCGAAACTTTTCGCGTTTTCACGGACTTATGCAAAGGGCTGTAGCTTCCACTGTCCGTAAATTAATTATTACACAACTACAAGCACTGGGACCATTGTATTTCACAGCCGTCATCTCAGCCTCATTCCCAAAATCTAGGGCTGGGAATCGGCTCTTCGGCGCTCGCTAGCCATGAACATTCCTAGTCTTTCAGAGGAATCATGCTGTAATTGAGGGAGAAGGTGATATGGACCGGCAGGAGGTCCGGATCATAACTTATAATTTCGCCGATCCTACGGCAAGCAAACCTTGAGCCCGGATCACAGATCGGAAATCACGGAGTTTGAAGCGGCTTTAAACACAATTTTACTTGGGCTGTGGGGCCATTGCTGTGCATGGCAGGTATAAGGACCGATACCTGTTGTCTCGATCCACCTCAGAAGCCGGAATTAATTTTGACATTGTCGATGTAGAGGAAATAAGATGTCAACAATAAAACAAGGAAGGCAAGATCTCGAGGCTCGAGGCTTGTGTCGTGCGTTGCGGAGTCGACCTCTAACATAGTCTGTATCCTAATTGAAGAGATCAGAGAGGGCTACCTAATTTGTTGTACAATTTACCCCTCAGCAAACACCAGTGCCACTGGGATCTGTCCTCTGCACGACTCAAGGAAATTACTTGGGTGCCTTTCCACATAATTTTCATCAAACGCTCGGCCAGTTCCAATTTCATCATGAAACAACTCCCGCCTATCTGAACCAATCAGCCTTGAAATAAATAAAGTGGAAATTCCCAAAGTATATGATTCCAGCGGGAGAGCTTCTGTCTTTCCGTTTAAATCAAAACGAGGTCTTCGCTCTATGGGCAAAGTGGATCCAGCCTGTTCAACTCCAACAATAACAAGGTCCCTGTCTGCCAGGTAGTGACTGAGTCGGGTCCTCAAACACTTTAAGGCGTCGTCGACTTTCACTGATGTCACCATTGGCCACAACTCGGGCTTTCTGTGTCCCGCATCTTCGGTTAGTCCCTGAATAGCACCATCTTCATAGAATAGACCTGATGACGCTCAAAAGGTGGCTTTCGACGCGGCGGTCGGGTGGGATCCCCTTAGTAAGTTCAGGAGTCCAACCCATGTGAGATTCGGCTATAACATCGGCGCTTTAGCTAGCTTCGGCACACCCCAATTCCCCGAAATACTTTCGGCAGTGATAGCCGTCTAGTAGTCGACTAGTCGTGCGTAGAGCCAGAAATTGTTCAAGTACGCGCAGTGCAGTGATTTGCCACTGATTACGACATTTTGCTTACCGCGGTCCGCCGCGCTGATCCGACTTGATTGCGGTTGCGGTGTTGCGACGCTCCTCCAAACCATCATCTCCAGCTGCCAGGCATTGCTGCTCATTACTTATAGTGAGCCGAGGAATCATCGCGACTCCACGTACTGAGTGTGAATAGCTTCATACTATGAATTCCCCTGTAAAGGACATACTTTACACGAACGCGGTGCCTTCCGACGTGGCATGCGAAAGCATCCGCCATTTCCTCGAAGGCCCGCAGAAAGAACTCGCATATCTCACCGAGGAGATCACACGCCTCGAGTCTTTGCTTGAAGAGGCCTCTAGTAAGCGAGAACACCTGAAGCAATTCATCGACGCCCATCTTGCGTCGGTGTCGCCGGTGCGCAGGCTCCCGGGTGAAATCCTTGGGACGATATTCGTAGCGGCCCTCCCCTCGACCAGGAATCCCGCCATCAGCTCCGACGAAGCGCCTCTGCTTCTGTGTCAGATCTGTAGATCCTGGCGAGCCATTGCCCTCGCGACGCCGCGCCTCTGGGCGCGGATTCACGTCGTCGTCCCGACTCAATTGAGGATCCAGAACCTTACGGGTGTGGTCACCTCGTGGCTGGCCCGCTCGGGGACAGTCCCTCTCGAGTTCTCAATATTCTTTTCGCGAACTTCCGAGAGCAATTGTGACCCCTCGTTGCTCGTGGCCGCACTTGTGGCTCTCTCCCCTCGCTGGAAAGATATCCGATTCGAATTGCCCAAAAACTCCCACAGGTCCTTTATCGAACCTGTCGCATCTCTCTCGTCGGAAGATGTTCCTTTGCTGCAGACATTCACAATCAATGGCCCTATGCAATGTACAACTGCGCCGTGCATGATCTTGGGGGCCAAAAGCCTTCGGAGTGTAACACTGCCGGGAACCAACTGGGCCCTTCAGAATCCAGGACCTTGGGGACACTTGCAGGACTTGATGATATCGGACTTCACATATAGTACTGCTCTGGCGGTATTAGCGCAGTGCATGGTTCTGGAGACTTGTGACCTTACACTCACCGGTGTAGGGACGTTCACCCCTCCGCAACACCACATCTCGCTCCCGCATCTCTCACACCTCACCATAAATAATCGGTATCCCCCCCTGGACGGCCCGCACCTCTTCAACTACATCTCGCTCCCCACACTATCCTCCTTCGAATGTCAGGGCTCCATGTCGGAGTACCTCGCCGTAATGCCGCTGGGGACCCTCTTTCCGTCGAGTATCACGCTCACTCGTCTCAGGGTGAGCGTCGCCCACCTGAGCAGCAGCGTCCTCCTCGCTGTGCTCGCCACCCTGGGGTCCCTCGAGGAGTTGCATATTTTGGGCGAGCCGTACCGAGCGGTGCGTGAAGAGGATCCCGACTTCCTCACGCATCTCACCCCGGGGCCGAACATGCTCGATACCGTGCTCTGTTCTCGGCTGCGGGATCTGGAGCTGCAAGGGTTCAAGGCTGTGTCGGATGAGGCGCTCCTGGCATTCGTCCGGGCCCGGGCCGCGCTATCCCTGGTGCGCATTAGCGTGACGCTCCGTCGTTCCATGCAGCGCGACATCATGTCGGACCTTCGGGATGTTGTTGCGGATGGCCTTGACATACGTCTTAGGTACTTCACTAGACGTGAGATCGTGTATTCGCCATTGGAAGGGACGGAGCGCTACAAGGCATGGTCTTCACGCCGCCGCCGCGTGAATCACGCGTAAAGCGTTGTAAATAGTATTCACACAAAACATAGATTTTCAGCTGGCACACATCTTGGGATGGCAAGGCGCCTTGATCCATTGCAATACCTCCTCCACTCGGAACCAATATTTCTGGGTGGAACTCCTTGAAAAAAGCATTCCTCTATTCAAAAGGTGGAATTCTCCAGCCCCATAAACTCAATCGCAAGAGGGTCCCGTCAATCCGTGATATGTACTGACCGCGAGGAGTTACTGGGCCGGGGAAGAGTCAGACAGGCGATACACATTAGTCTCCGGATCAGGACCTTCGGGACGTTGTTGCGGATGTGCATGATATATGTACATCTCAAGTACTTGGCTTCACGTGAGATCGTGTATTCGCCATTGGAAGGGACGGAGCGCTACAGTGGCTAGGCCATGGTCTTCACGCGCGAAGGGTTGTAAGTAGTATTCATGACACAAAACATAGATTTTCAACTGGCACACCTCGTGGGATGGCAAGGCGCCTTTAGTCTCTTATAAACAGATGCTACAACAAATGTCACTTGTACCTCGCGATGTTGTAGTCTGTCGGTTACCCAATGCGTCTGATTCGAGCTCAACCTTAGCGGCTTTCTCGGTCATTTCTCTCACCCAGACTGCGCAATCGCGATGCCGAATTTTGATGGGTCGGCCACGTGAAAACGGCAGTGGTTCATTTCTCCTCGAGAATAGGGCGCACGACAATTCTGAAGACGTACATCTCATCGGAATCCAGTGAAGCGGGAAAGCCTTTGATGGGATTCAAACTCCGACGATTATACAATAAGGTCGAGCTCGTAACACTGGGCGCGGGGTAAACTCCAGACTAAGGCGCCTTGATCCATTACAATACCTCCGTCACTTGAAACCAATGTTTCTAGGGGGAACTCCTTGAAAAAATGGGGGCGGGGATATTCCATGCCCTTGTAGAACGAGGTGGCTCGAGTATTGACTAACTACCGCCGCGGTGATCCGAACACAAACTACTGTAACTGTAGATCAAGACTCCACCAAGTCCTATTGCATCTTTGCCCTCAAATATTTCCCATTCGCTCTGCGGGCTTGCCGTGCCATATTTCTTTCACTTCCTGAGGAAATCATTTGAGTCGCAGCGATCAGTGTTCAAGCTTTCAAGCTCCATGTGCTACTGCGGATCACCGATGCCGTGCGGAGTTTTAAAGCCACGTGGTCAACCTTCTTCCTCCGACTCGCTCTTCCGTCTCATTCTCTCGCACGCTTTCAGACCCGACGCTTTCCTCCAACTGGTTGAGTTCTGTGGTCTTCATGAATTGCCAATTGCCCGAGTCGAACTCAGGCCAAGTCCTCTCGGCCTTCCAAGACTCCAAATGGATCTCCTTCCCAACGCTTTATTCCCCTCTTGTGCTGTAAGCTTATTCTAGTGAACCTGAACTGAGTTTGAGCGTTGCGCTATTCTATCAACGCAGTCCGAACGAGATACTCCGTCGACGGCCAACTCTGACCGGCATGGGACGTCACAGGCACAAATGTCTTGGCATTCTCTTGGCGGTCGATTCTTCTTCCAAGATACTTGGAGGGTTGCAATTGTGTTGCAAGGTGAATTGTATGGAACAAATCCAGCGAATTGCATATAACAAATCCAACATTCCTCTGAGACCTTCTCCTTCGTTTCCCCAAGATTCCTGGACCGTTGTCTGTGTCTCCGCGCAATCATGATACGCGGGCTCATTTCGCCGCCGGACAACCATCAGCGCCACACCCAGGACTGTGACATGTCCCTTCCGCGCCTTGTTCACTAACCCCACCATGCAGTCGAGCCCTGGTCGACTTTTCCGCTCATTATGCTTCGTGCTACTTCTCTCCGTCAGCGGCGGCCACTGCGATATTACAGTCTACCACGCTAATAACCAGGCGGCCTTTACTACCGCCCCGGGGGCGACCTACTCTGGCGTCGCTGCGTACAATCCCACAACACTGAGCGCCCCGCCCGTCCCATCTCCAACAATCCTCACCACGATACCCGTCCAGCTCCAAGTCAGTCTCCTTCTAGCCCCGCCGGCGTCTGCTCACCGTCCCGTCCGCGTAGAATGCTGGCACACCAAACTTGTCGATTAAGCAAAAGGGCTCGTTCCTCGGGTTTTCCATCGAGATGTCCGTGACGAACCAAGTCTGTGCGTGCTTTTACTTCCTGCTCAGAGTTACTGCTGATCGGTCACAGTGGGGAAGAACTCGACGTTCATCCAGGTCCCTTTCCTCAACTTGATGGCCAACATCCAGCAGCGCGCGGGCTCCGTCATGATTCGCGTCGGCGGCAACACCCAAGAGTCCGCGACCCTCGTCGACGAGCTCCCCAACGGGCGCATCCTCTCCAAGAATCTCACTGGCGTGACCGGCCGCACGCAGACGCCCCCGCTCGACTTCACGAAGGACCTCCTCTACCTCATGCGCAACATCTCGGGCTTCGTCAACGTGCACTGGTTCCTCGGCGTACCGTGGTTCGTCACGCAGCCCTTCGACCTCAGCATCGTCCCCGCCTCGCAGGAGATCCTCGGCGACTTCCTCCTCGGGCTCCAAGCCGGCAACGAGCCCGACATGTATTTCATCCACGGCCACCGCCCCCAGACGTACTCGCCCTTCGACTACGGCGGCGAGTTCTCCGACTTCCTCACACAGCTGGATGCGAACGGCGCGGACCCCTCCGGCCGCGCAAAGACCATTCTCATCGGGCCCAACATCGCGAACTTTGAGTGGACGCCCGAGCTGGTGTGGAACTCGGGCTTTGTCGACAAGTTTACCGCCAACCTCGCGTACCTCGCCGTCGAAAAGTGCGTGTACTTGAATTCACTGCTGCGTGATACTAATTCGCGCTCAGGTACCCCCGCGACAACTGCGCCGCTGCGTTCGGCGGCCCCGGCGCCGTCGTCGCCGACCCGCAGGCGCTCCTCCCGGCTTACCTCACGCATCAGGCCCACCTCGATCTCCTCAAGCCGTACCTCAACAGCACAATGTACGCGCAGCAGGTCGGCAAGCCGTTCTTGATGTTCGAGACCAATACCGTGCGTCTCTTTTTTCTCTCCGTGCTCTGTACTTCTCGCTTACTCGATGCTAGGGCTCCTGCGGCGGCTTCAACGGCATCTCCGACTCGTTCACCGCGGCGCTGTGGGGTCTCGACTACGCGCTGCAGATGGCGCACTCCAACTTCTCGGGCGCGATGTTCCATCTCGGCGGGCAGAACGTCTTTTATAACGTCAGTCTCTTCTCCCTTCCACCCCTTCTTCGCTCATCATTTCCTCCCTTCCCCAGCCCTTCACATGTATGTGCACCTTTTCGTCTTTTCGTCCGCGTCCCTCACCCTCATCCCCACTTAGCCCCGCCCACCAACCAATCGACTTTCCACCAATGGTCCGTCGGCGCGCTCTACTACTCCGCCCTCGTCATGGCCGAGGCCCTCGGCCCCTCGAACAACTCGCAAGTCCTCGACCTCCCCATCGAGGGCCTCAGCCTCTACACGCCCGTGTACGGCATCTACGAGAACGGGACCCCCGTGCGCGTGGCGGTGATCAACTACGTCGACGACCCCACGGGCGCGAACGACGCCAAAATCGTCATCTCGCTCAGCGGGGCGACGCTGCCCGCGAGCGTGAAGGTGAAGTTCCTCGCGGCGGAGACGGTCGTGCAGAAGGGCGGGTATACGTGGGCGAACCAGGTGCGTCCTAAATTGAGATACATTACATTGCATTGCATTAACGCGTGTGGCAGACGTTCGGCCGCAACTTCGAGTCCGACGGGCGGCCCGTGGGGACGGAGGAGGTCGTCACCGTCCCGTGCGACACGACGGCGCAGACGTGCACGGTGACGGTCCCCGCGCCGGGCGCCGCGCTCATATTCCTCACGGACGCGGCGTTCACGCAGGACGCGGGCGCGCCGAGCGTCACCTTCGCGACGACCGCGCGCACGAAGACACATAACACCGGTGCGTCTTTTCCTCCCGCGTTATCTAAGCGCGTGTTGTGCTGACTCCAAGTCTACAGCGACGGTCGAGCCGGCCGTGCTCTCCACCTCGAACGGTTACCGCATGGACGAGCACGAGCTCGCGGGCACGAGTCGCGCGCCCAGCGGCGCGCCGCGCGCGCTGCAGGCGTCCGCGTCGCTGGTCACCGTGGGGCTGATGCTGGGCGCGGTGTTGGCGGTCATGGGCCGCGCAGTTTAGGGTTAGGGTTAGATAGTTTCGCAGCGCGGTTTGATCTGTAGGACAGTTTACCGAGTCTCAGTCCAGGACAGCTTAGATTACTGTGGGCGCGCTTGTACTCCAAGTGTACTCTAGGTGTCGATAATACCCGGCGATTGACGAAGCTCGCTCGGCGTAATTGTATATATGGCCATGGGGCATCTAGATTTCTGGTAGAGTATATATATATGCTCTTTGCTAGCTGTGTTGCCGTGCCACTCGAAGCTGAGACCTCATTGCGATGTATTCCATATTTCACTTGCATCTGCTGAGTGCTGATACTGTAAGGAATCGTCGAAAAGTCATCATGATTCCACAATACACTCTACGCTACACGCGCGCCTTCCCTTTCCCCTCGGGATAAACAACATCGGAATGCATCGGCGGGTGGCGCTTCAGCCACGGGTGCTCCAGTGCCTCCGTGATGGACATACGCTCCAGAGGGACGTCGCGGAGCAGTCGCCGCAGGAAATCGGGGCCTACAACATAAAATCCGGGATTAGCGTCGTCGCCGGTGGAGGGGGAGGGGGAGGGGGAGAAGGCGCACCATCGGCAGCGAGGCGGACGCCCTCCGTGAGGCAGTCCTCGTTGAGCGAGATGTGTTCTGCGGGCGGGAGGCCGCTGAGAGCGACGGTGAGGCCGTCGGCGGCGAGCGACGCCGTTTGCGTAGCGTCAACGAGCGGGCTCGGGTTAGGCTTAGGTTCGGAGGGCGCTGGTGGCGCGTCGTGGCTGGACTGTGGGACCGCGTCATCTTCCGCGAGGGTCGTACGCAGACTGCACGCAGGGCGCCCGGCGGGGCGCGTGAGCGCATCCAGCTCGTCCCAGCGCAGGCGCGAGGCCGTACACTCGTGCTCGTGGTCGAGCCAGGGGCTCTTCAGCAGCAGCCTACATCGCGGGCGGGTTAGCCTCCGCACGAGATACGGGCGCTGCGAAGGGAACAACGTACATGCGGAAGAGCAGGATCCCGGCGCTCCAGCTGTCGGCGCGCGCGTCGGAGGTGTAATGCGGGGGCTTGGGGACGGAGACTTCGGGTGCGAGGTAGTCGGCCCAGCCCGGCTCGCGGGCAAACATGCTCTGCTAGGGAGCCGTTAGATTCGATGTGGTGGGAAGAGGAGAGGGGAGGGAGGGACATACAGCGAGATTGGTGGGCTCGTAGCGCTCGGCCCAGCCTAGGCCGCTGATCTTGACTATGGGCGGAGTGGATTTGGTGAGGAGGATGTTCTGAGACCGCGTCAGGATGCATGCGCGGGTGAGGACTCGGACAAAGAGGACGACGAACATCGGGGTGGAGGGCGCGGTGCGCGATCCCGAGGCTGTGCATGTAAGCTAGAGCGTGGAAGATCTGGTACGTCATGTCGCGGGCCACTGCCTGGGCTGGCAAGAGGTAGAATCAGTATAGAATAATGGGAAAAGATCGTGAAACGCACTGAGTCCCAGGGGTGCCCAGTCGTGCCACTGGCGTTCGGATTCGACGTAGAAGTAGTTGGACAGCGTGCCCCCGCGCATGTATTCTCTTACTACGACTGCACCAGCGGGTCAGTAATGGGGAGTGGCAGGGAGGCGCAGGCGCTTACGATTTTGACGGTTCGTCGCATCCTTGAAATAAACGGCGAAGATCTCCAGAATGTTGGGGTGCTTCAACCTGGAAAAAATCTCGAGCTGTTGAGGATCATGAGCGACAATTCGATTTGAGAAAATGCACGCGGTCTACCTGTTCTTCGAACTCCTGCTGGATCGCAAGGAGCTCCGACGGCCGGTAAAGATCATAGGGATCGTGCTGCACGGAAAATGCCGTGAGCCACTGAGTACATCGGACAATGAGCAGCATACCTTTTCGATGACCTTGATGGCTACGAGCTTAGAGTGCGGGGTAGCCAGGTCCGTCGCCAGGTAGACGTGGGTGTTGTCACCGCGGTCGAGGTACTTCACGCGGCTATAGTCGTAGTCGACTCCAATCGTGCGGATAACGGAGGGCATTGGGGTTTGGGTTTAGGCGCTTTGAGAGGAAGGCGCGGCGTCGAAATGAAGTGGCCATGGCCTTTGCTCGTCCTTTATAGCGAAGCAGCCAAGTCAAAGCCACCATCCCCCGATGGGAGAAAGAGCAAAGAATCTTGCCGAGCGCATACCTCTTCTGGCACTTTGAATTCGGTTGGTGGCTGGACAATGAGAGTTCGAGAAGAGAGAGGCGGCGTGTCCTGATCCGGCGCATCATTGATGGCTAACCGATTGGCGCCCACGGGCGCCTCCGGTTTTCAACTTGCCCTTCTGTCGAACCGTGGCATTCAAGCAAGCCAGAAAGTCAAGCGAACCTCCAAAAATCATTCTTCGATTTAACTGCAAAGTTCTCAGTGCACCCCAGCTACACAAACCTCAGGCTCGACTGAACCGAGACCAAGATTGCCAACGTCAATTGAAGAGGACTCGGAAGGTCAAGTTTACAAAAACTCCCGTCGCATCCACGATCATCCATTCATCCATCTCCCATTGTACACTAAGATCACATAAAACTCGTCCTACACCGGATATTCCATCCATCCATGATCATTCGGTACAGCTGCGAGAATAGGCATGGCAACGAATCGGCCACACGAATGTATACTGTCTCTTCGTCCACATTATGGATGTCGATCGGCGCCCGTACGAGAATACTTACCGCGTACCACCCGTCCACGCTATCGTAGGCGCTACACAAATCACTAATCTCCGTCTGGACGTTGTCTGCGCACTGAAATTGTCGTCGTCCGAGACTCCCGCTCATAAGAACGAGGGCAAGACGCCGCGTTCGGAATCCAGCGTGAATATTGTCGCATCCGAGTCGAACAGACATGCCAAGTGCATACGTAGTTGCAACGTTATCGTATTGGGAGAGATGCACGCCGTCCTTTTCGGGGTAACTGACGTCGTACGTACCGTCGGTCAGCTCGGTGCATGGCAGTCGCCGCGCCGCGCGCGAAGGGGAGCGCGACAAGAGCGTATATTGGCGCGCCATCTCGCAGCCTGAGATGTGCGTGAGACCTTGGTACGGCCCGGGAACGCTAGTCGAAGGGAGAGGAACGTGGGGGCGGGGGGCGACGTACTAGGAGTCTCTTAAAAACAGACGGTACAACGATATTCGCTCGTACCTCGCGATGTTGTTGGGGTGACGGGTGCCGCGGGGAGAGCGTCGACCAGGTACTAGTACTCGTAGAACAGCAAAAACTTGCAGGATCGATGATCATGATTCATATGAGCGAGAAGGGCGGCAGCAAAATGTTTTAAGTCGGCGCGGCGATCATGCTCCAGCCGAGATGCCGGCGCAGGAAATTCTGTCTCAACGATACAAGTTATACAAGTTCGGTCGAGGGTTACGTATGGAAGTGTCTCTAAGATTCTCTTAAATTTGACCTCCCTCCAAAAAAGTTCAAACGAAAGTACATGCAGTAAGCGCGCGCCGTTTATGTACGAGTGCACTATCCGGTGATCCGAAGCGCACAGCGATGCCGAGTAATGCGGCAAATCGGCCGCGAGTCGAACTGAATGGTTGGCTCCATTGTTGAGAGTCAACAGCGTAAACGTCTCGTCGGAGGGTACATCGGGTCTGAATAGCCTTAGGAACTCCTAGGAAACGATTACAAGTCAATCGCGACTCCCTTTTGGTTGGATCACCTACAGCGAGATCCGCCGTTTGCGCAAACCAAACTCCTCAACGTAACCTGTAACGGGCAGAGCATTAGTCTTCTCGGTGGCAGGGGTCGCAGGGATGCCGTAGAGCTCCTGTAAGTAAACTGGAGTGATTAAACCAATAGCAAGGGATGTGTCGCAAGATTCATCGGGTGAATGCTTTTTGAGGTTGGACACAGTAGCAGTCAAGCGCGGCTGAGGGCCCGGAAATGATGTAGTCGGACGGATTACATCGATGTGTCCCACCAGCTCAGATGGCAGCAACACAGGGAGCGTACGTATTATGGCTTGCGGCAAGGCTGGCTGCGTGAATCTTTCGAATTGCGCGTTGAACAGCGTATTTGCCCGGTGAATTGGAAGAGTAACCGAGACCCAGTCACCGTTTGGCGAAATTATGGTAGGTTCAAGGCCATTTGCAGTTGCAAACACATTAATGCTGAAACCGTTTCCGGAGAGGGTTGGACCAAGGTTGGACGAATGTTTTTACCTGCGAAATTCATTAGTTGTGCTCATAGCCTAAGAAGAGACGAGCGGGGGCCGAACGCGGTACAAAACTTCGGCGATCACTAGCGCACATTGGGACAACAATTGCCCCGCTCCCTGCTTTGGCATATAGTCATTGTGTCCAGAGTCTCTCGGTTATACAGTGACACAGTCAATGCGCGGGACGGCATCCTTTTTGGTGGAGCGGCCCAGGTGCTTCAACTAGGGACATCTGACTCCCCTCTCATAACAGCAAAAGGCAATAGGAAATAGGCAATAGTATTAAATTGTTTTAAGTGATTAGAAGACCAAGCTTTCGCTGATAATCTTCTCAGTAATGTTCCACAGCTTTTCGGCATGGGCCTAGACACACATTCGCAACACAATCAGTCAACCCGACTCCGAGACTTTAAAAAGGGACGCACTGGGTCGGAGCTATGCGCAGCGACGGCCCGGGCGTCGTTTGCAACGGCAGAATCCTCGAGGTAAGGACCCAACTTGTCTACACAGGAATTACATTAGATCAGACCAAAAAAAAATGGAGGGAAAAGCAGCCCACTTACCATTGATGCGAGGATCAAACGCTGCGGCAACAGTGCTAAGGAATGCGGAGTTCAGTTATAGAACGAATTGAGACACATTTGAACTTACGTGGCAGCTCCCTGCGGAATAGTCTTCCACTCCCACTTCTCGCGATTTGGGAGTCCATCCGGTCCTAGCATGCCTGGGAGCCTGTGAGCAGATAAATCTAAGACAGGCGGAATAAAGACTGACCGAGAGCCTTCAAATCATCCTGGGCCTCCTCCTTCTGTGCAATATTCGTGAAGTAACAAATAAATCGCAGGTCCTGTATTTTGATTTGATTTAGTGTGCAAGAATTCTCTCTGAATTGCTGTGTATCTGTTTCTCACGGAATTTGGAGAAAGGCTTATTCAATTGTGTTTTTCCCAAGCCCACAGCTTGCAAGCGGGATGATCTCGCTTCAAGTGGCCTGACATCACTCTGCTGCAGATGAACAAAGTATCTATAGCCCAAGTATATGTTCTATGAGGTTGCATGTGCCATATTCAAGGTGTGTAGTGCACTCACGGTTACATGATCAATGACCAGAGATGAATATGCCTTCTCATCATCAGTGCAAAATTAGGGTGATAATTATATGATAAACAATGAATGCTCAACTTCCCACATACATCGAGGATAAAGACCTTTTTACTGGTTACATGATTGATGAACAGAGATGCATATGCTTCGGGCTCCCATCATCAGTGCAGAATCAGGGGGATAATCATATGATGAGCCAATAAATGTTCAACCTCCCACACACATAGATGATAAATGAGGACTGTCACCAGCACAGTCCACATCCTTGCCCATCAGACCAAATGCCTACTGCTACTGAAACCCGATTCAACAACATTCTCAAATGCTTCACTATAGCAGTGGATACCTTGGAGGTCCTTGCTACTACATTCAAGACTCCTTTCTTGGAACCAATCTCCAACACTGCCAAGTCTCTGCTGACTGCTGTGCAGGTACAATTTTAGTATAGATCATAAAATGTATCTCATTTTTGCCAGACTATCAAGCAAAATAAGAATGATTGTACCCAATTGTTAGAGCAAACCTATGGGTTACTCTGTGCAATTGTTTCTCTCCATATGAAGGCAGAGGCTGCTCCAGATTTCACACCAAGCATGCTGAATGATCTCGGAAAATTCACAGAGTACGTCCCTTCCTGGAAATATTTTTTTGCTGATTGTATGTCTGCAGCACACTCTACAAGGTCCATACATTTGTGGAGGCCCAACAGGATAAAAGCAAGATCAGGCACTTTTTCCGTCAGGGAGAAATGAGCAAACTATTCAAGGATTGTAACTTGGGTTTACAAGAGGCACTAGATCAATTCAAGGTGGAGTGGTTTGATGTATCATATGTACATGCCAGTACTCAACCTGAAAAAAAAAACAGCTTCAGGATATCAATCTCCTCGCTGAGGTTGTAGTGATGCAGAAATTTGCCGAAGACAGACACAAAGAAGTTCTGGAGTTGATTGAAGCCTTTTCTGATGGGACTGCTTCAGACAAAGGATCATTGGTAGGTGGACCATATATTCTGGGTGCAGTGAGAAGTAACTTTTGTGCAGACGAATAGGGTCCTTTCCAGTTCTTACAACAGGTATGGTCCAAACGAGGATTAATAAAATTGAAGTTGATTCTATTATGATTAAGCTCGACCTCAATTTCTATGCTACCATCGGAACCCAAAATCTTCCATGGCCGAGGATCTGAACTTTCCGACATTCTCAAACTGTTCATGCAGGAGACACCTAGGATAGCAATTTTGGGTGCAGGTGGAATGGGAAAGACAAGTCTTGCAAGGGCTGTTTTGCATCATCCAACAGTCACTGGGAAATATGCCCAGCATCGCTTCTTCATTGCTTGCGACTCAACATTGAGTAAAGATGAGCTGGTTACTCTTATTGGGGCCCATTTGGGGCTGAAGCCGACAAAAAATCTGGCCAAAGTGATTTTGCATCATTTTACGACCAATCCAGCCTGCCTCTTGATTCTGGATAACCTGGAAACACTGTGGGAGTCTATGGAAATTCGTCGAGACATTGAAGAATTTTTGTCTCTGCTTACAGATATAAAACACCTTGTATTGATTGTGAGTAGTGATACCTTCACTTCAGTACAATAACTGACTCTATACCAGATCACAATGCGAGGGACAGAAAGACCAGCTTCAGTGCACTGGACCCGGCCTTTCTTGCCAGCTTTGAAGCCCTTGGCGCAGGATGCTGCCCGACAGACTTTCATCGATATTGCAGATGATTGTCACGATAGTGATGACATTGACAAAGTTCTTTCACTGACTGACAACATGCCGCTTGCAATTGATCTTATGGCCCACTTGGTTGAATCAGAGGGTTGCCCCAACGTTTTGGCCCGGTGGGAGGAAGAAAAAACCTCTGTTATCTCGGATGGCTACGACAAGCGGTCAAATCTTGATCTATCCATTTCAATGTCACTATCAAGACCTCGCATCACATCTGTGCCTCATTGCCAAGATCTATTGAGCCTCCTTTCAATGCTTCCGGATGGCCTTTCAGATATAGAGCTGGTCCAAAGTAACCTTCCAATAAAGGACATCCTCAGCTGTAAAGCGGCCCTACTTTCCACCTCACTGGCCTCTAGTGATGACCAGAGACGGTTCAAGGTCTTGGTACCTATCCGGGAATACATGGCAAAATCTTACCCCCCCATGGATTCCCTTGTTCAGGCCCTTCTCAATTACTTTCACCAGCTTTTGAAATTTTGGGACAAATACTCGGGAACTGTGTCAGCTTCTGAGATGACCCTAAAAATCACCTCAAATTTCTCAAATATCCAGAGTTTACTTCTCGACAGGTTCCAGCACCAGAATCCTGCAGCAGCTGATACAATATACTGCATCCTATATCTCAATGCTTTCAGTAGACTTGCGGGTCGTGGCAGGACTCCTTTGATGGACCAGATTGGTCATACTCAATCTCTCCCCAGTGAGCTAGAGGTCTATTTGATCAGAGAGATATTCAGTTCTTGGCGATATCATCCAATTCCTAATCCAGCAGTACTGGTTGAGCAAGCAATAAACCAATTACCTCACTTTGATGAGTCTGATGTGAAATGTAAGTCCTGAGGAAATATCCCATCTTTATGATTTGAACAGGTTCAACAGGTCGACTCTACAATGCTTTAGGAGACTATTATCAGTACCACAGGAATGATATTCCCACAGCTTTAAATTACTTCCAGACTGGACTCTTATTGGCAATTTCAACTGGGAACACCAGAAGACAGTGTCATGCATCAGCATATTTAGCAGACATCAAGCGGCAGATGGGGGATCCAGCTGCAGGCCAAATGTATGGGTCTGAGGCAGCGAGATTAGCCAAGATTTCTGCAGATTTATACTATGAAGCAAGGGCACTATGTACTGAGGCAATGTGTTGTCATGCAGATGCGGACTACAAATATGCAGCCTCTCTCTGCAACAGGGCAAGAGATCTCCTAGCTCATTGTGGGATGTCTGGTGGTACCTTGGACTCTGACATTATGTTCACTCAGGCAGAAATTCATAAATTGAAGTCAGAATATGTGGAGGCCCGAAATATCCTGACAAAAATTCTTCATGCATGTCCTATTGAGCTTGTCCCACTGGAACATGCCTTCCCTTTGCTCAATATAGCAGAACTTGATGTCCTGCTTGGTGCACCAACAGATAAGGTGCAAAGAAACATTGATACAGCACAATCAATATTCAATTCCATCAACTATTTGGTCTATGAAATGATGTGTAATGCTACCATGGGAGCCCTCCATCTGAGAGAAGAGAATCTACAGTCTGCAAAGTCACTTTTCCACAAATGCATGTCCTCCAGGGGGACCTACCCTGAACTAGTAAACTACTGTCTGGAGAGACTTGGTGACAGAAGTCTCTGGGATTCAACAGATCAGTCCTGGACAATAATATATCTTGTGCATGCCTCAAGGTCGCAGCAGAAGCTAGATGTTCACAAGGCTCTCCAATTCTTGGGGCATATTTTCCACACTGAAGGTGACCAGGATACAGCAGTCAGCCTTCTGACTACCGCCTTGGAGGGATTCACACAGATGGATGTCCACCGCAGCCGAGCAGAATGTATGCTTCAACTTGGATACATCTCCAAGGAAAATGGGGACCTGTTGAAGGCAGCAGAGCTTTGGAGAACTGCAAGACCTCTGTTTGAACAATCATCTCAAGTGAACAAAGTTGCCCTGATTGATGAAGAACTCCTCAGCATCACAGGATATGTGCTGAATGAGCACACAAGGAGCTTGGCAATTCTCTCAGAAATCCATGCACCCAGTGCAGCCATTGATACAACAAGTGGGAGCCTGGAAGAAACTGGAGAGACAGAGGATGTAGGTCTGGGCAGGGAGAAAGAGCTTGTTCCTATATTGATTCAGAGCAATGTGTAGTCCTTCCCTTCCCTCATTGTTTCAATACTTCACCTAGTGTTCGTGTTATTGGTTTCAAGTATATAACCTTACTCGGTTGTTGTCTCTCATGTGTTTGGCATGCCTGCTTACTATCTTCCCTTCCCTTCCTTTTATTTTCATCCTTTGTTCAGTATTTATGGTGTCCAGTGTTCTGTATATACAGTATTATCTTTGAATTCAGGTGTTTTTTTTTACAAAGCAGCCTAGATTTTCAAGTATCCACTGGACTCAAAGTCAATTCTTCCCAGCGATCACCACACTTGAATTTCAGGCAAGCCTTAGAGTGTTCATATTCCAAACACTCTGCTAGTTTGCATTGGACACTTTGTAACATAGTTCGACTTGACAGTGCCTGCAACATACCTCATCACAGACTCACATGATGCACCCACTAGAAGCTCTAGGTGAAGACCACTGGCAGATATGGCAGAATCACCAAATATTTCTGATGAGGAAATGAAGGCCAAATATACAAGCTTGGAGGGAAGAACTTCCAGGGCCTCTGCCATGGGAGTAACTAGAGCATATCCACCAGGCTCCACTCAACCGTGAGATTGATGTAGATATAATGTCATTTCCTTTCTTCCCTTGCTCAGATTTGATGTTTCTGTATCATGTCAACATGTTTGACTAGCCTACACAGCTCTTTACAAATTGACTCGATCCACACAAGACAGCCAACATGGCTGATATTGCTGATCTCAGCGCCATGCTCACTGCCGCAGCCTGGGCTGATGGTGGAGGCATGGATAATAATTGTGGTGGAACCAAGTGCACCCTACTGTGCCGCTGTCATCTGCTATCTGTTCTCGTCGATATGCCGCCCAAAAAATAAACTGCACAGGACTGCAGGGTCAAACGTGAGTCGAAATCGAGTAGCACCACTTCCCGTGTGTTGGGTAAAGCCAAGCTGAAGGGCGGAGCGGGGTTCTGTTATATACTGAGCCAGATGGGGAAGAGAATTCCCGTGGAGGTCTGGAATGACCAGAGACATTCAGAATCTGGAGCAGGACTGGAGGTGAAATAATCGGCTATTCTTGCAAGCACCACAACTCAGCAGAGTGTGTGACTGTCTGGGGGTGGAGCTGAGACGAAAATTGAGACAAAGTGGAAATGCTCTGCGACACGGGATTCTAGCTCAATTGGGGCTACTCCGGAAGGCTGGACCGGGGGTGAGCCGGAGGTGTGTAGAAACTGGAGGAACAAGGAAGTGGAGTGGATAGGAAGTGGGCCAGAGTGGCATGGGAACCAGAAAGACCAGAAAGACCAGAAGTGGACTGGAAGTAAAGTCGAAGTACGAAAAGGACATCCAGAGGTTTAGGAATAACCCTGGAGTTGAGTCAAAGACAAGATTGAAAGAGGAGACTCAGTCCATGAAGGGAAACATGGAACAACATTAATTTTCCAGATGAAGTACTGGACGTAGCTACTTAAGACATATATATACTCAAGTCTGTAATTGTAATCCTAAATGTGAATAAGTAATGTGACCAGTGCATAAAACAATAAGCCACTATCCAAATGGGGACAGTGAAGTAAAGCAATACTAAACATAATAAAAGACTCTTGGATATACAGATAAACAGAAGAAACACCTAGTAAAGCACTGTGACATAAGTATCCAAAGTTCTGAAGGGTTCCAGTTAGTCCCGGACAGGTCCAGAGTTCCGGAGCCAGAGTGCATGGATATGACAGGCTCCCAGAAGTGTTGATTAAAATCAAGAGGGTGGGGTATGAGTCCAGCTTGTGCAGTTCTATGCCTGCGCTGTGATAAGAACCGTGTTACTATGGTGTGAAATAAGTGGGATTCGCGGTGTAGCACGTATCGTCCTCTAGGGGTTTTATCGGAGGGAGTCCTAGGATGAGGCGGTGGCACTTGGGGCACGTGTGTGTGGTTCCGATGTGTTTATACAGTTGACTATCTCGAAATGCATGATATAAAAAGGCATGAACCTGGAAATGCATGCAGATTTCGATTTCCCGAGCTGGGGAGTGGGGATTTTGGCTGTAAATGCATAATGCATAATGCATAGACCTTAGGAGGTTTTTTCTCTTGTATATGCATTGCGAGGTTCAAAATTTGGCAGTTGGGCCCACTCAGCGGGGTGATTTTCAACCAAGAAACACTGGTCAGGGGGAGGCCAAAAAATGTGAAAAGAGTAGATTTTCGTTCCTGACCGACCAGATACACAGTCTACGCCTATGAAGCCCAGAACACTCTCAATTTGGCCCTCGGACTGGCTAAAAACCCGAAGTTCTCCGGGGTGGGAGGTCATGGGAAAGTTTTGCACCTGCATAAACCTGCCAATGCATACAGATTTCGGTCTCCCGAGTGTATGCATTGTGAGATAGTCAACTGTACCTGGGTTGGGTGCTGTGTGGTAAGCTGCAAAAGACGGTCTAGAAGGTGAAATACTTGTTCAGGTAGGTCAGTGGTGAACGGTGACGTGAAATAATTATATGGGTCCCATAACTGCATGACCTCACCATGCAACTGGGCAGGCCCCTCTACATCTCTGCTCACCCATAGCAAACGGTGCCATCAAACAGTTGCATTTCCCTGGAGTTCATCCCGCCGTGGGCGCATGCCCAGCTGCTTGTCATACACGCCCGCTCATGTTGCAGGTCACTCTTAACCCAGAGGAGTTGGGTGCTGACTTGACTCGCTATGGTATTTGCCTCTTTCCACCGGGCCCCCTCCGTGCCGCACGTGTTCTTGCTGCTTGCTGTCCCCTCCTTGTGCGCTGGGTCGTATCGTTCTCCACGGAGCGACGGCCCCCCTGGAATTCCACCCTATTAAGTTTACCCTGCTTTCGGGCTCTCTGTCTCAAGTTCAAGTCCCATTGCTTACTGTGCTTCTCATAATAAACAAATAAGTTTGTTCCTCGCCCGCTCAGCCGGAAGTCGGCATTCATCTCGGGACCGGCCGGCATCTCCCCCGACATCATCGGGGGTTGAGAAACCGGGTTTCTGGATAGAATTATCCTGGGACTTGTCTCCTGGTTGAATCACGCTTGAATTCGCAAGCAACATTCCCGGTCTGAAAGCTGCATTACCAAAACAAGGTCACGCCTTTTCAAATTAACTGTCGCTTGGCCATGACATTGGAACACCCCATGACCACGGAAGCATACAAATTGCCCTGCATGTAGCACGAAGCCTGCGCAGGCCACCCTGCGTGCGCAAGGCGCCTTCACAGTCTACCCCTGCGCAGGAAAGGGCTTTAAATACCTGCCAGCGGTACCACATCCTCACCCAGTCCACCATGACCACTCTCATCCAAGTCCTCGAAACCCAGCTCAACATCAACGTCGACAGCATGGATCCGAACGTCGCCAAGAGCCTTCCTTTTGTGCCGCACAACATGACCAGCAATCAGCTCGTGGTCAAAGAGCAGATGCAGGTCCCCGAGAACCGCGAGATGTTCCTCGGTGCGGTGAAGGAGTATGGCGAGCAGGGATGGGAGGCGATCCTTGATCGGATCGTGCGTTCATTCCTCGGAATATACTCAATCTCTAATAATAAACCAACCGCAGTCCGCGCTCCTCTGCGCCGCGAACATTGGGAACCTCCAAGGTCGTGTCCTCCTCCAGACCTCGCCCTTCCATGCATACGATACCCAGAGTACGCAAACGCTCTCTATTCGTTGAAGCGCTCTAAAAACCATCCAGAGGTCGTCGATCACGCCAGGCGCTACGCCGTCGAGCTCGAGAAAGTCGGCATCTCCAAGTACATACCGCTATTTATTAATTATTCATTTCTAACGCGGAGCAATTTATTATGTCTCCGCGGATCTATTCTTCACCAATCACTTGACCCACAATTGACTTACCCTGCCTCATTTGCACGCTTCTGCATCAAGATCCCCGCGACGGGCCCCGCCCCGCGATGAACGCCGGGCCCATCCTGTTCAAGGAGGGCATCCGCACTCTCGGCACGTCCCTCTTCTCGCTCGCGCAGGCCATCGCCTCCAGCCAGGCCGACTGCCTCTACATCAGCCCCTACTACAACAGTGTGTCTCACTACCGCCCCTTCCCAGGCAAGTACTTACTTACTAATGTAATTTTTCAGAGGTGCACGCGCACGCGGACCTCAAGCTGTGGCCCAGCTCGGAGGACCCCGCGGTCGAGCACCCGATGTCGCACCGCATGATGCAGATCCTCGAGACCTACAAACACCTCTACAAGGAGACCGGCAAGCCGCAGCCCACGATCAAGCCCGCCTTGTACGTCTCCCTCCCCCTCCTTCTCATCTATTCTCTTCATATATGTAATGTAAAACCCCCTTGCAGCTTCATCTCCGTGCAAGAAGCGATGGCGTGCGGCGAAATGGCCATGCACCACGCCACCATCTCCGCGCAGGTCCTCGGCGAACTCTGCGCGCTCCCCGCGACGCCCTCCCCCTCCGCGCGCATCCCGGGCGTCCCCAAGGTCGACATGACCACCCCTTACACCGGTGCGCCGCCCACGCCTGCGCACCTCGCCACCGTCTCCAAGAGCGACCCCCTCACGGCCAGCTGGGACGGGAAGCTCGCGTCGACGAATCTAGACTACCTCGCGCACGGCGGGAAGGCGCTCGCAGCGGCGATCGAGGCGGACCCTGTGACGAAGCAGCGGCTGTACGACACGCTGGAGGTGTTCAAGGGCGGGGAGCTCAGCAGCAAGTTTATCATCGAGAAGGCGATTTCAGAGCTGAAAAAGTAGGCGGGGACGCTTTTTTTCACTCATTCTTGTACATACCACACGAATATCTCTTCTCTTCAGTTCATTTCCTTTTTACGCTCTTCCTGGCGTTCCATCCTTCCAGGGCAATACTCCTGAGGCTGAAGCCGGACCTGGATCACTTGTCTTGGCGGTGAGATTTGAATGAGACGCTCGGAATGAGCCCTATCGCATGTGAATGTCTGTTTGTCTCAAGATTGAACATGCCGGCCGCGTCGGCTGTGTGATGCCATCAATGTGCGCCGAGGCGGAGACACGCTGGGCAGAGGATAACGCCAGCGGTAGCCGAGCTTCAAATGAATACCCCCCGTTCATGTCCCCACGTCCAACACTATCAGCCCCTCACTCAATATCCGTTAGGAGTAGCGATTCCGGCCCCGGCACGTCGCTCTGCTTCGGGCCGGGTGCACGTGCCGACCAAATCGAACCACACAACGGGGCCAGATTTTTTTTCTCTCGTTCCTCGCCTCGTAGTTTCCCACAGTGATTCACCCTACCACTTCTACCTCAGATCTACTCTGAAGCTGGGCGGCCAAGCTCACCCGTATTGCACTATGAAGTTACTGTATTCACTCGAAATACTCATGAACAGGAACGGCTGGTTGACATAAATGTTGCCTAGGCGCTCGAGGACCAGGAGGCCATCGCCGCTCCAAGTAGCTCAGGTAATTGGGGTGTGCTGAGCCCAGCTAAGGCGGCAGTTTTAGCCAAATCTTGCAAGGCTTGGAGCGAACTTGCTGAGGGAATCCCACCCGACCGCCGCATCGAACGCCACCTGCTTTCACATGAGCAGGCAGATTCTAAGGAAACAGGGAGGAGACTAACCGAAGGTGCGGCACAGAAAAGGCCCGGGTTCTGGCCAATAGTGATATCTGTGAAAGCCGACGACGCCTTCGAATAGATGAACGGGTTGAGGAATCCAAAGACGGGCTTTCCGGTAGCGATTAGGCGGTCGTCGATGAGGGCAATTATAGCAACGAAAGTCGGCGCAGATGCGCTGGTGCCCACTATGAATGCTGGCTCGGTGCTGACCACGGTCGCGAAGTCCACTCCCTGAAGGGAGACATCCGGATACCCCCGTCCGGTCTTGTTAAACGTCCCCGCAAAATCGGAAGGGACAGTCTCGAGGACGCTGGTCACTGATACAGCTTGATACTGCAGCCTGGGAAAGAAGTTGGAGAACCCGCCACCAGAGAAGCTGGCCGCCGTTTCGGACGTTAAATCGCGCGTCGATCCTACGGAAGTAACGAAGGGGCAAGAGGCTGGGAAGGCCGGATCGAATGTATTGTCCTCACAGTCGGGCCGTCCGCGAACGCCGCCCTGGATTTTAAGCCCACGTCAGAGAGACATAGTTCCAAGGAAAAATAGACGACCGACGTCTCCGGACGAAAAGACCACAGAAATACCCCGTGAAGTGAGGGCCATATACTCGTCATCACAAAAAGTAACCGGTAATTCGCTTACTACAGCAGAAATTCGTGCAATATTCTGGGTCTAACTACCTAGAAATTTTCATCTGGATATATCCTCGCCCTTTATATCCAATTCGGCATCAAAAATCATGTGTATACCCTCTGTGGATCAATTTTTTTGAGTCCACTTGATTTTTGCTACATGTGTCCAAAATTGGGGTGTATGGCTCGGTCTGTGGGCATAGATAGAGTTTTCTGTTGTCAGGGCTATTCCTTAAGATATGTTTAACATACCCCATCACTTGGAACTCGAGGAAAGTGAATGGATATTCATATACAAGGCATTTTCTGCGGCGAGTCATGCCTGCATGAATCGTGCACAAGCTGCTCTCCAGTTAAGCTGACAAAATTAAACCTTGACAGCTCAACTTTGCTTGAAATCTGACTGGAGCACTGCTCAATCATTTTTTCATCCATCCATGGTGCTCTACATGACAATTTACCATCTAAATCGCTTGTTCAACAATTGATCTTGAAATCCTGCAGACAATGCTGCACCACAATTGCAGCAAGAATCTGTTACATAATCAGGGACTTAACTGCTACAAAATCCATCGAAGATGTCTGTTTATCTATTCCAGGATACCCCACTCTGAATTCAGGCTCTGAGTATTTCTTTTTGTGAAGTTTCTTCCGACTGTTCGATAAAATGTCATAATTTACTGTCGTTTGCTTAATTCCGTGAAAACGCGAAAAAGTTTCGCGGCCTCACGTGATCGTCGGCAGACAATGCCGGATAGTGCCGTGCACCTGGAGTACTGGGAAAGGGATTTCGACAGGAGTTTATAGCATTAAAAATCTGGTAGAATCTTCTTCGACCCCGACACCTTGGAAATAAGAGAGACTTGAACATTTTCGAACTTCGGCATCGTCTGCCGACGATCACGTGAGGCCGCGAAACTTTTTCGCGTTTTCACGGAATTAAGCAAACGACAGTAAACATGGGTCGCTGATCTTTTCTGGTCTCTGGAGAACAATACTGGGTCAATTCTTCCAAAACAAGTTATGTGGTCTTCAGCTAATATCTGTAGGTATTCGGTGGTAAGGTATGGTCGAGCTCAGTGCACGTGATCTGGCACAGTGAATCAATTTGCGGTTACTTTTTGTGATGACGAGTAGTCGTTGCACATTTTTCTGCGATATAAAACTTATAAACATGGGCAGTATGGATGAACGTGAATACCGACGTTGCCATGCTGCTTCCGAACGCCGCTTCACTGAAGCCGTACGATGTGGTCATCACTGAGGGCGGTTGTGCAAGGCCATCGAGGAAGGCCGTGGTGTCCAACAAGGCTGTGGCGAACCCAGAAACGTTGTCTTCCCCCCCGACTAATAGGAGTTGTATCGGGACCTCTGTCGCAATGCCTGGTTTCACTCAGTACATGCACATGCACCTGCGAGATCCTTGGGAAAAACACAGACCTGCTGCATATTGAACATCGAGATTAGCCTCATCCCCGGCACGCTCTGGGCCCTGCGGGCTGGTTCCATTGTCGGTAGTCAGCAACGTAAACGTCTCGTTGGAAAGTATATCAGGTCGGAATTGTCTTAGGAACTCCTAGAATAGCGTTACATATCAGCCGCGACTTTCTTTGGGTTGGATCACCCACATTGAGATCCACAGTTTGCGTAAACTCGCCCACGAAACCTGTAACAAGTAGAGCGTTGCCCTTTTCGGTAGCTGCGGTCGCCGGGATTCCGTAGAGCTCCTGTAAGCAAACTGCCAACTGGATTTATCACACCAATTACTGTGTCGCAAGCATCCAGTGAACACTTGTAGAGCTTGGACGCAGAGGCAGCCAAGCGCGGCTGGGAATCCGGAAATCATGTGGTGGGATGGATCACATCCATGTGGCCAACCAGCTTGGAGGGTATTGATACCCAGAGCGTACGCGTTCTCGCTTGCGGCAAGGTCGGGTGTGTGAACCTTTCGAGACTGCGTATTGAACAGCATATTTGCCTGGTAAATTGGGAGAGTGACCAAGACCCAGTCTACATTTGGCGAGATTACGGTGGTCTCAAGGTCATGTGAAGTTGCGAACGCATTAAACGCTGAAACCGTTTCGGGCGAGGGCTGAACGAATGTTTTCACCTTTGAAATTTGCCATTTGTGCTCATTGTAGGAGATGGGAATAGCGGACCTCGTCCATTGACAACTACTGTCGGAACTCGTAGCTCTCAGGGGTGGGAGCTTGTCCTCCAAGCCCGTGACACTGTTGGAGGTCAAAGCAACACGAAGAATGATCATCCCAGTCGGAGGTGCAAGACCTTGACTAGAGAATCCAGAGGGAGCGGCTGGACGTTTCCCGTGTACGGCCACGTGTTCCGCTGCCACCGCAGCAACGATTGAGAGAATATTGAGGAGGTTGAGGATCATGGTCATGAAACACGGCGGGAGACAGAACGGGCCAGTCCTTACGAACCTTTCCAAGGATACTCGAGAACGGCCATCTCGAGGTGAAGGGGGGTTCGAAGTTCTACTCCGGGGGAAAGTGCGTATTTCCCTCACGGGCAGGAACTGGCCGCATCGGAAGGGTAGCAATTGCAAGAAGACAACGCCGCAGAGAGTCGACGCCATACCGTTGGCCAGCCTGTCAGTGGGGTAACCTGATCCGGAGACTAATGTGTATCGCCTGTCTGACTCTTCCCCGGCCCAGTAACTCCTCGTGGTCAGTACATATCACGGGTCGACGGAACCCTGTTGCGATTGAGTTTATGGGGCTAGAGAATTCCACCTGCTGAATAGAGGAATGCTTTTTTCAAGGAGTTCCACCCAGAAATATTGGTTCCGAGTGGAGGAGGTATTGCAATGGATCAAGGCACCTTGCCATCCCACGACGTGTGCCAGCTGAAAATCTATGTTTTGTGTGAATACTATTTACAACGCTTTACGCGTGATTCACGCGGCGGCGGCGTGGCCTGTAGCCCTCCGTCCCTTCCAATGGCGAATACACGATCTCACGTGTAGCCATGTAACTCAGACGTATGTCAAGTCCATCCGCAATAACATCCCGAAGGTCCGGCATGATGTCGCGCTGCATGGAGCGACGCAGCATCACGCTGATGCGCACCAGGGATAGCGCGGCCCGGGCCCGGACGAATGCCAGGAGCGTCTCGTCCGACACACCCTTGAACTCGTGCAGCTCCAGGTCCCGCAGGCGAGGACAGAGCACGGGATCGAGTGTGTCCGGCGCCGAGGTGAGATGCGTGAGGAAGTCGGGATCCTCTTCATGCACCGCGCGGTACGGCTCGCCTAGAATATGCAACACCTCGAGGGACCCCAGCGTGGCGAACACAGCGAGGAGAACACTGCTGCTCAGGTGAGCGACACTCACCCTGAGACGAGTTAGCGTGATGCTCGACGGAAAGAGGCTCTCCAGCGGCATTACGGCGCGGTGCTCCGACAAGTAGCTCTGACATTCGAAGGAGGATAGGTTGGGGAGCGAGATGTAGTTGAAGAAGTGCGGGCCATCCAGGGGGAGGAGCCAATTGTTTATGGTGAGGTGCGAGAGATGGGGGAGCGAGATGTGGTGTTGGGAAGGGGTGAACGTCCCTACGCCGGCAAGTGTAAGATTACAAGTCTCCAGAATCGTACACTGCGCTAATACCGCCAGAGCAGTGCTATATGTGAAGTCGCCATCTCTATAGGCCGATATTGTCAGGTCCTGCAAGTGTCCCCAAAGTCCCGGATTCTGAAGGGCCCAGTTCCCAGTTCCCGGCAGTGTTACACTCCGAAGGCTTTTGGCCCGCAGAATCGTGAACGGCGCAGTTGTACCTCTACCCGCCGATTGCATAGGGACATTAATTGTGAATGTCTGCAGCAAAGGAACATCTTCCGACGAGAGAGATGCGACAGGTGCGATAAAGGACAGGGAGGAGTTTTTGGCCAAGTCGAATTGGATATCTTTCCAGCGAGGGGAGAGACCAACAAGTGTGGCCACGAGCAACGAGGGGTCACAAGTGCTCTCGAAAGTTCGCGAGAAGAATATTGAGAACTCGAGAGGGACTGTCCCCGAGCGGGCCAGCCACGAGGTGACCATATCCGTAAGGTTCTGGATCCTCGATTGAGTCTGGACGACGACGTGAATCCGCGCCCACAGGCGCGGCGTCGCGAGGGCAATGATTCGCCAGGATCTACAGATCTGACACAGAAGCAGAGGCGCTTCGTCGGAGCTGATGGCGGGATTCCTGGTCGAGGGGAGGGCCGCTACGAATATCGTCCCGACGATATCATCCGGGAGTCTGCGCACCGGCGACACCAACGCAAGATGGGCGTCGATGAATTGTTTCAAGCAATCTCGCTTGTTCGAGGCCTCTTCAAGCAAAGACTCGAGGCGTAAGATCTCCTCTGTGAGATATGCGAGCTCTTTCTGCGGGCCTTGGAGGAAATGGCGGATACTTTCGCATACCACGTCGGAAGGCACCGCGTTCGTGTGAAGCATGTCCTTTACAGGGGAATCCATAGTAAGTATGAAGCTATTCAGAGTTAGTATGTGAAATCACGATGATTCCGCGGCTTACTCAAGGCTTACTGTAAGGACCAGCAAACCTGGAGTGGTGGAAGCAGTCAGCGTGACTGTCACACGCCGCAATCAGTTCGGATCAGCACGTCGGTGACGATCTCGGCAGCCCGCCGACGCAGACAAGGGAGGGCGACGTCGACGCGGGGCCGTGATCCGCGCAGTTCCACGCGGCGTTCTACGTGCAGGTGTAGCGCATGTACCGCGCGGGATTCGAGCCCATCCGCAAGTTCCCGAATCTCGCGACGCTGCCGGGCTGCCCCCGCCGCTGTCCTTCCCTGCGCGTTCCTCTAATTCCAATTTGCATTATAATTCTACTTCATCCACGCCCCAGCCCCATCCAAATCCCTCATCGCTGAATCCGCCGAGCTCGTCGCGCCTTCTGGGCATCCGCACGCACACGCACACGCACCCCAGGCGCCGCATATACACCACTCGCTGTCGCAGTCGGACTCGCCATACAGCTCGGGGGAGAGCACGAGCAGCCATGGGAGCGGGAGCGGGACGCGGTACTTGTCGAGTACGAGTGGGAGTAACTCGTACGTGCTTTCCTCTCTCTCCTTTTCTTTCTCCTTTTCGTCTCCATCTCCGCCCTCTTCGTATCGTACTTCCTTCCCTCCCTTCCTCCTCCCCTCACCTCATCCTTCTCACATCTCCCTTGCCTCTCTTGTACTTTCTCATCGCCCCTCGTCCTCTTTTACTCTCTTACTAACGCTTTAATTTCCCGGCAACGCCTCCTACAACTCGACCTCTGCGTCCGCCGCCTCGGGGACGCACAAGAAAAAGTGGTGGCCGTTTGGCGGCACGAAGGGCTGGACGAGCGACGCGGGGTGGGGGTGCATGCTCCGGAAGGGGATGAGTCTGCTCGCGACGACGCTGCAGCGGATTGGGGGTGAGTCCTTCTCGTTCTCCTTGTTCTTTCTTTCTTGTTCTACTCCTCGGCGTTCTGGTTTTTATTTCATTTTATTTTGGGCGTCTTCTCGCACCTCTGCTTTTGGCGCTTCTTTTCTCTCTTTTTTTCATTTACTTTCTTTCTCTTCTCCCATCCCTTCATTTAATCCTTCCCCCCGTCTCTCCATCGTCCTTCCCACCCCACCCTCCTCTCCCCGTCGTCGTTGCCAGCGTGACCCTCACGGTCACGTCACCACCTCTCACCATCACCACTATCTTACCTCGTTCTCCCCACTCCCTCATCGCAGCTCTTATCCGTCCCCGGGGGAGCTCTATGGGTTTATGAAGCGCGGCACCGCGTGGTGCGTGGGGGCGTGGGGGCGGAGGCGGGGCGTTGGAGGGGCGGGAGTGTGGTCACTGACATTCGACGTCGACCTCCCCACCTCCATCGCGCAGCTCTTAACCCTGCGCGGGGGAGTCGCTCGAGTATTAAGCGGTTCAGTTGTAACCGAGAACCAGAAAGAGGGACGTACCTGAAGCCAAAATCTAGCCTCTTCCTCGATCGGCCCTGGTGGCAGAGGACAAGAACGCTGGCTGGGAATAATTCACCGAAGATAGAATGACAGATGATAACGTTAGGGACCGCCAACTCGAACTGAAATTCAATTGATAGATGGGTTGACAATAAAACTATCAAAAGTCGCCAAGAACAGTTTAACAAGTGTAAGCTTGATTGATCGAGAACAAGAATACGCAAGTCCAACTCAAAACGCGAAACTGTCCATGACATTTTAAAGGCCAGCCGCAGCTCGAAGGGCATCGTACTTTGGTGTGCCCAATCCAGTTGCCTGCCAGTAGCAATTCAAAAACTCGACCTCACTTATCAAAAAAGATAATACTCACCGGATCCCAGCCCTTAGTCGCAGGGAACCCGTCGGTCTCACATCCCGGATTACTTCCTGTCCCTTTGCTTCAGTCGCAACGCTGCAGATGATCGACTAAGAACATACCAGACGTGATATCATTGAACGCTTCCGAATGCGCATAAAGCCAAGGGTTCAAGTATCCTAATTGGCTTTTCCCCGCAGAAACGAGCTCGGAGTTCAGCTGGCCGATTACAGCAGCAAACATGGGCGCAGCAGCGCTGGTGCCGTTGACAGTGATGATTTTTTCGCCGAAGCTGATGGCGATGTTTATGCCCTGGGCTGATACGTCCGGCACTCCTCGCCCCGATGCATTGTAGAGACCAGAATATTTGTCGCCCAGAGTGTCGAGGTAGGCGCCTACTGCCGCGTCCTGCCATGCTGGTCTGGGGAAGACATTTGAAAACCCACCTATGGGACAACCGTTTAATGGATGAGGATGGAGGGCTGGAACATGCTTGCAGGACGTACCGCCACTGAGATTGGCCGCAACCTCAGGTCCGAATTGATGCGTTGCTCCTACAGTGGTTACACTATTATTATTGTAACTCATCAGATTGGACTTGAATCTCACAGAAAACAACGTACTAAGGGCAAGAAACCGGCCACCCAAGATAGAAGCCATTTGAACAGCCCTCCCCAACCCCAAAATCTCCCGAAGCCCAAATGATAGATGTACCTCTAGCACCGAGTTGCATGTATATGTTGCAGTAGTCTCTGCCCATGTTCCAGTTTGATCGTCAGCGAAATTCGGAATCCGGACCATCTGAAGTAGGGAGAACAGGACTGACATGGCAAAGGGAAGAGAAAGGTCTGTCTCATCCCCGTCGCTTTCGTAACACGACACCATTACGGTTGGTGGTGTATCTAGCGAGACGAGATACTGTGCCAAAACCAATTGAGGATCAGTGGTACGCTCGATGCCAACAGCGTAGTAATCTGCTGAAACACCAGATGCGAGGCCTATGACCATTTGAGTGTCAAGGTTCTATGGGAAGGTTCGTCAGGACCCTTCTTTTGGTGATGAAATGACACGTACGGGTTCCGCATCCTGGGGCAGCGGAGGGCGTTGAATTACTGTGCCGTTGTCTACCGACACGACCGTCCAGGTATCATTGATGAGATCTGGACGAAACGTTTTCAGAAAGAACTGCAAGATTTGAGTTCCAGTCAACGTTGACTTAGATAGGCTTACTTCGAGATCGGCCGTCTGCGGATCTACGTTGTCTGGGAAAGCGATTTATTGCGGTTTAGCCCTTCAAGTGAGTGTGAGACGGAGAACTTACTCAAACCAGTGATACCGATGGTGACATTTGTTTTGGCCGCAGTGGTTGGGATTCCGTAGAGGTCTATCAGACAGTCGGGAGTAACGGCGGATTCGTCACAGGATGATGGTGATTTGGAGTGCTTGGTGAGGGCAACGGTTGTGCCCTGGAATGAAATCGAAGGAGTCCGCGCGTTGGGATTGGGGAACCTGAACCGTTCGCGAGCTGATCTTAGTACAAAATTATCTGCTCCTTGGGCAGAACGCTTACAATATTGTCGGGTGCACATACTTCACATGGCCGTGGAGAGAAGAGGGGATAGAGTAGCCGAGAGTGCGAACGATATTGGTGCCAGACTTGACGGACTTGAAAGTGTGAAATTCCGCGTTAAAGAGAGCGGACGCGTGCTCAACGGGGACCTGGAAGGAGATCACATCTCCCGCGGACGTCGTAGGCGATGCTGTCAAATTATTGAGGGACAAGAATTGTTGAACAGCATCGATGGTCTCTTGAGAGGGCGCTACATGGACATTGACCTGCTTTTGCTTAGGGAGCCAAAACATGGGGACCGGGGCGGTAGCGTACCTCGTCCTTGCTCAACCATTTACCATATGCCGGATGTGAAGGGGAGCTTATTTGCAAGAGTCGCTGTTCAAGACCAGTTATATTGTTCTGGGTCAAGGCCAGATGAAGCGTAAGCGCGTAGTTCAATGGGGCCTGGCCCAAGTTCATCCAACCGGAAGGCGCCACATCGCGGCGTTCGTGGAACTGGAGCCTCTCAGTGAAGGCACAGGCAGATAAGATCGGCAGGATCAGTAGAAGGCGGAATGTGAGCATAGGATAGTAGATGATGGAGTTGAGCAGAGCGCTTTTCTTATGTATCCGCAAACCAATGTTTACGCGGCTTGCAGTGACCGCGGACTACCACGATGGCGAGTATACCCCGATGCGGGCCAACCCGTCCGTTAAATGGGACGGCCATAAAAAAAACGGCCGTTTTTGACCACGGGACGGGTCCACCCGTCCGTCCAATGGGTTACGGCCGTCTCAACGGGTACAAGTGGCAGATTTTGGAGGTTTCAATCCCTAGGTGTAGTCTGTGGTGATAAACTACTGGTTCTAATCTCTAAAGCATCCCGGGCGGTAGGGAAAATCAGGCTCGCATTGTCGAGATGATTGTGCGTATCGTAATATGAATCACATGAACAGCAAACTGAATATTCCCGCTACGTAAGGTACGGGTCTTAAATCTGACAAGGCGCTGACGTGAGCGGCAGTGCGGCGCGTCCCACTGCGACAGCGAGTATGACAACTTGCCAGGCTCCAGCAAAGATGTTGAAATGCTCAGATGACACCTCCGAGTCTTCGCCATCACAATTTCTGTTCACTTCCCTTGCCGAGTCGTGCTACCCGAAGATTGGCAACTTCTTGGGCGGCCAATGGCCAACGCCCTTGGCGGCAGCCCCTGACTAGGGTACGCGGGACGGGCGAGGTTCGATTTTCAATGGCTCGGGCGGCGGTTCGATTCTGTCAGCACCCATTCTATTTTTAATCAATATTCCGCCGTAAATATGCATGAAATCTCGATGTATGTACCCATATCCCGCATGCCGACCACCATTATTGGGCATGAGGCTGTGTTTTCCATGCAGAGCTCCTTCCCGGTTGTATTCAAATTTACAAATCTTTATGTGCGCCGTGTGTGTTGTGGTGTTCACAACATTGCGCACTTTTTTTGCAGGCCAAATTCATAGCAGGTAGGGTCATAGATTAAGTATTTGTGGGCCCAAAAGTATTTAGGCTCGTCCACGAAGCTCGCTGCTGGTCTCCCGCTTCTCCCCACACTTGCGCTCGCCAGTGACCTGTGCATGTGCGGCTATTGCCCAACCCCGCCCCTAGCTGCGCTTGGGATATGCCTGGCATCCTCAAACATCTCTCTCTTTATAATATTAGCCTGTCCGAAGCCGTTAAACCCCGCTCGGGTATCACCGTCGGCGGCGATAGCTCCGAGGCGAAGTGCCGGGGGCGCTCTCGTGGCACTTCAAATAAAATTCTTTGGATCATTCGTTTTACACTTACCCTCGCTTGCCTTTCGCCAGCAGCTAACCTCCGGGGTCGGCCCACACGGGACTCGGACAGTTGCTCCCGTCAATTTGATGACATAAAATGATCTACTGCTACTGCCTGGCCCGCGTCCGGATAATTGACATACATGAGTTGTAAAGACAGTAACTGCAAGGGTGGGGCGCGATGTACAGAATCGGTGTGGTGGGAGCCTTGCTTGCATCAGAAAGACAGAGCTGGACTCGGTCCGGGGCGGGGGAGGAGGGCGATGGGCGAGGTCTAAGTGCGAGCTACCCACGGTCCTACTGATACTCCCCAGGGCCCTGGATGTTCGGCCCTTGAATGCAGTGTCACTTTTCATACAGTCACGGACAAGCAAACATGACAAAAAAGTTGGACCACTTTGTTTACTCCAGAAAACCATCGGATTTGAAAGATCTCTTCAAAAGCTATCGAGGGGTACCAAAATTAAGTGATTTGCACGAGCCAATCCCCCGCAAATGGCCATTTATTAAGTTGAGGGTCCAAAAATTTGGCCGTACCCCCATATCTTATCCAAAAATCGTGGGAAAATATGGAATCAACGCCTTTTGATGAGTACTCTATGGACCTGCTCAATGCGCAAGAATTCATGGAGTCGTTGTGATGAAATAAATTGTCCAAATCCAGACATGTGATCAAGGCATGTGACACTCAGGGGAAAACTTCAACCAACGATGTTTAACCCACAATTTACGATGAATTCGACATCCTGGCCGTGCCAGTAATATTCATGTTCAGTTTCTACCACTATCAACACCCAGGTCCCTCTCAACCCGCGAGTTTACCAGTCACAATTTGTGTTGAGATGGTCCGAAATATTGGCTGTTCCTTATCTCCCGTGAGAAAAAATCGAAAGGGGGCTCAATCGACTCAGTTTCTTGTGCTGAATCTGAATCTGACCCTAGATTCTACCTGGAATTGATATCTCAGCCGCAAATTGAGTTGTCATGTTTGCTTGTCCGCGACTGTAGGTTGAACACTGGGTTGAACTTCTGAAGATCGGTTGATTCGGTTCCGAGGGAACCCGGCGCTTGGCCGCAAGCGAAGGCTGCTATGATGCTTCGCGCGCTGATGCTCTTGCACGACCTCGATGAAGATAATATTCCCTACATCCTTGGGTTCTGCCACATGCAAAGTGTTCTCCGCACTGGAAAGGTACACTACCCTGTTTAAGTCGAAGCCCGTCGGCGCACGTCGTGGTATGAAACAAGCAGCGGACTCCTGTAAATTACGACAAACGATGTCTAAATACTGCGGAACCTCCGGCCCGTGATCACCTCTTCAACATATCATACCCCACTTATGATAGAAATCGTACCGGTTGAATGACTCTGTCACTCCCATGTCTCTTTAACAAGATCTGCCCCTCTTTCTGCAATAACATAGGAAGCAGGCCGACTATGACGCGACGTGACTTTCAACATGGGATGTTATTCAATCACGAAAGGGTCGCGCACGAGATCAACATTCAATATCTTGTTATGCAAAATGGTACACGACCTTAAGTCGCCCACGACGCTTTAACCAGATCCGCTCCTCTTTCTGCAATAACGTAGGAAGCAGCTTGAGCTGCGTTTTGGTCAGTTCTTTCGTCGTTCTCTTGCGTTTTGTAACTTACTATGAGCACTTAGTACGAACGGCTAGTACGTTTCCTGCTAAGCTCGACTCCTAAAGAATAGGTTTGGCGCACCAATACCGAGGCGTCGATGATGAGGAGTCCTTTCTCACCCTTCAGGAGGAGATCAGGATCCATCACGCCGTACCGTGCATTCTTTGCTGACATCCAACTGTAAGGACCAGCAAACCTGGAGTGGTGGAAGCAGTCAGCGTGACTGTCACACGCCGCAATCAGTTCGGATCAGCACGTCGGTATCGGCCGATGATCCTAACCACAAGTCTCGCCGTTATATCTTTTCAAAGTTCGACTGTAGGTAAGTAGTCCAAGATTGTTAGGATTGCTGAGAAAACTAACCTCTTCTCTGGGGACATTGCGGCATTATCAATGTTTCCGGGTAGTCATAATTCGGATAGTTGATTCTGCGCTAGAATGCGTCACAGTAGAAGCAAGGAGCGGCGGGAATAACCACCCTGGTCACCGTTTTGCGCAGAATGCGTAGGAGTTAACAGATCCAATTCATCACAAATCGTGGTATCCCCATGGTATCCCCAATTGCCCAGTCCCCAAAATAATATTCATGCCCGAAATATGGACATACTTGATTTTAGCTATGCGCACGACTACTAGGAGATCATCGCCGCGGCAAGTAGCTTGGGGAATTTGGCCGTCCAAACCCAGCTAAAGCACCAATGTCAGCCACATCTTACTAGAGCTGGTGCGATCTTACTAAGGGGATCCCACCCAACCGCCGCATCGAATGGTGAGTAGGCAGAGTCGATGGAAGCAGGTCGCCTACTAACCGAAGATGCGGGACTGGAAAAGCCCGAGTTGTGGCCACTAGTAATATCAGTGAAAGCCGACGATGCGTTCGAGTAGATGAATGAGTTCAGGAATCCCACTACGGGCTTGCCGGCAGCGATGAGGCGGTCGTTGATGAAGGCAATGATGCTAGTGAATGTCGGCGAGGACGCGCTGGTGCCGGAAACGGGATTTTTTGGTTGGCGAACACGATCGCGAAGTTCTGTCCTTGAAGTGAGACATCAGGATATCCCCGTCCGGCCCTGTTGAACGTCCCTGCAAAGTCCGAAGGGACAGTTTCGAGGAGACTGGTGACTGCTGCTGTCTGGTAGGATGGGGAGGCAAAGAAGTTGGAGAACCCGCCACCGGTGAAGTTGGCCGCCGCTTCAGGCCCAAAGCCGATTGTAGATCCTACGGAGGTGACGAAAGGGCAAGAAGCTGGAAAGACAGGATCAAATGTATTGTTTTGGCAGACGGATAAGTCGTCGTCGTGATTTCTGCGAACGCCGCCCTGTATTTAGAGCCCAATTCAGAGAGAGATATTTCCAAACATAAACCCAGCGGACGTCTCCGGATAAAAAGAGCGCAGAAACACCCCGTAAGATCAGGGCCATGTAGCCGTTGCAGACTTTTCTGTAGCATAAAATTGTTAAGTAAGGTCGATCAGAATGATGAGCTTGAATATTGACGTTGCCATGCTGCTTCAGAAGAACCCTTCACTTAAGCCGTACGATGTGGTCATTACTGAGGGTGTGTTGGCGACGCCGTCGAATATTGACGTGTCCACGAAAGGTGAGCAGGCCTCCCGACTGATAAAAGTTGTATCGGAACCTCCGTCGCGATGCCTGATTTGCATCTCAGTAGATACACACACACCCAGCCCGCGGTCGTGGGGAAAATACATACCGCTGCATATTGAACATCGAGATTGGCTTCGCCTGGACCCTGCTGGTTAGTTCCATTGTCGAGAGTCAAAAGCTTAAACATCTCGTTGGAGGGTATATCGGGTCTAAACAGCTTTAGGAACTCCTAGGAAAGTGTTACATGTCAATCGCGACTTCCTTTTGGTTGGATCACCCACAGCGAGATCGGCAGTTTGTGCAAACTCGCCAACGTAAGCTGTAACGAGCAGAGCATTGGTCTCTTCGGTGGCAGGGGTCGCAGGGATGGCGTAGAGCTCCTGTAAGCGAACTGGAGTAATTAAACCCGTAGCAAGGGATGTGTCGCAAGATGCATCCGGTGAACCCTTTTTGAGATTGGACGCAGCGGCAGCCAAGCGCGGCTGCGGGCTCGGAAATGATGTAGTGGGATGGAGTACATCAATGTGTCCAACCAGCTCAGAGGGAAGCGACACACTGAGCGTACGTGCTATCACTTGCGGCAAGGCTGGGTGCGCGAGCCTTTGGGACTGCGCGTTGAACAGCGTATTTGCCTGGTGGACTGGGAGAATAATCGAGACCCAGTCCCCATTTGGCGAGATTATGGTGGGTTTAAGGCCATTTGCAGTTGCGAACGCATGAAAAGCGAAAACCGTTTCTAGCGAGGGCTGAACGAATTTTTCCACCTTCGAAATTCAGCAGTTGTGCTTATGGCCTGAGAAGAGACTAGCGGACCTCGTCCATAGTCAACCAATGCCGAAACTCGGAACTTCCAGGCGCAGAGATGGACGCAAGCTTTTGTTCCAGGCCCGCGATATTGTTGGATGTCAAAGCACCGCTAATGGTGATCATCTCAGTCGCGGGTGCAGGACCTTGACTGGAGAATCCGGCGGGAGCTACTAGACGTCTCTCGTGGACGACCATGCGGCCCGCCACCGCAGCAGCGATAGAGAGAACATTGAGGAGGTTGAGGAAGGTCATGGTCATGAAACACGGCGGGAAAGAGAGCGAGCCAGTCCTTATGAACCTGTGTAAGATTACCCGAGAAGGGTCAATCTCCGTTTTTCGTCAGGGAGGGAAACTGCGCATTCCCCTCGCTGGCGGAAAATTCGCCCATCGGAAGAGCAGGCGTTTCCAGAAGAAAACAGCATGGACAGTTGAAGCTAACATACCTTTGACCAGCTGGTCAGTGGGGTAAACCAGATCCTAATCCGGTACCGATCCTGCTGCGCAGACTGATGTGTACTAACTGCATCACTTTTTTTCAGACAGCATCACGCATTGGCTGTAGAGCCGTGTTGCGATTCAATTTATGGGCCGCAGAACGTATTTGGGACCCAACGATATAGTCCCTGACGCGTAGACGCGCGGAAACTAGTGTTCCTCCTGGGTAGTCTTTCCCCTGAACGCGGACCAGATTCAATTCTAACGTGAATTGAACAACGCAAAAGCGGGAACTCCGATGCGGTGCGCCGGATCACAGCCAGCAGAAATCAAACCCAGCGCCTCAAACTCAAGATCTTCGCTTGTCGGCGGAAGTATGCTGTATACTGCTGTATAGATCTGGAAGGCATGGAAGCAGCTTCGGCAGCGCAATAAGGCCCTCGCATACGCCGCGGAGCACAGCATGAGGACCTTCGAGGATATACATCTGAGAATAGAGCTGATGGATCTCGACCTGGAGCTCGGAGAGCTACGCACGCTGGGTGCCGCGATCCTTGGAGTAATACAATGGAAGACTGGGAAGGTCTTGTAGAGCATCATTTATTGGTGGGAGAAGGTCATCTAGTCCCTCGAGATCGCACAGTTTGTGCGGATGTCGCCTTTCAGTTTTCGGGCCGCCGTCTGACTCCGAGTAGGACATGGTTCCAGGGAATGAATATGGGCCAGCGTACGGTGTCTGTTGCTGGGAAATGTGATTGAAGCATGTTGCCTCGGAAAGAAGCCAATGCGAGTCGACGTGGTCTGGCGAGTTGAGTTAGAGGCGATGCTTAGTAACACTTGCCCACGTGCGAATCACGTGCATGCGTGAAGCTCAAGAAGTTGAACTTGAAGGTTCGAAACCCATTTCTACTCCATTTCCTGCCCCGATCTCAAACAAGATGTGGATGCAAAACTCAGTTGGTACCGCTCCCATTAACATCGGTCATTGGAGTCGCCACTCGGGGCTCAACAGTTCCTGAATCTGACTCAAGGCCGGGTGCCTAGACGTTGGCGAACTGTATCCCCACACTTGTCCCGCACAGTGCGCAATATTGACACCACGTCCTCCAACACACATCCCATAAAAGCGCTCCTCCTCGTCGAAACTCAATATCATAAACCGGCCTTCAGCAGCCGCGCGTCAAATTTATGTGCACCCGACTGGTTCAACCCTATCTGCAACGACCACCACTTACTTTTGGGGTTTCTTATCTTACTAGGATGATTAATTTGAAGCCTGCCCAACGCGTCGGATCGTCGGCCGACCGAACACCGGCTACCGATCTGCGTTGTGTATCCCGGTGGACCGAACGCGGTACAAAACCTCACCGATCACTAGCGCACATTGGGAAAATAATTGCCCGCTCCCTGCTTTGGCATGTAGCTAATGTGGCTGGCCCCGAGTGCGCGCCGCCCAGTGACGCGGTCAATGCGCGGAACGGTGTCCTTTTTGTTGGAGCGGCCCAGGTGCTTCAGCTGGAGATATCTGATTCCCCTCTCATAACAGCAAAAGGCAATAGGAAACAGGCAATGGTATTAAATTGTTCTAAGTGATTAGAAGACCAAGCTTTCGCCAATAATCTTCTCAGTAATGTTCCACAGCTTTTCGGCATGGGCCTAGACACACATTCGCAACACAATCAATCAACCCGACTCCGAGACTTTAGAAAGGGACGCACTGGGTCGGAGCTATGCGCAGCGACAGCTTCGTTGGCAACGGCAGAATCCTCGAGGTAAGCACCGGGCTTGTCTACACAGGGATTACATTAGTTCAGAACAAAAAACAATGGAGGGAAAAGCAGCCCACTTACCATTGATGCGAGGATCAAACGCTGCGGCAACAGTGCTAAGGAATGCGGAATTCAACTATAGAACGAATTGAGACACATTTGAACTTACGTGGCAGCTCCCTGCGGGATAGTCTTCCACTCCCACTTCTCGTGATTTGGGAGTCCGTCCGGTCCTAGCATGCCTGGGAGCCCGTGAGCAGATAAATCTAACACAGGCGAAATAAAGACTGACCGAGAGCCTTCAAATCATCCTGGGCCTCCTCCTTCTGTGCAATATTCGTGAAGATGACTAGGATGCTGAGTGTCACCTCGCAAGATCTAGAGAAACGTAGTCGAAGCGCTTACTGCCAGGGTGCAAACTGTACGCGTTGATCGCGCCCTTGGAGCGCTTCGACAGCTCAATGGCCATGAGGATATTCGCCGACTTGGCCTGGAAGTACGCGTCGGGCGCCTTGTACTTCTTCGGATCAGGCTTGGCGAGCACGGCAAAGTCGACGCCCGTGCCGAACGCATGCGCGCCGCTCGAGACGAAGACGACGCGGGGCGTGTAGCTCGCGGTCGCGGCGGAAAGCAGCTTGGGGGCGAGCAGCTTGGTGAGGAGGAAGGGCCCGACATGGTCGGTGGCAAACTGCTTTTTCCAGCTTGTCCACGGTGAGTGTGAAGGGGCCCATGGGAGCTGCCGCGTTGTGGATCAGGACCTGTCGGATGGCGGGTTCAATGGGTTGGATGAACGAGACACGACAGTCACCGCACGTGTAATGGCTCCGGGTTCGTGTTGACCACCTCGGCGGCCTTGCGGACGCTGGCAAGAGACGAAAGGTCGAGAACGAGGCGGTGAATGTTGGCGTCGGGCACCTCCTTCTTGATGGCAGTCCTCCGAGAGCTTCAGTCTACAACCATGGTTCTTCAACGACCTTCGAAATCCGGACGGCCATTGGAAATACATACCTCTCAGCGTTGTAGCCGGTAATGACCACAAGCTTCGCATGCTTTGCAATGACGCGCGCCGCCTCGAAGCCGATCCCGTTGAGGGATGTGCCAGTAATTAATACTGCCTCGAGTCAGTCCGTCGTCGCAGCCGGTGCTCAGAATACATACCATTCTTGCCCTTTATTTCGTCGGCGAATGCAGTAGCGACCTCGTCCGCCGTTGTGGCGAATGAAAATTTCGACATGTTCTGTTAGTTCGAGTTGACGAGTGGGTGGGAGGGAGAATTGAGGATTGGAGAATGCCCCGACTGCTTTTTATCCGGGAAGAGTAGGCCCTTCGCCATGCCTTGAATCAAAGACGGTTTCCGATTAGCAATCCGCCTCGGCCGGTTTGTAATGTTGGTATGATTCAGCGCGTTCGAAGGCTGACTAGCGCCGGTTGGCAGCCCGAGAGATTTGTGCCTGGTTTCGCAGCCGCCCTGGGCTTCCTTCGGTCGAGACTAATGCTGAAAAAGCACTTCTCGTGAGGAAACTGGATAACCGACGCGTGGTTGGTTAGACCTTTGTTGAAGATGGGATGGGCGCTGGCGTTGTGACCGGATTCGCCGTCGTTGGAAGCTGGCAGCACGGGTGCCCTGGCGGTGGTCGAGGGGAGGCCCGGCGAGTGGAACGCAGGGTCGCGCACCGCGAACTACAGCCTCCGATAACCAAAATATCGTCAGTTCAGGGCAAGCAAAAAAGGAAAAGGAAAACAGTCCTCCTTCTGCGCCCCAGACGCGGCCACGCCTGTCGCCTTGAGGTCCTGCCGGCTACATGCATAAGCCCAACGCGCAGAAACAGGGTACGAGTCATAATCGTTTCGGGTGGAGATCGACAGAGTTTTGTACCTTGGACCGCGCGCCGGGTTGGCCGGTCGATCATGAAGGGAGGGTCAATGAGGCTCACGCGACAACAACCTGCTCAGTCAGGGAAAATGAAAAAGAAGCCCCGCTTCCTACGCCCCGAACCTGGCCGCGTATCGAAAGATTGACTCTCGATAGCTACATGCTCAAAGCCCGGCGCGCAGAAGCAGGGCACAAGGGCGGGTCGTCTGAGGGGCTAATCAGCAGAGTTATGTACTTACCTTGGTGCGCGTACGGGGTTCGAATAAGAGAAAAAGGAAACTACGTCATGTCTACTGTCGCATGACGGCAGACAATTTCACCCGATGGATTTTAATCCGCAGGCTTGCGTTCAAGCAATGGTGAATCAGCGGTGAGTGCCTATGTACATATTGAGTCGTCCTCATGCTACACTTCCATGTCGGGGCATAACTGTCGCCGAACCAAGTTAGGTGACAATCATCTTGACTCACGGAGGAATGATATGTAAGACTCACTGACGGGTGTCCTCCGCGTCGGCGGTCATCACAGACATACACCGACATGAGCACTCGGGACCCAGTCCAAGGTAAAATTGACATATACACGAAATACAGAACCGTATGAAGGGCGGCCTCGGAGGCTGCGCGGTTTTAAATAGAAAAGCAGTCGGCGACCTGCGGCCGCGGCATTCGACGACGCATGCATGTTTCAGATCCACTGCGCCTTGTCCCAGGCGGGGTCCTGCAGGAACGCACAGAGCACCTTGCTCCCCGTCTGCCAGACAAGAACAACGAGAATCAGCGCCGCCATCAATGGAGAGTCAGGCATGACGAGGCGTACCTGGAGGAGCGGGTGTCCCGCGACGATGCTCAAGAATCGCTCGAGCCCTTCCCGCCTGCTCTCAATGACCTCGTCGGAGAAGCGGTTGGTGAAGACCTTGCCCGGGAGCGGGGGGATGTTGACGCGGGTCGACTCGCGCTCGAGGATGTCGCGGAAGGCCTCAAAGTCGGAGTAACGTCGGCGGACTAGCGAGTGCCGCAATTTGAACGCAGGGATGTTGGTCTGCAGTAGACAAGCGGTGGTCAGCGGCCAGGCGAAACTCCTTATCGCGCAATCAGGCGCACCTTGCACACGATCTCGTAGTCGGTGTACATCTTGCGGCCGAATCCTGCGCGCACGAGACAAGCGGGCTCAGGCACCGGGGAGGGGGCGGGGGTGGGGGTGCTTACCGTGGGTCTGCGGGTTGCGGACTTCAATCTCCAGGAAACTCTCGGGGACGCTGTACATTTCCTCAATCTGTAGAGATCCTGTCCGTGTTTGTGGCACAAGAAAAGGTGAAAAAACGGAGAGGCATCCTTACGGTCTGCTCACGTCCGGTGATTCGAGCATCTTCGAAGGAGCTGCTGCGGGCAAAGGGAGACACGGCGGCCATGGTGAAGGTGAAGAGGAGAGAGGTGGCGGTACCGCCGGTACGTGACTGATACACAGTCACACCAGTGACTCGCTTCGATCCGTCGTCTATTCGGGACACCTCCGCTTCTCGACCGTTTGTGGACTGGGTTAAGAAGAGGGGTGCAAAATCAGGACCTTAAATCCAAGGTGAACCAGAGTCGGTCAGTTCTTGGAGATTTTAGGCGCGAATCCCGAGGAACACAACGATATCACCCAACAATTGAATCATGTCTCGCTCCATAGAAATAAAATAAAGTACAGCTCTTGAAATAAAGAAAAATTCAAAGAGAAAAGCTATAGCGCAATGCAAGCATAAGACGCCCTCCGCAAGACTGGGTGCTGAGAATCTATTTAGACATGCTGAGGCGGCGGCGGCGGCTGATACGCAAATGGCTAGAACGATACCACAAATAAGGGATCGCGCATCCTCAAAAACTAGAGACGCACCGCTTGGGGCATAGTATCATCCCTGCCAGACATATACGCCGGTTCCGGCGGCCCCTGGAACTTTGAGTATCATCAGCACCACGAAGGGGCGCGCAATAAATATGCGTACATGAGGCTGCCCGTACGGCTGTCCATATGCATACGGCGCCGCAGGTGCGGCGTACGCAGGGTACGTCGCTGTGAAATAAGATTATAAGTTAATCGCCTGCGGCAGGGAAAGGTAGGTGGAGCGCACCAGCTGGTCCGCCCTGGAAGGTCGCAGGGTAGGCGGGCTCGAGATTCGTCCACGCGCGCTGGCGTGCCTTCTTCTTGCGCCACATATAGACAAAGAACGCGATTATTATGCAAATGAGCGTAACGCCTGCGCCCATCGATGAGCCCCCAAACCACAGACACCGAGGCCGACGACGACGCACCGGCAATCACCGCGCCGATAATCGCGCGCCTTTTGCGCTCCTCGTCGGAGTAGTAACGCTCGTCATGATAATAGTAAGCTTGTGTGCCAGACACGAATTGAAGCGAGAGGGCGAGAAGAAAAAGTGAAGGGGAGACCGAAGAAAGAAGGGAGCGAGGCATGATTAGGGTATTAAGTGCGTGGTGCATCCCGCGAGCTTATAAGGGTGACGGTGCGAGCGGTGATGCGGGGGTTGCCTGTTGTCTGTTTCAGATTTAGGGCTGTGAGTCCCGGGCGGCACGGTGGAGGGCTGTGCAGATCCCGCCGGATTCAGTCTCCACAATGCAGTGCAGCAACATAGTGCGGGCGCGTCAATCATTCATCATGATGTCTCTCCCATCCTCCGCGCTGTCATTGTAGTCAAGGTGAGGATGCTTTACGTAGGTAGTAGATTGAGGACGCCGACGATCGCAAACATGCCATATCGAAGCCGCGGGTCGTTCTAGAGGCGCTCGTCATCATCAGCAGGCGGGCGCTGCACAATTGATTGGAAGGACGACGCACAAAGAGAATCGTGACGTATCCTATTAACGGAATGATGCTGCGCGGGGATAGACTACTAGTCAGAGTCGCTGATATGAGCATGAAGAGGGAACGCACCCCCAGACCTTCCCCACCACATGCGTCCTTTCCAGCCGCTCGAGCCCTTTGTACAGAGTAATATCATCCACGTCGTTATTGTCGCCCTTCGTCAGAAATTGCTGGATCCTGAGTGCATATTCGGCAGGGTCAGTGAGAGGCGATAATACGCATCGAGACGTACGACGGCGACTCGGACGTGGCGTCCCCCTGGTCCGGATAAGAATGCGTCTGCACGACGCGGTGCACAATGGGGACCGCCTCCCCGGGGACCTGGTACACCGTGATGTCGCCCGTCCTGTACTCCTGCGGCATGTAGTTCGAGAGGAAGATGAGGTCTCCACGGTGGATGCCCGGTTCCATCGAGCCGCTGCCCCACAATCAAATTTCAATATGCGAGCGGCGCAGAAAGAAAATGGGGAAGGGGGTACCTCAGGACGACGACGAAGGGGGACTTGCAGTTCGTGAGGAGGCCGAGGGCCGTGTAGGCCATGTAGGCGGAGGTCAGGGCGAGTGCGACGGCTTGCGCTTGGAGTAGCACCTGCGCCATCGCGTGAGTGAGGATCACCGGGGAATCGGAGGGGACGGACGCGGCGCAGACGGGTGGGCCACATACGAACGATTGAACAAGTGAAGGGAGTTTTATGAGGTACATAGACGGAATGTAGCGTGTTTTATACAAACGCGTCGAACACGTAGGGACACGTTGCTGCTCGTTGCTGCCACTTGTGATTTGCGATCGCCATCAAGGATAAGGGTTTGGGCCCCAGAGTGGTCACAGAACAAAATGCTTGATTAAAAGGCTTCCCAGTCCCGGGAGAATTTCAGATTCCCAGCAGAATCGTCGAGGTCAAGGCCAAGTTGCCACTGCTGCGGCTGTTGCCACTGCTGCAGCCGCAGCTCGGACGTACCACAGGGACAGAATGGTTTTCCGCGAGGAGGAATTGAAAATTGATACATCGCCAACTGGCCATGGATCCCATGTCGGTGGTTCGATAATGACAGGACTTCAAGGAGGAAGAGAAGACTCAGGCGAGGTGGCCCGTGCACGTTGCACGTGTTATGTGACGCCGGCCCGGGACGCCTGATGTAACGGTCACTTTTTCTTCCTGTGTTTTTTTCTCTCCGTCGCCTCTGCCAGACTGTCCATTAGCAGTCTCAATACAATGCATCCAGCGCTGCGGCTGGAGAACATCTCCAACATTCCTACTGTATCTCTACGGGTGAGTCGGCTGGTTGAAGTTTGAACGTTGGTTCAATATTGAAATCTGACTCAACAATTGGAAGAGGGCGGCGACACTCGCTGCCAATGACTCCCTGGAACACGTCAGAAAGGTCAAATTCGCGGTTATGAACGACCCATCACCCCAATCGATCCTGCTCCTGCCCGTCTTCTACGCCAACCTCGACCCCGCGAACATCCCTCATATCCCCGAGCTCGAGGAGCGGATCTTGTGGCCAGAAGTACGAGCCGCCATAGGGAGAGCCACTCTATCTCTCGATGCCCTCGATTTGCTTAATGACACTCCGCCGGAAGTATATCCATCGTTGTGGCCCCGCGTGTGGAAATGGTCGGAGTTTCTGGACACCTATCCTCACTGCGATCCCTTCCTGCCAGCGGATGAATATGAGGAAATGTCTTTTCATACCTTCTACTATATTGCGCGTCTCCACCTACATGCAGAGACCGCTCGGCTCATAGACGCGACGCCCCGGTTGCGAGTCTTTATTGCCAAAATCTGGGGGATGCTGGTGAAGACTAAAGGCCCTGCATTCGAAGATGTGTGCCGTTTCATCGGTAGATCTGAAGGCGTCTTGGCCCCAGAGCACATGGATGAGTTCATCGAGGGATCCGGAGGCACTGTCTCAGATTTGGCGCTGCTCGTGGTTACCCACATTACCTCGACCAGCGCCGAGTTAGGGCCCGAGGTGTCCCAGTTGGAATTATTCTGTATCACTTCCGCCCTCCATTTTGTGGTAGGCAGACCGTTCGACATTCGCTACAGGGATTTTTATCGGGCGCTCGTCGCTCACGGAACGGTATCAGCAGTTATACGCATCGTAAATGCACTAGAAAAAGTCACCATTGAAGGAGTCGACAACCTACTTCAAGCCTGTTTCGTTCTGTTGGCCTGGACATTCCACGCTGGTGATAAACTTCCCTGGATCGCCGAGGCTCTCGAGTCGGGCCTTGTGCGCGCGATCACCTCATACATCGCCTATCATTCCACTCCCGGCCCCGCCACGCGAACATGCCTCAGGTTCCTAGCCATGGCTCTCCCGCAATCCTTGGCGTACCATTCCTTCCTACCGACCATCGTGGGATCATTGATGGAGGTCGAACACCTGGTCTTCCGCCAGCGTTTCATTGATTCGGAAATATTTGATCAATGGGGGGCTTTCAAGGCGTTGATTCAGCACCGTCGCAGGATGTTTGAGTGGTTCAACTCTGACGAGTTTCAGTCATATAGGGCATGTGACAATCTAAAGGTATGTCTTGACATCACCTCAAGCTCGTCGGTTAACCCGAGACTAGTGCGGCATGATTCACGTCAAAGCCAATTTTATGCGCTGTTCCGGCTGTTTGATTATGTATTACTGTTCAAAGAACTGCCAACGGCTCGATTGGCAGGAAGGCGGCCATCGCGACACGTGTGTCCACCATCGCAAATTACGCTCCCGTTAGTCCCCAGCCTCCATTAATCCGACCAAAATTTACCCGTTGTTCAGCTGGCCCGCACCAACTTAATATCCGCGACAGATCGTTTATCCGTGCATTGGTTGACGACGACTACGCCGCCCTGAGGCAGGCAATATTCCATAATCAACTCGCATTCGTGTGTGCGAACCCCACTGAGCAATTCTACGTCGTGTTTGATTACAGTGGAGGCCCTCCCTCGATCGAGGTTAGATCGACCTCCGACAACCCAGGATATTCGGTGCAGCAGTGGGAGGACTACCTCTCGCGCCAAATCGCAAGTGCTGGCCAGATGGAGCTCCACTTGATGATAGTTGAGGAGAGAGACCATCCTAGGATGCTTCCAATGCGGTCAGACAGCTCCAGGATTCACGATGAACTCAGGCGCATGGCATCATCCGTGGACCCGGGGGAAATAGCTCATTGCATGGCGTTGCAAAGATGCTCATGCAGTCTCAAGAGCGAGATTGAACGGTTGATCAAGGAGCAAGACGAGTATGTGACATACACTCACTAAAAGGCACATGTTGAACCAGTTCGTTTTATTTCTAATCTCATGTCCAACCTTCGGTATTCTAAATCAGAAACACAATGAGTCTCAACCCGAGTGACTAGACCGATTGTTGAGCGGCAAGAGATTTTGTGTCTTGCACAAGCTAATTCTACGGGTCCTCTTTACTGATCCTACTGTATTCCAGTCAAGATCTGACGAGAAACGAAGCAGGATACTGCAGAAGTCACGAGGAGAGATCGTGTCGAGGTTTGTTTAGGCGGGTTAAGCCACTAAAGAATGACATCTCAACGCCGTAGGAATGCGTTCGAAGGGGCGAAAATGCTCAGCTAAACCTAGCTCGCAACAGACGGAGAACGCACAGCCTGGAGGACGGAGGAATAATGTTCAAAAGCGCCAGTGAGATATTTGAATCACAACATGTTTCAGTCAAGCGCTGCATGCATATGATAAGTTTCGCAATCTAGGACTAGTACATATGATCAGAACTCGAATTGAGTCCCGCTGAACCGAACGGCCAGGATACACCATGCCGGATTGTTCCGGGTCGGAGATTCAAACCTACTGTGCAGTCACGGGGTCACTTTTCTTTCGTTTTCGTTTTCTCCGCTTGATTCTCGGTATCCATTTGCTCCACACTGTATTCGTCTCCGGCAGTCATCGATTGAATATGCATCCAACGCTGCGCATCCAAAACCTATCCAACCTTCCGAGCGCTGTAAGGGTAAGTCTGGTCCAACATTGGTTCAAGTTCAAGTTCTACGACTCACAAGGGGGAAGGAGGTGGCAATGGCCGCTGCCAACGGCTCAAAGATACACCTTCCGCTTTTGGCAGGCCACATTATCAAAGGCCCCTCCACTCAAAGGATCCTCTTCCTGCCGATTTTCTATGCCCTCCTCGATCCCAAAGACATTCCAAGTATGGACGAGTTTGACGAGAATTTCTCGTTGATGAAGATAATGGAGACCGCCTACCGAGCCAATTTATG